>OU343220.1:96242913-96451925 GCA_910596185.1 Chrysanthemum makinoi | reverse complement strand
GAAGCTAATGAGGAATCTGACCCGTTCGAAGCATTGCAACAAGGATTTGTTATGATTGCTAATGCTTTTAGCCGTTATACCAACAAATCCAACAATCGTATTCGTTCCTCATCTAACACAAGGAATCAAGCTGTTGTGAACAATGGACGAGTTGAAGTTGAGAATCGTGGTTATGGTCGTCAGATGGGCGGTGGTCAAGGGTTTAATCTTTGTGGGTAGGAATAACAATAGAGCTCAAGTGGTGGAGCAGGGAAATGCTCAGAATGGGTTGAATGGTCTTCGATGCTACAAGCGCAATGAGAAGGGACATCGGCTAATGCATGCCCAAAGCCGAGGACGAAGGGCAGTGCTTATCACAAAGAGGCTCTTCTTTTGGCTCTTAAGGATGAAGCTGGTGGTACTCTCACAGACAAAGAACAGAGCTTTATGGCAAATGCAGACTCAGATGATGATATGGAGGATTTGCAGGCCAATGCAGTTGTTATGTTGATGGCTAATATGCATGAGTTACACATGAGTGACACAGACCCAGTGTATGACACTGATGGCTTGTCTCAGGTACCCGAACAAACCATATTCATCTCTGATCTTTTATCTCCGCTAACATCTGAATCCGGCAAGGCTTAGAATGTTCAAAATGAGTCGTCCACATCTCATTCCGACGATTTTCAATTAGACCCCGTAGTTATATTTGACGATCAAGATGACCAAATGGTTTCCCTTGATAATCAAATTGACTCCGTGGTTATACTTGAGGATCTAAGTAATGATCATGTTGTGACTCACGTTGAACACGCCGAACTTTTGCCTCATCCAGATTTTGCTCGTTTAATACAAGACCAACAAACCATAGTGGAAGAATGTCGTGCAATTAATCAGGACTTGAAAAGTAAAAATGCACGAGGAATTAGATTGTTGTTGAATATCATCGTCAAGAGGAATTAGAGTGTTGTTGAATATCATCGTCAAGAGGAATTAGTGCATAATATAAAATTGATAATTCTGTTATGAGTGTTGTTGAATATCATCGTCAAGAGGAATTAGATGCAGAAGACGAGAGTCGATCAAAATTAGAAAATGTTGTTTACAACAAACCTTTTAACTATTCAAAAGCGGTCACTTTCGTCACACCAACGGATTCTTCTAACACACCAAGGATTATCATAAAAACGTCTTAGTCTTCTAATGTTAATCCCAAACCGGATTATGCACAAACTTATGGTCCTTTACCTTCCATCAGTGAAGTAAACTCAAAACATGAAAATCGCAAAATTCTTAGATATTTTGACCTTTTCATAGGTGACCTCAAAACTTTACAACATGAGATAGAATATCATTCTGAAATCAAAGTTTAACATTTTCAATCGCCTCTGGCACGAGAACAAAGAGACATTTTTCGGAAAAATCTTTTACCAAATGTTAAAAATTTGAAAAGTTGTGCATTGTCTTGGGAAAGGGACTTTCATAAGGAACTTGGATTGATGAAGGTCATCTTTGAGAAAAGCGAAACATCTATTTCTAATACTAAACGTAAAAGAAACTGTTGAGAAAAGATGTTGATCGACTCTTGGAAGATGTCATCTGTGCTGATGTCCATAATGTTGTGCTATTGAATTCTTTGTCATATGCATTTGTTTATATCTCTGCTGATCTTTGTTGATTCGTGGTAAATGTTGAGAACACTGATAATGTGATTGGTCGAGTCCTTAAAATTTGAAAATAAGCGATTGTCAAACGAACTTTCAAATGCAATACGTCGTCTTAATTGGTGTCAAAAGAATATTCACGATCAACAACTTGCTTTTCAACACAAAATCGCCCAATTGCGTGCAAAATCTTCTGATCCTAAAATTGAGCAACTGGATGATCAAAGCGTGTCTTTTAAGTGTCAAATCTCAAAATATGAACAAGAACTTGTAAAAGTTAAAAAGGAATATGGTGTCATATTTGATTTACTCAAAAGACTCGTGATGAAGCATCAAATGAACTTGATCATTATCTTGCACACACTAAGGAAGTTATGCATTTTCTTTGGGAATATTAGGTCTGAAAATCAAGATCTGATTCACACCATCTTTAAGTTAAGAGAAATGTTAGGAAAGTATGAACAACTTCCGCCTACCGTGATTAAGAGAATAGCCCGGTAACACTTAGTAATCGTGCACCTAGAATCCCTACTGCCAAATCTCAAGTTGCTAACGTGCTTCCTTCTCTGAAAGCAGGAATAGTTGCGTCTTTTCCAAGCGTCCGCACTTCACACCTAGGAGCACTACATCGAAGAATAGGAAGTTGCGACCTAAGAAAAGATCAATAAGGAATGCAAAAGTAGAAAAACACCCTAGGACTATGAATAAGACTCACGTTGCTTCCACTATAGATATTGCGTCTGGAAAATGTAATAGAAATAGTGATGTAACGAATGCTAAACCCTTAAGCACTTTTGATATTCAGTCTGATGCACCTTGTGTTAGTTGTCGTAAAAGTATGAATTCTGATTGTCATGATAAATGTATTGCTAAAGCTATCATCTCTCGTTTAAGGAATCCTAAGAATTGGAATACCTCTAGGCCCACTAATCTTTCTAAGTCTGTGCTTGGTAAACCGCCCTCTTTAGATTCTAAGGAACGCCTTGCTGTCCCTGTAGCTCCAGTTTCACCTCCTAGGAATGTAGTACCACCTAGTGCATTCACTAAGACTAAAGCAAATACTAGTTGGAGATGGCAGAAATGAATATATAACACACTTGGATTTAAATGGATACCTAAAGCTATTGATGTGTGTATGTCTACTATAACTGCTCCGGAACCCTCTAACATTTCGGGTTCCACATCTACTTCTATTCCATCAGTGTCGTATGTGTAATGCGGTGATCTGATCATTCTCTGGATTGTTGATAGCGGATGTTCCCGACACATGACAGGCAATCTTAAACTGTTATCAAACTTTATTGCAAAGTTCATTGGCATTGTCAGATTCGGGAATGATCACTTCGCAGCTATCATGGGCTACGGAGACTATATCAATGGAAACCTCGAAATTAGCAGAGTTTATTATGTGGAAGGCCTCGGTCACAATCTGTTTTGAGAGTCAGTTCTGTGATGGAGATTTGGAGGTTGCTTTCAGGGAGAAATCTTGTTTCATTCGTGATCTACAAGGAAACGACCTTATGCCTGGCACGCGTAATTCCAATCTTTACACTAGCTCTATGAAAGACATGGTTGCTTCATCTCCCATTTTCTTACTTTCAAAGGCAACATCAACAAAATCATGGCTATGGCACCGTCGTCTTTCACATCTAAACTTTCAAACCATCACCAACCTTGCTTGACACAAACTAGTTGAAGGACTCCCACGATTTCGGTATTCTAAAGATCACCTTTGCTCAGCTTGTGAACAAGGGAAAAGCACTCGTGCTCATTTTCCTTCAAAGGTGGAACACAGCTCTCAGCATGTGCTTCATCTTCTTAACATGGATTTGTGTGGCCCGATGCGCATGCAAACGATCAACGGCAAATGCTACATCTTAGTAATTGTTGATGACTATTCACGCTGGACTTCGGTCTACTTTCTTCAAAGCAAAGATCAAGCTCCACAGATGATTATCACCTTTCTCAAGAAAATACAAGTTCAGCTACAAAACACCGTTCGACAAATCAGAACAGACAGAGGCACTGAATTTGTTAACCAAACTCTTCATGAATTTTATGAGAAAGTGGGGATTGACATCGGACATCTATTGCACGTACACCAGGAACAAAAGCGAGTTGTTGAAAGCGAAACCGAGCGTTAGTGGAAGCTGCAAGAACAATGTTAATCAATGCTAAACTCCCAAATTACTTATGGGCAAAGCGTATCTCTTGCATGCTATACTCAAAACCGATCTATGATTACAAAACGCCACAACAAAACACCTTTCGAGCTTGTCCACCACAGAAAACCGAATCTCAAACACTTTCATGTATTTGGATCTCTTTGCTATCCGAATAATGATCGTAATGACTTTGGAAAGCTCAAAGCCAAAGCTGACATTGGAGTCTTTATTGGATATTGTGATAATTCTAAAGGTTTTCGAATCTGGAATCGTCGAACAAAGGAGGTTATGGAACCGATTCATGCTCATTTTGATGAACTTACGGAAATGGCTTCGAGTATAACATGACTTGGAACCCGGTCACAACCGCTTAAACATCCCCAAACCCCATCATTAGCTGAACAAAGCCCCCGACTCACTCGTAAACAAATGGAAAGGTTATTTGCTCCGTTGTTCAGTGACGATATTGATGCACGTGCTCCAGGTGTATCCGCTGTTTCCGCTGCTCAACCTGATAATAATCATATACGATACACTGCTACAACAACTAATGTTGCAGAAGCACCACCAGTTGACTCCACCACAACAGTTGAACAAACCGCTTCCAACAATGATGAACCGGCTGATGATGTTCTGAATGATGTACCCCCACATGCAGATTTTGATCCAAATGCGTTCTTCAACCCGTTTGCTAATGAGGCTGCACCTTTTGATGTCGCGAGAATCTTCAACAAGTCATTTGAATCCTCAAAATCTGCACAATGTATACCAACATCAACCCTCCACACATAGATGGACAAAGACCATCCTCTGGAAAACATTATTGGCAACCCGAATCAACCAGTCGTTACAAGACAACGTCTTCACTCGGATGGTGAACATTGCATTTATGCACTCACTGTCTGCCAATCTGAACCTAAAACATCAAAGACGCAATGACAAAAGACAACTGGATCGAATCCATGCAAGAAGAACTCAACCAATTCAAACGTCTCTAAGTATGGGAACTGGATTGAAAGACCAGAGGGTCTCGTCATTGGTCTCAAATGGATATGGAAAAACAAATTGGATCTTTGAAGGAAGCGTAATCGAGAAATAAGTCACGTCTGGTGGCTAAGGGTTATCGTCAGGAAGAGGGTATTGACTTTGAAGAATCCTTTGCTCCGGTTGCTCGTCTTGAGGCTGTTCGGATATTTCTCGCGTTCGCGACTCACATGAATATGGACGGTCTTTGGATGGATGTCAAAGCTGCGTTTCTAAATGGACAACTAAAAGCGGTTTATGTCACCAACCAGAAGGATTCGTTGATCCCGCGTTCCCGAACCATGTATACAAACTGAACAAAGCTCTGTATGGTCTCAAACAAGCTCCTCGGGCATGTATGCGATAAGTTATCATCTTTCCTCATTGCCAATAATTTCACCAAAGGTTCGGTTGACCCTACTCTTTTTATACAATATCACGGGGCACATATCTTAATTGTTCAAATTTACGTGGATGACATCATTTTTGGGTCTACACATAAAAAGTACTCAATCGCTTTTGCAGAACTAATGAAGAAAATTTTTGAAATGTCCATGATGGGTGAACTTACATTCTTTCTAGGATTACAAGTTCATCAATCACCCCGTGGTATTTTCTTGAGTCAGTCCAAATATGCCCTTGAATTGTTAAACAAATTTGGAATGGATACCTGTGACACCTATGCCACTCCAATGGCACATACCAAGAAGCTAGACGCTGATTTGCATGGGAAATTGGTTGACCCTACCAAATACCGTAGTATTATTGGGTCTCTCATGTATCTAACAGCCAATAGACCTGATATTGTCTTTGCTATATATCTTTGCTCTCGTTATCAGTCACGACCAACTGAAACCCACCTCTCTGAGGCTAAAAGAATCCTCCGATACATCAAGGGAACCATTAATTTAGGGATCTGGTATCCGAAGGATTCTGGTTTTGAACTGATCGCTTTTTCAGACGCTGACCATGCAGGATGCTTAGACTTTCGGAAAAGTACTTCAGGAGCACTACAATTTCTTGGTGACAAATTGGTATCTTGGCAATCGAAGAAGCAGGATTGTACATCGCTGTCCTCAACCGAAGCAGAATATGTAGCCATGTCGGCGTGTTATGCTCAAGTCATTTGGATGAGAACACAACTCAAAGACTATGGTTATGTATTTGACAGAATACCGATGTACTGCGACAATCGGAGTGCTATTGCGATCTCATGCAACTCAGTTCAGAATTCGAAATCAAAGCACATCGATCTTCGATATCACTTCATCAAGGACCACGTGGAACAGGGTACTGTTGAATTATACTTTGTGGGTACAGAATACCAATTGGCAGATCTTCTCACCAAAGCCTTAGCTCCTGCCAGGTTTAATGAGTTGGTCCACCGAATTGGTATGAGGTGTTTGACTCAAGAGGAACTGGATGAACTCTTAAAACATTCTTAAAAATCCAGTCAAACACAAAAACCTCTTTCGTATATATTTTTCAAAAACAAAATACAAAAATATAAAATCTGTTAAAACAACAAAAATATTCTTCTTTCTAAATTCTTTCAAACATCGTAAGTACAAATCTTCAGTCAACACTGTGTTCTATCAAATCTTTCACTATTTTTCCCGAACAAGTGTTGAGGTGGAGAAAGTAAATATTTTTCAGTTTCATAAAACCTTGTACTTCCATGTTTTCAAAAATATATTGTTTCTTCCAAAATGGTGGATACGTTTCTTGTCAAATACTCTCCTCGGACTCAAATGTCTTCAAAATTCATTATTTCAAAAGTCGAGGGGATTATCGTTAAGTTTCTTGCCTTACATGTGTTTTGTCTAACCTAAACGGAAGTAAAGGATCTTGGTAGGAACCTCTTTAAGGTTGAGGGACTAAATGTGTCAAAATCATTTAATCCTAAACCACCAAGATCAAACGGCCCATATCAAATCTTCTAAATCCGTTCAAGCTATTCATAATCTGTAAGTTCTAAATTGTTTTGATCAAGATTCTAAACAAGGATTTCTAAAATCTTTCAAATCCAACGGTTAAAACTCTTTAAACTGATTTTGGAAAATTGTTCACTCGAACGAATTGGGTGTTTATACATAAAAGTGTTTGGATTGAAATAAGTCGTGTTATAACCTTTCTTAGTATCTATTAAACTTGTTTCAATCGTCCAAAACCATCCTGAATCTTAAATTTCATTAATTTGAATTCTAGGGCTCTTGCGCTCATCTAGGGCTTTTCTGTTCTGTGATATGTTATTAGGTAGTCAAGAAAGTGTTAGAATACGTTTACATGCATGTTTTTTGAACCTTTAAATTAGCCCAGAAACATCTAAACTGTAAGAATTTAAGTTTTAGGTTTTTAGGGTTCGTCTCCCATGAATCTTCTGATTCGTGGTGGAAATGTGTTAAATCTTGTTCCATTGCACTCATATGACATCTAGGACACTCCCGAAACATTCTTGTTTGATTTGTGTGGCTATATCTCTTACGCATAGATTAAGGGTTTAGGGTTTAAGTAATTTTACTCCTAAGTCTTTCTGTGTGTATCTGATATGTTCTTATGCTTGTTTTGTGATCTATAAAGATGTTTGGAATTACTTCGCAATCAAGTTTTCATGTTTATAGTTAACAAGTTAATTATTCGTAATGTCAGAATCTTCAGGTGTTCAAACCGTTACGCTTAAAGAATACTTTTATGTGTAAAGGTAACGCCTAAGAGAAATCTTACGCGTAACTCTTACGCATAAGAGGTCTGATGGATTACGCGTATCTTGGAAAGATATTCGTAAACAAGGCTTGCTACGCATAAGCTTTACTCTTACGAGTAAACTTTACGCGTAACATCTTGCTTATTCCTACGCTTAAGCCTAAAGCCTTTGAACTTGTCTTACGCGTAAGAAACTATTACGCATAAGCTTGGTCTTACGTTTTAGCTTACTCTTACGCATAAGCTCCTTTCTTACGCATAAGGATCCTTGTTACACATAAACCACTGTGCACTACATTTTGGCCTATTATGCATATGTTACTTGTTAAACGTTACTCATAAGTCACTATTATCTAATGTTATGCTCAAGCTTACAAATGTTAATATGTGGTGTGTTAAGTGAAAAATTGGACTTTGAAATTTCAACACGTTCACGTAACTTATCACATCAACTTCAAACAATTGGACAAATGTGATTTAGGACTTGTAACTAACATAAACATGTTACCATCAAACAAGGAATTAGATAATAAATCAGACTAAAACAAACACATTGTGTTTCCATATGTCTATTTTTTTTGTCTAAAGTCTTTCAGATCACAAAATGGCTGCAAATCAAGCAAACATCAATGCCCCAGCTGAGCTCTCGATGGCAAACACATTCCTAGCTGGATACGACAAAACAATTGGCAAAAACAATCTCCGGGTCGTATTCAACAACTTCATATGCTCACGAATCATCTTGCAGAATTCTTTGTGGACATCCTTCTGCAACATCCATTCAAACTCATGCTCACAAAGTCATCCTAATGATGAGTATGATTCAATGGATGAGGAAATAAAATTTCATAAGACATTAAAGCAGAAAAGGATGGAATACCATGCTTCAACCTTTTCGGTTAATCCACCTGGTGGGGCAGGAGGGTCAAGTAGTAGTCCTCCACTTATGGAAGATCCATTGCAAACATCTCTTACCCCATCCTATCTGGTTAATCAACCCGGTAAGGATCAGGGTGTCACTGTCTCTACAACTATTGAAATGAAGCAACCACAACAACAACCGCAAGAAGAAAAGCATGGTGAAGATGTGGAAATATCTGACGAAGGAGATTACGATCATGATAAGGATGAAAGAGTCACTGATGATGATAATTTGGTGGCTGAAGTGGAAATGATGCGAAAAGAGGCTGAAGAAGCTGCTAGAGCTGAAAAGGAAAAGTTAATGAAGGAATCAGACAACTACATAGTTGACAATCCAACACACATACCTCAACAGTATTCTGAACCACCTTTTGACACTTCCACCAATCCCAAATCATCATCTCAATCATCACCTCCATCAACATAAGAAACACCTATGTCAACAACAAAATCTATTAAGAAGCCAACTCCATCCAATGATTCAACAAATGATTAAGCAGGTTATCACCACTACACAACAAGCTACACAGCCAACACCATCTGATCAACCAAGGGATTCAGAAACCACACCACCAATGGAGAAAACCGTTGATCACATTACATACACTGGTGGTGAGGATCACGACATACCTGAGCCCCAACCAGAACCTCAACCGAAATTTAGATAAAGTACATTCTTTGCATTCCTTGTTTTCATACGCTTCAAATCAAAGAGCGTGTTGAAGTTCTTCACCTCGGGGTCGAATCTTACCTAAATTCTACACTTCATCGGAATCAATCAAGAACCTCAGTACAAAATCGTTCATAAACAAAAGTTTGGGTTTGTCTACCAAAGTGAAAATCATCATACTTGCTTCATGGCTTTCGATGAAATTCACTAAGTTCTATGACGCCACCCTGGAGATGGTTCGAGATGGATTGGTATATCGATTGAAGGAAATTGAGTTGGGTATAATTGAGCGAAGAGATGGAATTCAAAGGATCGCAAGGATGTTCGTTGATTTATCACTAGGATTGATGAATGTTTGATTCATCGGGATCCGATGCAACGGTTGGAGAGCTATGTGGGAGGGTGACCAAACTTTCCGATTCGACTTTCCAAGCGTCCTCAGAAGTAGCGATCGTCTGTAATCATTGGGTTCTCTCTTGATTGTGATTTTGTTTGTTTGATTATCTGACAATGGCTTGTGCACACATTTCAGTGTACAACCCGGACTTGTAAATAAAGGACCCTGTGGTACGCTTTAGTGCCACAATTCTTATAAAAGGAGCGAAAGCTTCTTACTTTTGAGTAAAACCTATCAAACCTTTCACTTTTCAAGGTTTTGCTCAAAAGAACAAGTACTTTCCCTTATGATTTTTTTTCAAAACCTCAACCGTTTATATCACTCGTTGAGGGGGAGTACTTGACTAAAAACTTTGTTCACAAATTGTTCACAGTGGTCATTCTTTCCGCAACACTTTCGAAATGGTCATATTTATTCTCAACTTTTCAAAAATAACATTTTATATGCCATTTTTGAGGGGGAGAAAATACTTGATAAGAAATATGTTGTGTAAATGCAAATGAATCTTTGTGCTATAGACTTAACCCAAGAATTGACGAGATCTTAACTATCAGTAACTCGAAAAGACTTGTCCGGGACGGGTAATGATTTCAAGCTAGTTCGCTAGTGATGTAAATGTGTCTCGCAAAGGACTTGTCCGAGTAGAATGTACCATTCGAGAAACTCTTGGTAGACATGAACCTTGACGGGTTTGACAACCTTTCGGGGTTGTCCACACCTTCAAGATAGTTATTAGAGCTAGTTGTCACCTAAAAGCTGACAATGCAACTCTTTAACTATGCCACGTAACCGTGTCTCGCGGGGGAATGTCTATCTTGAGTCGATCAATTCAAAAGTGCGCGCTCTTTCCTCACTGTGCAGATTTCTGTCTAAACTCTAAAGCACATGTGGAGGGGGAGTATTTCTGCTAAAAGATAAAACTCTCACAGTGGTTCAAACATGTTTTCATTTACAAACCCTTTGAGAGATTTTCTTGAAAATGGTTTTATGGCAATGGAGTTATAAGGTGATTAAGGTCAGGAATAACCGTCCTATGATCCGCCAGAGCCGGAGGGATCTACCCAAGGACACTACCAATAGTTAGAATTTAGAAGTCCTTAGGAATGATTATAAAAAGGAGAAAATGAGAATCGGAGAAAGAAGGAGTTGAAGAATTAAAAAGAAATGCAAAGAAAAGGGTGAAAAGAAATAGCCCTCCAGATGATTCAACTTAGGGCAGACACCGGGTTCAATTCATATGCTACTGGTTGTCACTAGATGACACCGGTATTGAAGATTAAAAGTCGTAATGGACCCAGTGACGCATGCACTAAACCTTCTTAGCCACTCAAGTTTCTCTCAACAGACGCTTGTTTCATTCTCACAGGGAACCCTACGTAATCTATCGGCTTTCTCTTAGAGATCGCTAGTATTGAAGAAGGAGACCCTCTCCCTAGTCTCCGCTCAGGAAAACCAAAACGCACTATTGAGTCTAAAGCCACGAGATTCATCAAAAGATCTCTTAAGTACACTTAACATTACATCACTTGACATTCAACAATAAGAATTTCAGTGGTACATTATCGAGTCCTTCACAGATCTTAGAAATCTGTCGAGAACATTTATGAGAGGTTCACATTTGTGATCCTCAGTGATTGAATGGAAACTCCTGCCAGGGTCAACATAAAACAGCCCTGACAGCAGGTCGCTTCGGCAACTCCTCGTGGATTGCGCTTAGTGGTCTCAAACGGTCTACAGTCGTGAGGTGATGCTTTGGTGTACCTCAGCGACTCATCTGAACCGTAGATGTACTTCAGTACATCTTGTTATCTCACTTGTGGGACTCGGTTCGAGGAACGGCCTTTGTAAGAATTAGAGTTGTGTTTTCATACTATGCTGTTAACACTCTCGAAGTTTAAACTTGTAAGTCTGGAATCCGCTTATTACTAACCGTTTTTATGTTTTCTTCTTATGGAAGCTCTGGAGCGGAATGATCGTGCCGATTCTTCTCATACTCACGCCAACATCATCACTAATGGAAGTTCTATCCAAAAGCAACACAACGGTCAGAATGATTCTTCGTCAAATCAAAGAATCTACAAAGTTAAAGACTTAAAGAACTTCATCGATCTTGAATTCCAACGTCAAAAGCGTGTGAGCATGTTGAAGAATGGACGTGGAGACACTGAAGCGGCGAAGCAGACACTGAAGCGGAACAGTCATGCAGATAACAACATACTATCACTTTCATCACAAAGAACAATGATCAAAGAACAAAGTTAAAGATGACATCAAAGCATAACTATTCAAAGAAAACTATCTCTCTACACTGGGGAGATTGTTCGAATCAAGATAATTCTTCTCACAAGAAAGAAGAATGTCAGAAGACGTCAAAGCTTCTATTACAACAACGCCTTCACCGTTTTCATCACTAACACTTAGGGGGAGATTGTTGGAATCACTCCTAAACCATAATCAAGTGTTAGTAATTTATATGTAATAGTTAGCTTAATTATGGCCTTTATGTTTGTTATTAGCCTTAAGCTTATGTAGAAGGCCCATGAGCTTAGGCCCATGTCCATTAAAGAAAGGATGGGAACTAGGAGTGTTGCCCTAGCTTCCCTCCTATAAATACTCTTGTATAACCCTCCCTTGAGGGTTGGTTGTTCTCTTTTCTCATTCACTCTATGCATAAACCTTTCTCTCATTATATTCGTGTGTTTGGCTAAGGGTTCAACCGATCCTCTCTTATCTATTTCTTCTATTGATGCTTGTGTTACATATATGGTGACCTAACATAAATATTTGGAGGGCTATTTCTTTTCACGCTTTATCTTAATATTTCTTTTTCATTCTTCAAACCCTTCAACGCTTACCGAGAATTCATCACTAGAACTTTGTTGGGTTTGTTCCAGTCCTAGCTCTATCTCACTCGGCACTCTTCCCTTATTATCACTTTTCTCCTTTTTTAATTATACCTAAGGACTTCTACACTAACTAGTGGATTGTCCCTGGGTAGATCCCTCCAGCTCTGGTGTGATCGTGGGAACAAATACCTAACCTTACCATCTTTATGACTCTAATGCAATAAATGAAATGATCGGTCTTTGGTATGTTTCCACAATTGCCGTGATAAACCATTTTAAAATCAATCAAGGTACTTATAATGAAATATCAAAAACTTTGTACCTCGATAGTTTTAAAGGATTTTGAAATACCACCCCCCTCAATATGTGCATCGATATACGAAAGAGTTTAGCACATATGTGAGCCTACACTTTGAGTTTGAAAGATCACATTTTTATCAGATTTCATACTTATATCACATTCTCTCCCACGATCAAAAATTTCAAATCTTTTGAGATTTTGGATCCCAATTGATTTAAATAAGTTAGAAAATTTGGGAGAAAATTATGGTCTGATTCAATGTATTCTGATTTAAGGAACATTACTGTGCTCCCCTTCAATTAGTGAGGGAGGTTATTATTCACATTCATATCACTACTTACATATTACCAAGTTTTTATTAACATATTACAACAACCACACCACACAAGAGTTCTAAATATTACATATATAATGTTATCATTCGGTTTTCTGCAAAAGTCTACGAAAAGCTAAATATCCCACTCATATTTGGTAACAAAATTGTTAGTAGTGGAATCGATTGAATATCGGGACGAATTTTTTTTTTACAGGGTGATACTAATATAATCCAGTGTAGGGTGTAAGCATATGAAAGCAAGTCGTGAGGTTCAGTTGGCTGTTACATTTTACATTAAGTACTTTCATATATCGTATACACATATGTCTTACTCATAACGCACTCAACATTTACAGTTATTAAATATGAACTTATATGTGGACCTAAGATGTTACAAATCTTGTATGGGCGGGATTTGTAGCAGGATTAGGTTGACATATACTTTTCATGAGGATTTAATCATAAAGATTTTTCATCTTATTTGCAATAAACTCTATGAACTCACCAACCATTTTGTTGACACTTTTGAGCATGTTTATCTCAGGTCAATAAGGCAATAGCTTATGCATGGAGCATAGAATCGCACGTCATGTTTTGAAGACTTATGTTGTTAACATTTACCATTCGATATGTTTTAAAAACACTTATTTAATCTACTATGGAACCTCTTGCTTGTAACTCTTATATTATTAATCGAATGATAATTTTTCAAAACATCTCATTTAGAGGTCGTTTTCTATAACTTGTACTATGTGCTAATAAGTAATACCCTAGTGACACAATCTCCTGCTGCGATATTATGGGGGTGTTAAAGAGAGAAGATATGTCTAAGAGGGGTAAGAAATAAGGAAGAAATAGCTCACTATTTATAGACATTTCTGCCTACTGTTCATCCGGATCCCTTCCCAAAGGGATCTGGCCAGTGTAAACCAATGGATCCGGCTGTCTGGTGAGATCAGTCCGGGTCTTGGGTTACAAACCGGGTTATGGGTTATGGGTAATGCACCATGAGTCATGAACTTTGGGTCATGTGTACCCAACTAGATACGATGTATATAGACAATGGGTTATGGGTCATGGGTCATGGGTTTAACCCAACATGATGTCATGCATGATGTAAATACACATGGGTCATGGGCATAGGTTATGGATCATGATTTACCCAATACATATATATTTCAAGATACATTGAACTAGTATGTATTTTTATAAAATGTAAGTAACCAAAGTTACTTATAATGGTTTATAAAAATGGTGTTTGTTTTATATAAACTATTTAACTAAACATGTTAAATGGTTTATATGTTTAGCGAAATGTGTTAGTAAGCTATTTGCTCAAAGCTTTACGTATTTTATTTATTTCGTTAAAATGATTTTACGATTTTTATTGACAAAACATAAGAAGATCGTAAAATATAAATAATCGTTTTTACAGTTTATTTGTATTAACAAAACTTTTCATCTCCCAAAACATCAATGCAAGGCAAGGGTGAGGTATATGTTGATACAAAAGTTGGGCGTTCCTTGTTTGGACTCCGGTTCCCGTATCAATTGGATCTTAATGCTTGAGACCTGCGCACTAAGAAGACAGAAAACACCGTTAAGGTTACCGTGGGATTGTCTCCCACGAGTATCCTCCGGCGTGAGAGTAAGTAATCGGTTTTAGGGTATATTTGAGAGTTAGGGTTTTGAGATCGTACCTTTAATGAGGGCTGGGATGCCCTTTATATACACACGAAACCCTTATTGGTTTCGTGTTCCCCAAACTTTGGCGTATCCCGCCTAAGTCGGTTATGAAACACTTATCTCCCAAGATAGGAGATATCTGATATCGTAAGCCATAAATAACTTGGGTTTGGGCCTTCGTGAGCCCAAACCGTTATCGGGTTAGCCCAGTCATACTGGGCTTGCTAGTAGCGGTCATTGGTCGGGTTCTTGACCCGAATGCGGACTATACGTCATCATGTCCCCCCAGTCTAGTATGCGCAGAGTGAATCCCGTGGATGCTAGACTAATAGCTGTAGCCAATAGTTCCCAAGGCGTATCGGAGAAGCTTCAAAGGTTCCCGCCTAAAAGATAAGAGGAATCCAGTCAAGTTAGGTCCAATTCATACCTCGTAAAACGTGGGAAAGTGGAAGGGGTGTGTCATGTCAACAAATCCTTTCCACACATTTGAAGATATTGGAATCCATGTGTCAACCATCGCGGGGATATAAAACCCAATATAACTTCTGCCTCCTTTTTACTGTGTTTATCACAGTAAAAAAAAATCATTTCCGCCATTGTTGAAAAGCTTGAATATCTACCAAAAAACCCTTATTATTTCAAAGGTAACAGCGCGTGCGCATTTAAAAACTATATCATGGTCCGTGGTTTAACTGACTTTGCCTCCGACATGACCGAGGATGAACTTCGTGAGTTCACCTCGGATTATTATATCCCGATGGCGCTGCATCCGGTGGTTCCGGCTGCGCAATCGTCAATAGCAGATTTCCCCGAAGGGAAAGTAGGGGTATACAAACATTTCTTCGAATTTGCGAATCAACATGTGCCCATATCCTTATTCCTGTGCGACGTATTAAATTACTATCGTCTGCACATATCTCATCTGCACTGTATAGGTGCAGCAAAAATAACGAACTTCGAGGTTAATTGCCGTTTATTGGCGATTAACCCCACTATCTACCTCTTCCGTGCATTTTACCACACAACGTGGTCAAACGGGTGGGTTTCGTTTGCTAAACGCGCAGGTAGGCTGCAATGTTACACTAATAAACTGGACGCGCTTAGGAACTGGAGGGAAAATTTTTTCTGGGTCGATGAAGCGTTGTTCCCTTGGCATTTCGCATTCTACACCCAAAGTTCGTTGCCAAAGGATGAGCGCCCCATCCCTGGAACATACAGCGCTGATGATGTGGATACGATAAACACCAATCGTATTCCCATCAATTCCTACCCCGAGGAATTTTTGGTGCACATGGGCATCAGTCGCAATTATTTTGGTAGACCTGATGAGGTGCCAACCTTCTTAGACGTGGATGGCCAGGGTGGGTGCTCGTCCTTCGCATCCCTTTTGCTTTATTAATGTGAGCCTCTCTTTTCATCTTTGTACTTTTTGTAACCTGTTTGTTGTTTGTTTCTTGCTGCGCAGAGATGGATCTATTCAGTGTTGTGCAATTGGCGAAGCCGCGCCAGGTTACTGTAGGGGTGCGCCCGTTGAGAGAGGGGGAAGTCCCTATTCTGGAAGCTACGGCGGGCCGCACTATGGAAATGCAGCTGGAGGAACCGGGGGTGATTCTTCTGTTGCGCTGGAGGCGACCCCTCTACAAAGCGTGCCCAGTCCTAGGGTACCTTCCCCTTTAGTGGAGCCATCCCACGCAGATGTAGCGAAAAGCATGGAAGATCTCGATGTTGAGACAGAGGAGCCATGCCAAGGGTTAAAGTGCAAGAGAGCGCGTGGTGGCGACGGTGCAAGCGCATCCAGGAAAAAACGTCCTGTCGTTTTTGACGTGGAGTCGTCATCAGATGATGCTTCGCCCCCTCGCTCCAATAAGACTACTCCCCCCAAGTAAGTATTGTCGCCAAATCGCGTATTGCATTTTCTGGTTGTGTTATTAATTCACCACCTAAGGCAAGTCCCGTGCGCGCTGGCTCTCAAGATCCAAAGGACCAAGGCAGCGAGCCGTTGGCATCTGGGGATGTGCCCATGGGACAGCTAGTTGAGGAGCTTGTTGTAGCTGCTGCGCACCAGGCTACGTTGGTTGCGCAGCTGAAGTCGAGGTATGTCGGGGAGAGCGGCCAGAGCGCACAAAAGGATGAAGAGATTGCGCAGCTGAAGGCGCTTTTAGCCAGTGCTCAGGCTGAAGCAGAGGCAGCGGGTTGTTATTCCCAAAAACTTGCTGAGGAGAAGATGTCTTTGATGATCCAAGTGGGCCAGGAACGTGCCGCATTAGAGGTTTATAAGGCTAAGTGCTCCTGGGCTCTTAAATATTTGGAGAGTGGGAAAGACGAGTTGTTCTCTCGGTTGGGGGAGTTTGGCGCAACTGTGGGAAGCGCGGTGGAGGAGCAGGAAATGAAGCTGCGTAAGCTCAGCATAGAGTATGACGAGGAGCTGTATCCCCAGCTTGTTTCGATGATTGCTGAGCGCAGGTGGCTTATCAGCCATGGTTTGCGCCTTGCTGCCCTTAATACGTTGGAGTCTCGGGAGGTGGTAGACAGATTTGGGGCAGTTGTGCAGTGCGCATTGGCGCGTGGTAAGGCGGAGGCGATAGAGGAACTCCACGAAGGTGGCCTTCTGAAAGTGCCTGCCGCCCAGGTGCCTGGATATAGTGATCATGCATACGATGAACTGGTTGCTGCGATGGGGAAGATGAAACTGTTGGAGCTTCCTCATATTGCGCAATTGGAGCGCGACCAAGATGACCCCATCAGTGTGATCATGGAGGGGTTAACCCTGGCTCGCCACCGTGCTGACGACGCAGAGACGCAGCCTGACTTCTTTTTGAAGCCGGATGAGTCGCAGCTGCAAGTGCCTATCTTTGCGCGCCCACGTGATATCCTGAATCCCTTCGCGCTTGAGAAAGAAATCCCTCTGAAAGAATCCTTAGAGGCCCATGCTATGAGGCTTGCCAAGAAGAAGGGCGTGAAGGGAAAGGCCATTCTTTGTGGTGTTGGTGCAGCGCACCTTCCTAGATCCGATGGGGTACCTGTGAGTGTGGCAACGGTATCGCACCAGGACTCTGATTTGTTGAAGAAGCTGAAGGAGGCTGGGGACGCTGCAAGCCACGTGGAGAGCTCATGTCTTAGGCGTAGCAATAGTATATAGGTTGTAGCTTCTTTGTAAATATCTTTTTGTAAGAACTCGTGGTCCTTAATAAAATTTTCCTTTTGTTGAATGTGTGTTAATGTGAATGTTGTTGCGATTTGTAATATTTGTACTTAGTTATCTGTTTTTTCATGAAAAACGTGCTTGTTGTCTAAGAATCAAACGGTTGTACAAGCGCAAATAATGAATGAAGTCCATAATCATGTATGAAAGTCACATTTTAACATTCTAAGTACTTGTATCATAATCGTGTATGGTGTGATATGCAGCGTACTGTAAATATCATAGTAAGGAGCCAAGAGTCTTGATTCCTGGTTTGTTAAACGCGCACAGTATGCATTGTTGCGCATCCGTCGTGGAATGCGCATTGTACTTATTCCAACGTCTTGAAAATAAGGTGTTTAACAAGGATGCATGATCCGATGTTGATGGGTTTGCAACCCTCTTACTCAACGAGTTATTTAGTAGGTTTACTCATCCTTTTACCAACGTGGGTTTATTAAGTGCATGCACGCCATGTAGGCAAAAGATAATATAACAAGAATGTTGAGATATGAATAATATGTAAATAACAAATTAAAATGTGTCGCGGAGTTAGCTAGAAACCGCGACGTTTTATTAATACTTGCAAGTTTTTGTAAAAAAGAAGAAAGACATTTGCCTAAGTAAAACAGGATGTAAATACACAGATATTTATTGGGCACTATACTAAAGTACGGGAGTATCCGTGCACTGGGCCGTAGCCGTTCTTAGAGGTAGCAACGTTTGAGATTGCAGATGTTCCATGTGCGTGGTAGCTCGCGTCCATCCATATCACGCAGCTTGTACGCGCCTTTTCCTAATGCTTCAATGACCTCATAAGGTCCTTCCCACTTCGGTCCAAATTTTCCTGTATCCTCTGCGTGGCTCGCATCATTGGCGCGATATACGAAATCGCCTGGTCTAAATGAGACGCTTCGAACTTTTGCATCATAGTATCCCTTCATTTTTTACTTAGCTCTCGCCTCACAGATAGCTGCGCGCTCACGCCTTTCTTCCAACAGGTCCAAGTCAACACGCCGTTCATCGTCATTGGTTGTAACATTAACTTCGGCAGTGCGAATAGTTGGCATCCCAATTTTGGCTGGTATGGCGGCTTCTGTCCCATAGACAAGAGAAAAGGGAGTGTCTCCCGTGCTAATTTTGATTGAGGTGCGGTGCGCCCACAAAACATGCGATAGTTCCTCTACCCACCTTCCTTTGTGTTGGTCTAAGCGTGCTTTAATTCCCTGACCTAGACTACGATTGGCGCTCGACCAAACCATTTGTTTGTGGGTGTTTAACTGACGCGAAGTGTTGTGCAATATTCAGTTTCTCGCACCATTCTTTGAAAGGGTTGTCACAGAATTGTTTTCCATTGTCCGAGATGATTTCCCCAGGTAATCCGAAACGGCATACGATATTTTCTCAAACAAATCATTTTACCTGGTTACCTGTGATTGTCGCGACCGCCTTTGCCTCAATCCATTTAGTGAAATAGTCGATAGCCACTATAAGGAATTTCAATCCCCCTGCTGCAACAGGGAAGGGGCCGGCAATGTCGATACCCCATTTATAGAATGGCCATGGTGATGTAATAGGTGTTAGCTCCTGTCGTGGTTGGCGTGGAATGGGCCTGTGAACTTGGCAGTCGCCACACTTTCTGATTAAGTACCGTGCATCACGGTGCATCGTAGGCCAGTAGTATCCTGATCGTAAAGCGCGCGCCACAATGGACCATGGTCCTGAGTGCATACTACATGAACCAGCATGGATTTCGCGGAGTACGTAATCTGCTTGGAGGGGTCCGACGCAGCGGAGCCATGGTTGTAGAAATGAACGCCGGTATAGTATACCGTCCCGAAGTTCAAACCTCTGTGATGTGCGCTGTACTCGTCGGGCGTTCTTTTGCTCTTGGGGCAATACTCCCTTGCTTATAAACTCGACTATTGGGGTCATCCATGTAGGACTTTGCTCCTCTATCACTGTGGATATTTCCATCTCTGAGATGGACTTGCTCTTCAGCATTTCCACCAATACTTGTTTTGACAGGTGCGCAAAGCTTGTGGATGCAATCTTGTTTAGTGCATCCGCTTTTCTATTTTCCCCTCTAGGAACTTGCCTGATGGTAAACCTGTCGAAACTCTGGATTAGGGACTTGGTCTTGTCGAGGTATTGGATCATATGTTCCTCTTTAGCCACATACTCGCCCAACACGTGGTTGGCCACTAGCCGGGAGTCCACATTTGCTTCCAGGTTGCGTATGCCCATTCGAGCTGCAATGCGTAATCCAGCGATCAGGGCTTCATATTCTGCCTCGTTGTTTGTGGTTGTGAATTCGAAACGCAGTGCGTAAGTGAATTCCATTCCTTCTGGACTTGTGAGGATAAGGCCTGCACCTGACCCATCTACGCATGAAGATCCGTTCGTGAACAAGATCCATGGTTCTTGTAGTTCCACCTTGCTTTGTGAAGGTGCATCATCAGTGTCTGGTTTTCGATGATGAAGTCTGCTAGTATCTGCCCCTTAACCGCAGTACGTGGTCTGTAGGAAATGTTATGCTCACCTAGCAACACACTCCACTTCTGTAGACGTCCTGATGCGTCAGGTTTGGAGATAATTTGCTTGATAGGCTGGTCGGTAATCACCGCTATTGGGTGCGCCTGGAAGTACCTGCGTAGCCGTTTGGCGGCGAATACTAATGCTAGGACCAACTTTTCCATTGCGCTGTAGTTAATCTCTGTTTTCTTGAGTGCTTTTCTTACAAAGTACATCGGTGTTTGCACTGAATTCCTGTCTGTTAGTAGCACCGCGCTGACTGCTCCATGGGTTGCTGACAAATACATAATTAATTCTTCCCCTGGGCGAGGCGCAACTAGCATGGGGAGTGCTGCTAAATGCTGTTTAAGTTGTATGAATGCTTCTTCTGCTTCCGTAGTCCAGTGAAAGTCTCCCTTTTTTGTACACTTCTTGAGTGTTTTGAAGAGAGGGAGTGACTTGTCTGCTGATTTGGACAAGAATCTATTCAAACTGGCCAGTTTTCTGTTTAGAGGACTTCTTTCAACGTACGTGGTGAAGGAAGTTGGATGACCGCTTTCGTTTTTTCTGGACACGTTTGATGCCATCGGGCTCTATCAGATATCCGAGGAACATGCCTTCTGTAGCGCCAAAGGTGCATTTCTTAGGATTTAGCTTCATGTTGATCTTTTTTAGTGTCTTAAATGTTTCCTCAATGTGTCGCACCAATTCATCTTCCGTATGGCTTTTTATTACAAGGTCGTCAACATAAACCTCTAGGTTGCGGCCCACCTGTCTTTCAAATGCGTTATCTACCAACCGCTGGTAGGTGGCACCTGCGTTCTTTAAGCCAAAGGGCATTTTAGTATAACAATAAACGCCTTGGCTTGTATGGAAGACCATTTTTTCCTCATCTTCCTTAGCCCTCTGGATTTGGTGGTATCCTTTGTATGCGTCTAGGAAGCATTTAAGTGGGTATCCACACAAAGATTCTACCTTCCAGTCTATCTCCGGTAACGGGTAGCTTGATCTTGTGGACATGCCTTGTTGAGATCTGTGAAGTCCACGCACATTCTCCAACTACCATCGCTCTTCTTGACCATCACTAGGTTGGAAAGCCAGTCATGGTAGTAGACCTCTCGCATGATACCTGCATCCACAAGTTTATGTACTTCTGCCAGAATTGCTGGTGCGCGCTCTGGAGCCGGCGCTTCTTCGTCGTTGGGGGTATCCTTGTAGGATTCACAACTTGTGTTCTGTAATCGAGCGTGGTACACCGGTCATGTGCTTTGGTTCCCATGCAAAGATATCCAGGTTCTTTTGCAAGAGTGCGCACACAGATGCCCTGCCGTTATTGGATAGCGATCCCCCGATCGATACTTCTTGCTCTGGGTAATTAGGATGAATTGCAACCCACCGGTTTGGCACTTTAGTTGCGCGCTGTCCTGGGATGTGTGCCATTTCACATGTAATTGTGTTACATTCTCCAGGTGATACGGTGGTATTGTAGAGAGTAACAATGCCTCCCTCCACCTGGAATTTGAGCATCCCATGTGCTGCAGACGGTACTGCGCGTATGGCTGAAATCCCTGGTCTACCAATAATGCCATTGTATGGTGAAGGGGATTTGATCACCATAAAAGTCATCAGGTACTGTCGTGGAGTGTTCCTTATTGCCAACACTGACTAGTAGGCGTATTTGCCCCATGGGCCATATCTTTTCTCCTGTAAAACCAGTCAACGACGTCCTGACCGGGCTTAACTGACTTCGTATCTCAGGTCGCAGTCGTTTGAAACAGTGTTCATACATTATATATGCGGATGTATCTCCATCAACGTACATGCAGTGGATATCGTGACCCCCTGCGTTGATTTCAATGGTGAGCGGTTCAACCACTGCGTTGTCCGCAGCTAGGATGGGGAAAGAGATTTCACTTCCACGGGAAAATTTTTGGCTGATCTTCTACCTAGTCATTCGCTGCCATGATTGTATCATGTAGATGGTATCAGCCTTATCTTTGGGGTACTTCTTTCTTGTTTCCAGTCTTTTGCTTATCTTTCCCTTCCTTGATGTTTTTAACCAAATGGTCCAATCTGCCTTCTTTTACTAGTTTATCAATTAGTTTGCGCAATTGGACACATTCATTGGTTGTGTGGCCATTCTGTCCATGATAGTCGCAGTATCCGCTCCCCACGTGCCGATCTTCTGGGGTGCGCATTGGTGGGGGCCTCGGGAAGTTCGCGCCTTCCGTCGCGAATATCTCCTTTGGAGTCTTGGTTAGCGGAGTATATCTGTCGTTATCTCGTCCGCTCCCCTGGCCGCGGTAGTTCTTGTTGCGGTTGCTACTCTGGTCAATGGATTGTCTCCGGGGTTGTTCTTGTGATCTATAGTTTGAGTAGCCTTTCTTGCTGTCTGCCGCGGCAGCTTCTCCTTGGATAAAGGACCTTGTGCGCTTCATAAGTTCATCAAAGGTTTGGGGGACTCTGTCGTTCAGCCTTTTGATGAGTTCTGGGTTATTGATCCCGTTCATGAACCCTGAGATCTTTAGTATTTAGGGGCATGCCTTGACATGTATGCACTCATCTTTGTAGCGCTCCACATAAGCGCTTGTAGATTCCCCTTGGCGCTGTTTAACTCTGGCAAGTTCAACAGGATTTTTGGCGCATTTCTTCCTTTGAGTGAAGTTCAGGTGAAACGCCTTACGCAACTCTTCAAAGCCATCAATGCTTCTGCGTGGAAGCTTACTGAACCAATTTCGCGCATTTCCCACTAATGTGGAATTGAACATGTGGCACCACACAGGTTGTGGCCAATTTTAGATGGTAGCAGCTGATTCAAAAATTTTTAGGTGATCGTCCGGATCACCTCCATCGTAGGTTTTCACATTGGCGGGCATGCGCCTTCTCTTATTCTCCGAGAAATCACTGATGCGTCGAGTGAACGCATCCACCTTTTGGCGGCGCCAAGGAAGAGACATATCTTCATCCTCCTGGTCGCGATATCTTCCCCTGGACTTCCAATGTTCTGTTTCGCTGTCCTCGTTGTCCGAGGAATTATCAGGGAACGAGCTTTTTGACTGTCGGCGGACGAGCTTCCCCTCTTTCGGCGCTTGCGCCGACTGTCCTCAGAATCCGAGCTTGAAGAGCTTCCACTTGGGGAGTACCGTCGTTCAAGTCTGTCATGGACCCTGCGGCTGCCAAGCCTAGCGTGGATATTGGTACGCCGTCCGTCCTCTTCGTGCTCTTCCAGATACTGCAGGTCAGCTGCTTCATCGTTCTCAACTCTACTCCCGATCCTGGTAAACACTGGGGGTCGGCGGCTATCTTTCCCGCGCCTTTTCTTCTGATGGCGCGACGGGGATGCTTCATACTCTGTGTCGAAGTTTAGTCGGGATTTTAGGCTCTGGCTCGACCTCTTTTTCGCCTCCTCTTGCATGAGGGTAGCCAAGGTTTCATAGTTTTGAGACACGAAGTCACTTGGCGCTAATTCAGGCGCGACTCCTTCTAGCGCGAGAGTGTCTGTTCCTGCATCTGGACTCTGTTTGGAGAGGTGCGCTGGCGTTTTGTGAGGTCCTTTTGGTACCATTGCAGGGGAGTGGTAAAAAGGTTACGCAGTGGATCTTCTACGTTGGTTGTTGTTGTGGTGGAATGGGTTGTCCCCGTGCGTGGTTCCACTGCTGGGAAGACCAGATCTGGGCCTGACCCTTGGTTTCTAGCCATACTGGTTGTTCCAGAGGCTTGCTTAGGGGCCGATCCGCTTTGCTGTTTCTTCCCTTGTAGGTCACCGTACGATCGCTGATTTAGGTTTCCTTGCTTTGTCATTCTAGTTCTTAGTGATTGGTCCCACGGATGGCGCCACTTGTTGATACAAAAGTTGGGCGTTCTTGTTTGGACTCCGGTTCCCGTGTCAATTGGATCTTAATGCTTGAGACCTGCGCACTAAGAAGACAGAAAACATCGTTAGGCTTACCGTGGGATTGTTTCCCACGATTATCCTCCGGCGTGAGAGTAAGTAATCGGTTTTAGGGTATATTTGAGAGTTAGGGTTTTGAGATCATACCTTTAATGAGGGCTGGGATGCCCTATATATACACACGAAACCCTTATTGGTTTTGTGTTCCCCAAACTTCGGCGTATCCCGCCTAAGTCGGTTATGAAACACTTATCTCCCAAGATAGGAGATATCCGATATCGTAAGCCATAAATAACTTGGGTTTGGGCCTTCGTGAGCCCAAACCGTTATCGGGTTAGCCCAGTCGTACTGGGCTTGCTAGTAGCGGTCATTGGTCGGGTTCGTGACCCGAATGCGGACTATACTTCATCAGTATCAACGAGCATACTACACTCTAAATCTATACTAACTAATGTCACCCCAGACTCTCTTGGGATTGGGACAAGATTATCAGCACTTGACTTTATGAATTCGTCATTTTCCATTGCGGGAATAGTGCTAACATCCTCATCCCCTATTAAGAGGTATATAAAGGTTCCATAGTAGAAGGGCAAGGTGGGGGTGGTGTGTATGCAAGAGATGGAGGTGTGACTTGAGCGGTACTTTGTTGTCTTAAAAATTGCTCTTCGTCAAAAATCACCTCCGTATCATCGTCAATCTCCTTTGGTTCTACTAGGTCAACAGGGGGATTGGGCATTTAAGTTCTAAGAACATTCTCCTGAAGACTGTCATTCTATTTGTAGAAGTTTAGAAAGTCTTTCAAAATCTAAATCATGAGGGGATGATTGATCAATATGGGTCTGTGGAAGTTCTAAGAACATTCTCCTGAACACTGTCATTCTATTTATTGACAAGCGGATTCCTAGTTTGACAATTAGAAGTATGATGTAGACCTCCACAAAACTCACAACAGTAAAACTGTTGTGACTGACTCAGTGAATAATATGAATATTGGTAAAAAAAAATTGATTGTTACACGGAATTTTCTCATAGACAAGCATGTTCCCGGTTTGACAATCAAAACCCTGGTGAGGCATACCTCCACAAAACTCACACGAGTATGTCTCCATCTGGTGTTGTGGGGGTTGGTTGAAAAAATTGGTTGTTTCTTGGTAAGAATAGGGATTTTGGTCATAGACAAACCCATTTTGCGATTCTACCATGCTACAACCAGAACAATTTCCACCGGACCTCCACACCACTGACAACACCAAAGGTAAGAAGAAGACATAGTTAAAAATTAAACAGATATAGAGGATAAGAGAAAGATATAATCAAAAAGTTATGAGAATAAAGAAGATTTTTTTTTAATGAAAACTAAGGCACTAACTCGACACATCTAACGTAAATCGTTTCACCAACTTCCCCACAGCGGCGCTATTTTGGTGTTGTCATTGAACGTCATAAAAAATAATTAAAAAAATGGAAAGATTATACAAACCTAAATACAAAAGTATCTTGGCAAGTATTGATCTCTCGAGTATTGTTTCGAATGAGTGGTGAATTTGAAATACATCGGTTAAGTTTTTTTGATGCTTAGTTATCACAAAAGGTTTTTTGGGTTTTTAAAATAAAAACTAACGCAACTAAGTTATCTAAAGGAAAGCTAAACTAAGCTTATACTATGAAATACGTTTGTCTAAAAATAGTGGTTAAAATATTACGATTAATAAAGAAGTACTTTGGTGAACTAAAACTCGAATAAGGGTTAAAATTATCCACACGGTCACGTATTTCTAACTTAACCTTTATATGCACACTTTAAACCTGTTAGTTGCTAATTTAGGTTAAGATATTGACTATTAGAAAGTTTTATCTTTTCCAACGACTTTTGCCCATTAAATTAGATAAAAACATTCTAAGCTTACCATAAGTTGGATGTCTCCCGTTAATGGTATACTAAACTAAGTTATGCGTCTTTGATAAATGGATAGCCGAGTGGATTAAACGTGCATCTTACTAACCTTACCTTGAGATAGAGTTGTCTAGTCAAGAGTAAGGTCTTATAACCGATTAGGCCGGAGCATTCACGATTTTAGTAAACAATCACTATTAAACCACAAAATCTATTTTTTTACTAAAAATGACTAACTTAATCTCTAATCAATCTATTAACCTCAACTAACAGCTAATACCACCAACAACTTTCCCAAAATAATCACAACATCCTAACCACCAATTCTAAACAAACATATATATAAACTAATCGCAAATAAATATAACCACACTACAATAAACAAATAAAGTAACAATAATAATAACAAAACTAAACATAACAATAGACATAAACATAAATAAGTAAAAAATAAATGATAAGATGAAACCCGGAATTAGCTCGAATAACGTTGTGCTAAACAACCACCAAACTAATAAAATCAAAACTTTATAAAATAAAATAAAAATTTATATTATATTAAAAAACAATTTTTTTTTAAAATAATTAGACTGTTAGAAAGTTTTATAAAATTGACAAAAAGAAAAAAAAAGAAAAAAAAAACCTTTATAAGTTAAAAATGCTCTAAAACTATAAAAAAAAGTTAACATTTTAAAATAAGGTGGCCAAAAGATGATACTTTAAGTAAAAAGATTTAAAAATTTTAACGCAAAAACATAAACTAGAAGATTTGTAAAAGAAAATTTTATGAAAGAGTTGATAAATGAAGTAAACATATTGATTAAGTGGGTAAATACTATTAACTAAAACATTGAAATAAAAGTTTGAGTTTAACAAAACATAAACTAATAATGATTAAAAGCTTACCTTAAACAAAATTATATCTCTAATGTAAAGAGCAACGACGGTGGCCATTTTATATTTGCTTACCTAATGGCCGGCACGTAAGACAACGTTCCCTACGTCATGGTCGGTTTTTGGGCCGTATTTTGCGTGTTTTGGGCCTTTGGCCCGTAGCCACGGTGTATGAGCGGCCCGTTGTTTCTACCTATAAGTTTTAAGTGGAACGATTCATTTTCGTTCTAGAATCATTTGTGCTACGTTTCTTCACACGGGAGGAAAGTTGGTAGGTGCTGCAGATCTCAGATTGTTTTTAGGTTTTCTCTATATGCTTGTGCTGCGGTTACTTTTGTTCAAGGTTTTCTGTAGATTTTTCTTACCATACGTAGGTTTTAATGTCGTAGAAGTGCTGTTGGTGTTGTTACGTGTTATGCAAATTTTTATGTTGTCTTTATTTAGGTTGCATGTCCTTTTTTCCAATGCTAGCCTGTCTCGATAGTTAGATTCTGGGTTTATGGTTTGTTATATTGTTTTTTGTGTGCTTGCATGTGTTGTGTCGCTCTTTTAGATACGTGGAATGCATGTTCCAGTCTTTTGGCTCCAGTGTTAGAAACTTTAGGTTCATTTAGGATGTCTAGCCCTTACTTAGGTTGGTAGGTTTAGGTTTTAGTGGTGTTTTGTTGCTTTTCTTTGTTGTCTTCATTTTATGCGATGGGGGAGATTGTTAGAGATGTTTTGCGTCGCTTTTGTTTTTACGTATGTGTGTTTATTAGGGTTGCTCTTTTAACCAGCTGTGTAAAGGTGGTTATTATGAGAAATAAAAGTAGGGCGCGCAAGAAGGTAGACGTTAATGATGAGTCTTCTAAAATTGTGCGGCCCAACGATGGCGTTAGGGGGTTAGGTGCTAGCGCATTAGAGGTGTGTTCTTCTGCGGAGACCAACGAGGGTGCTCAACAACATCTTTCAGTTATCGATGTTAGTCCGTGTCACAATGTAGGTGACGACTGTGGTATGTTGGATGGTGCGTCAGTTGGGTTGTCTGTGTTTCATGACTTATCGCGTGCTTGCGCTGTTGGAAGTGCTGTTGTTACGTGTCCTCTAGAAAAATCAGGTTCCAAGAGGAAGGTTGGTGAAGGTTATGGTCATAGCTTGGATTCGTTGGTTGTTTAGAAAGAACCAAGAACTGATTTAGCAATGGAGTCTGCTGTTTCGATTAGCGCTGCATTGACTATTGATGAGAACCTCAGGGGTTTACAGGCTGTAGGACCAGCGCCTATAGGTTTCAGCCGTTCGGTGTTTTGTTTGGCTCAACATATTCCTCAGCGGTATGAAGGTATAGCTTTGCTTGGGTTTACGGATCTATGTTTTGTTTTGTTCTATGTTTATGGTCTTTTTGATACTGCATAGCTTCTGATTCTCCTTTCGTTGCTATATATCTTATTACAGGTGACGCATGCTTTCCGGTGAACTTGGATTTCCAGTCGGGGGTAGCGTTTTATGAGGGACATACAGATGTTATTCATCCTAGCAATTCTGCTACTGATTTACCTTTGCCTGAGGCTGGCGAAGAAATTGTGGATCCTAGAACTTCCGATTCCTGTTCATGGCTAACAAGTTTTTCGCAGCAAGAATCTTCTGAAGTTAGGCACAACACGGATGGCAAGAGGTGTTATGATGGTCGGTAGCAACCTTTTGGTAGACTTTTCAAGAGGCGTAGGTTGATGTTGAACTCCATAGGTACATCGTGTTGGACTACCGTACGCTTACCTTTTATGTGCCTTTGTTTTTTATGCATTAGTTGGACAAACTCTAACCTTAGCCAATGTGGTTTTAGGATAGTTTCAGGAGGGGGTGGATTTCTGATATGTGCTTAAACACATATCTTTTCATTATCAAATCTGACCCAAAATAACCAAGAAAGAGCCGTTTATTGCTGATATTTGTTGCTTTCTTGAGTTTGTGCTTGTGCAGGTACGGATATGTAAAAACATACAAAAAGAAGCCAAATCGGACGTAAATCCGAGCACGAGAGATTAAGAGAGCTTAAGCTGAGCCGGAAGGTCAGAATTTTGAATTTATGAAGATTTCTAATCTCTGAGGATGATTTGCGAAGATTTGATCAAAGTTTGAAGAAATGTCAGAAATAGTCCCTGAACTTTCAGCAAATGACAGAAATTACCCTCAAGTTTCAAAAGTTGCAAATTCAGTCCTTGGATTATTTGAAAGTGACAAGTTCAGCCCTTGAAAGACAATTTCAGAAAGTACAGTTTTGGTCCTTGGATTTTCAGCTTTTGCATATTTGGTCCTTAAAGTTAACTTGGATCATTTACTAGTCCTAAAGTCCAAAGTACAAATTAAAACTCTTGGCCCAAAAGATTAAACCCGGTCCAAGTCCAAAACAAAACCAACCCCGCCCAATACCCGGTTATTATAACCCGTTACCCACTAATTACCCAGGTCAACGCCCCTTGCCCCGGTCAACCCAATCAAACAATAATCAAAAAACCCATGCCCGCGCTTTTCACCCCCATTTACCCAGATATTAAGAACCCTAGAAATTACCCCGCGTCAATTGGTCAATTTAACCACAATTAAGGGCATACTTGTACTTTCATCTGACACCACTGACACATGGGCAGTGCCATGTCACCAATCCGCGTGCAACATCTCAATATCTATTCTCTCATTGGTCGAAAATGCGTGGCAATGTGATCCAAGGGTTGTGATGATAGATTGTTAGCTGGGATTTGATCAGAGGGTTGTTATTCACTCAAAGAAGCACAAGATTGCACTTTCCAGAAGTTTCCAAGGCTTATGCTCAAGTATTTAAAGGCCCTCATTTCGTTCACATGATATATATCTTCTTCTTTAAAATTTTCAGTAGCATAGTTAGTTGTAATTTTAATTCTAGTGTTTTAAGTTTTTGTAATTCCTATTTTATACTCAAATGTTTTAGATTAATAAAATTCAGTTTTTAATTCTCAAGTAATTGTTTAAGTATTTGTGTTCTAAATCTGCTTATTCTCTTTGTTTATTGCTTATTTCAACAATCTGAATATGTTTTTAGCTCATTTCTTTATTTACTCAAAAATACAAAAAAAAAATCAGATAAAATAATTGAAAAATAAAAAAAACATATAAAAACTGTTTTGTGGATTGATCCATCATCAGCTACTGTTTCAGTGTGTTCATATAAGCTTGTGATAGCTTATTGTGAACTTACTCTTGTTTCAAACTCAAATTTCTCAATTGGTCAACAAAAGTCAACAAAACAGTTTCATGGGATCTATGGTTCTGAATTGCTGATCTAGCTTGGATTGGGTTGAAATGAGTTGATATTTGGGTTAGGTTACTGTTCTATTGGTCTCATGAGCAAGCCATAGTGGCTGGACATCTTGTGAGTTTAGACTTAGTTTCATAATTTAGTAGCAGTAATTGTTTCATTTAAATCTGTTATAAATAGTAGTTATTACTGTTATATAGCTTCATTTTAGTGCAGTGAATCTGTTTTGATGTTAGCATAAGCTTGTGATTGTGATTTAGTTAGAATATAGTGCATTTTTGTTGTTTTAAGAGTGTTTGGATCAGAACTGTTTTCTGAGATAGAGGTTAGTTCAGTTGATTAGTTTTGTTGCTATAGGCTTAATAAGGTTTAGTTCATTCATATCAATCTTTATATTGCATCTAAACACTCAAAAAGTCAAATCACAAGTTAACTGTCCTTATTTCATTTTCTGTTGGAATCAGTTACTTATATTTAGCATATAGGTGTAGAAGTTAATAATATAACTTGATCTAGTTTCATTTAACCATTAAACATCATAATCAGTTCATAATTTGGTTTCAAAATTCACTTTGGTCAAAATTTCAAAACAGTTTTAAATAGTCAAATTTTCACAAAACTTTATGTATCTCTCACAGGTTCATTTTTAGTCCTAATCTAGTGAAACTCTGGGATTTACATATTCAATTGGTCTAGTATTGGAAACTGCTTTTTGTCAAGTCTTATCAAGTCCTTTTAATCTTCAAATCAGCTGTTCAATTCAGCTTATTCTGTCCTGTTCACACTCAGCAAAACTGAGTGTGAATCAGGCCAACTTGCAGCCTTTGCATTTGATTCATTTCAGTGAGTTAGAGCCTGTCAATTGGTTTAGTTATAGGTTGCTAGGTGATCTTGAGGACTGCTTAATTGGTTTTCACACAAACTCTTCTGATAAGCTTGTGCTTATGCTCAAACAGTAGGGGTTAAGAGCTTATTGGTTATAGTAGGCAGTTTGCTTAAATCAATAGATAGAGCTTGTAGCTTGTTAGGATTAGGTGGAATCAGTTAGAATTAGCTTATTTTAGCATAAATTAGCCTCTGTAGCTGTTTGGTAGCTTAATTCACTTATTAGCTTATTTTAATTAGCTTATTTCATATCAGTTTACACATCAGCTTCTTATTCTTATACATAAGCCTTAGTTTTTATAATTTTCTTAGATTTAGAATAATATTTTAGATTTTTACTGAATTTTTCATTAATTTTCATCACTGTTTAGTATTTTTCATTATTTAAATCAGTTTTTAGTCACTTTTAAATAGCTTTTATTGCAAATAATTAAGAAAAAGTTCCAAAAAATAATTTTTCAATTTTCCCAGTTTAAGAAAAATATAAAAAGCATAAAAAATATTTTTCCCTATTTTTCCCCTTTTATTTGGTATTTTTCACAATTTAAATTAGATTTAAATAGTTTTAAATTAGTAGAAAATAGAAAAATAATCAGAAAAATAAAAAAACAGTTTTGAAAATTCTCTTATGGTATTTTAGATTTTATAAAAATAGTTTCATATTTTTCCCTTTGATTTTCATAATTTTTAGTATTTTAAATTAGTTTTAATAGTTAAAAATTAGTTTTTAATTTTAATAAAATCCAGAAAAATCCTAAAAAATAGTTTTAATTCTAAAACAGTTTTCAAATTACATTTCTAGAGTAAAAGTATTTTTAGGCATTTTTAGGGTATAATATTTAAACGTAGTTGCTTTTTAATTACGTTTCGTTAATTATGTTTTAGTAAATTTGCATTAGGATTTCCCGTAAAATAGATTCCCTTAATTACTTTTCCCATTCCCGTAGTTTAATAAAATCAAAATATCACAAATCAAAACATCGAGCATTAAATTCCAAACCAAAAAACGACGTTGGCAATTCACGCCTCGTTGGGAAACGATTCGGGTTGACTAATCCGTATCGACGATCACACACGGGATTTGATTTATTATTCTTTTTCCTAAAGGAATTTGAATCTATCTTTGTGATTATTTTTGATATCGATATTGAGGTTTTATCCGTACACACATATCCTTAAGCCTTCATTATCGCAAATCGATTAATCGAACTGTTTTAAGTTTCTTACGGTTAGTCATTCACAAGTGGCTAGCTTGTGTGAGATAACTTGACGGTTTGGCATTGTGTGTTTGCAGAATCAAATTTTGGGCCGCCTGAGGTTGTGTCGCGACAATATCGTTTAAGGTTTGACGATTAGTGACTCGAGATCCTTCCTTTGTGAAGTTACTATTTTTTTTTATAAAAATCAAAAAGTAAAAAATATTTTCCTTTTCTTTTGTATATATATATATCATATTAAAAATACAAAAAGATTTTCTCTTTCGTTTTTGAGCTAAAATAGAATACATCAATTATATAACATTCTCAACGGAGGTGTTATCATTAATAAGTTCCCGAACTAAAGATCAAAAACTTGCCTTTGTGTCGCTTGTGAGTCGATTTATTTCTATTTGATAAACAAACTGTGTGGTGGGTATAAGGACGACCTGACATTAAATTGCGGCTGAAAAGAGGCGGGTTTTAATAAGCTTCGCGCTGACCTAAAAGCTTCTCCGCCGCTTGTGCGTTTGTCTTATAGAAGTGATTTATTCACTTGGGATTATTGGTTAAGTTCATTGTGTTTTCGAATACCGTATCATTTTAATTGCCTTGGTTTTAAGTGCATGCGCACTCGATCTCGATCTAGACGACTTGAAGCGAATCAGAACGTACCTGAGTTACGTAATATGGCTGCTCCCAACGGACCACCAAACCCTGGTCCTAATCCTCCTCCCGATAATCAAAATGTAGCTCCCGATCTCCGAGCGATGGAGGAGTTATGTCAACCTACAATGTACGGGAAGGGAGGACCCATTGCACCGACTAATTTTCAAGCTACCGATTTTAGCTTGAAACACCATATGATAGAACAAGTAAAAAACAGTTGTCAATTTCATGGTTTACCCGATGACGATGCAAACAAACATCTTGATAAATTTTTGACCGTCACTCGAGTATGAAAGCAGCATGGGGTCTCCGATGACGCCCCTTCGTCTGCGTATCTTTTCCCATACTCTTTGACTCATCATGCCACGTCTTGGTTTGATCGACTCCTGAAGAATTCGATTCATACTTTCGAGGAAATGGTTTGAAGTTTCGGCAAAGTACTTTCCACCGTCGATGGTGACGAAATTGAGGAACGATATCGGTAATTTCGGCAATATCCGGACGAATCTTTGTTTGAAGCTTGGGAACGATATAAGGTTGCGATTGATCGATGTCCGAATCATAACATGTTGCTTGTCACTCAAATTGATACGTTTTATAATGGCTTAACGTTGAGACACCGTGAAACAATCAATGCTGCTGCCGGTGGAACTTTCATGAAAAGACGTCACGAGGAATGTTACGATCTTATTGAGAACATGACTGCTCATTATAACTATTGGGATTCTACGCCGAAGGGGTGCATCATCTCGATCAAATACGTCTTCTTCTCTCGAAATAGCCGCCATGAACAAAAAGATCGACGATATCTTACGGATTACTCAGATGAATAATCGAATCGAACCAACAAGTGAAAGCGGTACACCCGATTTGTGAGACTTGTGGGGGTCCAAATTCTTATTAGTGCCCGGCCGTGGGTGGTTACGCACATGAGAATGTTTATGCTACTACGGGAAACTACAATCAACCGCAAGGAGATCGAAATCTTCTTAGCTACCGTTCAAACAATTATCTCGGACCTCCCGGTTTCAACCAACCTCAACAACAAAACCAGAATCAAAACCGTTTCAATGGTAACCATCACGTTAATCAGAACCGAGGAGCTAATTTTAATCAACACTACCAAGCTCCTCCACCTCAAGTTTACCAACAACCACCTCCTCCTCAACAATCTTATCAAGCACCTCCTCAAGTCGCCCCGAACAACGATTTTCTAACTTACATGAAGAACTACGATTACACCATTAAAAGTTTGCAAAATCAAATTAACGGCATGAGGACGGACTTCAAAAAGGAGATGGAAGCTACAAGCAACAAACAGATGACTGAAATAAGGAATATTGTTAGGAATTAGAAAATTCCATAGTGAAGAGTCGGTCACCCCAAATGTTATCTAGCTTAAGTTAGCTCGTAGACTTGTCGTTAGTCACGTTATTTAGTAGTTTATTTATTAGTTTGTAGCGTAGTATAGCTTAGTGCAACACCGTGGAGGAAGGACGGGTCTTTACCCACTGTATACCTGATCCACAGGCCGATAGGAGGTCGTTATGTTTGTAACTATAAATACCCCTTCCATCCATGGAAGGGGTGGTGCTTCAATTCAATCTAACCTTTCATTTGTGTAAACCTCTAGCAAGAACACCCTCTCTCTCTAATGGCAAACATGTATTTTGATCTCCCAAGACCACCCGAATCATCAAACACATAAAAATAACGATCCTACAATTGGTACCAGAGCCAAGGTTATGGTGTTTTGTTGATTTGTGTGGTTTTGTATCATGGTTATGGTGGTTTTTGGTTCATGTTTAAAACTGTTTTTTATCACTTTCTATGGTCGGAAATACTTTTCTTGTTCCTATTCTTGTTATAACTGTTTTGGTACTATGCTGTTGATAAGAAAATTGTTTTCCGTTTACTATTTTGATATACAGTTCTTAACAAGTTTGAGTATCCTCTTTTGGTCATAACATGTATTCTTCTTTTGGTCAATGGTCCAAACAGGTTTTTCTTTTCACATCAGTCCTGTGTTAATATCTTTGTCCAAACAATATTTTGTTTTGTACCAAGGTATATCAGTGAATTATTTTCGTGGGTCATCTGGTCATATTTATGGGGTCAAACCATTTATTTTCGTGGTCTAATGGGTCAAGGTAGCATTTTGCAAGTATTTTCTGGGTATTCATGAATATGGTGGAAAACATGGTGGAAATAACGGAATATGTCAAATATCATGTTAGCGAGTTGTACACAAAACTGTCTAAATTCAATGAATCTACCTAGCGACTTGGTCGTGTATTACCTAGCGACTTGTTCTTTAACAAGTCGTAGCGAGTTGGCTTAGCGACTTGCTTAGCAACTTGCTTAGCGACTTGCTTAGCGACTTGCTTAGCGACTTGCTTAGCGAGTTGCTTAGCGAGTTGCTTAGCGACTTGCTTAGCGAGTTGGCTTAGCGAGTTGGCTCAAGACCATTGTCACTAACGACTTGACTTGACCTAGCGACTTACAGAAAGGATGAAGGAGAAACAACCAAAAGACCAAGACAACAACCACAAGACCACGACCATCTCAAACCATATAGAAAACAAGAATCAAGACCTCAGCCTACCTAAAACTCGTTACGACATGGTAAAAGGATTACAAAGATCTCACTTCTTCATCTAAAACTCGACTCAAATAAATCAAGATCTCAGCCTATCTCACTTTCTTAACATTCGTTCATTTGAACAAATCCATTAGGAGACATACATCATAGATCTTTCTTGGAATTATACGAATATTATCAAGATGATTCAAAGCCATTTAGCTTCATCCTTCTTTTCATTCGATCCGGTTATACAAGAATTTGAAAGCAATCCCACAAAAATATTTTCAAGACAATTTTTGAGATCTCAGATTAAGTCTACTCATGGCATTCAAGATGCATCAAGATTTTTTTAAAATCTTAACTCACAAAGGACGTTATCATCATTGATCAATTTTCGAAGTCAAGCTTCAATGATATTCGAATCATTCAAGAAATAAAATATAACAAGGTTGTTACTTTTATCTCTTTGATTCGTTCAAAGACTCAACAAAGGAGAAACTCATTACAATTAATACCTACCCGTGATTCTTATGAGAGATTGAAGTCAGAATCATCATCATGTCCTCACAGCCGAGTCAAGAGCATCAAGCCATCCCTGTGGCGAGCTCGTGTGGTCATAAAGATGATTCAATCTTGTTATGAGGAGCGTTTTCCTTTGGTATCTTAAATGGGGATGGATTTGTTATGGTAGGCGGAGTGATTATGTGATGATGATATTAAGAGTGGAGGCGTATGTTTATTTGGGTTTGAAGCAGTTTTGGGTGGCGATCTGTTTGAGAGGAAAAAGGGGGCGGACAGTTAAGGATTAGGGTTTGAAAGTGTTTTGGCTTAGTGTTATGTGAGAAGAATTAGGGTATCATGTTTTTTATATAACCGGATTTAAGAATAGAGTGAGTGGATCGGGTTTTTTAATGGGCTGGAGCATTGGTGATGGTATGTCCGGATATTATCTTTGATTTGGGCCCTTGTGGATCGAATCTCATTTTTGGACTTTGAACCGAGTATATTCATTGGGTTACTATCTATATTATTCAATGTGTGTTATTACTCACATACACTTAACTTTGATAATATTTGGAACAAATGAGTGGTATTTTGATATGGTATATTTCACGGAAGGTTACCCAAATTCACGACTTGTGCTTAATTTTTGAGAAAAGAAATTTATCATTATGGGTATATAAGTGATTAGATTTGAATGACGGTCTGATGGGCTTCTTAATATGAGATCGGATTTATGTGATTTAATGATGAGATTGGTTGATGAGATTGCTTGATATGATCTGGTGTGATGATGAGATTTGATGTGCTACGTGGCTTGATAGTTTGGTTTATGCATTTTCACGAAGTACATTTTGTCACGGCTTGAATTAATTGAACAAATTCGACTACGGGGTTGTTTGGACGGTATTTCTTATTTGAATTTGAAGTGAGGATTTTCCGGGCGTGTTTATTTATTTCGTCTTCTTTCTTTCTACTCTTTCGCGAAGATGACTTGTATGGGCTGTTATAGTGTGTGATAAAGACTTGGCTATTTAGTTACGGTTGTGATTCTTTCTCGATTAACCCACAACGTAGCTATCACTTCGGTGTCTCACGCAGTTGAGGATATCTCAAGAGGTTTTGTACATTGGGTACACCGTTTCTTCTTCACAAGGATTAGTGCAAGCTTAAGTAACAAATCCGGGGAATGTTACGTCTTGTTCAAGTTTGGCATATCAGATCTATTTCTCCATCTGGTCACTACAATAGCCGACAGAACACGTGATTGATGTATTTACTAAAGTGTTTATTGAATGGTTGATGTTGTTGATGATGTTGGATAATGAACCATTGATGAACCGTCGCATGCTCCCCTAAAACAGATATTCACCAAAACCAAAGTTGTCATAACACATTCAAGCTGACATTGTGTACGGTTTTGTCTTGATTTTGTAAAATCCTGCGAAAGAAACTATTTCTCGGTTTAAATCATAGACTTGTAAAATCCCTTGACAATGGAAACATCCTGGTTAAAGTAAAGTGCATTTTCGGATCTATCTTACGGTTTATTCTTGGTTTTGTAAAATCTCGCGAAAGAAACTATTTCTCGGTTTAAACCATAGAGTTATAAAATCCCGTATTGATGGAACTATCTTGGAGAAAGGAAAATGTATTTCGGGATCTTTTTGATGCTGGTGCTACGGTTTTTGAAGAAGAGATAAAAGGGTGTACTTCATGAATTGGATGTGTGTTTGGATAATTCGTCATGGCAGTTTGGTTATTATATGGTTTTACGGGGTTATGTGCTTTCAACCATGGTCGGGATGAAACCATTATCATAGTTCATTTAAATGTAAGAAGGCTAGATTTGAGCAGTTAACTAGAAGATGTGACAACGGCGTTAATTCAATATTATTTATTTGAGGTTGAAGTGAATTATCACGGGCGAGTGTACTTAGTATCTGAAGATATCAGGGATGGATGGATGAAGATTCTTCATGATCCTTGTTCAAGCTTATTATCAAAAGCGAAGACTTGGAAATCTAGTTATTGTTGGGTGACTTTTACTTCTTCTTTTACCACTTGGGGGAATTGGACTCTTATCACCTCAAAATAACTATCACTTAAAGGAGTTACGTTGTAGTGCTCAGTGTCACATTCAATTGTGGATTTTCAAGAGGTTATGTACGTCTATTACTTGATGGTTGGTTGGGTGAAGAGTATAGAGTACTTAGAGATTCAAATGGGCATGAATTCTCGACACCGCTCTTTGTTACATATGTGCAAGTTTAAGTCATGAGTTCGGGGTAGTTTACTTCAGGGTCAAATTCATTATATCGGGTTTTCTCCATCAGTTGTCACTACAAAGAGCCTACTGAATGATAATGGGGTTAATTACATGTTTTGCTAAGAGAGCTGAAAAGAGAGAGATTATGACGTCTGTTCACATCAGTTCAGGCCTCGTTCTCTAAAGAAAAGAAAAGTGTACGTTTCAGTGCGCTTTATCTTCAAAAGAAGAGAAATCTTCTTATGACGTCTGTTCACATCAGTTCAGGCCTCGTACCCAAAGAAAAGAAATGTGTACGTTTCAGTGCGCATTATCTTCCAAAGAAGAGAAATCTTCTTATGACGTTTGAACATATCAGTTCAAGCCTCGTTCTCTAAAGAAAAGAAAAGTGTACGTTTCAGTGCGCTTTATCTTCGAAGAAGAGAAATCTTCTTATTATGACCATTCTCATCAACATGCTTCATGCTTTTTCCATTCGCTTCGGTCATCAAGTGGATCTTCTTCTCATGTTTTTTCTCAATGGTGATCTACTTACCGTTGATGGTTTTTCTATTTTTCAATAGCTCAATTAAAATGGCGATGGCGACATCATATGCAATTTTTGCGTGGGAGAAGTGGAAATAGACTACACATGGATGAGTTCACTTATTTAATCAAGAATGGCAACTCCGTATGCAATTCTTGAGGGGAGAAGAAGTGTGAATTTTTTGCATTGTTGATTGATATTTGAGAATTTAAATGGTCATACGGCTCTAAACTCATGTAAGAACCGAGCTTCTTATTATCGGGTCATCTTCACATGGAGTTTTTCTCTTCTAAGAGCCGTTGATTAACATCTTCACTCGGATTGATGAGTTTATCGACAAAGTGCTTCCGGTTAATGCTTCACGTATACATCAACATGATGATTCCGAACAATCTCTCTGTTCTTGTTTGATGTGATTGGTAGTTTGGTGTTACCAACTTGTGTGTTCGTTGAGGCACGATTGCGATTTCCTTGATGAACATCTTTCTGTTCTTGTTTGATTGGGAGGGATTTTAGTTTAGGGGATTTGCAAGATGTAAGTTAATTGAGATGCTTTTGGTAGGATGCTTTTTGGTGTGAGTTGAAGATGTTAACTATCTATTCCCCAACTGCACAATCTAGAAGAAGGTCGAGTCATACCGTTTCTACATTTTTTGCTACATGTTAGAAGACTAAAGACGAGTTGCATTTAACGATCTAAAGACTTCTTCTTTATCTGGGCATTTATCAAACAGATTGTCGGTTTAGGGGGAGCACTAATTGGGAGAAAGTTATAAGTCAGATTCAATTCCCAATTAGACTTTCTCATATTTTTTAGCGATGACTCCTCGGACGTTGATATTGACTATTGTTGGACATTTGACACAAGGTGATTACTTCGGAGTTAATCATTTATCACTTATTTGAGATTGAAGTTGACTTTCACAAATGCGTGTTCTTATTTGATAACTTGCTCGGGCTTAAGAATTTGAGGTGAAGACTTGGTTTATCTAGTTACCAGCAATCGAGGTGGATGGTTGAAGACCTGGCTAACTATCACTATTAGGAGTTACTTTGTTTTACTTTCGATGTCACACGCATATGACGGTGTGGATAATCTCAAGAGGTGTTAATGTCTCATACTTTGTTTGGGTAGTGAGTACTTAGAGATTTGCTTGAAGCATAAATTCTCTATACCGTTCTTCCATCATTAGGTGCAAGCTTAAGATACAAATGTGGGGAAGTTGACTTGATTTCAAGTAGGGTATATCGGGTTTTCTTCTTGATAGTCACTTCAAATTGTCTACATAAGGGTTGATAAAATAGTCGAGAGAGTCTTGAAGCAAGTTGATTCTCACAAGAGTTCAAGTGTTCTTCTCAACAAATTTCTAGTATACGGGCTTATAATGATTTGCTGACTCTGAAGTGTCAAAACCAGAAAGGGGAAGGAGACAAGCATCTAAACGCGAGTAAACTTGATGTACTTAATACTTCTAAGTAATTGAAGATATCCCGGGAAGACAAATGTTATTACCGCAGAGAAACTCAAGGTTTGACTCATGGCGAGTAAACTTGATGAACTTAATTCTTCTAAGTGATTGAAGATATCCCAGGAAAACAAATGTCATGACCGCAGAGAAACTCAAGGTTTTACTCATCAAGGCGTTTAGTGTTAGTATTTCAACTACGTGGGGGAAGTGATGTTAGAAAAAGTTTACGAAGATAAAGAGGTACACTAGTGTGTGGTGATTTCGATGGTATCGCAATGATCAGGGGAGAGAGATTGTGTACATTGGGGATGCTCACCTGTTTCACTTGAGTGCTTAATCGCTGATTGAGAGATATAATCACTTATTCGGTGTTGACATCCGCAGAGATTGTCACCGCTTGAGATAATCAGTGACTTGGCCTGCTTCTTCAATGTTATCGGTTTTCAATCCTTTTGTATTGGTATACTTGGATACTTGAGCTTCATACAAATTCATCGGGGACGAAAGATGTGAACATAGGGGAGGTGTTCTACATTACCCTCTTGATGTGTATTCGGGAGAGTTCTTGGATATTGGTGTACTTCGGGTTCTTGAGCTTCATACACGTTCATTCGGGAAGAAAAATGTGAACATGGGAAGGTGTTCTTCATTCCCCTCATGAAGTGTATTTGGGAGAGTTCTTGAGCATTATACAAAGAGGCTGACGCATCAATTCAACTACTTGGGGGAATTGCTCTCTTGACACCTTTTGGAATGGATCGCTTCAGACGTCAGTTGAAAGGAGATTTGAGAAGATTAATTATAATGTGGGATGATACGTTGTTGTTCTTGTTGATGATATAACCTCGAAGAAGAATCACGGTGATTATTCTTGAAAGGAGCAATGGATTTATGATAATGGTGTGCTTCTCTGTGCACCTGGCTAATGCAAGCTTGAAATAGAGCTTGAATCTGCTCACTAAAGGATTTTCGGTTTGGGGGGAAGCTGCCAAAGTCTCACTTTCAGATGGCTCAATTTCTTTCTTCAATGCAAGAGCCTTGGAAGCTTTGGTGGTGGAAGTTTAAGAGATGATGAATTCTATCTTCTACGACGTCTTTGTTCGATATCCTTATCTCGTTACTCGTATCATCATCTTCTTTAACTATATCATCTACTCTATCCTTGTATATATTTATTCAAAAACAAAATACAAAAATATAAAACCAACAAAAAGAAAATAGAAAAATATAAAACCTTCAAAACCCATAAAAATCAGAAAATTTCAAAAATACCAAAAATATGTTTTTCTATGACATGTCTTCTGGTATCGATAACATCTACGGTCTTAGAAATGTCATTCAATAATGGCACGGGACCATAGATGAAGTTCGAGTAGGAGGTGTAAATATTTCTTTCTAAACATGTCTAAAAATATGGCTTACAGTTACTTCAGACTGTAACCCGTGCTTAAAACTATGGTTTGCTATTATTTCTGATAGCAACCCGCTCTCTTAAAGAAAGGAAAGTGCAGCACTTGAACTTTTTCCAAAATATTTCGTGCACTTATCCTAAAACAAATGAGGAAAGTATGTCGAAGGACTGCTGTTCCTACTCAAATATTTTTCCTTCAAAAATTCTTCAGAAAAATATTTGTTTTAATAAAATGGTGGTAAATGAGCTGCTTGAAAATCAATCAGTATCAGAGTTTTCATAAATTTGCAAACTCAATCAATGACTTCAGCACTTTTAAAATCTTTTATAAATTGAGTCATTGATTGAGGGGGGGAATGTTTTCAAATCTATATCATCTAACGGGCTTTCTTAATTATCCTATATGCTTAATTAAAAATGATGTTAACCTATGTTGAAGGACTAGGTGCCTAGGATATGATTGCTAGGATTAGATGATTAGAGTTTGATGTACACATTATTCCCATACATTTATATGATCTGATTGATATGTTGCATTGACTTTTATTAGTCGATTGTTGTTTGGGTGATGTCGACCACCATATATCTGTTTGTGTTCACTAACGTATGCAGGTATATTGGTATAAGAATGTTCCCGATCCGGATCCCACATAATATGATGATTGGATGCCGAAAGGTAAGGGTAACAATATCTTGGGTTGACAAATGAAGAAACGGAGCTTAATTGGACTTCAATGGAGAGTTGGCATTAATGCAACGTAAATGGTCTCACTGCATCAGCAGATGGTTTTCTTCTAAGTGATTGAAGAAACGGAGCTTAATTTGACCTCGGTTGGCATTCAAAATGCAACGTAAGAAGAAGTCTCCCTGCATCAGCAGATGGTTTTTCTTCCAAACCCTACAGCAACAACAACGGAAGCTTCTCAACCACTAACGTATCTTTGTGCAGGATACCATTTTTAAACAATTTTGAATAATTTGATTAAATTGTTTTGAAAATGGAAAAATATTGTTTTGAAAATAAATTGAACTAAATTTTGAAAATCACCGGACTTCTTTTTATCAAAACCTAAGTCACTCAACTATTGACTTCTGTCATGGTTTGAGGGGGAGAGTGATTTAAAATAAAATATTTTCAAATGATATTTCTTCACAAAAGTTCCGATTTGTACGTTAAAATGTGGTGATCTAAAGATTTAATGTTATGTCATGGTATGATTTTCTTTAAAATCAAAGATCTTTCAAAATGAAATTTTTCATTCTTGTTTGATTGTGAAATCGTTTTATTTTACTTAAAGGTCTTTTAAAATAATCATACCTGACACTAACAATCTTTAATGTCTTAAAATGGTCCTTATCTGTCATTTTTCAAAGTTAAATCAAGCCACGTCTTTCCCCAAAATCTTCTAAATGATTTAAATCAGTTGGGATCACAAACCTCAAATGGTTTGATATTTCTGATCGGGGTAGAGATCGTGATTTAAATCTCAAATCTGTTTTAAATGGAATTGGTTTTAGTCCTTTAAAGGCACTCCTGCCTCCATGTGCCAAACGATTTCAAATACACGATGCACATGCTGAGGAGGAGGATTTATCCAAAAACAAGATGAGTATTTAAACTTGGCCACATATTCTCCCATGTTTTATAAACCTTATTAAATCACTTGGGATCCAAAATCTCAAAGGGTTTGATATTTTTGATCGGGGGAGAATTTGTGATTTAATAATGAAATTTGATAAAAGTTGATCGTTTTGATTCAATTGTGCAGGCTGCTCTCTCATATGTGCTAAACGCTTTCGAATCTTGAAGCACATATTGAGGGGGAGCATTTTAAAGGAAAATAAACTATCGAGGTACAAAAGCTTTTATGTTTTAACATAGAGTACCTTGATTGAGTTTTCAAATGGTTTTCTTAATGGCTTTTATGATTCGTGGATGTGCTTCAAAAGAACTCTTGCCTCTATGTGTTAAAATGATTTCTCTTATCCTATGCACATATTGAGGGGGAGAATTTACCAAAGAAATTCAAATGGCTTTTTCTAAGGAAAATGTGATCAAGAAATTATTTCAAAGAACTCTTGCCTCCATGTGCCAAACAAGTTCAATATCATATGCACATGTTGAGGGGGAGGTTTTCTAAATGATCAAAACTATTAAGGTACAAAATGCTTTGATCTCGTATCACAAGTACCTTGATTGTTTTTCCAAATGATTTTTCAATTGGTTTCTAAGAAGAATGAACTGTACCAAAAGACCGACCACTTTACTTTATGCATGGTGTTATAAGGATGGTTAGGTTAGGTATTAGTTCCCACGATCCGCCAGAGCCGGAGGGATCTACCCAGGGACAATCCACTAGATAGTGTAGAGTCCTTAGGTATATTGAAAAAAGGAGAAAAGTGAGAATATGGGAAGAGTGCGGACTGAGACAGAGCTAGTATTGGAATAAACCCAACAAGGTTCTAGTTATGAAGTCTCGGTAAGCAATGAAGGGGTTGAAGAATGAAAAAGAACTGAATGTGAAAAAGGGTGAAAAGAAATAGCCCTCCAATAATTCAACCTTAGGGCGGTAATCGGGTTCAATACATATGCTCTTGGTTGTTACCAAGGTAACACCGGTATTGAAGACAAGACGTCATGGACCCAGTGACGCACTGCACTAAACTTCCCAAACTACTCAAGTTCCTCTTAAAAGGGCTTGTTTCATTCTCACGGGGAACCGACATAATCTATCGACTTTCTCTTAGAGATTGTTGATATTGAAGAAGGAGACCCTCTCCCTAGTCTCCGGCATAGGAACCAAATGTGCACGATTGAGTCTAGAGCCAAGAGATCATCCACAATATCTCGTTAGGACACTATATTAATGAAGACTTGCTGTTTCACACAATGTGGAAAGTAAGATTATATATTGAGAGTCCTACGCATTATCCTTGTGGTAATTGCCAGAACATCCGAGTGATATATAACAATATTCACGATGAAGATGGAAAGCCTTCTAGAGCCAACATCATACAAGCTCTTGGTAGGTGGCATGTGAGATCTTTCATAAGATCAAGCTTGTGACAACTGGATAGAAACAATGGGGCGATTCACTTGTGAATCAACCTTGGTCCAAGAATGGAATTGACGAATACTTTTGGAAAAACCGTTCGATGTGCAAACCTTCTTTCTCTAGCACGTCGAATGTGTACTTATGTTTTCAAATTCAAAAGTATCTCTGATTGAAAAATACTTTTAGAAAAACCGTTCGATGTGCGAATCTCTTCTTTTCGCTAGCACGTCGAATGTGTACTCATTCTCTAATACAAAAGTATTTTGATTGAAAATTGATCTTTCTCATAAAACCTTCGTCGTATTGCAAAACTCTCTCTTCAATCAATACGATTGTTTTTCAAATCATTTTTCATCAATCAGTGAATCTCAATTTGCTGGTTCACTCACTCCGTGTTGTCTTCTTTGAGACGTTCGGTTTGAGAACGGCTAGAACAGCTGCGAAACCCTGTCAAGGAGGTTCTTAGGAATCCTACGATCACGAGCATACTTGTACTAATCAACGGGGAACCGTGGGCGTGTACCTCAATTCAACGAAAGTGATCAAAGACACTTTCGCGTGTTTTATTGCTAAGCTGTTGTTTTGCGGTACATTTGGACGGTTGCTGATCGAATTGAGGAGTCAATCCAAAGCCGCATGCTCACTGCATCCACACTTAATTGAAGAAATCATGACTAGTGCATATCTACATAACCGGCTCGATATTTCTATACTAAGATTCTGGCTGCTGCAAATATCATGAACCAGTAAGGCTTCCGCTACTCTGATGGAAAGATGTCATGATTCACAAGTGTGAGCATGTCGGTCCAAAAGTCACAACTTCACATGATGGCAACACAACAAAGGGTGATCCGGAGATTTCGTGGTGATGATCTCAAAGAAAGCTCGAAGATCATCAAAGATGTGGATCGATTAAAGGCCTCCACTAAAAGTACAAATCAAGTCGGACTTTGAAGAATCGCTACTTAAGCACAAAGATTGCGGAATTGAAGAATTGAAGTCTACGAGCTCAAGAACAAAGTAAAGAATAGAATGCTAGGATTTGAAATGTAAAACATGGGGTGACCTCCCTTAGGGGGAGATTGTTAGGAATTAGAAAATTCCATAGTGAAGAGTCGGTCACCCCAAATGTTATCTAGCTTAAGTTAGCTCGTAGACTTGTCGTTAGTCACGTTATTTAGTAGTTTATTTATTAGTTTGTAGCGTAGTATAGCTTAGTGCAACACCGTGGAGGATAGACGGGTCTTTACCCCTTTGTATGCACGATCCACAGGCCGATAGGAGGTCGTTATGTTTGTAACTATAAATACCCCTTCCATCCATGGAAGGGGTGGTGCTTCAATTCAATCTAACCTTTCATTTGTGTAAACCTCTAGCAAGAACACCCTCTCTCTCTAACTTTCTCTCTCTAATGGCAAACATGTATTTTGATCTCCCAAGACCACCCGAATCATCAAACACATAAAAATAACGATCCTACAAATATGATGGCTAGTTTCTTTCAAGCCAATCAGCCGTCTACATCTTATTCTCAACCCTCGGGTTCCGGTTCTTTCCCAAGTAACACAATTCCAAACCCGAAGGGAGAAATGAAATCCGTTACCATTCGAGATGATGGGCCCTCGATGACTACTTCCTCTCCGGTGAAGAGTGTAGCACGAGAGACCGAGGTGACAAAGGACCCGGTAATTCCTCTTGATAATGGAAAATACCAATACGTCCAACCTCTGGTTGCCCAAGTTCCTTCTATCTCTGTCATAATGCCGAGTTCTAACCTTACACCGTGAAAATCTGTTCAATCACGGTTTGACAAAATGAAAGTTGTTTCCGGAACCAAGTTCAAACTTACGGTGATATGATTAAAGCTGCTGAAAAGATTTATGAAGAGAAATTGGAACAAATTTCAAAGATTTCACTTGAGCCTACACCGTCTAATTCTTCCTCGAACCAAGCTCCCGAGAAGCTTGGTGATCCCGAGAAATTTCTCCTTCCTTGCTCCTTAAATGATATTAAGGAATGTAATGCCCTAACCGATTCAGGTGCAAGCATAAGTCTCATGCCTCGTGCGATATATCATGAGCTTGGATTGACGACCCTTATACCGACTCGTATGACTATCGAATTAGCTAATCGAACAATTGCTCACACGGTTGGTGTAGTCAACGATGTTATGGTACGAGTGGATAAATTTCATTTTCCCTTGGATTTCGCCGTAGTTGATATAGAGGTCGACGCCCGAGTTCCTCTTACTTTAGGAAGACCATTCTTGAGAACCGCGAAAGTCATTGTGGATCATTACCAAGGAACGTTGACGATCAGAAAAGGAAATGAAAAAATAGTGTTTTATGCCGAAAAAACGTCAAAACCTCCACCCGATGATCATTCGATTCATAGCATCGGTGTGATTGATTTTTCTCAAGAAAGTGATGATCCCATTTTACCATCTGATCCGAATGATGTAAAGAAAATTGAGCCTAAAACGTCTCGAAATGATCTTTCAAGGTTTACGATCAAGAGTATGTCGACAATACAAGCTAAACGGAAAAAGAAACAAGAAAAGGAGTCTACAACGGTAGTGGTGGAAAGCTGCTAGCTCGAGAGCACACCACTTGTCCCACCTCCGATTTCTAAGAAAATCAACCTTCCTTTGAGTGGCAATCCCACTCCTTCTTCTGAAATCATGGAACCTTATTTTGAGACATCTTTCGATCCAGAATCTTTCAAAACGACATTCACGAATCCCTTGTTTGAATTCGATTCTGAATATACTCAAAATTTTAAAAATCAACTCTTTGACGAAGAAAGTGAGAAGTTCACCGATGAACTTGCTCTTACCGACTCGATTTTCTTTGAGGATGAAGAAGAATACGATGATCCGTTTTTTCCGAAGAAAGATAAGGAAGAGAAGATTTCGACAGATGAACTTATTGATCCCGAGGTCCAATATTATTTTTTAGCCGAGAGTGATTCCTCTCTTCGTGAGGATTTTCAAATAGATGACACTTTGATCTCCTTCCTCTCTGAAGACAAGATTTTCAACCCCGGGATACGCGTTGATGAGTTTTATGCTAAAAATGTCATTCGAGATAAGGATCCTCTCTTGGATGCCTTCGTTGATGAGCCTTTGAGTAACACCTTTCTATACCATGAGCTCCCGACTTCTTTGGAGTATTCTCTTATCGATCTTTCATCCTTTCGTCCGCCCGTAAAACCACCGGATGATGGATCGATCTTTCATATGCCTTATGTGAGTTTGGGAGGAGTCATTCCTTATGTGCTTGAGCCCGACATTTTCTTTCCCTCCCAACCCACCCATCTCATTCTTTGAATGAGGACACCGTTTTGACAGTATCTCCACCACTTTCTTCCCCAAGGACAAATGAATTGGGGGCGAGTCGGGCTAGCGACTTCGTTTAAGAAAACAAGAGCGCTTAGGGAGGCACCCCATGCTTATCTCTATCTTCTTTCTATTTTCTCTAATAAGTGACGTGAAGGGGTTAGCCTCTTCGATTTATCGTGTTTGGTTGTTTGTGATGTTGTGTAGGATTTTCCCGATATGAAGACTCTCGTGCTCGAAGTTTGTCATTTTCTCTACTCGAGTTTCATGATGGTTGCTTATGGAGATCCGATATCCGAAATCTTATCGACTAACGTTTATCTTTGAGCATACTTTATAAACGGCTTTTAGATTTTCGTTGATACCCTTGTTTTTAAACATTGAGGACAATGTTTCGTTCTAGTCTGGGGTAGGGTAATCTTCGATTTGATTTGACCGCACTTGCTTGTTTTTCGTCGTGTACTCTCGCAACCCCGTTTTTCCTTAGAAAATGAAACAATTGTGCTATATATGAGAAAATTTAAAAATTTTTAAGCTTTTGTTAAGTCTTTTTGATTGAAAAGTTTGCTAGTCTCTTAGATAAGAAGCTATAAAAAGCGAATTCTAGCTCACAAGGCCAAGATTTTGCAAGTTTCCCTGAGAGATTTTAAATATGCATGACTTAATTTCATTAGACGAAGCATTTGATAAGTTAATATATGTTTTGACACCTTGTTGACTTTCCACTGGTGAGAGTAGGAATGGAATTCCGACTTGACCGGGCGTGTTGAGCCCTAGCTTGTTCCCTTAACCATAGATAATCTAAAAATTATCGGCTAAGCATCCGCGGATCTCATTATTTGGGATTTTAAATTTGCGGAGATTGAGAAATGATAGAGTTACTTATGAGTTTAGATGCTAAGCGTGGAGTAGTTGGTTCTCTTTAGAGCCCATCGAAGGTACTTATGGCTTTTTGTTCCCACAAAATTGTTTCACCCCATATCTGTCCAATAAATAATTAGAGATGTTGAGTTTTTGGCAATAGTTAGTTCTTTACCTTCTTAAAAGAATCTTTGTTTCAAAAATTGGGTACACATCAATGATCCGTAATGAATGAGCAATAAGTAACAAGTGATATAGTAATAAGTAAAGTTATGAGTCTGCGGTGTCGAGATCGGACCCTTGGATCTTTAGCCGGGATTGAGTGAGGTCTTAGCCTAGCCAGCCGGGATCCTCATTTCATGAAGCCTATAGTCTTGGAATTACCCCATGAAGCTCCGTAGTTCATAGCTCATATAAATAAAAAGTATAAGTGTAAAAAAAAAAAAAAAAAAAAAATGATGTTGAAAATTGTTGAAAAAGTCAAAAGTATAAGTGAATAAAAAATTCCTTGATGTAGACCTCATTTTTGGGACAATGGTTCTTGAGAGAAGGCGGATAACTAATTATCGACTTAGCTTTATATCTTTATCGGAATAAAAGTTATCGAAACGAGAAATTTGAAGAAATTCATTTCTCACAAAAAAATAAAAAATCTAGAGGAAAATAGGAAAATGGGAACAAAAGGTAATTACACAAGTAACTTCCATGGGTAGTGTTGGCATCTAGAGTCATATTTAACAATGATTTCGATTTTACGCTTAGTTTGGGACTTGAAAAATCAGGGACGATGTATTCTATCCGTATGGTCACTTCACGCTGTGTTGTGTTTTCTACTCCGTGATCCTAACATGTCTTTTGAAAAATGTTGGAGTTATTGATCGACATGAAAGTTCAACAAACCGTCATTCATAACCGGAATGTGCTTAATCGTAATATCTATACATGTGAAATTAAAAGGTAAACGGGGCGTTTTTAGAATTAAGGCTTTCTTAATCTCTTTTAAGGAATCTTTGCTACTTCTTCATAGGTTTAGTAGAAAGAGATTAAAATCCTTGGTTTTAGAAGCGTGAGTTGATTGCATTCGCTGGGACACGACAATGGTCTCGTCTGGGGTATTTTGATATGTGCTTAAACACATATCTTTTCATTATCAAATCTGACCCAAAATAACCAAGAAAGAGCCGTTTATTGCTGATATTTGTTGCTTTCTTGAGTTTGTGCTTGTGCATGTACGGATATGTAAAAACACTCAAAAAGAAGCCAAATCAGACGTAAATCCGAGCACGAGAGATTAAGAGAGCTTAAGCTGAGCCGGAAGGTCCGAATTTTGCATTTGTGAAGATTTCTACTCTTTGAGGATGATTTGTGAAGATTTGATCAAAGTTTGAAGAAATGTCAAAAATAGTCCCTGAACTTTCAAAGACAAATGACGAAATTACCCTCAAGTTCCAAAAGTTGCAAATTCAGTCCTTGGATTATTTGAAAGTGACAAGTTTAGCCCTTGAAAGACAATTTCGGAAGTCAGTTTTGGTCCTTGGATTTTCAGCTTTTGCATATTTGGTCCTTAAAGTTAACTTGGATCATTTACTAGTCCTAAAGTCCAAAGTACAAATTAAAACTCTTGGCCCAAAAGATTAAACCCGGTCCAAGTCCAAAACAAAACCAACCTCGCCCAATACCCGGTTATTATAACCCGTTACCCACTAATTACCAGTCAACGCCCTTGCCCCTGGTCCAACCCAATCAAACAATAATAAAACCCATGCCGCGCTTTTCACCCCATTTACCCGATATTAAGAACCCTAGTAATTACCCCGCGTCAATTGGTCAATTTAACCACAATTAAGGGCATACTTGTACTTTCATCGACACCACGACACATGGGCAGGCCGTATGTAACCAATCCGCGTGCAACATCTCAATATCTGTTTCTCTCATTGGTGAAAATGCGTGGCAATGTGATCCAAGGGTTGTGATGATAGATTGTTAGCTGGGATTTGATCAGAGGGTTGTTATTCACTCAAAGAAGCACAAGATTGCACTTTCCAGAAGTTTCCAAGGCTCATGCTCAAGTATTTAAAGGCCCTCATTTCGTTCACATAAAAGAGATCTTCTTCTTTAAAATTTTCAAGAGCATAGTTAGTTGTAATTTTCATTCTAATGTTTTAAGTTTTTGTAATTCCTATTTTGTACTCAAATGTTTTAGATTAATAAAATTCAGTTTTTAATTCTCAAGTAATTGTTTAAGTATTTGTGTTCTAAATCTGCTTATTCTCTTTGTTTATTGCTTATTTCAACAATCTGAATCTGTTTTTAGCTCATTTCTTTATTTACTCAAAAATACAAAAAAAAATCAGATAAAATAATTGAAAAATAAAAAAAACATATAAAAACTGTTTTGTGGATTGATCCATCATCAGCTACTGTTTCAGTGTGTTCATATAAGCTTGTGATAGCTTATTGTGACCTTACTCTTGTTTCAAACTCAAATTTCTCAATTGGTCAACAAAAGTCAACAAAACAGTTTCATGGGATCTATGGTTCAATTGCGATCTAGCTTGGATTGGGTTGAAATGAGTTGATATTTGGGTTAGGTTACTGTTCTATTGGTCTCATGAGCAAGCCATAGTGGCTGGACATCTTGTGAGTTTAGACTTAGTTTCATAATTTAGTAGCAAGAATTGTTTCATTTAAATGTTATAAGTAGTAGTTATTAACGTTATATAGCTTCATTTTAGTGCGATGACTGTTTTGATGTTAGCATAAGCTTGTGATTGTGATTTAGTTAGAATATAGTGCATTTTTGTTGTTTTAAGAGTGTTTGGATTAGAACTGTTTTCTGAGATAGAGGTTAGTTCAGTTGATTAGTTTTGTTGCTATAGGCTTAATAAGGTTTAGTTCATTCATATCAATCTTTATATTGCATCTAAACACTCAAAAAGTCAAATCACAAGTTAACTGTCCTTATTTCATTTTCTGTTGGAATCAGTTACTTATATTTAGCATATAGGTGTAGAAGTTAATAATATAACTTGATCTAGTTTCATTTAACCATTAAACATCATAATCAGTTCATAATTTGGTTTCAAAATTCACTTTGGTCAAAATTTCAAAACTGTTTTAAATAGTCAAATTTTCACAAAACTTTATGTATCTCTCACAGGTTCATTTTTAGTCCTAATCTAGTGAAACTCTGGGATTTACATATTCAATTGGTCTAGTATTGGAAATTGCTTTTTGTCAAGTCTTATCAAGTCCTTTTAATCTTCAAATCAGCTGTTCAATTCAAATTTATTCTATCCCTTTCACACTCGCAAACCTGAGTGTGAATCAACAACTGCTGACCTTTGCATTTGATTCATTTCAGTGAGTTAGATCCTGTCAATTGGTTTAGTTATAGGTTGCTAGGTGATCTTGAGGACTGCTTAATTGGTTTTCACACAAACTCTTCTGATAAGCTTGTGCTTATGCTCAAACAGTAGGGGTTAAGAGCTTATTGGTTATAGTAGGCAGTTTGCTTAAATCAATAGATAGAGCTTGTAGCTTGTTAGGATTAGGTGGAATCAGTTAGAATTAGCTTATTTTAGCATAAATTAGCCTCTATAGCTGTTTGGTAGCTTAATTCACTTATTAGCTTATTTTAATTAGCTTATTTCATATCAGTTTACACATCAGCTTCTTATTCTTATACATAAGCCTTAGTTTTTATAATTTTCTTAGATTTAGAATAATATTTTAGATTTTTACTGAATTTTTCATTAATTTTCATCACTGTTTAGTATTTTTCATTATTTAAATCAAGTTTTAGTCACTTTTAAATAGCTTTTATTGCAAATAATTAAGAAAAAGTTCAAAAAATAATTTTTCAATTTTACCAGTTTAAGAAAAATATAAAAAGCATAAAAAATATTTTTCCCTATTTTTCCCTTTTAATTGGTATTTTTCACAATTTAAATTAGATTTAAATAGTTTTAAATTAGTAGAAAATAGAAAAATAATCAGAAAAATAAAAAAACAGTTTTGAAAATTCTCTTATGGTATTTTAGATTTTATAAAAATAGTTTCATATTTTTCCCTTTGATTTTCATAATTTTTAGTATTTTAAATTAGTTTTAATAGTTAAAAATTAGTTTTTAATTTTAATAAAATCCAGAAAAATCCTAAAAAATAGTTTTAATTCTAAAATAGTTTTCAAATTACATTTCTAGAGTAAAAGTATTTTTAGGCATTTTTAGGGTATAATATTTAAACGTAGTTGCTTTTTAATTACGTTTCGTTAATTATGTTTTAGTAAATTTGCATTAGGATTTCCCGTAAAATAGATTCCCTTAATTACTTTCCCCATTCCCGTAGTTTAATAAAATCAAAATATCACAAATCAAAACATCGAGCATTAAATTCCAAACCAAAAACGACGTTGGCAATTCACGCCTCGTTGGGAAACGATTCGGGTTGACTAATCCGTATCAACGATCACACACGGGATTTGATTTATTATTCTTTTTCCTAAAGGAATTTGAATCTATCTTCGTGATTATTTTTTATATCGATATTGAGGTTTTATCCGTACACACATATCCTTAAGCCTTCATTATCGCCAAGAAATCGATTCAATGCAAGCTGTTTTAAGTTTCTTACGGTTAGTCATTCACAAGTGGCTAGCTTGTGTGAGATAACTTGACGGTTTGGCATTGTTTGTAAATCAATTTCGCTAGCATGCAAACAAAGATCGCTGTGCCCAAGTAGGCTTAGTGGTTTCCCTTTTCGTTCTTCCACGGGTAACTATCTGCTTGATGATTTTGTTGTTTTTCTCCCACCGCTGGCGGTTATGTCATTCATTGTTAGAGTACTGATTATTTATGCATTGTTTGTGTTGCAATAGGTTTGGTCAGTTCCACGGTTACCTTGAATTTCACATCTGGGGTCGCATTTTATGAGATGTCATACCCGTTCACTTCCTCAGAATGTCCGCAGAAAAATTTACCTTGGGATAGTGTGTGTGGAGAGGATGTTGAGGAGAATATTGTAAGCACGCTAGCGCCACTGCGTGTTGGTGCTTCTCGCGATTCTACTTCTATGCATCATGGCTTACCTGTGGAGGTTGATACTCATGGTTTTGGTCGTTAGCGAAACAAGCCTCTAAAAGGCGACGTTTAACAACGATAGGAAGTCCTCAATCCGATGGTTTGGGTTCTGCGGTTCCTGTTGTGGGTGATCCTGATGCTCTATGCCATGTACCTATGCGCCTAGACTCAGCAACTTTGGAATATACTGCCGCCAGAAGTGGGTTTTTTTTGTGCATTATTCATACTCATGCTTTGCTTTGTTTATATTTTTTTCTTACCTGATGTTTGCTATAAATTTCGGTGCAGGGTCAGAAGCGGTGCCTGTTGGTTCAGGCGTTAATTTTGCACCTACAGTCAACACTCGATCAAGTACTATCAGAGGACGTGCAAGCTCTTCTAGGATAGCAAGAAATTCTGCAAGCCATACTGAAAACGCTGTGTCTACAAGTGGAATACGCGGTTCAGATCATCACGGGCCCAGACACGGCACAAGAAGAACATGTACCATATCTGTTTCATTTTTTTTGGGCCGGGTTTGCCATGCCAGAGTTGTTATTTACATGAAGCCTATTGCGTGACGCTACTATTTGTTGACAGGGCCTCTTGCAGACTATAGACGGTTTGGTCCATGTAATCGCGTATGCCGTCACTGTAGAGCGGTCTTCTGGGACGAGGAAAAATTATCATACTCTACTAGCGCAACTGGTCCAATTTACAATAGTTGCTGTTTGGAAGGGCGGGTTCAGTTACACACTGTTAGAGAATACCCGCCAGTCGTGCGAGAGATGTTTTCTAATAGTCATTTTATGGAGAACATACGTGCTTACAATCAAATGTTTTCGATGACTTCTTTGGGCGCAAATGTTGACGATTCGATTAACCTTGGTAGAGGGCCCTACGTTTTTAAGGTATCTGGTCAAATATACCATCACATAGGTAGGCTGTGCCCGGAGCCTTAAACGCGTCCATGATTTCTTCAACTGTACATTTACAGCTGAACATGAGGTTCAGAATACGCTTGCTCCTTTTATAGAAAGCCGGTCAAATCGTTTGAGGCCAGAAATTGTACAGGCACTCATTACATTGCTAGATGAAAATAACGCGTTAGTGCAGCTTTTTAGAACCGCAAGAGACAAATAGCAAGACCATGATGTCCCGTCTTTCAAGGTTCAGCTTTTCAGCTAAGGTAGAGCGTCACAGTGTAAGCTACCCACTTCAGATGCTATTGGTGCTTTAGTATTTGACGATACAGAAGAAACGGAAAGTGATTTTGATGTGATATTAGAGGCCCATTCAGGAGAAGCGTAGAGGATAAGCAAGCTGCACGCTACATACATGGGAACTCAGTTTCCGCTACTTTTGATTTTTGGTGGCACGGTATCACTTGGACCTCTGGTATCGAATATTGAAAGCCTGGCGGGGAGAATGTCCATGAAGGCTTTTTACTGCTACCAGCTTCACGATAGGCAGGGTTACTATAATTTGCTGAGTAGGGGTGGGCGATTATTTCAACAATATGTTGTGACCGCCTATTGCAGCATTGAACAGGACAGGATGGACTTTGTGCGCAGAAATCAATCAAACATACGGGGTGATTATCTTTCTGGATTGCATGATGTTGTGGCAAGGGGAGATGTTGACGGCTCAGATGTGGGTTTACGAATTATTTTGCCATCTTCGTTCACTGGAGGACCTGGATACATGTATAGCCATTATCTGGATGCTCTAGCAATTTGCAGGGTTTATGGTAATCCAACGTTTTTCGTTAGTTTCACATGCAATCCAAAGTGGCCGGAAATAGAGGACTACATGATGGCGTTTCCTCATCTAATTGCAGCCGATAGGCTGGATGTTATTGACCGCGTCTTTGAGCGTAAAATACATTTGTTAATAAAATTCCTACATGATTCCCGGCCTTTTGGAGCTTTAAATGCAGGTTAACTACTTTCGGTAACTCATTTATCAACTGCTTTTCCATTTTGTTAACCATTTTTTTATTAACTTATCTTATTGTCATACTCTCATTTCAGTGCTGTATACCATTGAGTTTCAGAAAAAGGGGATTACCGCACTGCCACATCCTGTTGTGGCCGTTAAGACGCGCTGAGACGTTCGAACCACGGATGAACAGCATTACAAGTTGGAGCCGACCAACCAACACTGTCCGGAGGGTTTTAGGGTCGTATCAGAGTTTATGATTCACGAGCCATGTGGAATTGCTTCTCCGAATGCTGTTTGTATGCAAAACAGGACGGAATGTAAGAAGTGTTTTCCGAAAGAATACTGCGACGACACGTACATAGATAAAGCTAGCTATGTGCATTACAGGCGCCGAGATATACAGATTGATGCAACCAAGAATGGCGTTAGGTTAGACAATGCATATTTTGTTCCTTACAGTCGGCGATTGTGTATGGCTTTCTATGCGCACATAAATGTAGAGTATTGTGGTTGGACGATGCTCATAAAGTATTTATTCAAGCATATCTCAAAGGGGACATATAGGATTATAGCCCGGGTTAGTAGGCAGATTGGACAGCCACCACAAGGAGTCACTAATGCTTCAACATCAGGTAACACTACGAACGTCCAGGTAGACGAAATAAAAAAATTTGTTGATGCGCGCTTTATTGGTCCACACGAGGCTTGCTGGAGAATTTTTTATTTTGACATTCATGCCCGACAACCAGCTGTCCAAATTTTAGCTGTTCATTTAGAGAACATACAACACGTGTCCTTTCGCGCAAGGCAAACGGTGCAGTCAGTGCTTGATAACCCGAATTCGCGTAAAACAACTCGTACTGAGTGGTTGGCCTACAATGATTCAATGCCTTCAGTGGACACCTTACATACCTACAATTTCCATCAGAGTTTGTTTGGTGTAAAGCAGAAAGAACATGGAATCCAAGAAGTACCCTGAATAAACCAGCCATTGGCCGATTGAGTTACGTGCACCCAACTGCAGGGGATCTGTTTCATCACCGTATGTTGCTATGTCATCAGAAAGGATGTAGATCATTTGCAGACATTCGCACTGTGGACGGAATTACATATAACACAAGTAGACAAGCTTGTGAGGCTATGGGTTTGCTGCAAAATGATCAGGAATGGGTTACGGCTATGCAAGAAAGTTTTGCAACCGCTATGCTGCACCCCGCGATTCTGCGTCGCGCTATTTGCACAGATACTATTGTTTACAGATATCACGAACCCTAGAAATCTTTGGCAAATGTTTCAGAGACAAATGTCTGATGACGTCCCGTGCATTTTATCTGAGTTGTTGCATCTTCAACCTCTGTTTGTTAACGACCGAGAACTGGAAGGTGGGGTTTTATATGAACTTCATGCGCTTTTGGCAATTCATGGGAGGTCACTTCGAGATTTTGGGTTGCCGGATCCGCCCCCGGACTTGCTAGGTTTGTTTAGCAATCGAACTGTGATGGAAGAGACATGTTATAACAGGCCCAAAATGGCAGCAGAAAGCCGAAGGTTGATTCCTCAACTCAATCGAGAACAGCGCAGGGTATTTGACACAGTTGTAGATGTTGTCCGCAACCACGAGCAGAACTAATGTTTGTGCGGACATGGAGGTACAGGCAAGACATTCTTATGGAAAGCCGTTATCATGACATAGTAGAAGGGAAGAATAGTCTTGGCAGTTGGTTCTTCTAGCGTTGCGTCATTGTTGTTGCCTTCGGGTAGAACTGTGCATTCAAGATTTAAAATTCCAATTAACCTTACCGACAAGTCTGTCTGCACAATTAAAAAAAACACACAACTAGGCGAATTGCTAATACGTACAGAATTAGTTATATGGGATGAAGCGCCAATGAATGAAAAAAGGTGTTTTGAAGCGCTAGACAGAACTTTGCGTGACGTTCTTGACACGCCGCATTTGGCTTTTGGCGGCAAGTCAATAATGTTAGGTGGCGATTTTCGCCAAACGCTTCCGGTGAAAAAGGGGGCTTCAAGGGATGCTATTATTTCAGAATCAATAGCAGAGTCCAGGTTGTGGGACCATTTTCAGGTATACTTTTTGCTCGAGAATATGAGGTTGCAAAGACCAGGAATGACAGATGATGAAAAAAGAGAATGCAACGCATTTTCTCAATGGCTTTTAGATATTGGAGATGGGAGTATTGGTATAGACGATCCTGGAGATCCAGAGAATACCTCTTGGATACGCATACTAGATGTTCATTGTTTTCAACATGGCGATGACGGAGTAGAAGAGCTTATAGAATTCATATATGACAGTGATTCGCGGCAAGCACCCGGGTCACAACCTTTCAGGATAAAGCTATAGTATGCCCGAAGAATGAGACTACCGATGCAATAAACAAGAAGATTTTGCAGCAGCTACGCATGTCGAGTTTTATATCGATGTAGAAGGGCGCCTTTGGGAAATGGCGGTGGCTGCTGCGAAACTCCTATATCCAGGAATATTTGAACTCCATGGATTTCCCGGATTTCCCGGCATTCACTAGAAGTAAAGATAGGCGTCCCAATAATGTTAATCAAATTTAAGCCTATGCGGTGGCTTGTGCAATGGTACACACATGATAGTCACGCAGCTTTTATCAAAGGTCATTGAAGCAAAGATAATTACTGGTACACATATCGGTGAAAAGGTGTTTCTCCCGCGCATACTCCTGACTATGAAAGAAGATAAAATTCCTTTCGTCTTCAAAGCATGGCGATTCCCAATAAGTTATGCTATGCCATGACGATTAACAAAAGCCAGGGCCAATCGCTGGCCAAGATCGGTGTTTATTTGCCGGAACCTATATTTGGACACGGGAAACTTTATGTCGTAATGTCAAGGGCTACATCGCCAAAGGGGCTGAAAATCGTTATAGATCTACAGCCGCAACAACCGCCAAATACTACAAAAAATATAGTCTACAAGGATTTCCTCAGAAAGATAAAAAATTCTTTACCCTAACAAAATTATAAATGATTGCATTAGTAGTGTTAGCGAACCAGAAATAGCATTACCAGTCTTGCATAATCGTTTTTAGCGTCGTCTAATATTTTGCAGACTTTTTTTGGCCTTATGTAATATTCTCTTCCTAGGTATGCAATTCCATTGCAAGTTTTTAACATGCCTCCTCTAACGTACATGCTTCGACCTACCATTCGTATTCATTGTTGTAGTAATTTTGTGACCTGACTGATGCATACAAGCGTGTGGTTGCCGTGGTAATGTAATCACATCATAAATTTTATGAGCGGTTTTAGTAAGTTGTAGGAAGGCACAGGTGCATGTATGTTAATCATAGGTATCCCTTTACACCTTCTATAGCATATCCTACTGCGTACTTTCTATGGGGCATTTAAGGATAGCTACATATGATTGCGTCGCGATATTATAACTTTGCTTACCAGCATTTCTATCCTTTGCAGAACTATGGCAGATAAAGAAAAAGGTCAGCAATCAGAGACAAGTGCAAAAGAGGTCGCTATGGTAGGAACTGGCGCCACAGGCGATACGAAAGACGTACACAAATCTATAGCAACAGGGCTAACATCCGAGGATATCGACGTTCCTAAATCTGCTCAAACTTCTGGAGAAAGCGTTGTTACCACGACTGACATGAAAGAAAAAGGGAGGCAGTCAGTTCCTAAACTCAGCAACGCCAGCATTGAGAACACTGATGAAAAAAAAGGAAACAGTCGAAACTGCAATTATACAAGTTGGTATCACCAGCGCTACTAACGATGATGGAAAGGTCGTGCTGAAAGTTTATCGCAAATGGGCCTCAAGAAAAGTTCTTGATCCAAACCCCACTGGCCTATGTTTCATACTGCTCGACAAGCGCGTAAGTTACCAAAGACCAGAGGCCTATTAAACTTATAAAATTAATATCGTGATAACTACAAAATTTACTTTCAATGCAGGGAAACGCGATTCAAGTAGTTGCAGACGTTCAGGATATTCAACAGTTTGAATCAGCTTTGCAGATTGGTTCGTGTTACAAAATCACTAGGTTTGGTTGAAAAAGCACAAATTCCTAGCAACGCACACTTCAGAATGACACTACGTTGCTGCTGGGAAAGTACACAGACGTTTCTCCAATTGAAGACAATGGCTTCTCACACCACTACTTCAATTTCATAGCTTATAACCAACTTGCAAGTAGAGTCAATGTGCGAGATGCAATACTAACATGTGACATTCTCATATAAATACGGAAGTCTAGATTAGCATAGCAAGTGCTTACGTAAACAATAAAAAATATTGACATGTATCTGCAGACTACATTGGAATCATTCGGAGCATTGGCAAAATCAGATCATTCGGGAGCTCAACCACGAATCGCATACTCAGGAAGAATGTTGAGATTCAAAATTTGAAGTACACATGCTTAAACTCTTAGTCCTCAAAAGAAGTCCATATCTGTATAGAACTATACTAACTAGATTTGTCTAACAGCGGGAGTAACGTTACGCTAAGCCTTTGGAACGACATGGCAACTAGGTTCGAAACAGATATAAGCATTCCACTGGAACGACCTATCATAATGGCGGTGAGCTCATGCTTAGTCAAGAGTTTTGCTGGCAATATGCAGTTGTCGGGGACCCCCGCAACGCGTTACTATTTCAACCCAGATGTTCCGGAGGCAAATGAAATACGCCACTTGTAAGTGTACAATATTCCATAAACGCCTATAAAACGTTTTAGAAGCGCTCACCAGTAACTGTTTTTACAAAATGCTATACCAGTTATGCTCAGTTGCTATGCACTACCGAGCCTTTAATGTTGCCTTCACTGCAACAAGGAACACAAGATGAGAGTTCAAGTGACGCGCCGGTCAAGATAGTGACACTACTACAGATCAGTCCGGAATTGCTAACGGTAAGACAAGAACATGACTAAAAATTCAACAGCTGCCTACATGTGAACTTACTATTTGCTTCAACAGCAAAGATAAAGGTTTGTCACGGAGAGCGTGATAAACAAAGTGGACGAGGGAACGGAGTGGTACAACAACCGCTGCAAAAGGTGCAGGAAAAACATTGAACACGACAGGCCTCATTGGCATTGTCATCAACCGGGAGTACCCGTTGTGCCAAATTACAGGTATAAACAATTATGTCATACTCAATATCGCATATTAGTAAATAGCAATGATTCCAGATGCTCAACTAATTGTAAACGACTTGCAGTTACTATTTCAAGACAATTATTGCCGACGTTACCGGTGAGGCTTCGCTAACGTGGTACAGCCCAGAGGCACACGCTTTGCTGCCGGTTTGATCTGAGGTGTTGAGCTATGTTCCCCATCCAAACCCAAGGAAACTCTCTCCGATCATCAAGGACTTGCAAAACACTAAGCACAGGTTTGAAGTCCACTTTGGGAACGGAAGCAAAAAAGGGGCTCCAAGACTGATACTCGATAACGTCACTGATGCAACACAGCCTTTGTTACTGTTAAGAGACGTTGAAGAGTCGTCAGCGTCAGCAATGGTCACACCAGAAAAATTTTCTGCCGACGAGGTTCTAACGGAAATCCTCACGCCCCCACCGTTAACTGCCGAGCCTTTTGAGAAAACTGAATTTCCTGGACCCACAGACACTACCACAGCCCGAAGGCAGTTATTCGCAGACCCAACACAACCTGAAGATAACCGCGTTGCTAAGAAATTGAAAACCAACGCTGGTGCACAACCACCGGTGTAATGACAACCATGGCAACATCTAAATCTTTTGTAATGCAGTTCTCATATCGCTGCAAAAACACTAGCTTTACTACTTAGTAGATGTTATATATAAGAATGCCCAGCATGGTGCTACAAAAGGGGCCTGACCTAGGAAAGATGTATGTATAGTCGTGTTGTAGTCGAACAAGTTCACAAGATGGTATGCACAGTGTATCCGTGTACAAATTTTGGCCACTATTTGCGGCTTAGCTGCAATAAAATGATAAATATTATATGCTATTTCCACAAGTACAAGCCAGTGAACAACACCTATAACACATGCTTATTCTTCTAGCACTTAATTCAACATCACAACATACATAAGTGAGTAGTGCATTTAGCAAATTGTAACATATACGGGTATCAAAAGAAAAAAGCTCAAAGTTTTATTAACTCTCAATCTTACACACACATTATATGCTATTTCCACGAGTACAGGCCAGTGAACAACACCTACAACACACGCTTATTCTTCTAGCACTTAATTCAACAGAACAACATACATACGTGAGTAGTGCATTTAGCAAATTGTAACATATACGGGTATCAAAAGAAAAAAGCTCAAAGTTTTATTAACTCTCAATCTTACACACACATTTCCAACAAACAACGAACATGGTCAAACACATACCAAGAAGTTGAGCACCTAATACAACCATCAAAACAAACAACATAAACGCCAAAAAAAGTCACAGAGCTCGAATGCTATTGATATATCATGCAGCAGCACGTAGCGCAACATGAGCTTCGCGCACCAATCCCTGCAATGCGGTCTGCTTAGACCGTTCACGAGCTTGAACCTGTCTGAGAAATCTAACAGAATCTCGAACCACCAAACTATCCCGCTCCCGCAAAACCTCTTGGATAAGGTCTTCCAAATACGCCACACGCGCTCCGATCTCCAAACAACGACCGCGAACCAAGCTTTCCCATTCACGAGCTGCAATCACCTCCCTTTCAAAAAACAATACCATCTGATCTTGCAAAGCATCGCTATTACACGCGAAACCAAGTTCAGCTAAGCAATCACTCCGCGACATCTCTAGAATCTACCTCTCAAGGCCAGATAAAAACACACACTCATACATATACACCAACGGCTAAACTTATAGACAACCAAAAAGTTGCACAGGTCGTGCCACTATCTACAGCCAACACACCACTATCAAAGGTCAATGCCTAAAACCACTAAAGCAAAAGCCTACGACCCAACAAAAAAAAGGATGCAAATACTTACAACACCACTACCCACGTAATAACAAGATACAAAAAGCCGACTATATCAACAGAGTGCAAAAAGCAAAAAATATATATGCTCACGAGTGCAGGCACCAACAATCGTTGCCTTTAACATAAACACCATCTAAATATAAACTACAAACGAAAGTCGCTTGCAATGACATACTAACTACAAACAAACGGTTTCAAATACCAATCATCCGCAGTACATAAGCATCTGTACATACATTACAGATCGCATCCAGCCACTCAAAGCACACACTTTTACCAAAATAGCTCTATAATAGCTACACTTCCGACTAGCTACTACAGCCATTTCATACACCTTCAGTGATGCTAGCAAAATCATAATGCATTCACTTGATAGCATACTTAGTCAACTTCGGCGGCCACACAATTTGAAGCAAATAGTTAAACAAGAAATCAACAAACAAAGTTACCAAGAAATATGACAACTGCACAACTTAGGCATACATAAAATAAATTTTCATTCATAGTAAAATGGGGTCATTACAACGACAACAGGTTCAATAACACTAACCCAAAAAAGGAACCTTTCACAACCCCAACCTAACGGACACCACCTACCACATAACCAAACTATATGCATAACAAGCAGAGACATCATCACACCAAGCCCACCACCATAATTAGAAAATACCTAAAACACAAAAGAGAAACTCCCAAAACACAAAAGAGAAACTCCCAGCCCCACTAACAAGCAGACAACTAACAACAGTACTTAATTAGAAAATACCCAAAACACAAAAGAGAAACTCCCATCCCCACTAACCATCCGAGAGTTCTTCATTGATCTCCATCGATGTCACATGCGCTTGCAACTGAGCAACCACATCACGGACAAGACCAACCGTCCGTTCCAGACCTTGCAAAATATCACGCTCGGCTATTTGGGCGTTCACAACACATCCCAACACGTCAACCCCCTTCTCATGAAACGGACCAAGAAAATGAAGTTCCCCAGATGTGCGCTCACGCTTTTGTACCTTATCCCTTAACTGCCTACATTCATCCTCCAACCTCAGCAACAGACCATGAGCTTCCACAACCTCGCTCTTAAACATGAACTTAAAACACGTGGCAATATCACTCGAGCCGGACGCTTGCCAAATCATCAATAGGAGGTGCTCGCCATCGTTTATCGTCACGGTTAACGAGAAGACAAAACGGCGATCAACGATAAAAAAAATTAGGGATCTCACCAATAATTTGACTATATATACCCGAAAGCCCTTCAAACCCAATGCGAAAAAATCTCATTAAATGAAAAAAATTGGGAGCGGAAGAATTATTATAAAACATAACTAAAAACGAAGCAAAGGAAACTTCAGGTAGTTGCAACATAAACTCCCTACACTATAAAACAAAACACTGCATAGGGAATTGAACAAAAAAACATGCACTTGAATAGCTTGCAAAAATAGCATCTAAAAAAACCCGAGAAACCTTAAACCGTCCACTTTTAAATACTAGAATCTTTAAAATAATTTTTTTCGGTTCGGCTTACACAATTTAAAATAAATCTAAATACAAGACAACTTAGGTTTAGACATAAACACGTAACGCAGACACATAGAAAATATCATGCCCTTCATAATAGCGCACGTCAAATTCCAAAACGCACTTTGCAAAAAAGAAAAAGAAAAAAGCCAAAAATAGCATCTTAAAAAACCAGACAAACCTTAAACCGACCACTTTTTAAAATAAATCTAAATACGATACAATTTAGATTTAGACATAAACACGTAACGCAGACACATAGAAAATAACATTCCGTTCACAATAGCGTGAGTCCAATTTCAAAACGCGATTTACCAAAAAAAAAAGGGCCCACTTTTAAATAACAGTCTTTAAACTATTTTTTCTCAGTCCGGCTTAACGTAACGTAGACACATAAAAAATAACTTTCCGTTCATAATAGCGTGACTCAAATTCCAAAACGCACTTTAAAAAAAAAAGAAAAAAGTCGCCATAACGCAAGAACAGAATTTTGAAAAAACCCCGCCGCATCGCGGCGGCTGGCTTTTTACTCGTTTATAACAAAGTTTAAAGATTAAAAGTAATTAAATCTAACCTAAACTATTCCTAAAAAAGAAAATAACGAGGAAGTAAAAAATGAAGTTGATGGCTGTGCATATGAATCCTTGTTTTCTTTTTATCCTGATAGTGTGCGTAGCCTCCAAGCCAAATTTTGTGGTTTTAATATAGCCACGTCACAGGGGCGTTTTTGTAATTTCACTCGGAAAATCAGCGGCAAAGTAATAAATTCGTAGCTTGCTATGATATTAAAAATCAAATAATCCATGCGCTGGACTCGATCTTGGGACATCTAGAATACAATCAGCGTACACTACCAATCATATGATATGGCTTCTAAAATTTATAATGGAGTTAGGAATTTGGGCCGAAATATTTTGTACATATATCCCAATTGGGCTTCGTTGGGGCTTTGTATATTTTTTCAAATTTTCGTCTTTTACCCCCTCCATATAAAATTATCTACAATATAAATAACAAACTTACATAATATATGCAATAAAATATATATTTTGTTATTTATTTAGCAATTAAGTAAGGGTTTTCGATGTTAAAAATGTGTATAATTTATCAAATATCAGTGGTTCGAAATGCGTGCATGCGTGAGCTAAAATGCAATTGTATGTGTTTTACGCAAAAATTATAAAACCAATCCAATAACTTATAAAAATAACTTTTTAAGGGTCATAATGTACTTATCTTGTGTAGACTAAACTTAGGTGGTGTTTGTTTTCGTTAGGCTCTTAATGCCTCTTTTAACCGAACCGTTCGTGACGGCAGACATTTTGGTCGTTCAAACCGTTGCTTTTTTTCCGTTCGACGTTAGAAGATCTTAATGGTCTAGACTGATAGGGGTTCAATGCTTCTTTGCCTCTTGTCGACACAAAAAGACAAAAAAAAAAAAATTAGTACGAGCAAGCAAATATGCGGTTCAAACATGAGTTTTTTTTCCGATCGGGAATGCCGATTCAGACATTTACCGTGATTCGATTCGACATGGCGGTTCAGATTCGATTCGGAGCTTTTAAAAACAAACACCACCTTAGTCTAGTGTTGGTAAGCGTTTATGGTCGTTTTTTCACAGTACGCGGGATAACCTTTTAAGGTTTTTTTTTTTTTAAAAAAAAATCATGCACATAAATGTCAAAAATGAATGTTTTAGGTTTTTAGTCGAACTTCGACCTGGGGAAATGTCGGTTTACGTTAAATGTCGTTTTCCAGTTTACGTGATTTAACCTAACGGTTATACGTAAAAGTAAATATGTAATTGATCAAAGTAGATAGTTTTGAGTTCATAGGCTAGTAATGGCTCGAAAGGTACGATTTGCTACACCTTAATTTCATTAGATTGAACTGCATGGATCATCGTATTAGAGTTGCATTTTGTGGTGTCATCATGACGAAGATTTATTGCACAACTTTACGTTCGAATTTGAAACAAAAACATCTTTATATTTTGTGAACTGTTGGATTATGACTTTGTAAAAACATTATTTCCTTAATCGAACGTGAATTTTTCATACGATTCATCTAGAGGTCGCTCTTTATATTATATATCTTTGTGCTATGAAGTCATGCCCCCGTTATCTTCGGCAGCGATATATTAGGGGTGTATGACAATTACTGATAATATTGTTACCAATTCTGACAATCTTGCCGAAGAATATTCCCGTCTTAAAGGTTCCGTGAAGTCTATTGCAGTGAAGTGTACTGTTGCTATTGTTGTTGATGGGACATAATATGTGTCAGTATCTCTGATGACCAAGATGATTGTATCTAGTGATTAAGAAGTTCATTTGTCTTAAGTAATTTTTTGATGATTTAAGTTTTTGTTTAGTTGACACATGTTCCAACAGGTTGCTTCGTATTTTTGACTTTTTGGTTAGCTTTGATCGGTTTTGAAAGGTTGCTCCGTCTTTTGTTAATTTTGGTTGGTTGAGACCGACTTTTTTTTTTTTTTTTTTTTTTTTTAAGAGATATTTGTTGTTACGTATTTTGATTATATCTCAAGTAAGAACTATTGAGACCTGTTTTCTTTAAGTTGCTTCGTATCTTAGTTCGATCAGTGAGATCGATTAGCTTTATGTTTGTTGAAGATTTGGATTATTGCTTCAAGGATGACCATTGCGTATAATTTTTGGGTTTTATATTTTGTAACAAGCTAAGCATATAGTAGCTTAGTTTCTAAGCTTAAAAAAAAAAAAAAAAAAAAAAAAAAAACTATTTATACTCTGTAATCCTTTTAGTATTTTATCAATTCAATAAAAAGTCATTAGTATAATATCGATTGTTCTTTACCTCTGATTACACTTTCTAATCTATTCCTTCCATTTATCATCTCTGATTTTGTCTCATTTCTAAGGAACTCGAGGTTAGTGTTAATCAAAACCAATCAAAATTAACCATGTTCATGAATAATTAAATGCACATAGAAAACATGTTGCTGTAACAACATTATATAAAGTTGCACATATCAAAGAATTTATGTTCCTTTCAAACTTCATAACTACTACATTTGAATTTTCAGATTATAACATGTTTTATGATAGAAGATAAGGGTGTAATTTTCTAAGAAATGGTTTAGAAAAGGGCTAATTAGTCATTTACTTGTTGTCATTTGGCTATTTTATTAGACAGGGAGAGAAAGAAGTCAATGACTTGCATTAATAATCAATTTTTGTAGTAGGAAAGAAGCAATGTGTCCCTTGTGTACGTAGTTTAATCAAACTTTTGTATTTTAGGGTATTTAGCCTTTTATGATCAAAAGGAATCTTACCCAAAAAACAATTCAAATCCTCCAAATCTGGTACAATTATTGTCAACAAAAGACTAAATAATTGTTAATATTGTAGACCACCGTGACTTTGAAAAGAATGAAAGACAAACCCAAAGTTACATATATTTTCCATGGCCATCGATTAACTTTACACAGAGATGCTTGGTATATTGGTGGGGGCATATGTGATTGTGATAGCGTGCTACACGCATCACTTTGTGTAAACAAATGTGCATAACGACTATAATAAAGACCCTCTTCGCGCGGGATTGTAGTTTGTGTATGCATAGTTGAAAGTGTTTCAGAAATCACTCCACAATGTTAAATTTATTTTAGTCTTAAAAAACGCGTTAAAGTAGACATTTGGGTTTTGTTTTGTTTGATTACGTAGTGTTTTGAATATTGTACATAACTAAAACTGTGAATTGTTAAATCATTTTCTTATAAGCGTTGTAACTTTGAAATCAGAACAAACATTTGTTTCTACGAAGTGCACAATGCACACTTAGCGAGTTAGCTCCATACTTCTGTAATTTTATCACATCCTTAAGTAATTCTTCAAGAGACAAGAATGAAAAAGGAACAAAGTCATATCCAATATTTTCACAGTTAGCCCCATATTTAACGCGTTTACGCTATATTATATCAACCACCACATGACCGGGCACAAAATCAGCAATCCAGTTTGCGTCAAGGGCGAGGACTCTTTCAAATCCACACATACATCAAGCCCTTCTCCCACGAGTAAAGTTACATATCCGCTGGATGTAGGGGTTTGTCACGTCCTCCGCCAAGCCCGATATCAACTTCTTTACCAGCTAAAATTCCCGACCAAAAACAGATGTCGACAAAGGTATCGCACACAACGTCATGTCGATAGTTAATACAAATAATATTAACACACGATACATCATGGTATCCATAAATATTCCCCGTAAAGACCACAAAGCAAGCTGAGCACGACTTCGGAACAGAGAGTAAGGAAACACCTAACCGATAGCATAACACACAAAAGTGAGTCTTACGGTTCATAGTCTGTCCCAAACAAAAAATCGAAACTGCCCTAATCAAGTAAGACATGTGATCCTCCATTTGGGATTTTCACAAGGCCATCTATCGAGGATTTCAGAAAATACAAAATATAACAAATTAAAATATGGTGCATGATGAGTGTTGAGGTATGAACCATTTATCTAGATGATAATGGCTAAGCATGTTAACCACTTGAAGTTGTCTTAGGGCTTGTTTGGCTAAGCTTATTTATCATAAGCCGATTTGGGCTTATTTTTTATAAGCTCCAATTTTGTGGCTTATTTTGAGACTTCTCGGCTTATATAAGTTTATTATGATATGAAAAACTTATAAAAGCCGACAAGTCTCAAAATAAGCCGTGAAATTGGGGCTTATCAAACATTAGCCCATATTTCATGAAATTTGGGCTTATTTTTTATAAGCCCCAATTTTGCGGCTTACGGCTTATTTTGAGACTTGTCGGCTTTTATAAGTTTATCATATCATAATAAACTTATATAAGACGACAAGTCCCAAAATAAGCCACAAAATCGGAGCTTATAAAAAATAAGCCCAAACGGCTTATGATAAATAAGTTAGCCAAACAGGCCATTAGTTGTTGTTGACAATTCTCAAACAAAATACATAACCGAAATAAATACATTTTTCTTATAAATAGTAAAATCTTGATTCATGATTGTATATATTTATAATTATAATATGAAAACTTATTTGTAAATATAGACTAATTACTACATGAATAAACAAAGATTGTAGTGTTACACTATCATCTAGTGATTGATATTGTACTTCATGACATTCAAAAAGAAGTTATTGGTACCCTGAAAAAATGATTGTAATATCTTCCTGTTAACAAAACCTATTTTGTATTATTTGTATTTTAAGTTAACTATCAGAATGCAAATACTTATCGACATAAAAAATTTGCCTATTAAAAAAATAGCAACATATAATATAGAGTTAATTACATAATTGGTCCTTGTGGTTTGTCAGATCTTGCAGAAAATGTCTATGTGTTTTTTTTGACGGGTCATGTCCTCGTGGTTTGCTGTTTTTACGGATCCTATCCAAATACCTAACATCTGTTAAAAAAGGACTAAAGTGGTAATTAGTGATTCACTTGAAGGGGCGAAAGAGTATTAAAGCAATTATTCTCATTTATTCCCACCTAAACACACTACACACTCTGTTTTTACATAAACCCTAAGTTATTATCATTTTAACACAATTGTTTTCAGTAGAGTGCACCACACAACACACATTAACCATTCTAAGATGGGTGATCCACAAAAATGCTCACTCCGACCACCAGGAACTGTGTTTGATCCATCAACTGAATATGGTACGTGTTTTTATGTTTCATCCATCAACTGAAAATTGATCAATTTTGACCTGTTAAATGTTAATTGAAGCAATGCATTGATTCATTTTATTGTATCTTTGTACAGGAACGAAGAACCCTAATCTTTTCACATTGGAGATAAACCATGGTGGTTTTTTCACTATGGGGTCTGGAAAACGTTACTTAAATGGTAAGGTAAATTGGTTTGATTGGGTTGATGCTGATCAATGGTCTATTTTAGAACTTAGTGACATGCTACGATTGTTAGGTTATAAAGAAGAAGTCATGTTTTATCATTTTAGAATCCCTAACACTAGTTTTGATGATGGCCTTAGACCCTTAGTAACAGACAGTGATGTAAGAGACATGATAAATCATATAGGAACATTGAAGGTTATTGAGGTGTTCGTTGAGCTTTGGTTGACAGTTTTCCCTGAACCCCTCTCACAAGTTGAAACTAAGACCAAAAGTGTTGAATTGGTTGTGACAGAACCTTTGACTGAAACACCTAAGACCAAAAGTGTTGAATTGGTAGTGAAAGAACCTAAGTCAAAGAGTATGAAGAAGTTGCCCATTAGGAAAAAATCTTTGAGTAAAACACATAAGAAAAAGTTTGTTAAAAAACTGTCTAAGAAAGCATTAGAAAATAAAATGTCATTGTTTGAGGAGTGGCCTGGGACTGAATACATAGAGAATGACAATGTTGAGGATAATGTTGTCATAAGTGCTCCAAAACCATTGCCTGCTGAGACTGAATGTAGAAATGATAAGACTGAAATGGGTGAACCAAGTGGTGAAATGGGTCAACCAAGTGAGACTGAAATGAGTCAATCTAGTAGGATGAAGAAAGATGGCAAGAGGAGTACTGAACTGGAAGATGATGTATTCATAGATCAGGATAACAATATAGAGGATGTTGCTGTTAATATGGATGATTTTAGGGAGAATTATCTTAGGAATGCTAGGTCTGCAGTAGAAGATGAGCCAGAAGAAGAAGATGTGGACCTACATGAATGTGATAGTGCATGAGACTGTGATGGGGATCTTGAAGTAGATAGAAATAGAGCTTTGAGAAAGTTGGAAAAAATGCAGAAACAAGGTATGGTTTCACCTGGAAACTTTTATGTTGGTGAAAAGTTTGGATCTAAGTGGCTTGTATTAGAAAGGGTATCTAAGATAGCTGTTGAGAAAAGGAGGCAGTTACATGTTGTTAAAAATGACAACATTAGGGTTAGAGTCATATGTAGGTGTCAAACACCAAACTTTAAACCCTTTCCTGATTCAGGCCCAAATGAGGATGTAAGTGGTTCTGGGCTTTTTGAGAAAGCAAGTGGTTCTGGGCCTGTTGAGAAAGCAAGTGGTTCTGGGCCTGCTGATGGGCCAATAGTGAGCGATGAACATAGCTGCCAGTGGAAGTTATTAGTTTCTAAGGGTGCCCAAGATGAGACTTGGAGGGTTAAGACTTTTGATGATACCCATTCATGCCTTCAATCTAGGGTTGTTAAAAAGTGTACATCCACTTTCTTATCAAAAGATGTTGTAGATGCCATTGTTCCTAACCCCAACATTTCAACTTCTGCCCTTAGAGATCAACTCCAAAAAAAGTATCAAATGAGTTTTTAAAAAATGAAAACCTATAGAGCTAAAGTAATAGCAAAGTATAAGGTAACTGGTGATTATGGTGAGCAGTATGCAGATTTAAAAGATTATATCTTAGAACTGAAAAAGATCAATCTAGATACAACTGTGAAACTAGAGTTGGAAAAACCAGATGATCCAAAAAATAAGTATAGACAGTTTAAGAGGATATATGTTTGTTTAGGAGCACTAAAGAAAGGGTTTAAAGCTGGAAACAGAGATCTGTTGGGTCTTGATGGGTGTTTTATGTCTGGACCATGGCCTGGTCAAATATTAACTGCAGTGGGTGTGGATGCAAACAATGGAACCTATCCAGTTGCTTATGCTGTTGTGGAAGCAGAATCAAAAGAATCTTGGACTTGGTTTCTTGATTACTTGGGTGATGATCTGGACTTGCAATCAAATTCCAACTTTACATTCATATCAGATAGGCAAAAGGTAAGTGTTATACTTTTTCAACTTTCAACTGCCTATTAAATGCAGTCAACTTATTAAATGCATTCACTTATTGACTTTGTCTACGTTTATAGGGGATAATACCAGCTATTAAGGAAATGTTTCCTAGTGCTGAACATAGATACTGCTTAAAGCATATCTATGACAACATGAAACTTGTCTGGAGGGGACAGTTATACAAGGATTGTTTATGGAAATGTGCTACATCAACAACCATTCCAGTTTTCAACAAGAATATGGAAGAGCTGAAGAAAATTTGTAAAGATGCATATATTTGGTTGAGTAAACTCCCCCCAATGCACTGGTCTAAATCACATTTCTTAGGTAACTTTATTTGACTTTTTATCGTTGGTTGACTTTTAACATGTACTGGTTTGGTTAGACTTTTTAATATGCTAAACTAGAATACTTTATAATGTCAGGGAGAGCACATTGTGATGTGTTACTCAACAATATGTGTGAGGTTCTGAATAGGCAATTACTAGATGCTCGAGATAAGCCCATAATCACTTGTTTAGAGTATATTAGGGAATACCTTATGAAGAAGATTGTCAATGTTCAAAGGCTAATTGCCAAATCTGATGAACCTCTTACACCCAATGCAACAAGACTGTTTACTGCAATCAAGGAAGAAGATTCACAATATAAGGTTCACTGTTTAGCTGTCTACACTTTAGGTTTAAATGTAGTATATTGCTTGCAACATTCTGTTTAATGTATATGTTTATTTGTTTCCCAACCTTGTTATTAGGTGGTTTGGAATGGGGAGGATAAATATCAATGTACTGGACCTTTCCAAGATCAATGTGTAGTTGATATGAAGCTGAAGAGGTGTTCTTGTCAGAGATGGGAGTTAACAGGCATGCCTTGCAAGCATGCTGTTGCTGCTATTAATGATATGGGGAACAATGGCATGGAAGTTGGTTTACCAGAAGCCTGGGTACACTCTTATTATTGGCTCAGAACATGGGAGAAGGTATATAGCTTCAAAATCCATCCTCTTGATGGTCCAGGGTATTGGCCTAAACATAAGGCTCCAATCACCTTGCTTCCACCAAAGTATCACCCTCAAGTTGGCAGACCAGCTAAAAAAAGGAGGAAGAGTGCTAATGAACTGGAAGAAATGGTGAAGGGTGTAAGGTTGAGCAGGGTTGGCAAAACTGTTAGGTGTGTCTTATGCAAGCAATTAGGACACAACAAAAGGTCTTGTAAAGGTCAAAAGATGGGACCAAAACCAACTGATGGAAAGAAGAAAAGGAAAACAACTGCTAGTACACAGACTCCTCCAAGCAGTCAGACTCCTTCAACTACTCAGGCACCAAGTACTCAACCTCCTTCAACACCTAGAAGACCATCAAAGGGTATTGTCATCACGGACTCACCATCTGCCAATACAAGATCAGCAAGTCAACTTGCTGTGTGTGCAGGCAAGGGTAAAGAAAAGGTTGTGTAGCCTAAGTAAACTGTTATTTGTATTTTGTCATCAAACTCATGTTAAGTTAGGTAAACTGTATTTGTATGGGTTATGTCTTAGGAATGGTAAAAATGATGTATGGGTTATGTCTTAGGCAAGGGTAAAGACCTGTATTTTGTGATCAAACTATTCCACCTTATGGTAACCACTCAAGTTTCCAGGTTATGGTAACTTTATTTTGCCATCAAACTGTTACAGGTTGTGTCTTTAAGTGACATTCATTTTGTCTTAGAATTGTGTATTTCTTTGATATGTATGGCTTGTTACAGGTTGTGTCTTTCTTTGACATTCATTTTGTCTTAGACTTGTGTATTTCAATTTCACACTTTCATTAGAGTGCTGCTATTCAATATGTTGACTTTTTATTTCTCTGACTTACATTGAAAATACAGTTTTCTTAACACTTTTAACCATTACACCAAAACACAAACACAAACACTTTTAACCATTAACCCATAATATAACATTACATACCATATCAGATTCATTGACCAAAACAACTTACAATGGGACCAAACATAAACCATACCAGTTTCTAAACCACCCAAACCAACCCATTTTACATTACACATTAATTCATCAGATAAGCAACAAAAAAAAAAACCAACTAACACCTAAAATCCACTTCAACCTTTGAACTTTACTTGCTTGTTCATTCACTCTTGCTTGAAGCTCATTAGATCTTTCTCGTAGTTCATTCATAGAACGCAATAACCCGGGTATAATTTGAACTGATCTTGGACACATTTCTGGGTCATACCAATCGATAAAGCCACAACTCCTCTACAAGTTAGCCAAATTAGCAAAAAACTTACAAATTATACAATGAATTAAAAAAACAAATAACTTACCGAACAACAATAAAATCTCCTCCCTGGGTTTATGGCAGTCCATGATGTGCGAATTTTGGAGATGGCATCACAGTTTCTACAACGAATCATTATTTTCTTTCTTTTGTTTGTTGGATGTTTGTGTGTGTTTTAATCTACAAAAACCTTGACCTAAATCTTATTAATAGGCAAAAGAGGGGGGAAATCACGTTCTCCTATGGAATGGGAGGGAAAACGTATTTTTATAAATCAGCCCCTTCAAGTGAATCACTAATTACCATGTTAGTCCTTTTTTAAAAGATGTTAGGTATTTGGATAGGATCCGTAAAAACAGCAAACCACGAGGACATGACCCGTCAAAAAAAAAACACAGGGACATTTTTTGCAAGATCCGACAAACCACAAGGACCAATTATGTAATTAACTCTATAATATATAACAACTGTAATAACTTTATAAAATAGAAAGTCATGATTAGATTAACGAAAAGGTTACATTTGTATTCGGTAACTAAGATATTCAGCAAACATGAGTTGTCGACTTAAATATAGGTTTTCCCATGCATATGCGATCTCACTTCTATACCTTCTTCATTTTGGGTGATTTATCAGGATTTAAAACTTTTATGTTGCGTTAGATTAACGAAATGATCGTTATTTACATGTTTTAACCAAAACTATTTTTAAATACGGGTATGGAAGCAATGTTTGAAGGTGGGCCATGGTTGATTCATAATGTGACATAGATTCTACGTAAATGGTCTCTTGTGGCGAATGTTTTTAAGGATGACTTAAAGTGTGTCCCGATTTGTGTTAAACTCCATGATGTGGCTATCACGACATTCACAGAGGATGAAATGAGTGCTACTGCTAAAAAACTTGGCACCCTTTGATGTTAGATACGTATACAACCTTTTTCTGCATGGAATCATGGGGTCGGTCCAGTTTCGCAAGAACCATGATTGATCTTCGTGCCGATATTGAGTTGAAAGACACTCTTGTTGTGGCGGTGCCTAAAATTTAAGGTGATGGATATATCTTGCATGTTATTCCTATGGAGCATGAGTGGAAACCAATAATGTCCAACATGCATGGTTTTTGGACATTCTTTGGACCTTTGTCCAAAGAAAATCATATCTAACGGTTTGAAGAATGTGAAGGTTCAAAGGCAAGTTGTTCCTAGGTCATCAGTGGGTCCTAAATCTCATCTTGTGTGCCAACCTAAACATACCAAGAAGACGGATTCTAAGTGATAACATCAAATAGTCTTGATATTTTAGTGTCAATTTCCCCCTATTAGGCTCATCATTTATATCATTTTACTTGATTATATACTCTTATTTGTTAATATTTCAATTACAGGTTATTAATGAGCATGGGAACAAAGAGACGCGGATTTGGAAGGTTATTACAAGAGATATACAAGAGTATGCTGGCCAGACAAGGTTACAACATAGTTCCATAATTCACCTATGTCGTAACTAGGATTTACACTATGAAGACCAAAGTCAATGCAGTTCAAGGTTACGCCGTAACTTCTCAGCATAGTTATGCCGTATATATTTCAAGACTGAGAAGTATTTGGTGGTCAAGATACTTACGCCGTAACAAATCTTCAAGGTTATGGCGTAGAAGTAGTGATTAATTTACCAAGAGTTTTACGATCATAATTCAGTCTTAAGTTATGCTATAGAAATATTACTATGGATAAGATCGTCTAAGATTTGATGGTTACGGCGTAACCAATTCATGAGGTTACGCTGTAACTTAAATGAGGCTATAAATACAAGCCCTAATTCTGCGTTTTTACAACATCTTCCCAACACACAATATCAAGGGACGAAAAGGACTTCCAGAGGGACGATTTTCAGCAGCATACAGACCATTTCCAAGGGAGAATTCACGACATTACTTACATAAGTTTTAGTATTTCGTATCAAACTTTTGTATTTGATTCAATGTCTTTCATTATGATTCTAAACATTGGATTCTCTGCATTATTTAATATGATCGGCTAAACACCTTTGGTGTTAGCGTAGTAATGAAATTGTTATTGCCATGATTTTGTTTTCACGTTTTCGTATCGCTTTATGTGCATATTTTCTTTGCTTATTCGTGGACACCTTCATTTTGATAGTATTGATGTTTGGTAGTATCTAGGAAGCTAATAGAATTGACCATAGGACCCTAGACGAATAGATTGCGAGTAGGGGTAAAAGGTTGACGGAGAATCTAAGATCCGAAAGGCCGTGTTTCCTATTGACCATATGAATATCACTATCTTGAGTGCGAATTGACCATATGATCACCTTCTAAATGGATATACTTTGGAAGTTAAGGGAAGGCCTAAGTTCCGAGAGGCCAGGTCTCCATTAGAATAAGTCTAGATTGTAGTTGGTGCTTAATAACTCAAAGTAGGTTAACCCACGAACTCTTGTGATCGTATGGTTACGGAATAGGAACCTATGGTACATAGGCTAGACGAATTTACCCAATGAGTCTAGTGACACTTACCCCCACATAGAGCGATAGAAGACATATATAGGAAAACTGGATTATGGCGTAACAAGATTAGTAACTAGGTTAGCACATTTCTCTCTACTGATTGTTTACATCTTTTATTTGTTTAATTTGATTTTTTTTATTTAGTTTATTATAAATTAAACTCAAACCCCCTTTAAAATATGTGACATTAGACTTAAAATAGGATCTGCACTCATAGCTCTTGGGATGACCTCAGTTTTACTGATTACTACACTACACACGACCGGGTACACTGCCCGTTAGTGCATTAGGTAGACCTTAGGTAGACGAGAATTATAAATATTAAAATTTGGTCAGAAATCCCGCATCAAGTTTTTGGCGCCGCTGCCAGGGAGCTATTTTAGGATTTTATTTGAGTTTAGTTTTTCTTTAAAATTTTCATCTCACGATTTCTTTTTCATAAGTTTCAGGTACAATGGGTGAAGTTTACATTGATACGCTCACCCTCGAGGAATACCTCATGTTGATGTGAGAGGAACAAGGGCCTAGTATTGTTAGGCCGGTTATCAAAGCTGATGTGCATTTCGAGATTAAGAATCAGTTTATGCGGGAGTTAAGAAAAGACCCTTTTTCCGGAAGACCGAAGATGCTCACGAGCATGTCGATAATGTCTTGTTCATCGTGAGCCTTTTCAACACACCGGGTGTTTCTCACGATGCGGTTATGCTCCGAGTGTTTCCCTTAACACTCACTGGAGCCGCAAAAAGGTGGATTGATAGGTTGTCCGCTAGAACCATCAACACATGGGATCTCGTCAAAAGAGCTTTCATTCAACGCTATTGTCCTCCTTCTAAGACGACAAAACAACTTGAAGAGATCCACAACTTCAAGCAAGATGGTGATGAGACATTGTACCAAGCATGGGATAGGTACAATGATCTCCTTTACAGGTTTCCGACTCATGACTTCAACAAGCAGCAAATAGTTAATATCTTTTACAAGGGTATCAACATTCTCTCAAGGTAAATGCTTGATTTCAGGGGCCAATCCCTGGAATGACTCCTATTCAAGCTGTCACACCCCCAAATTACCTGTTTTGCAGCGGAATGGAATTCCTGGGGGATGACTGTCATAGCATCACAATCACAGTTATATTGAACGACCTAAAGTGTCGTTTGAAAAATACATCGTTTGATATATTAAAAACATTCAGAGTTACAAAGATAGGTCCCAAATGAAAATCAACATGTGCGGAAATAAGTTTGGTACAAGTCAAACGATGTTTTAAAAATGTATAAATCCATGTGAGACGCGTCGTCACCGCGACTCTATGATAAGTCCTCATGCATGCCATGAAGTGAATGCCTTAGTTACTTGAAAATACATTGCTAAAAGTGTCAACACAAAGGTTGAGGAGTTCATAGAGTTTATGTAAATGTTTTATACGACCATCGCAAGTATAAGTTATGTATAACAAATATGTCACAAAAATGGTACAATTGCTTAAGCACATGACACCGAAGCTAGACTGTTCCTGATGTTCGCCCCAACAGAGTGTTTTGCCAAACAACTCAATGATGATAAAAATGAAATGCATCCGTTGACCAGTTGGGACCACCAACACGGATGGAGGAGTCACCCTCAATAGATCTATCCACTCACCCTCGCTTCTTCCGAAATTAACGGTTCATGATTATGAAATGGGGACATTCAATTGGCAATGAGGTAACTTAAGCAATGTAAATGAATTTGAACATACTTGGGCTCGTATAAAAATGATGTGCAATGTATTCAATTGATGTTTTCAGTTTTCAGTTTCATATAAAAAAAAAAAAAAAATTAATTAAAATCTCTTAAAAGAATAAAAAACATAGTAAAATAGTGTTCAAATTTTGATTTCGTTATTAAAATTGTTTTGATAAGCTCTTATAAGCTCTCCTATAGCTTATTAATTGCTTATATAAGCTTCTACTCAAGTTTTACTTTAAAACACTCTCACCAACAAAAGTCAACTGAAGTGCTTCATATGGATTTGGAGATGGAAATGGGTTGAATCAGAGTTGGATTTGGGTTGAAAATCGTGATTAGGTAGTGGTTATTTAACTGAGTTACAAGCCATCGTGGCTGGACATCTTGTAAGTTTCAATTTCGTTTCATTATTAGCTTAATAGAGTAGTAGTAATTGCATTGATTGGTTCTGTTATAATTAGAGTGATATTGCTGTGAATTTGCTTGAATTAGGTCTAGTATAATTAGTAGTAGTTATATTGAGGATTGTAGTAACTTGAAATTTTGATTTGCTTTGTTCAGTTTGAATATCATCTTAAGAAAGGAGTGTCTGGATCTGCTTATAATCTAGGTTAGAGGCTTTGTTAGTAATTAAATTGCATTACAATAGTATAGGTCTATTTAGTATTATTAGTTCATAAATTTGCATCATAGAGCTTCAATAGTCAAATTAGCTTTTAACTTGATCTTAAGCTTAAATCGTTAGTGTGTAATTCAAGGAGGATAGAAATAGGTTTAGATCTCATATTATTAGCTTAATCAAGTTTTGTTGTAGCTTATTTAATTATTCTGATCAAATTAGAGTCACCAGAATCTCAAATTAGTCAAAATTTCATTTCTGAGTTAAAAGTCAAAAGTTAGAAAAACCAGTTTTCATCAAACTTTGTGGATTTTTAATAACTTCATTTCTGATTCATAACAAGTGAAATTTTGGATTAAACAACTTCAATTGGTTAGTTTTTCAAAAGACATTTTTGTAGAATTTTGAGAATTTTATATAAGCAGTTTATAAGCTCCTACTTAGGACTGATTTGTCCTGTGCACACTCAGCCATAACTGAGTTGTGCACATGCTTCTTACAGAAGCTCTCAAGGCTTCATTATAGCTTATCCTTGCCTCAAATTTGGTTTTTGTGATCTCTGGTTGGTGGTTTCTAGTTTCCAATTCATGGTTTCTGTTCCAGCTCTCTTGATAAGCCTATACTTTAGCTTAAAGTAGGACCATATTGGCTGTTTGGTTTTAGTGGTTAACTGGTACCAAATCATTGTAGATTGCTCATTAGAGGTTTAGACTAGTTGAGTTAAGTTGATTTTAAGTACTTTTAGCCTTATTTAAGTTCTCAGATCATTTGGTGTTCTATCTTAGCCTTTAGCTTATTATTAGTGCTTTTTAATAAGCACTTTTCTCTCTCAGAATCTAATTCTTGCACACCTGCATCAATTTTATTATTTTTCATAGATTTAGAATAATATTTTTGACTTTTCCTGAATTTTTCATAATTTTTAGACACCTTTTGTTATTTTTCTTGATTTAAATCAATTTTTAAGACTTTTTAAATAGTATTTAATTCATTAATTCTTAAAAGTTCCAAAAAATAATTTTTCAATTTTCCTAGATTAAGAAAAATATAAAAAGCCAAAAAAAATATTTTTCCAAATTTTTCCTAGTTTAATTTGTAATTTTTAGAATTTAAATTAGTTTAAATTAGTTTTTTATTCAAATAAATTCCAGAAAAATCTTAAAAAATAATTTTAATTCTTAGATAATTTTCTAATATCATTTTTAGTTATAAAGTAATTTTATATTATTTTTAGGACTTAGAATAGACGTAGTTGCATTTTATTTACGTTTCATTTAATACGTTTTAGAATAATTCGCAAGATTTAGGATTTCCCGTAGTGTAATTTCCCTTATATTGTTTTCCTTTTCCCCGTAGTTTTAATATAATCATAAATCCAAAACATCGAGCATTTTAATAACGAACCAATAACGACGTTGCCCATTCACACCTCGTTGGGAAACGACTCGGATTTCCTAATCCGTATCACTATCACTCACGGGTTTTGATTCATTATCCTTTTTCCTAAAGGGATTTTAAATCATTACTTGTGGTTATTTTTGATATCGATATTGTGGTTTTATCCATACACACACACCCCTAGCCTACAATCGAGAATCAAATTTTTGCTACCGATGCGGGGGGTTGTGTCACGACAATATCGTTAAAGGTTTGACGATTAGTGACTCGAGATCCTTCCTTTGTGAAGTTACTATTTTTATAAAAATCAAAAAAGTAAAAAAATATTTTCTTTTTCTTTTGTATATATATATATCATATTAAAAATACAAAAAGATTTTTTCTTTTGTTTTTGAGCTAAATAGAATACATCAATTATATAACATTCTCAACGGAGGTGTTATCATTAGTAAGTTCCCGAACCAAAGATCAAAAAAACTTGCCTTTGTGTCGCTTGTGAGTCGATTTATTTCTATTTGATAAACAAACTGTGGGGTGGGTATAAGGACGGCCTGACATTAAATTGCGGCTGAAAAGAAGCGGGTATTTAATAAGCTTCGCATGACCTAAAAGCTTCTCCGCCGCTTGTGCGTTTGTCTTATAGAGGTGATTTATTCACTTGGGATTATTGGTTTAAGTTCACTGTGTTTTCGAATACCGTTCGTTTTAATTGCCTTGGTTTTGAAAGTGCATGCGCACTCGTTCTAATAACTACAGACCGATACTTGAAACCGCTACAATTACGGAAGGCGAAATAGACGTGCTCCATTAGTCGAACCCGAGATTCGAACTAATCCGACTCCGACCATTATCGAAATGGCGAGGACAACCATCTATGCTAGAGCAACTCCAAGCACCCACCGAGGGTTATGGAGAAGCCATCGTCGCCCCGGCAATCGTTGCCGATAACTTTGAGCTTAAACACTGATTGATAAATTTGGTTTCGTCAAGCCAATTTTACGGATTTGAGAGGGACGATCCTCACTCTCATATCCGACGATTCAACAAGCTCACATCTACGATCAAGTACCGTAACGTTTCGGAAGAGGCTATCAAGCTACTACTCTTCCCATTTTCACTTGAGGGGGCCGCCCGGATTTGGCTCGAAAACTACCCCCGATCGATAACCACGGGAGAATCTAGTGTCAAAATTTGTGAACGAATTCTTCCCACCGTCTAAAACAACAAGCTTAAAAATGAAATAACAAAATTCACACAAAGATTTGATGAATCATTTAGTGAGGCATGGGACCGATTTAAGGATTTGCTTAGGCAATGTCCCCATCATGGTTTTACGGAATTACACCAACTTGATACGTTCTATAACGGTTTGAACGAGACTGATCAAGACTCTCTCAATGCCGCCGCGGGTGGGAATTTGTTGACCCGATCAACGAGAGATGCCTTGTTGATTATTGATAACAAATCTAAAGTTCGTACCTCACGTAGCAAATCGGTTGCTGCCCGAGTGAGTGTTACACCATCGTCCTCGTCTTACGAAAATACGTTTAGCACCGATGCTAAGATTGATAAGCTTACGGATATGATTCAGGCTTTGGTTAAGATTAAGACCGCTAATATTAATTCTTCTCCACCGCCAAATCAAAGCGGTGGAATCGACTTGTACTACTTGTGGTGGCCCGCATGCTTACTACAATTGTACCGCCACCGATGGTAATCCTTTCGATGCTAATGCCGTAACCGGAGGTAACCAATACCGTCCTCAAGTTGAACCGAATCCTCGTGTTAGTAATCAAATGGTACCTCCGGGATTTTCTCAATCGAACAATCAGACTCGTTTTAATCAGAATCAAGTTCGTGGACCAAATGTTCAAAACCAATTCAAAGCCCCACCAAATCAATACCCGAATCAAGGAGTCAATTATAATCAAGGATATCCAAATTCAAGCTATCAAGCTCCACCTTTGCCTTCAAATGAATTCTCGAATTACGTTCAGAACAATAATGCTACCATCCAAACCATGAAAACCCAGATTTCAAGTTTGAGAAATGAATTTCAATCTTCGTTGACTAGACAGAGCAATGAGTTTAAGAACGAAATTCGACTTCAGAACAACAAATTGGATGCTTCGCAGAATAAACTTGAGAATATGTTGAATGCTGTTTTGTGCCAAATGAGTCAACCCTCGAGTTCCGGTTCTCTCCCAAGTAACACAATTCTAAACTCGAAGGGAGAAATGAAATTCGTTACCATTCGAGATGATGGGCCCTCGATGACTACTTCCTCTCCGGTGATGAGTGTAGCACGAGAGACCGAGGTGACAAAGGACCCGGTAATTCCTCTTGATAATGGAAAAGCCAAATACGTCCAACCTCTGGTTGCCCAAGTTCCTTCTATCTCTGTCAAAATGCCGAGTTCTAACCTTTCACCGTGCAAATCTATTCAATCACGATTTGACAAAATGAAAGTTGTTTCCGGAACGAAGTTCAAACTTACGACTGATATGATCAAAGCTGCTGAAAAGATTTATGAAGAGAAATTGGAACAAATTTCAAAGATTTCACTTGAGCCTACACCGTCTAATTCTTCCTCGAACCAAGCTCCCTAGAAGCTTGGTGATCCGGGAAATTTCTCCTTCCTTGCTCCTTAAATGATATTAAGGAATGTAATGCCCTAACCGATTCAAGTGCAAGCATAAGTCTCATGCCTCTTGCGATATATCATGAGCTTGGATTGAAGACTCTTATACCGACTCGTATGACTATCGAATTAGCTAATCGAACAATTGCTCACACGATTGGTGTAGTCAACGATGTTATGGTACGAGTGGATAAATTCCATTTTCCTGTGGATTTCTCCGTCGTTGATATAGAGGTCATCCCGAGTCCCTCTCACTTTAGGAAGACCATTCTTGAGAACCGCAAAAGTCCTTGTGGATCATTATCAAGGAACATTAACGATCAGAAAAGGAAATGAAAAAATAGTGTTTTATGCCGAAAAAGCGTCAAAACCTCCACCCGATGATCATTCGATTCATAGCATCGGTGTGATTGTTTTTCTCAAGAAAGTGGTGATCCCATTTTACCATCTGATCCGAATGATGTGAAGAAAGTTGAGCCTAAAACGTCTCGAATTGATCTTTCAAGGTTTACGATCAAGAGTATGTCGACAATACAAGCTGAACGGAAAAAGAAACAAGAAAAGGAGTCTACAACGGTAGTGGTGGAAACTGCTAGCTCTAAGAGCACACCACTTGTCCCACCTCCGATTTCTAAGAAAATCGACCTTCCTTTGAGTGGAAATCCTACTCCTTCTTCTGAAATCATGGAACCTTCTTTTGAGACATCTTTCGATTCAGAATCTTTCAAAACGACATTCACGAATCCCTTGTTCAATTCGACTGAATATACTCAAATTTTTGAAAATCAACTCTTTGACGAAGAAAGTGAGGAGTTCACCGATGAGCTTGCTCCTACCGACTGCATTTTCTCTCGAGGATGAAGAAGAATACGATGATCCATTTTTTCCCGAAGAAAGATAAGGAAGTGAAGATTTTGACAGATGAACTTGTTGATCCTGAGGTCCAATATTATTTTTTATCCGAGAGTGATTCCTCTCCTCGTGAGGATTTTCATGAAGTTGATACGTTGATTTCATTCCTCTCCGAAGACACGATTTTCAACCCGGATACGCTGATGGGTTTTATGCTAAAAATGTCATTCGAGATAAGGATCCTCTCTTGGATACCTTCGTTGATGAACTTTTGAGTAACACCTTTCTATACCATGAGCTCTCGACTTCTTTGAGTATTCTTTATCGATCCTTCATCCCTTCGTCTCTGCAAAACCACCGGATGATGGATCGTTCTTTCATATGCCTTATGTGAGTTTGGGAGGAGTTATTCCTTATGTGCTTAAGCCCGACATTTTCTTTCCCTCCCAACCCACCCAGCCTCATTCTTTCGAATGAGGACACCGTTTTTGACCCTGGTATCTCTACCACTTTCTTCCCCAAGGACAAATGAATTCGGGACGAGTCAGGCTAGCGACTCGTTTAAGAAAAACAGTAGCGCTTCGTGGGAGGCACCCCATGCTTATCTCTATCTTCTTTCTATTTTATAATAAGTGACGTGAAGGGGTTAGCCTCTTAGATTTCTCGTGTTTGGTTGTTTGTGATGTTTTGTCTAGGATTTTCCCGATATGAAGACTCTCGTGCTCGAAGTTGTCTTTTCTCCACTCGAGTTTCATGATCGATGCTGATGAAAATTCGATATCCGAAATCTTATCGACTAACGTTTATCTTTGAGCATACTGGTATGTGCTAAAACACATACCTTTTCATTATCAAAATAGACCCAAAACAACCAAGGAAAAACCGTTTATTGCTAATATTTGTGGTTTTCTTGAGTTTGTGCTTGTGCAGGTACGGATATTCAAAAACACGCAAAAGGATTCAAATCGATGTAAATCCGAAAGCACGAGAGATCAAGAGATTTTAGTCGAGCGGAAGGTCAAGATTGTGTATTTTGGAAGATTTTATTATCGAAGATGATTTTGAAGTTTCAAAGAAAGTTTGAAGAAAAGTCAAGAATAGTCCCCTGACTTTGAGCTTTTACAGAATTGATCCCTGAAGTTTCAAAAATTACAAAAGTCACCCTTGGATTATTCTAGATTGACAACAATGGTCCTTGATAAAGATTTTCAGAAAGTACAGAATTGGCCCCTGAAGTTTCAAGTTATACAAGTTTGGTCCTTGGTACACATAAGTATTAACAATTCAAATCCAAAACCAATAACAATTTTCGGCCCAACAAAGTATTACCCGGTTCAAAAGCCCAAACCAAAACCACTACACCCGTTTAATAATCCTAACCCGAAAACCAACCAAACCCGCTCATTTACCCGAGTCAAACAACCATTTACCCGGTCAAAAACGTTTGAAAAATAATAAATAAACCCAAATAACCCCCCGGCCAAATTCTTCCCCAAATTACCCAGGATAAGCCCTAAATTACCCACCCGTGTAATTGGTCAATTTCACCGTGATTAAGGGCACATTCGTACTTTCTCTAACATTCCCTGACACATGGGAATGCCAGTCATTGATCCGCGGCAAACTCAATTGTTGCTCTCCCATTGGTCGAAACAAATCATCAAGTCTAATCCAATGGATGAGATCAAGTGGGAAGCGGTTATTATGATCCAAGGGATGCAAATCACTCTGAAGAAGCACATTTGGAAGGAATTCGAGAAGCTTCCAAGCTCAAGCTCAACTATATATAGGACCTCATATTTGTTTACAAGATGTATCTTATCTTCAGTAATTTTTCCTCTCTCTAAGTTTTCGTAGTATAGCTTAATGTAATTTCCATTTCAATGTTTTAAAACTCTTGTAATTCGTATTTTGTAACCAATTCCTTAGATTAATATAAATTTAGAATTTCATTTTCAAAGTGTTTGTTTAAGTTTTTATATCTGCTTATTATCTTAATCTAGTGCTTATTTCAGTGTTTTCATCATGTTTTTAGCTTAACTTTTCATAATCTCAAAAATACAAAAAAATCAAATAAAATCATTTGAAAAATAAAAATCATAGTAGATCTGTTTTTGTAGAGTAATTCTTCATTGATCTACTGTTTTATAGGTTCATATAAGCTTAATCTAGCTTATTGTGAAGCTTTAACTTGTTTCATACTCAAAACACTAAAATTTCAGTTGATGCCAGCTTGCTACATGTGAGTGATGTGGTTCTGTTGGTATGGATCCGAATGGTATGATGCTAATGTTGTTATTGGGTTGAATCTGAGCTGGATTGGAGTAGGATTAGGGGTATAATTAGTGTAATACCTGAATTTCTAAAATTAACAAAAAAAGACCAAAATACCCTTATGATCAAAAGTAAGAATAATTAAATAAACAGAATACCAAATGAGTTACGTAAATTCAGGAAACTTATAAGAAAATCACATATGATCCAAATAAATCTTGAATGACTTTGTAAAGTTAATTTTTATAGATTATAAGTTTATAAAATCAATTTTGTATTTTCATAATTGGCCGAATATATTAAAAAGTTTTATAAAAGAAATTAATTAATAAAAGCCCAAAATAAATTTACAAAACTAAGAGTCCATTTATTTTAAGTCCAATACATTATAAAGCCCACAAGAAAAATAGTAACTCAAGTATATATACATATATTCGGTCCACATAATCCCTTATTGCCGATTAACCATAAACCGACTTCAAAACCCCTAACAAATCGAATTCCAGTTTCCAGAGCTTGAGACCAATTTTCTTGGACAAGTTTGGAGGTAAACAAGGTGGGAAAAATAGTGATCGAGTTCCAAAGTTGCTGGTTTAAGCTGGTGAGTTTTGAGTGAATTAGGTTTCTCGAGTGGTGTTTTGTGCTTCTTTTGTTATAACGATTCAAGCTCATCAAGGGTATGTTTATAATGTTGATTTCAGTCCTATAAGTCATATGGAACACATAAAAATTGGCCATGCATGTTTAATATGTCGTATGGAATTATTTGGAATCTAAAACCCTAGAAATCGTATATTAATAACGAATGGGCGTATAATATTTTTAGAGATCATGAATTGATTTTTACAGAAGCTATTACATGTTATAAGACCTGAATAAAATACATAATTATGAATTCGAAGCTTGTATGAATTGTTTTGAGTTTTATGGTTCGATTAAACATGGAAAAAGGAAGGTTTTAAAAGGAACGATTAGGGTTTGCATGAATTAGGGTTTTCTTGTAATCATTAAAGGTAATTAATGAAGTAGTAATGATGAGCTAATGATTGGTTAAACTTAGGTTTAGGGTTTGTACTTAAATTATACTTATTCGGTTTTAAACAAAAGTTTTGGGTTGGTTTTGTAAATTATGAAACTTGAGGGTTATTTTGTAAACAGTAAAATACTTGTACTAAACGTATAAAAATAAGTGTGGGGGTTAAACATGTAATTTTGGATAATTAAAGGGCCATTCGAATTGTATTTAATTTATTAGGGTACGTTTTGTAAATTCTAAAACCTTTGGGTTAAAAGTGTAAAACTGACAAAAGTAAGGTGAGATTGTGAACTTAAAGAGGTCAAGGGTGTAATTTGAAATTCTGAGCAATTATGGGTTCAACAAGTGTAAGTTGATTTTGTAGAGACACGCATGAGTTTAAGTTAATTTCGGTTTGTTATCATTTACGTTCTAGGTTAATTTGGGAAATCATTAAAAGAAGTAATATGTGAATTTAATGCTTATTTAGTAATATTTAAAGAGTATGGGAAACCCTAGAACCTAAATAGGAAGTTGGTGAATTAATGAGGAATACCCTAAAATGTTGTAATTTCGTCTCATCACTAAAAAAATGAGAATATTCTGACAACTCTAAAAGTGGTAATGCGATAAAACCGTTATAATATTAATGATGCTAATGAATATTAAATAAATCATAATCCGTGTAGATTCGTTGGAGGAGACGACGCTACATCTTCATATTCCTACATTCGTTACTTTTCTCTCAATTGTTTTTAAGGTACGGATATTCTGCCTACTTTAAGACACTTATGTTATCGTACATATATTCTGACCTTCTTAGTAAAGGTTCCTTATGATGTTCTTTTCGTTAGTCTTTCCATTTTACTTATTAGGGTTTCCAATGCCATTGCTATGAACCCTTTCCGACAAGTGATTTGTTGTTTATCTGGACTTATGTTTTATTGAACCATGTGTTATCTGATTTGAACATTTCGTTAGGAAGACTTTGATATGTGTAATTGATGAACCTCATTATGTCTGAATATGAATCTTATGATATGAGTTATCTGATATGTTATATGTTGAACTTTGTGTTTGATTATGATCTGTGTCATTTATGACAATTTGTTTGACCTAAGTTAGTTTGACACCTGAGCCAAATAATAACTAGTCATGGGGGTTCCATGTCCCAGACGTGATGCACCTCTCGATATGACTCTAGGGCAGAGTGATGTTCGCCACGCCCCTTATCTGTTATTTGTTATGAGCTCGGTTGGTATATTACCTATATTTGTCTGTGGGGGCTTATGGATGCATCCTAGATCTGATCTCTGTTATCCGATATGATTTGTTCGGTGAATGATGTCGTGTGCAATAGCGTTTTCACAACTTCGGGAGCTAGCTACTCCAAATTATTTTCTTCTAGATTATTTCGTATAAGTATGATGTTTCGGATATGATATGTTCTGGGCTCGAGGTAGTTAACTAAATCTGTTATTTGTTATTTATATGATAAGTATTCTGATTATGTTTTGGTATGTTGATGCTTATGATTATGTCTTCGGCTTGTTATATGCTATTATATGTGTTTATGCTTTTGTATGTTTATGCGACTACCGCCTCGCTATGCTAAGATATGATTAATATGCTTAAATACGATTTATATGTCATTATCCGATGTCACGTTAGTTTATTGTTATGTGAATTCTTTGAACTGTGGGATGAATGTGTTAGTGTGATAGTGAGTATTCTATCGCTTTAATATGCATAGTCCTGATCAGTTGATTTTGGGAACTTTGCTTATATGTTAGTGTTTTATTGCCTATGTGACCTGCCATGTTTGAACTCTCAAGCTAGGATTTGATCTTAGAACTGGTTTAAATTATGATAGTTGTTTTGATAATTGCTAATGATTATGCTATGTTGTGATGGGTCTATTTAAGTTTAGTTGTCTACTATGTTTCTATTTGTCTGCAGGATCGCCATGATGTGAATCGCTATTTCCCATTAATATTGAATTAAGTGTATTAAATGTTGATTAATTGATTTGTATGAATGCCATGTTTATTTACTAGGAAGTGTTTCTGTTAGTCATTAGACTCTCCGCCCGGCTTATACGTAATCTATTTGCTCTTGATATGTTGTATGTTTGGTTGTCCTGATGTGTTTGTGTTTGTGTCTTTGATGTGCTATGTGATGTCTACTTGTTATGTGGTTGTTTGGATTTCTGTATATTTATGCTTCCAGAATCCGAAAGATCCTTCGTCATTATTTCATTTTATTTTGTCATTTGTATATTTCGTTTTGTTTAGTTTTTTGTTTCGTTATATCTGCTCACTGGGCTTTGTAAGCTCAGCCGCACTTTTCTTTTCCTGCGGCAGGTATTAAGCATTCAAGATGAGCTTATGGGATAGTGATCTGGAGGTTGAGATTAGAGCTGAGAGCAAGACTTGACCTTTAGAGATCTTAGATTTATTTTGAAGTTTAGCTATTTATGTTTTCTTTTTGAATATTTTGTAAAGGCCTTCGCTATTGTATAGTATTTAAAGTTCTGATATGAAACCGTATTGTGATATCTTTACCCTTGTCGGGTCGGGGTGTTACAATTTATGGTATCAAAGCCAGGTTTTAGGACCCTTAGAGCTTAGGCTATGACCTGTGAGGATTGGGTAGATTTAGGATTTCCTTCTCGCATACTTCTTTGGTCCCCCCCTACCGCACTTAGACTTTGCTAATAGTTGATTGTCCTTTTAGATGGTTATTCCCCGTCGCCTAGTTCGTCGATAGGAGCAATCAGGACCATAGACAACCTAAGGAGAAGACGAGGTAAGAGGGGCGAGTTGTTGTTGCTAAGGGCATCGAGGTTTGGTAGGAAGAGAACCAATAAGAGGGTATCGAGTTCCATATATGGCCATGCAAGATCGAGAGAAGCTGACCTCAAGGAAGTGGACGAGAAAAGTGGTAGAGGATTATGAAACTAAGGTTGTGGACAACCAAGGTTTCACCACTACATATCATGATAGGTGTCCCAAGTTCGTTGAGGATGAAGGAGTAGGACAGGGAGAGTCACGATTTATATGCTTTTGTGGATCGTGTGCCGGAGGAGGAAGAGAGGAAGCGGAAAGGTGGCTTTGCTAGTGGCTTACTACCACAGCATGAAGGAAACAAGAACGGATGGATAAGCGAGGAGGAGGAGGAAGAAGAGGAACCCGAGGAAGAGTACGAAGTGAGTCGGAACTCGGAGTCTACGGCTACTAGTAGGTTCAATCCGACACAAGAATAGGAATTCTCTCCCGATTAGTTGCCTTCGTTATGAGAAGCTTTGACATTGATTTTGGGTTAGGTCCCTTTTGTTTCATTCGACGATTGAATCTTAGGTTATTGAAATTTTATTTTGGGAATACATCTTTTGACGATTTTGAAAATTTTGTTTGATTAATGGAATAAACAAAATTTGATAATATAGTTCTGCTCGTTGTTTTCTTTCTGATAGATTCGTTGAGTTTCCGTTAGTCCTCATCAGTTTCGTCTGCTATTTATTTTCTTTATGATGTTGTTTTGTTGCCGCTTGATTATGTATTACCATTATGATGGTATACTCATGTGGTTTTGGCCTGTTGTAGTAGGATTACTTGTTATCCGTATATTTTCTCTATATGGTGTGTTTTGCTATGATATTAGTTATGTGGTTTTGTCATGACCGAGATCATATAGTGACAATAAGAACTGGTTATGTGATGCAAGTATTATGACGCCTGATCAACGTAATAATACCGAGATCACATAATCTGAACTTATTGAAGGTATACGAAGTCTGGGAAATGCCTGTAGTTGATGTGTGAATGGACTTTGACTTGTATCTGTTATTTGGTGCTTCTCATGTTCGTTTGAATTCCGTACCTAATTGTGAGATTTTCGTCGATATCTGCTTGTATAAGTTTTGTACCATTGGGATCCGTTGTTATTACACTGTGTTACCTTATAGATTGTTATGCCTGCCTTAGATTTGTATGTCTTCTCATACTCCTGCGATTAGTAAGACCGTTAGGATTCGTTCCATCTATGCATATGATAGTATTCATCATTTGATATTGTAAGTTAGAGTGTTTTTGAATTTTCTTTATCTCATCTTTTTTGCTAATACTTTACTAAGTATACGATTAGCATTCGTCATATATTCCATGAAGTTTCAGAATCCACATTTGTCGTACTATTCCGTCTTGCTCAATTTCGAGGACGAAATTTCTTTTAGAGGGAAGAAATTGTAATACCTGAATTTCTAAAATTCACAAAAAAGACCAAAATACCCTTATGATCAAAAGTAAGAATAATTAAATAAACAGAATACCAAATGAGTTACGTAAATTCAGGAAACTTATAAGAAAATCACATATGATCCAAATAAATCTTGAATGACTTTGTAAAGTTAATTTTTATAGATTATAAGTTTATAAAATCAATTTTGTATTTTCATAATTGGCCGAATATATTAAAAAGTTTTATAAAAGAAATTAATTAATAAAAGCCCAAAATAAATTTACAAAACTAAGAGTCCATTTATTTTAAGTCCAATACATTATAAAGCCCACAAGAAAAATAGTAACTCAAGTATATATACATATATTCGGTCCACATAATCCCTTATTGCCGATTAACCATAAACCGACTTCAAAACCCCTAACAAATCGAATTCCAGTTTCCAGAGCTTGAGACCAATTTTCTTGGACAAGTTTGGAGGTAAACAAGGTGGGAAAAATAGTGATCGAGTTCCAAAGTTGCTGGTTTAAGCGTGGTGAGTTTTTGAGTGAATTAGGGTTTCGGCGAGTGGTGTTTTGTGCTTCTTTTGTTATAACGATTCAAGCTCATCAAGGGTATGTTTATAATGTTGATTTCAGTCCTATAAGTCATATGGAACACATAAAAATTGGCCATGCATGTTTAATATGTCGTATGGAATTATTTGGAATCTAAAACCCTAGAAATCGTATATTAATAACGAATGGGCGTATAATATTTTTAGAGATCATGAATTGATTTTTACAGAAGCTATTACATGTTATAAGACCTGAATAAAATACATAATTATGAATTCGAAGCTTGTATGAATTGTTTTGAGTTTTATGGTTCGATTAAACATGGAAAAAGGAAGGTTTTAAAAGGAACGATTAGGGTTTGCATGAATTAGGGTTTTCTTGTAATCATTAAAGGTAATTAATGAAGTAGTAATGATGAGCTAATGATTGGTTAAACTTAGGTTTAGGGTTTGTACTTAAATTATACTTATTCGGTTTTAAACAAAAGTTTTGGGTTGGTTTTGTAAATTATGAAACTTGAGGGTTATTTTTGTAAACAGTAAAATACTTGTACTAAATGTATAAAAATAAGTGTGGGGGTTAAACATGTAATTTTGGATAATTAAAGGGCCATTCGAATTGTATTTAATTTATTAGGGTACGTTTTGTAAATTCTAAAACCTTTGGGTTAAAAGTGTAAAATCTGATAAAGTAAGGTGAGATTGTGAACTTAAAGAGGTCAAGGGTGTAATTTGAAATTCTGAGCAATTATGGGTTCAACAAGTGTAAGTTGATTTTGTAGAGACACGCATGAGTTTAAGTTAATTTCGGTTTGTTATCATTTACGTTCTAGGTTAATTTGGGAAATCATTAAAAGAAGTAATATGTGAATTTAATGCGTATTTAGTAATATTTAAAGAGTATGGGAAACCCTAGAACCTAAATAGGAAGTTGGTGAATTAATGAGGAATACCCTAAAATGTTGTAATTTCGTCTATCACTAAAATGAGAATATTCTGACAACTCTAAAAGTGGTAATGCGATAAAACCGTTATAATATTAATGATGCTAATGAATATTAAATAAATCATAATCCGTGTAGATTCGTTGGAGGAGACGCGACGTTACATCTTCATATTCCTACATTCGTTACTTTTCTCTCAATTGTTTTAAGGTACGGATATTCTGTCTTATTTTAAGACACTTATGTTATCGTACATATATTCTGACCTTCTTAGTAAAGGTTCCTTATGATGTTCTTTTCGTTAGTCTTTCCATTTTACTTATTAGGGTTTCCAATGCCATTGCTATGAACCCTTTTCTGATTGTGTGATTTGTTGTTTATCTGGACTTATGTTTTATTGAACCATGTGTTATCTGATTTGAACATTTCGTTAGGAAGACTTTGATATGTGTAATTGATGAACCTCATTATGTTGAATATGAATCTTATGATATGAGTTATCTGATATGTTATATGTTGAACTTTGTGTTTGATTATGATCTGTGTCATTTATGACAATTTGTTTGACCTAAGTTAGTTTGACACCCGAGCCAAATAATAACTAGTCATGGGGGTTCCATGTCCGTATCGATTGATGCACCTCGATATGACTCTAGGCGTAGAGTGATGTTCTGCCACGTCCCTTATCTGTTATTTGTTATGAGCTCAGTTGGTATATTACCTATATTTGTCTGTGGGGCGTATGGATGCATCCTAGATCTGATCTGTTATCCGATATGATTTTTTTGGTGAATGATGTCGTGCAATACGCGTCTTCACAACTTCGGGAGCTAGCTACTCCAAATTATTTTCGAGATTATTTCGTATAAGTATGATGTTTCGATATGATATGTTCGGGCTCGAGGTAGTTAACTAAATCTGTATTTGTTATTTATATGATAAGTATTCTGATTATGTTTTGGTATGTTGATGCTTATGATTATGTCTTCGGCTTGTTATATGCTATTATATGTGTTTATGCTTTTGTATGTTTATGTGACTACCGTCTGCTATGCTAAGATATGATTAATATGCTTAAATACGATTTATATGCTGTCATCTGATGTCACGTTAGTTTATTGTTATGTGAATTCTTTGAACTGTGGGATGAATGTGTTAGTGTGATAGTGAGTATTCTATCAGTTTAATATGCATAGTCTGATCAGTTGATTTTGGGAACTTTGCTTATATGTTAGTGTTTTATTGCCTATGTGACCTGCCATGTTTGAACTCTGCTGAAGCTAGGATTTGATCTTAGAACTGGTTTAAATTATGATAGTTGTTTTGATAATTGCTAATGATTATGCTATGTTGTGATGGGTCTATTTAAGTTTAGTTGTCTACTATGTTTCTATTTGTCTGTGTGACTGCCATGATGTGAACTGCTATTTCCCGCTGCTGAATATTGAATTAAGTGTATTAAATGTTGATTAATTGATTTGTATGAATGCCATGTTTATTTACTAGGAAGTGTTTCCGTTAGTCATTAGACTCTCCGTCTGGCTTATACGTAATCTATTTGCTCTTGATATGTTGTATGTTTGGTTGTCCTGATGTGTTTGTGTTTGTGTCTTTGATGTGCTATGTGATGTCTACTTGTTATGTGGTTGTTTGGATTTCTGTATATTTATGCTTCCGCAGAATCCTGAAAGATCCTTCGTCATTATTTCATTTTATTTTGTCATTTGTATATTTCGTTTTGTTTAGTTTTTGTTTCGTTATATCTGTTCACTGGGCTTTGTAAGCTCAGCCGCACTTTTCTTTTCCTGCGGCAGGTATTAAGCATTCAAGATGAGCTTATGGGATAGCTGATCTGGGTTGAGATTAGAGCTGAGAGCAAGACTTGACCTTTAGAGATCTTAGATTTATTTTGAAGTTTAGCTATTTATGTTTTCTTTTTGAATATTTTGTAAAGGCCTTCGCTATTGTATAGTATTTAAAGTTCTGATATGAAACCGTATTGTGATATCTTTACCCTTGTCGGGTCGGGGTGTTACAATTTATGGTATCAAAGCCAGGTTTTAGGACCCTTAGAGCTTAGGCTATGACCTGTGAGGATTGGGTAGATTTAGGATTTCCCTTCTGCATACTTTCTTTGCGTCCCCTACCGCACTTAGACTTTGCTAATAGTTGATTGTCCTTTTAGATGGTTATTCCCCGTCGCTCTAGTTCGTCTGATAGGAGCAATCAAGGACCTGCTAGACAACCTAAGGAGAAGACGAGGTGGGTTGTTGTTGTTGCTAAGGGCTGTACGAGGTTTGGTAGGGTGAAGCGAACCAATAAGAGGGTACGAGTTCCGGCCTATATGTGGCCATGCAAGATCGAGGAGAAGTGACCACTGAAGGAAGTGGACGGAAAAGTGGTAGAGGATTATGAAACTAAGGTTGTGGACAACCAAGGTTTCACCACTACATATCATGATAGGTGTCCCAAGTTCGTTGAGGATGAAGGAGTAGGACAGGCTGAGAGTCACGATTTATATGCTTTTGTGGATCGTGTGCCGGAGGAGGAAGAGAGGAAGCGGAAAGGTGGCTTTGCTAGTGGCTTACTACCACAGCATGAAGGAAACAAGAACGGATGGATAAGCGAGGAGGAAGAGGAAGAAGAGGAACCCGAGGAAGAGTACGAATGGCGTGGAGTCGGAATGGAGTCTACGGCTACTAGTAGGTTCAATCCGACACAAGAATAGGAATTTCTCTCCTGATTAGTTGCCTTCGTTATGAGAAGCTTTGACATTGATTTTGGGTTAGGTCCCTTTTGTTTCATTCGACGATTGAATCTTAGGTTATTGAATTTTTATTTTGGGAATACATCTTTTGACGATTTTGAAAATTTTGTTTGATTAATGGAATAAACAAAATTTGATAATATAGTTCCTGTCGTTGTTTTCTTTTCGATAGATTCGTTGAGTTTCCGTTAGTCCTCACGGTTTCCCGCTATTTATTTTCTTTATGATGTTGTTTTGTTGCCGCTTGATTATGTATTACCATTATGATGGTATACTCATGTGGTTTTGGCCTGTTGTAGTAGGATTACTTGTTATCCGTATATTTTCTCTATATGGTGTGTTTTGCTATGATATTAGTTATGTGGTTTTGTCATGACCCGAGATCAATATAGTGACAATAAGAATCGGTTATGTGATGCAAGTATTATGACGCCTGATCAACGTAATAATACCGAGATCACATAATCTGAACTTATTGAAGGTATACGAAGTCCGGGAAATGCTGAGTTGATGTGTGAATGGACTTTGACTTGTATCTGTTATTTGGTGCTTCTCATGTTCGTTTGAATTCCGTACCTAATTGTGAGATTTTCGTGATATCCATTTCGTATAAGTTTTGTACCATTGGGATCCGAAGTTGTTATTACCTGTGTTACCTTATAGATTGTTATGCCTGCCTTAGATTTGTATGTCTTCTCATACTCCTGCGATTAGTAAGACCGTTAGGATTCGTTCCATCTATGCATATGATAGTATTCATCATTTGATACCTGTGTAAGTTAGAGCGTGTTTTTGAATTTTCTTTATCTCATCTTTTACTGCTAATACTTTACTAAGTATACGATTAGCATTCGTCATATATTCCATGAAGTTTCGTAATCCACATTTGTCGCCGTACTATTCCGTCTTGCTCAATTTCGAGGACGAAATTTCTTTTTAGAGGGGAAGAAATTGTAATACCTGAATTTCTAAAATTAACAAAAAAATACCAAAATACCCTTATGATCAAAAGTAAGAATAATTAAATAAACAGAATACCAAATGAGTTACGTAAATTCAGGAAACTTATAAGAAAATCACATATGATCCAAATAAATCTTGAATGACTTTGTAAAGTTAATTTTTATAGATTATAAGTTTATAAAATCAATTTTGTATTTTCATAATTGGCCGAATATATTAAAAAGTTTTATAAAAGAAATTAATTAATAAAAGCCCAAAATAAATTTACAAAACTAAGAGTCCATTTATTTTAAGTCCAATACATTATAAAGCCCACAAGAAAAATAGTAACTCAAGTATATATACATATATTCGGTCCACATAATCCCTTATTGCCGATTAACCATAAACCGACTTCAAAACCCCTAACAAATCGAATTCCAGTTTCCAGAGCTTGAGACCAATTTTCTTGGACAAGTTTGGAGGTAAACAAGGTGGGAAAAATAGTGATCGAGTTCCAAAGTTGCTGGTTTAAGCGTGGTGAGTTTTTGAGTGAATTAGGGTTTCGGCGAGTGGTGTTTTGTGCTTCTTTTGTTATAACGATTCAAGTTCATCAAGGGTATGTTTCTAATGTTGATTTCAGTCCTATAAGTCATATGGAACACATAAAAATTGGCCATGCATGTTTAATATGTCGTATGGAATTATTTGGAATCTAAAACCCTAGAAATCGTATATTAATAACGAATGGGCGTATAATATTTTTAGAGATCATGAATTGATTTTTACAGAAGCTATTACATGTTTTAAGACCTGAATAAAATACATAATTATGAATTCGAAGCTTGTATGAATTGTTTTGAGTTTTATGGTTCGATTAAACATGGAAAAAGGAAGGTTTTTAAAAGGAACGATTAGGGTTTGCATGAATTAGGGTTTTCTTGTAATCATTAAAGGTAATTAATGAAGTAGTAATGATGAGCTAATGATTGGTTAAACTTAGGTTTAGGGTTTGTACTTAAATTATACTTATTCGGTTTTAAACAAAAGTTTTGGGTTGGTTTTGTAAATTATGAAACTTGAGGGTTATTTTTGTAAACAGTAAAATACTTGTACTAAATGTATAAAAATAAGTGTGGGGGTTAAACATGTAATTTTGGATAATTAAAGGGCCATTCGAATTGTATTTAATTTATTAGGGTACGTTTTGTAAATTCTAAAACCTTTGGGTTAAAATTGTAAAATCTGATAAAGTAAGGTGAGATTGTGAACTTAAAGAGGTCAAGGGTGTAATTTGAAATTCTGAGCAATTATGGGTTCAACAAGTGTAAGTTGATTTTGTAGAGACACGCATGAGTTTAAGTTAATTTCGGTTTGTTATCATTTACGTTCTAGGTTAAATTGGGAAATCATTAAAAGAAGTAATATGTGAATTTAATGCGTATTTAGTAATATTTAAAGAGTATGGGAAACCCTAGAACCTAAATAGGAAGTTGGTGAATTAATGAGGAATACCCTAAAATGTTGTAATTTCGTCTGTCACTAAAATGAGAATATTCTGACAACTCTAAAAGTGGTAATGCGATAAAACCGTTATAATATTAATGATGCTAATAAATATTAAATAAATCATAATCCGTGTAGATTCGTTGGAGGAGACGCGACGTTACATCTTCATATTCCTACATTCGTTACTTTTCTCTCAATTGCTTTAAGGTACGGATATTCTGTCTTACTTTAAGACACTTATGTTATCGTACATATATTCTGACCTTCTTAGTAAAGGTTCCTTATGATGTTCTTTCGTTAGTCTTTCCATTTTACTTATTAGGGTTTCCAATGCCATTGCTATGAACCCTTTCCTGATTGTGTGATTTGTTGTTTATCTGGACTTATGTTTTATTGAACCATGTGTTATCTGATTTGAACATTTCGTTAGGAAGACTTTGATATGTGTAATTGATGAACCTCATTATGTCTGAATATGAATCTTATGATATGAGTTATCTGATATGTTATATGTTGAACTTTGTGTTTGATTATGATCTATGTCATTTATGACAATTTGTTTGACCTAAGTTAGTTTGACACCCGAGCCAAATAATAACTAGTCATGGGGGTTCCATGTCCGTATCGTTGATGCACCTCTCGATATGACTCTAGGGCAGTAGAGTGATGTTCTGCCACGTCCCTTATCTGTTATTTGTTATGAGCTCAGTTGGTATTATATTACCTATATTTGTCTGTGGGGCGTATGGATGCATCCTAGATCTGATCTGTTATCCGATATGATTTGTCTGGTGAATGATGTCGTGTGCAATACGCGTCTTCACAACTTCTGGGAGCTAGCTACTCCAAATTATTTTCTGAGATTATTTCTGTATAAGTATGATGTTTCGGATATGATATGTTCTGGGCTCGAGGTAGTTAACTAAATTTGTATTTGTTATTTATATGATAAGTATTCTGATTATGTTTTGGTATGTTGATGCTTATGATTATGTCTTCGGCTTGTTATATGCTATTATATGTGTTTATGCTTTTGTATGTTTATGTGACTACCGTCTGCTATGCTAAGATATGATTAATATGCTTAAATACGATTTATATGCTGTCATCTGATGTCACGTTAGTTTATTGTTATGTGAATTCTTTGAACTGTGGGATGAATGTGTTAGTGTGATAGTGAGTATTCTATCAGTTTAATATGCATAGTCTGATCAGTTGATTTTGGGAACTTTGCTTATATGTTAGTGTTTTATTGCCTATGTGACCTGCCATGTTTGAACTCTGCTGAAGCTAGGATTTGATCTTAGAACTGGTTTAAATTATGATAGTTGTTTTGATAATTGCTAATGATTATGCTATGTTGTGATGGGTCTATTTAAGTTTAGTTGTCTACTATGTTTCTATTTGTCTGTGTGACTGCCATGATGTGAACTGCTATTTCCCGCTGCTGAATATTGAATTAAGTGTATTAAATGTTGATTAATTGATTTGTATGAATGCCATGTTTATTTACTAGGAAGTGTTTCCGTTAGTCATTAGACTCTCCGTCTGGCTTATACGTAATCTATTTGCTCTTGATATGTTGTATGTTTGGTTGTCCTGATGTGTTTGTGTTTGTGTCTTTGATGTGCTATGTGATGTCTACTTGTTATGTGGTTGTTTGGATTTCTGTATATTTATGCTTCCGCAGAATCCTGAAAGATCCTTCGTCATTATTTCATTTTATTTTGTCATTTGTATATTTCGTTTTGTTTAGTTTTTGTTTCGTTATATCTGTTCACTGGGCTTTGTAAGCTCAGCCGCACTTTTCTTTTCCTGCGGCAGGTATTAAGCATTCAAGATGAGCTTATGGGATAGCTGATCTGGGTTGAGATTAGAGCTGAGAGCAAGACTTGACCTTTAGAGATCTTAGATTTATTTTGAAGTTTAGCTATTTATGTTTTCTTTTTGAATATTTTGTAAAGGCCTTCGCTATTGTATAGTATTTAAAGTTCTGATATGAAACCGTATTGTGATATCTTTACCCTTGTCGGGTCGGGGTGTTACAATTAGGATAGAGTTCCTTTGTTTCATCATAAGCAAGCCATAGTGGCTAAGGAATTTTGTAAGTCTCAAATCTGTTTTTGATCATATTATCTGTTATTGAATCTGTTCATTAGTGATAATTGGTACTGTTTGATCTGTGTTTGTGTTTGTTTAGTTTAATATAGTTATAATCTGTTAGTTAGTTCTATATTCAGTAGCTAATCTAGTGTTTGGAAGTGGTGATTTATCTGTGGTTAAAGTTAGCTATTCAGTTTTAAGTGTTTGAAACAAGCTTAGATAGGATAATTAATAGTAACTTAGGTCTTTGCTATAGCAGTTTCAATCAAATAGTCAAAATCAACTTGTATCTGATCTAGAAGTTTAAACTGTTAAAATCAGTAGCTCATAAGTTGCATATTGGTTTAAAACTTATAGATCTAGCTTAGTGTTATCTTCATTAGTCTAAATTCATCATAATCGGTTCTAATATTTTGAATCAAATTTGAGTTTAGTCAAAGTTTATATCTGTTCTTCATAAAGTCAAATTGTGATTTTCAGTTTTTCACCAAACTTTGAGGATCTCTCCTTGATTCATTTTCAAGTTTAAATGTTTGAAACTTTGGATTTTTTAGTTCGGTTGGTCAGCTTTTGATATCTTATTTTTGTAAAATGTTTAGAAATCTTTAAAAGCTTCAAATAAGTCTGCTTCTATACTTAATATCCCTGTGCACACTCAGATTAACCGAGTTGTGCAGGGTGTTTTGCATCAGCCATAACTTGTTCAAATTAGCTTATTAGGAGCTGATTTTTGGTCTAAGTTTAGTTGGGTAGGTGAACTCAAGATCTCAATATCTGATTTCCACTTTAGTTCTTTCAGCTAGCTTATGCATTAGCTTAAACTTTCCCATAGGCTGCTTGATTTAGTATAAATTTCATAAGCTTAAATCTTAGTAGACTGATCATTAGAGGTTAGGAGTAGTGTTAATTAGTTGCTATCAGCTTATTTTAGCATAATATAGCTTCATTCTGTTTTGTAGCTTATTTCAGGTTCTAGCTTATTTTCTAGTAGCTTATTTAGGAGCAGTTACATTGCAGCTCTTATTTCATCCACATAAGCTATTGTTTTCTTATTTTTAATAGATTTAGAATAATATTTTAGTATTTTCCTGAATTTTTCATAATTTTTAGTCACTGTTCACTATTTTTCTTTATTAAATTCAGTTTTTAGGCATTTTAAAATAGCTTTAATTGCAATTAATTGAGAAAAAGTTCCAAAAATAATTTTTCAATTTTAACAGTTTAAGATAAATATAAAAAGCATAAAAAATATTTTTCCTTATTTTTCTCCTTTATTTGGTTTTTCACAATTTTAATTAGATTAAAATAGATTTAAATTCATAGAAAATAGGAGATTAATCAGAAAATTATAAAAATAGTTTTGAAAAGTCTCTTATGTTATTTTAGATTTTTAGAAAGTGATTTCATAATTTTCCCCTTTGTTTTGATAATTTTTAGATAATTAGTTTTATTTTTAAAGTTAATAATTAGTTTTCAATTTTAATAAAATCAATAAAATTCCTAAAAAATAGTTTTAATTCATTTTTAGTTTTCAAATATCATTTTTAGAATTAAAGTAATTTTAGGTTATTTTTAGGAGTTAGATTAGTCGTAGTTGCATTTTTATCGCGTTTCGTTTAAATTCCGTATTTGCGTTTTTAGTATAGAATTGCGTAGTTTGCCTTAATTCTTAGGATTTCCCTTAGATTTTAGTTCCTTATGCTTTCCTTACTCAGTAGTTTAAGATAATATCCTCTTATGCCCCTTATATTATTCGAATCCCGATTATTGAGACGTGAGTTGGAAAATTCCATTCAACCCCGTTGAACGATCTCGGTGCTCAAACCTAACACGTTTGAGTCACCCAAATACTACAAACTTCTTATTATTGGTCGTTCCGAGCCGTCTTAAGTTTCTTACGGTTAGTCATTCACAAGTGGCTAGTTTGTGTGAGCAAAGCTTGACGTTTCGGCAAGAATCAAATTTTTGGCGAGGAGCTTGTAGCGAAGTTTTCGTATTCCGTCTAGTATCGCGTGCATTTGAAGATCCTTCCCCGAGTGAAGTTACCGTCATTTTTGTATCTATATCTTTTTCAAAAACCCAAAAACATTTAAAAAACCTAAACATTCTTCCTAGAGTGTTTGCAAATCACCATAAAAATTAAAAAACCAACAAAACAAACCCGAACGTTAATTGTTACGTTGGCTCACCTTGAAGGTACAACCTATACACGGGGTATAAGGAAAGTCTTGACATTAAATTGCAGACTGAAGAACGATCCACTTCTTCGTTTCCGCCGGCGGTACTTTTGAGAGCTACCGAGCACCGATTGACGTGAAGGTTACAAAAAGATTGTGTTTTCTAAATATAAAACCCAAAAATATTCTTCTTTTATCCTCTCAATTGATAATTCTTTCTTCTTAACCCTCTATATGTTTAATTCTCATGGATACGATCGATTATCGTCATTGTTTTCATTGCAAAGGCCGTATGGAGGAGAAAAAATATTGGTGTCTTAATCCAGAATGTGTATGTGGACGATGTGGACAACCGGTTCTAAAAATCTTGCTATTGGTGCGATTCTTAGCCAACAAAAATCTCGATGACTCTAAAAGTTTTTCTGACCATCCGCCACAACCCGAGATATGTTCTTATCGCCGTTGCCTTCATTGCCAAAGCATTATGGAAGAGAAACAATTTCGATGTTTGAAATGTATATGTGATTGGTGCGGAAATAATTGTCGAGATGGATTTTGTAATGTATGCCAGAATTTTATTAATCCAAATCCAGATCTCGCCCGTCTTTATGCACGGCTAGAACAAAAGAGTGCTCTTTATAATGACATAATTGGAGAACCCTCGATTCCTACTCCCTCTCCGGTGAGGGAGATGGAATATGTTTCTGAATCAGAGGTGAATCCCGTCCAAGAACCAGAGCCTCTCACGGAAACGGTGGAAATACCTAACTCTTATCCGGATAATTCTTCGATTTATCAGCTCTTGTGCATATGGTGCAGAGGACCCGAATATGGTTGGAATTGTCCCGGTTGTAGCAATGGAAAATCTGGAACTGAGTTTCACCACAATCCTAACTATGAGCCAACCAATTTTCCTAGCCAACCTTTGTACCATGAGCCGGAATCATACTCTTGTGAGTATTGTGGTGGTCCTCACCAAGGTTTTCAATGTCAAGTTCAAATTAACAACTCAACCTTTGGTTATGAACCTTACCCGTATTCATCACAACAATCATCTTATTGTGAGTATTGTGGAGGTCCGTGCGTTAATTCCGATTGTCAGATGCAGAACCCGATTGCCTACGAGCAAGTTCCTTGTGATAATTACAACTATGCTTATAACCCATCTCCACAATACCAAGAAATTCAACCACAAACTCCGTCAGATAATCAAGAATTGCACCAAGGATTTCTCAACATATTACAAGAGTTAAAAGAATTAAAAGACTTGCTTCATGAACCTGTTCAAGAAAGAGATCCTAATCAGAAAACCTATCGTGAATTATTAGCTGAAGAGGCCGCGAAAGTGATCCAACATCGTCCTACTACCTATTATTACGATTCTGATTCTGATGACGATTATACTCCTCCGAGTGGCAATCCCCCTCCCGTTTCTGAGCCTTTCATTTCCGACCTTTCCCCTTCACTCACACCGGTTGAGAGAAGTGACTTTTTGGAAGAGGTCGATGATTCTATTTCTACAGACATCGTTGAACCCGTTGATTCTCTCATAATGGGGGATGAGCATCTTAGTATTATTCCGGAAACGGAATCGTCTAATGTTGAGATCCTTATCCCAATCCCAAGAGAGTCTGGGGTTGATGATATTTGTGATGAGCCTTCTCTTGATATTTCTAATGATCATGATGAGATGTTCTCCGATTCCGATGATGATTCTTATGGAGACATCGATTTCGTCGATGATTTACCGTCTGAACCCGTCATTATTGAAGAAGAAAATGATTTTGAGCCAGAAGAGGAAGAGATTGAGCCCGATAATATTCAGATCGAGGATGAAGCATTACGTGAAACATTGTCGAATGTCCATCTTCTCATTTCTAAGATTGAAGCCTTAAACGATAATTCAAGTTCGCATCCTATCTCCGTTAAAGATAGTGATTTCTCTCTCGAGCTTGAGATTTTCCGATTTGATGAAGAGATTAGTGGCAGTCCCACTATTGTCAATGTTTATCCTCCGATTATTGAGCGATTCTACTTCGAGGTTGATATGAGCAAGGTTTTGAACGATATTTCTGATAATTCGACGAATGATCCGATCATTGAGGATGCGGTTGATGACCCAATACCACCGGGTATTGAGGATGTTATGAATAATCCCGAGGGGGATATGGTTGTTCTTGATGGTTTTCTTGACTCTCCTCTTTCTCATGAGTCCACCATCCTTTATCCCGTTGAGCCCGCATGTGAAGACAAAATTTTTAAACCCGGGATATGCATTGATGAGCCTTTTGTTAAAATCATTTCTGGAGATAAGGATCCTCAGATGGATGCCTTCATTTGTGAACCTTTGAGTCACACCTTTCTATACCATGAGCTCCCATCTTTCTTGGAGTTTTCTCATGTTGATCCGTCATCCTTCGTCCACATAAAACCACCGGATGATGGATCCTTCTTACATGATATGCCTTATCCACCCATTTTCTTTTCCACCCAACCCACCCCTCATTCTTTCAGAATGAGGACATTGACCACTCGTATCTCTACCATTTTCTTTCCCAAGGACAAATGAATTGGGGACGAGTCAGCTAGCGACTTCGGTGATCAAAAAAAGAGCGCTTCGTGGGAGGCACCCCATGCTTATCTCTATCTTCTTTCTATTTTCTAGTAAGTGACGCGAAGGGTCGCCTCTTCAATTTCTCGTGTTTGGTTGTTTGTGATGTTGTGTTTAGGATGTTCCCGATATGAAGACTCTCGTGCTCAAAGTTTGTCATTTATCCACTCGAAGTTTCATGATCGGCGATCGATGGAAACCGATATCCTAATCTTATCGACTAACGTTTATCTTTGAGCATACTTTATAAACGGCTTTTAGATTTTCGTTGATACCCTTGCTTTAAACATTGAGGACAATGTTTCGTTCTAGTCTGGGGTAGGGTAATCTTCGATTTGATTTGACCGCACTTGCTTATTTCTGTTGTGTTTCTCTCGTAACCCCGTTTTTCCTTAGAAAATGAAAAATTGTGCAAAAATGATCAAAATTTAAAATTTTTTGTAAGCTTTTGTTAGTCTTTTTGATTGAAAAGTTTTGCTAGTCTCTTAGATAAGAAGCTATAAAATGCGAATTCTAGCTCACAAGGCCAAGATTTTGCAAGTTTCCCTGAGTTACTTTAAATATGCATGACTTGATTTCATAAAACGAGGCATTTGCTAAGTTAATATATGTTTTGACACCTTGATTGACTTTCCGCTGGTGAAAGTAGGAATAGAATTGACTTGAAGTGTGTTGAGCCCTAGCTTGTTCCCTTAACCATAGATAATCTAAAAATTATCGGCTAAGCATCTCATGATCTCATTATTTGGGATTTTAAATTTGCAGAGATCGAGAAATGATAGAGTTACTTATGAGTTTAGATGCTAAGCGTGGAGTAGTTGGTTCTCTTTAGAGCCCATCGAAGGTACTTATGGCTTTTGTTCCCACAAAATTGTTTCACCCCATATCTGTCTAAATAATTAGAGATGTCGAGTTTTGGCGATAGTTAGTTCTTTATCTTCTTAAAAGAATCTTTGTTTTAAAATTGGGTACACATCAAGGATCCGTAATAAATAAATGAGTAATGAGTAATGTTATATGTGAAATGTAATAAGTAAAGTTGTGAGCTGCGGTGTCGAGATCGGACCCTTGGATCTTTAGCCATGATTGAGTGAGGTCTTAGCCTAGCCAGTAGGGATTCTCATTTCATGAAGCCTATAGTCTTGGAATTACCCCGTGAAGCTCCGTGGTTCACGGCTCATATTAGTAAAGGTATAAGTGCTATCAAAAAAAAAAAAAAATGAAAAATGTTGAAAATTGAAAAAGTCAAAAGTTAGTGAATAAAAATTCCTTGATGTGGACCTCATTTTTACGACAATGGTTCTTGAGAGAAGGCGGATAACTAATTATCGACTTAGCTTTGTATCTTTATCGGAATAAAAGTTATCGAAACGAGAATTTGAAGAAATTCATTTCTCACAAAAATAAAAAATTCTAGAGGAAATAGGAAAATGGGAACGAAAAGTAAGTACACAAGTAACTTCCATGGGTAGTGTTAGCATCTAGAATCATATGTAACAATGATTTCGGTTTTACGCTTAGGTTGGGACTTGTGAAAATCGGGATCGATGTATTCTATCCAGATGGTCACTTCACGCGGATGTGTTTTCTACTCCGTGATCCTAATGCGTGTCGTTTGAAAAATGTTTGAGTTATTGATCGACATGAAAGTTCAACAAACCGTCATTCATAACCAGAATGTGCTTAATCGTAATATCTATACATGTGAATTAAAAGGTAAACGGGGCGTTTTTAGAATTAAGGCTTTCTTAATCTCTTTTGAGGAACATTGACTACTTCTTCTCTAATTAGTTTGTCTGAACTATTTGAAGTTTCTTACGGTTAGTCATTCACAAGTGGCTAGCTTGTGTGAGATAACTTGATGGTTTGGACATATCAATGGTTTAGTAGAAAGAGATTGAAATCCTTGGTTTTAGAAGCGTGAGTTTATTGCGTGAGGACACGCAATAGTCTCGCTCTGGGTATTTTGGTATGTGCTAAAACACATACCTTTTCATTATCAAAATAGACCCAAAATAACCAAGAAAGAGCCGTTTATTGCTAATGTTTGTGGTTTTCTTGAGTTTGTGCTTGTGCAGGTACGGATATGCAAAACACAAAAGGATTCAAATCGATGTAAATCCGAGCACGAGAGATCAAGAGAGTTTTAGCTGAATTGAGGAAGGTCAAGATTGTGTATTTTGGAAGATTTTATTATCGAGAAGATGATTTTTGAAGTTTCAAAGAAGTTTGAAGAAAAGTCAAGAATAGTCCCGCACTTTGAGCTTTTGACCAATTGATCCCCTGAAGTTTGAAATTACAAAAGTCACCCTTGGATTATTCTAGATTGACAACAATGGTCCTTGATAAAGATTTTCGAAAGTACGTAATTGGCCCCCTGAAGTTTCAAGTTATACAAGTTTGGTCCTTGGTACACATAAGTATTAACAATTCAAATCCAAAACCAATAACAATTTTCGGCCCAACAAAGTATTACCCGGTTCAAAAGCCCAAACCAAAACCACTACACCCGTTTAATAATCCTAACCCGAAAACCAACCAAACCCGCTCATTTACCCGAGTCAAACAACCATTTACCCGGTCAAAAACGTTTGAAAAATAATAAATAAACCCAAATAACCCCCGCGCCAAATTCTTCCCAAATTACCCAGGATAAACCCTAAATTACCCACCCGTGTAATTGGTCAATTTCACCGTGATTAAGGGCACATTACTTTCTCGACATTCCCCGACACATGGGAATGCCGGTCATTGATCCGTGCAAACTCTCAATTGCTGCTCTCCCATTGGTCGAAACAAATCATCAAGTCTAATCCAATGGATGAGATCAAGTGGGAAGCGGTTATTATGATCCAAGGGATGCAAATCACTCTGAAGAAGCACATTTGGAAGGAATTCGAGAAGCTTCCAAGCTCAAGCTCAACTATATATAGGACCTCATATTTGTTCACAAGATGTATCTTATCTTCTGTTAATTTTTCCTTCTCTCTAAGTTTTCAGTAGTATAGCTTAATGTAATTTCCATTTCAATGTTTTAAAACTCTTGTAATTCGTATTTTGTAACCAATTCCTTAGATTAATATAAATTTAGAATTTCATTTTCAAAGTGTTTGTTTAAGTTTTTATATCTGCTTATTATCTTAATCTAGTGCTTATTTCAGTGTTTTCATCATGTTTTTAGCTTAACTTTTCATAATCTCAAAATACAAAAAATCAAATAAAATCATTTGAAAAATAAAAATCATAGTAGATCTGTTTTTGTAGAGTAATTCTTCATTGATCTACTGTTTTATAGGTTCATATAAGCTTAATCTAGCTTATTGTGAAGCTTTAACTTGTTTCATACTCAAAACACAAAAATTTCAGTTGATCAGCTTGCTCAAAGTGATGTGGTTCTGTTGGTATTGGATCTGGAATGGTATGATACTAATGTTGTTATTGGGTTGAATCTGAATGGATTGGAGTAGGATTAGGGGTATAATTAGGATAGAGTTCCTTTGTTTCATCATAAGCAAGCCATAGTGGCTAAGGAATTTTGTAAGTCTCAAATCTGTTTTTGATCATATTATCTGTTATTGAATCTGTTCATTAGTGATAATTGGTACTGTTTGATCTGTGTTTGTGTTTGTTTAGTTTAATATAGTTATAATCATAGTTAGTTCTATATTCAGTAGCTAATCTAGTGTTTGGAAGTGGTGATTTATCTGTGGTTAAAGTTAGCTATTCAGTTTTAAGTGTTTGAAACAAGCTTAGATAGGATAATTAATAGTAACTTAGGTCTTTGCTATAGCAGTTTCAATCAAATAGTCAAAATCAACTTGTATCTGATCTAGAAGTTTAAACTGTTAAAATCAGTAGCTCATAAGTTGCATATTGGTTTAAAACTTATAGATCTAGCTTAGTGTTATCTTCATTAGTCTAAATTCATCATAATCAGTCTAATATTTTGAATCAAATTTGAGTTTAGTCAAAGTTTATATCTGTTCTTCATAAAGTCAAATTGTGATTTTCAGTTTTTCACCAAACTTTGAGGATCTCTCCTTGATTCATTTTCAAGTTTAAATGTTTGAAACTTTGGATTTTTTTAAGTTCAGTTGGTCATCTTTTGATATCTTATTTTTGTAAAATGTTTAGAAATCTTTAAAAGCTTCAAATAAGTGCTCTATACAAACTTATCGACAATATCCTCAATGCACACTCAGCATTAACGAAGTTGTGCACAGTGTTTTCATCAGCCATAACTTGTTCAAATTAGCTTATTAGGAGCTGATTTTTGGTCTAAGTTTAGTTGGGTAGGTGAACTCAAGATCTCAATATCTGATTTCCACTTTAGTTCTCTCAGCTAGCTTATGCATTAGCTTAAACTTTCCCTTAAGTGCTTGATTTAGTATAAATTTCATAAGCTTAAATCTTAGTAGACTGATCATTAAAGGTTAGGAGTAGTGTTAATCAGTTAGGATTAGCTTATTTTAGCATAATATAGCTTCCCGATTCATTGCTTTGTAGCTTATTTCAATCTTTTGTCTAGCTTATTTTCTAGTAGCTTATTTAGGAGCAGTTACATTGCAGCTCTTATTTCATCCACATAAGCTATTGTTTTCTTATTTTTAATAGATTTAGAATAATATTTTAGTATTTTCCTGAATTTTTCATAATTTTTAGTCACTGTTCACTATTTTTCTTTATTAAATTCAGTTTTTAGGCATTTTAAAATAGCTTTTATTGCAATTAATTGAGAAAAAGTTCCAAAAAATAATTTTTCAATTTTAACAGTTTAAGATAAATATAAAAAGCATGAAAAATATTTTTCCTTATTTTTCTCCTTTTATTTGGTATTTTTCACAATTTTAATTAGATTAAAATAGATTTAAATTCATAGAAAATAGGAGATTAATCAGAAAATTATAAAAATAGTTTTGAAAAGTCTCTTATGTTATTTTAGATTTTTAGAAAGTGATTTCATAATTTTACCCTTTGTTTTGATAATTTTTAGATAATTAGTTTTATTTTTAAAGTTAATAATTAGTTTTTAATTTTAATAAAATCAATAAAATTCCTAAAAAATAGTTTTAATTCATTTTTAGTTTTCAAATATCATTTTTAGAATTAAAGTAATTTTAGGTTATTTTTAGGAGTTAGATTAGTCGTAGTTGCATTTTTATCGCGTTTCGTTTAAATTCCGTATTTGCGTTTTTAGTATAGAATTGCGTAGTTTGCCTTAATTCTTAGGATTTCTCTTAGATTTTAGTTCCTTATGCTTTCCTTACCCAGTAGTTTAAGATAATATCCTCTTATGCCCCTTATATTATTCGAATCCCGATTATTGAGACGTGAGTTGGAAATTCCATTCAACCCTCGTTCGGAACGATCTCGGTGCTCAAACCTAACACGTTTGAGTTACCCACATACTACACACTTCTTATTATTGGTCAGTGTCTGAGCCGTCTTAAGTTTCTTACGGTTAGTCATTCACAAGTGGCTAGTTTGTGTGAGCAAAGCTTGACGTTTCGGCAAGAATCAATACTTAAGTTTCAATTTCGTTTCATTATTAGCTTAATAGAGTAGTAGTAATTGCATTGATTGGTTCTGTTATAATTAGAGTGATATTGCTGTGAATTTGCTTGAATTAGGTCTAGTATAATTAGTAGTAGTTATATTGAGGATTGTAGTAACTTGAAATTTTGATTTGCTTTGTTCAGTTTGAATATCATCTTAAGAAAGGAGTGTTTGGATCTGCTTATAATCTAGGTTAGAGGCTTTGTTAGTAATTAAATTCTATTGCATTATAATAGTATAGGTCTATTTAGTATTATTAGTTCATAAATTTGCATCATAGAGCTTCAATAGTCAAATTAGCTTTTAACTTGATCTTAAGCTTCAATCTGTGTAGTGACGAATTCAAGGAGGATAGAAATAGGTTTAGATCTCATATTATTAGCTTAATCAAGTTTTGTTGTAGCTTATTTCATTATTCTGATCAAATTAGAGTCACCAGAATCTCAAATTAGTCAAAATTTCATTTCTGAGTTAAAAGTCAAAAGTTAGAAAAACCAGTTTTCATCAAACTTTGTGGATTTTTAATAACTTCATTTCTGATTCATAACAAGTGAAATTTTGGATTAAACAACTTCAATTGGTCAGTTTTTCAAAAGACATTTTTGTAGAATTTTGAGAATTTTATATAAGCAGTTTATAAGCTCCTACTTAGGACTAATTTGTCCTGTGCACACTCAGCCATAACTGAGTTGTGCACAGGCTTCTTACAGAAGCTCTCAAGGCTTCATTATAGCTTATCCTTGCCTCAAATTTGGTTTTTGTGATCTCTGGTTGGTGGTTTCTAGTTTCCAATTCATGGTTTCTGTTCCACCTCTCTTGATAAGCCTGTACTTTAGCTTAAAGTAGGACCATAGTGGCTGTTTGGTTTTAGTGGTTAACTGGTACCAAATCATTGTAGATTGCTCATTAGAGGTTTAGACTAGTTGAGTTAAGTTGATTTTAAGTACTTTTAGCCTTATTTAAGTTCTGAGATCATTTGGTGTTCTATCTTAGCCTTTAGCTTATTATTAGCGCTTATTAATAAGCACTTTTCTTTGCAGAATCTAATTCTTGCACACCTGCATCACTTTTATTATTTTTCATAGATTTAGAATAATATTTTAGACTTTTCCTGAATTTTTCATAATTTTTAGACACTGTTTGCTATTTTTCTTGATTTAAATCAATTTTTAAGACTTTTTAAATAGTATTTAATTCGATTAATTCAGAAAAAGTTCCAAAAAATAATTTTTTAATTTTTCTAGATTAAGAAAAATATAAAAAGCCAAAAAAAATATTTTTCCAAATTTTTCCTAGTTTAATTTGTAATTTTTAGAATTTAAATTAGTTTAAATTAGTTTTTTATTCAAATAAATTCCAGAAAAATCTTAAAAAATAATTTTAATTCTTAGATAATTTTCTAATATCATTTTTAGTTAGAAAGTAATTTTATATTATTTTTAGGACTTGGAATAGACGTAGTTGCATTTTATTTACGTTTCATTTAATACGTTTTAGAATAATTCGCGTATTTAGGATTTCCCGTAGTGTAATTTCCCTTATATTGTTTTCCTTTTCCCCGTAGTTTTAATATAATCATAAATCCAAAACATCGAGCATTTTAATAACGAACCAATAACGACGTTGCCCATTCACACATCGTTGGGAAACGACTCGGATTTCCTAATCCGTATCACTATCACTCACGGGTTTTGATTCATTATCCTTTTTCCTAAAGGGATTTTAAATCATTACTTGTGGTTATTTTTGATATCGATATTGTGGTTTTATCCATACACACACACACCCCTAGCCTACATACGAATCACATTATCTAAAAGCCTTAGCTTTTAAAATTTCATCATAGAGGTCTCGATCATGGAGAAAAACATAGGTAAAGTAGGGTACTTGTACCCAAATTATTGTTTAAGGGTAGTTTTCGGCAAAGTTTGAGTGACCGTATTTTAGTCGTTACAACTCCGTTTGACGAACGGTTGAACATTTTGGAAAATAGGCTAGGTGAACTTACTTTTACTAGAAGACATCCTTTTCTAAAAAGTACTCCATCGATGTTAAAAACGACCCTCAACATGGTCATTCGCGGCCGTAATTTTTGGCTATTAGAAAATATATATGTTATACTTGTAATAAAAGTTACGACAACTTGTTTAAAATGTGAATAACTTAGTCGTTATAAGTCCGTTTTCTACGTTTTATATATCCTCGGAATCGTTATAATATATACTAATATATTTTTGATAAGTCGACTCATTTAGACAATGTTTAAAACTCATTTTTGACTCGTAAAAATTCTGGACAGCATGCTATTTTCTGGAAAATATAGTTTTCGTCGTTAAACTTGAAAATAACATAACTTCTTCGTTATAACTCCGTTTTAACCCGTTCAAGCGGCCACGTTTTCGTTTTAAAGTATATTTTCTGAATATCTAGCCCAAAATATTTTACAAAATGTCGAAATTTCCAGATTTCACAAATAAGATCAGACCCTTAATTATAGTTGTCGAAAATGATTTCTCTCGCGTAATACTTGTTTCAATCACTTCAAATCAACACCAAATCTATTCTAAACCTACCATACACCTTCTTAGGGTGTCATGGGTTCCTAGACATCATCAAAAGTGGTATGTTTCAAGGAATAATTATAGGATGTCATATATTAATTTATAGCACTTAAAAACATTTAAAGTGGTATAGATAACCATATAACTTGCATGTTTTTCCTCAAGCATGATAAAATGATCATAATGTGAATATGAAAGATGAAAATGAGCATGAAATGCTTACTAGTTACTTGATGAGGTTTAATGAACAAGGGTTTATCCTAAATACCCTAGGTTTTTATTTCAAAACCTTACTTAAGAGTACGCTATAGTTGTGAAAATAACTTGACTTGAAGAAAAACGATCTCCTTGCTTGTCTCACCCTTATGGCCGGTTGATATGAAGAAGGAAGAAGAGAGGATAATTTTTATTTCACACTTGATATTATGTTAACTATGTGTTGTAGTGATTATAATATAATGTATTTATAAGTGTCTAAGATATTTGTACTCAAAATGTAGGTGAGTCACCTCTTGAGGTCGACACACATAAAAGAAAAAAAAAATAGATGTATTCTGAGTAGATAAATACATATGGGTGGAGGTAAAAGTGTAGTTATTTGAGGATAATTGGTAACTTGTGTATTTATTTAAGCATTTAAGGTAGCGTTAGCTAAAAATAAATTTTAACGGAACAAAATAAAACACATTGAAGTCATAAAAATTATAAAAATACATTTCTCGCAAGAATTGAGTGAAATAATAATTATCGTGTAGTATTTACGAAAACCGTCGTAATTATATAAATATAACAATTTATATACTAAATAAATTTAAAACACCGGGTAGACTAATATTATAATTTTTATAATCTTAATATGAGTATAAAAATATATTAGGATAATTTTTGGAAGTGTCGGATCAAATATTCAAAAATAAATGATTACGCGATAGCGTTTATTTAATAGAAAAATAAACGTTTAATGAAAAATGCAAAACCATGCATGAACTAATATGATGATGATGTTATTAATGATATGTAAACTAATTCTAGTCTATATGAAATGTCCTCAATGATGTTCCATGAATACGCAGCTTAACCCTCCAGGTTACGCGTATTTGATACTCGTAAACCTAGTTTACGAAAAATGATGAATAGTGACTCATGAATTGTGATTTCTCCGGGAATGAATAGTGTTTCACGAATAGTAAAATTTTGAAATACGTTATCAGAATATCAAATCGACTTCGAAAATGATGAATAGTAACCGATGAATAGTAAATTCCTGAGATGAATAGTAGATTTTGAAAATGACATGAAATTGCGAGTTGTCACACAAGCCCTCAAAGCTATTCAAGATATGGCAGACCATTCACAAAAATGGCATGATGGAGGTAGTAATAGAAGTATGGGCGGTAACATGGATGGTATTTCGGTGATCACTAACAAGCTCGAAAGTCTTAGTAGAGACATGACGAAATTAAGAGAAAATGTGCATGCTACTCAAGTAGGATGGGAAACTTGTGGGGGAGCTCACCTTGCAAAAAATTGCCCTTTGCAGGAAGATCAAATAGTTGAAGAAGTCAAATATGGAGAAGGAATACCTCTTCACGGAAACAATGGCAATAGCAATGGGTATCGCGTGGGACCACCTTGGTACTATAATAGAGCAACTTACAGGAATAGGAGATCCAACCTTGAAGAAATCATTAACAATTACTTGGAAGACTCCACCAAAAAGCAAGAAGAACAAGATGTCTGGTTGAAGAATTTTCAAGAGACAACTAACAAGAATCTCCTTAATCACGACAAGTCTGTCAAAAATATCGAAGGCATGATAGGAAAACGTGCAGACGACATCTACGAGAAGAATGTAATGGAAGAAGGCAGCTCAAAATCTACAGTGCAAGGCAAGACGACCTTAGGATCTTGCAAGGCTATCTTTTCTGATAATGAGGTGAAAAAACTCAGATGAATGCTTTCATGATACAAATCAATTTTGTGTGGTTTTGTTTTTGCAGGATAACACTATAGAACATGGAGCTGTATCAATTTAATTACCAGGAAAATAATCTAGCTTGGAAAGTTTTACTCTTCCTTGCATGATCGCTAATTGTGATTTAACGAAATTAGCCGATTTGGGACCTAGTGTCAATATCATGCCAATTGCACTATTTTAACACTTAAAATTGTTAGGGCTTAGAGAAACTAGATTGGTAGCTGAAATGGCTGACATGTCTGAAACAACTTCGGTGGGGATAGTTGAAAACATTCTTATTAAATTTAAAAAATTTGTATTTCCTTCAATTTTGTGGTTATGTTTAATGCGCCTAAATAACACATCATATTAGGAAGATCTTTACTTGCTACCTCGCATGCCCGAATTAAATTTTTTGAAAGGGAAATCTTGTTAGGAATAGATAACGATAGGGTAGTGTTAACATAAACGGAATGATGTGTCAAAACTCAAAACACTAATGAGGTAGCAAATGTTTGTATGACCAACTATACAGATGAGAAGAAATCATCAAATGTTCTTAGAATATCAAATGAACCGTTTTTCTGTAAAAATTCCTGTGTATAGGTGGTGAGCAGGAATGCAATGCCGATGATAGTGATAGATCTTTTTGGTTTAATTCTGATGATGAAGACGGAGGAGATAACAAAGAAATGACTTATGTAACTACAACAAGAAAATTACACGTTTGCGCGCATGTGGAAATTGTGGATGAAAGGGTAAAACACATCATGCCATCATGTAATCCGTTTTTGATCGATGCAATGGCGGTGGAATGGTGCAAATACCAATTGAAGGAAGCCGCAAGAATTTGGTGGTGTTTTGTAGAAGATAAAAAGATCAAATAAAATTGGTTGAGTGCAAATTTCATTGATGGTCGGCTCAATGAAGAAGTACAATGGACGGCTCATTTTTGCGAACCGATTATATTAAAGGATAAGGGATCGGTTCAAGCATGGCCTACTTCTAACCCTTTTATAAAGAAATGCAATGGGGGAGAATATCCGGAAGAGGACATGCTCGAAAGAATAACCAATGAGTGGGCATGTTTCAACGGACACAAAAGGAGTTACATTAGGTATCATACAATATCTTTTGAAGAATAGGTCAAAATAAAATTTGAAAAGGCTCCAATGTGTAAACAAATCGAAATTCAATATCATGATGAATGGGTCAAAGAAAATATTTCTCATGATTACTCCCCTTCCATATCACATCTAAAGGAAGAAGGGAATTATGCAGCTTGGGACTCATCACGGAAAAAGATAAGGCTGGAAATGGACGCAGATGAACATTTCTGTAAGACACCACCATAAAGCCCCATGGCTTGGAGTCTAACTTAAACACTCGTTAATAAAAAAAGTGCTTTTTGGGAGACAACCAAAATTATCATTTCCTTTCTTTTTTTATTAGTGTATTTTAGTTTGGTATGCTTTGTTATAACATTTTGCAGGTATTGGAGGAAGAAGGATGGTTTGGAAACGCGCAACGGAGTTTTCACTTATGGAATTTATCTCATAAGGTTTCTACAACGTAACTTCGTGTTAGGGTTACGCCGTAACCATCCTCAGACATTTTCCAATTTTATCGGGACTAACTTATTTACGGCGTAACTCAATTTATGAGTTTACGCCGTAATATCCTTCTGTACCAGAAAATTTTAATTTCATATAACTTGCATTCCATATCCTTGTATTAGTTTTTAAATGAACTTGGTGGATGTGTTACCTGTAAACCCTCACGAGACTTCACTCGTCCACTAGGGACACTAAGTGGTTTAAAAGGCTTGTTGCATTCGCTAAATGAAACCGTAATTCCTATGAAAGTAAATTAGTTTTTTATTTTGTTTTCCTTTTTTATAATTAGATTTATGCTTGTTAGTAGTGTCGTGATTTCAGGGATTTAAAGTTTGCTCATGAAGGCATAATAAAGGCATGTCTTTTCAACGTGATCCTTCCACCAATTTTTTGAGCAAATTTCAAGGAAGTTGTAGTTCCAATTCTACTTATCTCTTTATTATTAAATTTTTGCGTACAAAAAGGACTTTGTACATTTCTAGTGGGGGGACGGGAGTATAATTATAACTTGAACTTTATTTGCCTATTTTTCTAGTTTATTTCTAAAAATTATGTCATTTTGAAATTTTTTGACATGTTTTTTTTAACCGAACTGGAGTAGACCTTAGCCGAGCACACTATATCCTTTTATTTCATTGGTGAGGTTTAGCCTTTCATTTTCCTCATTACTCAAATCCACCAAATATTGAGTGTGCCGGTCGTATTGTAAACTTTAAAACTTGGCCTTTACATCATTTTGAGACCATAGATGAGTAGTGTGTCGAGTTAGCTTGATACATTTGGGAGGGACAGTTAAGAAGGAAATGTTTTAGAATTTACACCAAATAGCCTTTATATGTTTTATTATGTGTGTTTATCGATTAGTTACCTCGACTTTCGACCCCCCCTTTTGTTGCACTTACCTTTAGTGCAAGATACCCCTAGATACGCTCTTTCGAGCCAATCATTTCCTTTATTTACCAATATCATGTTTGTTTCGTTACACCTATTCGCCTTAGCCTATCGTGTAGTCTTGGTTTATGATTGGGAAGTTGCCGTTTGCCTAAGTTTGAGATTTGAGTAGAGAGATTAGGGAATCACGTCTACATTGAAAAAATATTTTTGAAGATCATTGAAGACCCCCCATATTCCTCATATATGATTCATCTCAAGTGGGGGGATGTTTTATTAGTTATAGTATTGAAAAATAAATGTGTATATTTGTTTGTTTATTGTAAAGGATAGTGTAAACATTATAAGCACTATTCCTTAATTATGATGAAACTCATTGAACTAGTATAAGAGAAGTTTGCCTTGGTTGCATTCATTTGAAGACATGAGTTAATTGAAGACCAAGTTAGTGTGCATAACATTATATGACATATTATTATGGCACACTAACTAGCTACATTATGATCCGGTTTCGCGTCTTGAAGCTTGAATTTTGGATGGATGGTGGGCGGTAACGACTTGGTTATTGATTAAGACTATTTGCTTGTCATTTTATTTTTCACCATTTATGTGCATCCCATGTCTTATCCTTCCTTATAGTTATAAATCGTGTCTAGGTGAAGAAGCGTGAATAATTGGTGTCTTGGCCATAGATTTGGTCATGTATCATTGGCTTTGTCCCCTTCGCCATGATACGTTAGTAATGAAAATTTACCATAGCCTATTATATTTTTTTCACCCAACGTTGCCTTAGAGGATTGTCTTGACCTTAGCTCTAGTGGTGGATATTTGTGTAACTACCAAGCCTATGATAGAATACATGCTTCAACTGTGCAATGACTGACCTCCCTGAAATTGACACTTAGAATAGAGAGAATATGAGTGTTTCATTTCCATTTCATTAGGTGTTCGGCTTTGATATATTCTAGCATACGATGTTTTTAGACTCATACTTTCCAGGTCACTTGGGACGTATCTTTTAAAGAATAATTCTAATAGGTCTACTTGAGGGCATGTAGAGTTCAAGTGGGGGGGGATATTATGCTTATCATTTGTATCATTTTACTTGAATATATACACTTATTTGTTAATATTTCATTTTCAGGTTATTAATGAGCATAAGAACAAAGAGACGCGGATTTGGAAGGTTATCAAGAGATATACAAGAGTATGCTGGCCAGACAAAGGTTACGACGTAGTTCCATAATCCACCTACACCGTAACTAGGATTAACAATATGAAGACCAAATTCAACGCATTTCAAGGTTACGAATTAATTTCTCAGCACAGTTATGCCATATATATTTCAAGACTTAGAAGAATTTGGTGGTCAAGACACTTAAGCTGTAACCAATCTTCAAGGTTACGGCGTAAAAGTGGTGATTAATTTACTGAGAGTTTTACGATCGTAACACAGTCTTAAGTTACGCAGAAATATTACTATGGATAAGATCGTCCAAGATTTGATGGTTACCGCGTAACGAATTCATGAGGTTACGCCGTAAATTGAATGAGTCTATAAATACAAGCCCTAATTTTGCATTTTCACAACATCTTCCAAACACACAACATCAAGAGACGAAAAGGGCTTCCAGAGGGACGATTTTTAGTAGCATACAGACCATTTCCAAGGGAGAACTCATGCCATTACTTACATAAGTTTTAGGATTTCGTATCAAATGTTTTTATTTGATTCAACGTCTTTTATTATAATTCTAAACATTGAATTCTCTGCATTATTTAATATGATTGGCTAAACACCTTTGGCTGTTAGCCTAGTTATGAAATTGTTATTGCCATAATTTAGTTTTCTCGTTTTCGTATTGCTTTATGTGCATATTCTCTTTGCTTATCCGTGGACATTTTCATTTCGGTAGTATTGATGTTTGGTAGTATATAGAAAGCTAGGAGAATTGACCATAGGACCATAGACGAATAGATTGTGAGTAAGGGTAAGAGGCTAACGAGGAATCTAAGATCTGAGAGGTCGGGTTTCCTATTGACCATATGAATATCACTATCTTGTGTTCGAATTGACCATAGGATCACCTTCCAAATGGATATACTTAAGAAGTTAAGGGGAGGCCTAAGTTTCGAGAGGTCGGGTCTCCATTAGAATAAGTCTAGATTGTAGCTGGTGCTTAATGACTAAAAGTAGGTCAAACCACGAACTATTGTAATCGTATGTGATAACATCAAATATTCTTGAATATAAGTGTCAATTTCCCCCGATAATGCTCGTATTTTATATCATTTATATGGATTTATGCTTGTTTTTCTTTATATTTCACTTTCAGGTAAATTACGAGCATTAGAGCTAATGAGACGCGGATTTGGAGATTTTGTTAAAGATTTATGATAGTATGCCTACTGTGAAGAAGCTACGGCGTAACTCCATCTCTAACATTACGCCGTAGCTAGCTAGCGTTGACTCGAAGACCAACTTCAGCATCAATTACGGCGTAACTCCCAACTAAGGTTACGCCGTAACCAACTAGGTCAATAAATGTTTCGCACGCCATCGAATACGTAACTCCTTCCAAGGATTACGGCGTAATCATACCAAATGTAACCTGTATTGAAGATATGGCGTAACCTTTCCCAAGTGTTACGCCGTAACCAGCTTACCGAGAGCATAATTGAGGAATTATTGAAGTTATGGCGTAACTCTCAACTCAAGTTACGCTGTAACTAGATCGGGCCTATAAATACCAGCCTTAATTTCTGCATTTTATATCATTCACTTCACACCAAAAAGCCGATAACGTCAAGAGGGTTCTAAAGGCAGATCTTGGAGAGCATACGGAGCCATCTCCAAGGGAGAAATCAATCCCTAACGATAAGCATTAGCGATTATTTTATCTTTACTTTCGATTCATGTATTTCATTATGTCAAACATTGAATCTTTGGTTTCTTTTAATATGACCTGCTAAGCACCTTTGGTGCTAGACTAGTTATGATTCTTTAATTGTTTTGTTTACGTTTTCATGCTTCCGTATAATTGTTTCTAGTGTATGCATGCATAGTTCGATGGTAGTTACCCTAGTTTCGGTAGTTTTGAATGGAGATCGTATCTAGTTGCTTAGGAGAATTGACCAACTGACCCTACCCTTCCTTGCTTGTGCAAACTGACCAAATGATCCTTGGTCGTTTGGATGAACTTAAGAAGTTAGGGATAAGTGTCTAAGATGCTAGTGCCCGGGCACTCATTATTTCGAATCTTTCATGTAGAGGTACTTAATGACTTGGTTTAGGGGACTAAAAACAACTCAACTTTCAAGGGTAGTAGCTTGATCTCGGGTGGAAGCCTTTGCTGATAGGTTAGGACGAACTGACCAAATGCTGTCCTAGCGATTTAAACCCCCACTTGAATCAACTGGAAGTAGTAAAACGTGAACATAACATGGTAGGATGAGTAACTAGGTTAGCACACTTTACCTTTATCGATCACAACCATTATTTACGTTTCACATTTATTTCTTGTTAATTAGTTTATTAATCATTTCAATCCTAAAAACTATTAAAACCAGTGACACCTAGACTTAATTACAATATGATCACATAGCTCTTGGGACGACCTCTATTTTACCGTTTACTACACTACACACGACCGGGTACACTGTCCGTGAGTGCATAAGGTGGACCATAGGTAAACGAGACTTTGTAAATATTAAAACCTGGTCAAAAAACCTGCATCTGTATGGTTACAAAATAGGAACCTATGGAACATAGGCTGGACAAATTTACCCAAGGAGTCTAGTGACATCTACCCCCACATGGAGCAATAGAAGACATATATAGGAAAACTGGATTATGGCGTAACAAGATTAGTAACTAGGCTAGCACATTTCTCTCTATTGATTGTTTACATCTTTTATCTGTTTTAATTTCATTTTGTTTATTTAGTTTATTATAAATCAAATTCAAACCCCCCTTTAAAATCTGTGACATTAGATTTAAAATAGGATACACTCATAGCTCTTGGGACGACCTCGCTTTTACCAATTTTACACTACACACGACCGGGTACACTGCCCATTAGTTCATTAGGTAGACCTTAGGTAGACGAGATTTATGAATATTATAATCTTGTCAAAAATCCTGCACACGACCGGGTACACTGCCCGTTTATTATAATCCGAAGGAGAATTCTAATAAGGGGTTTATGGTTTGAATACATATGATATACCTACTACTAATGGAACGTATAAAAATTCTCATGTGGTTAATGTTAATGGAGTGAATATAGAGATCAAATCCTTTTAAAGTTCTTAATATGGTTGATAAGGAGGTTGAGGCTGCCCCTAGTTGCATGGAGAGTTTGAAAATTAAAATGGCTAATGTGAACATGGAAAACTAAATGGAAGTTAAATTCAGGAATGAGGATAGTGGCAGTTACGTGATTGAGGATGATAATAAAACGTCTAATTTTATGGCTCCTAATCATCCTAAGGTTGCTTGTTCCTTTAAAGGAAGAGTTGGAAATGGAAAATCGAGTTTATATGAGCGTTGAAGGAGAGCTATGATGACAACCCATATGATGACTACAAATGCGAAGACTTAGCTGAAGAGCAACTAGAATTCTGTGATGCTTTTCATATTAGACTTCCTACACATATTAGACTTTAGTTTATATTTGGTCTTGATTCAAATATATTCTAGAGTTTATTCATTTGGTTCCTTTTATTTAGTAATTGTAGTGACTTGTTATGTAAGCTTTACCTCCTATATAACGGGCCGAGATGTAAGATTCACCCGCATCATATGTACTTAAGAGTTTTTGGAGTAATATATTCACTAGTTGTGAAAACCTTTTACCTACAAGAACGCGAGGTCTTGTTATATTTGTTTGGGTTTGATTTTCATGTTTGGTTTGGTTTTGGTTTCAGTTATGTGTTTGGTTCGGTTTTGGTTTACAAACGGTGCGTTGGTGGTTCTATCTTTAGGTTTACAAACAGTGCGTTGGTGGTTCTATCTTGCTGATGGTTGTTTGTTTAGACAGATATAGCCTATTTACGGTCGTATCAAGCTGTTTAACGGCTTGAGCTAGCCATATTCTGGCTAGATCTCGCCGTTTTATTGCCGGATTTAGCTGGTTTGTTAGCCAGTTATGTGTTTGCTTTATTGTGGGACATAAATGGTTTGTTAGCCTGTTATGTGTTTGGTTTTTGGTGGGACATTGATAACATCAAATAGTCTTGAATATTAAGTGTCAATTTCCCCCGATAATGCTTGTAATTTATATGGATTTACGCTTGCTTTCCATTGTTTTCCACTTTCAGATAAATTACGAGCATTGGAGCTAAAGAGACGCGGAATTGGAGAATTATCTAAAGATTTATCATAGTATGTTGATTTTGAAGAAGTTGCGACGTAACTCGTCTCTCACATTACGCCGTAACTATTGCCTGACTCAGAAAACCAACTTATCAGAAGGTTACGGCGTAACTCTTCCCAAAGGCTACGACGTAACTATATTAGGTCAAATGAGGTTCACGCCACTGATACTTACGCCGTAACTACTACATCAACTAATATTCAGGACTATTTTATGTTATCAAATGAACTTGGGACCGGAAGAGAAATTTTGTAAAATCCGGAAAATAGAAACTAATGAATACCTCCGAACTGCCACAAATGGTGCCTGGATGAGGCATAACTTGATGAAAGAAATTGAAGAGGTCGGGGAAGTCCAAAGGCCCCCATAGAAGCCCCGTGGCCCTGAGTCTAACTTAAAGACTCATAAATAAAGAAAAGTGCTCTTTCGGGAGACAACCCGAATTATCCTTTTCTTTTGTTTCTACTTCTGTTGGGTTCTGTGTTTTCTAACCATTTTTTGCAAGAAACGAGGAAGTAATTACTGCTGCAGTTTGCTGATCTAACCTGAAGTTACGGCGTAACTCATCTATGTGATTACGCCGTAACCCACTTTTTGCAGCAAAATTCTTGACGCATTGATAATTACGTCGTAATAACATCTCCGTGGTTACGCCAGAACCCGATTAAACTTTACGACTTATGTCAAGTTTGCCGATTGGCGTAACTCCCTCAAAAGAGTTACGACGTAACCTTCCTCTACTTTAATTCTTTCATTTTAAAACACAGTAACCTTGTATTAGTATTTTAAATGAACTTTGTGGGTGTGTTCCTTTTAAACCCTCACAAGACTTCACTCGTCCACTTGGGACACCAAGTGGTTTAAAAGGTTTGTTGCATATGCTAAATACAACCGTGATTCCTACGAAAGTGAGTTAGGTTTGTTTTTCATTTTTCATTTTTTTCTTTTTAGAATTATGCTTGTCGGTAGTGTGATTTTATGGATTGAAGTTTGTTCATGATGCTTATACGAAGGCATGTCTCTTTTTCGTGGGCCTTCTTTCTTTATGGAGCAAATCTCAGGGAAGTTCTCGCCACTGATAACATCAAATAGTCCTGAATATTAAGTGTCAATTTCCTCGATAATGCTTGTAATTTATATGGATTTACGCTTGTTTTCCATTGTTTTCCACTTTCAGGTAAATTACGAGCATTGGAGCTAAAGAGACATGGAATTGGAGGATTATCTAAAGATTTATCATAGTATGCTGATTTTGAAGAAGTTACGGCGTAACTCGTCTCTCACATTACGCCGTAACTATTGCGTGACTCAAAAAATCAACTTATCAGAAGGTTACGGCGTAACTCTCCCTAAAGGCTACGACGTAACTATATTAGGTCAAATGAGGTTCACGCCGCTGATACTTTCGCCGTAACTACTACATCAGCTATGGCATAACCAAGTTTATTGAAGATTATGGCGTAACCACTCATTAGGGTACGCCGTAACTAGCAGATCTAGTGCAAAATATGAAGGAGTTGAAGGTTACAGCGTAACTCTTGTTATAGTTACGCCGTAACCCATATCTGGCCTATAAATACCCCACGAATTCCAGCATTTCTAATCATCCCATTCCACACACAACTGTTAGAGAACGTGGGAAAAAGCTAAAGGAAGGTCTAGAGGAGCATACGGAGCTGTTTCCAAGGGAGAAATCACTCCCCTACGATAAGCATTAGTATTTTATAATTCTTTTACTTTCAATTCATGTATTTCATACTTTTGAATATAGAATTGGTTTGTATGATTAATATGAGCCGGTAAGTATCTCTTGGTGCTAGCCTAGTTATGATTCCTTAATTGTTTTGTTTGCGTTTACTTTACTTTTGTACAATTATTTCTAAGTGTATGAATGCATAATTTATTGGTAGCCACCCTTGGTTCGGTAGTTTTGAATGGTGGTAGAGGCCAATTGCCTAGGAGATATGACCAACTGATCCTAGGTGAGCGGACTGAGATGGGAAGGGTTTCTACTTGTGCGATTTGACCAACTGATCACCTATCGTTTGGATGAACTTAATAATTAGGGGGGTGAGTGTCTAAGTTCCTAATGGCCGGGCACTCACTATTATAAATCTAGCTTGTAGCGTTACTTAATGACTTGGCTTAGGGGACCAGGAACAACATGACTTATGAGGGGACACATGACTTCTCATGTGGTGGCATCTTTGCTGATAGGTTAGGGCGAATTGACCAAATGCTGTCCTCTCGACTATGACCCCACCTGAAGTAATTGGAAGCAAGTAGACGTAAACATAACTAGCTAGGAGGATTAACTAGGTTAGCACCACTTTCCTCTATTGATTTCCCTTTACCATTTATTTGCTTTTATTCTGCTTTAGTAGTTTAATTAATTAATTCCCTATCGAAACCATATTAAATCTGTGACACCTAGACTTAGTAATAATCCATCACACATAGCTCTTGGGACGACCTCGGATTTACCGATTACTCCACTACATACGACCGGGTACACTGCCCATTAGTGCACTAGGGTAGACCATAGGTATAACGAGACTTTATAAATATTAAAACCTGGTCAAAAAACCTGCATCAGACAAAGTCAGTTTGTTTGTCGGTTATGTGTTTGGTTTTTGATGGGATATAGCGGGTTATGTGTTTGGTTTCTGGCTGGATCTTGGTCGGTTTTCGATCGCATCTTGCCATAATCGAACATGTTTACACAATTTAAAAAAAATGTTTGGTAAGAGATTTTAAATATAATGCGATGATTATTTTAAGATAAAAAGGCTTTTGTTGATTGGCTTGGTAAACTAAATGAAGGCAAAGTGGGATTTTATCCGATTTGCAACTTTCATAATTGCAACTATCAATAACACGTCTATAATTCCGAGCCTTTACAAAATCTTTATATGTTTTGTTTTTCATTCATTAAAAATGCTATAGAGATTTACATGTTATATTTAGAAAAAAAATAAATTGTAATGGCATAAAATTTTATACATGTCTATGTTAAATGGTGATGTATTCGTCATATTTCGAAACTAAAAATAACAAATGATGCTTCATATTTTTGCTTAGTACTTTCGAACTCATGTCTTTACCCAGTTTGTCCATAAACTTTTATAATCCCGTTAGTATAACCATGCCTTTTACTTGAGTTAAATCTTGAATTTTGTTAAATATGACTGTGTTAAATTTTATACCGATATTTATATACGTTGTACAACTGTTAAAAAACAAGAAGTACAAAATATTAGTTGTTTGAAGTTTATTATTAGAAGCTAAGGTTATAAATTTTGACTACACTAAAATATTAAAAGACCAAAAAAATAAAATAAATAAGTATTAGGATTTGACTAAAAATTACAATAAAAAGTAAGGTTGAAATACCCGAATTAGATAAGAAAGACAACATTACTATTGGTACCAATAGTAGCACCCGAAATATGTGAAGTAATAATTAACTTTCAAATAACATCTAGTAAGTGATGGTAATACACAAATGTTTAGTAGTTACATGAAAAGTCTCAAGAGTTTAAATAAAAGAGCTAATTTCAAATTTTGAATTTTTTTCTCAAAGTGCATTTATTTTTTAATAAAAAAAATCTCATTTTCAAAAATTGTCTTTATAAACAACTAGACTGGGCAAAAGTTTTGACACGTGTTCAAAAGGTTGGTGATGTTTTCGTAGACCGAAGTGACATTTTACTAGCCCGATGTGATGTTTTGCTAGACTACTATTGTCTTCTTTGAAAAGTGAGACTCACGTGTTCAAAAGTCAACCGTGAGTCCCATATATCAATTAGACAAAATTGGTTGAGCAAAATATCACTTTAATCTAGTAAAAAGTATCACCAACTTTCGGTACACGTGTCAAAATTTCTATGGAGTCACAATGTAGTAGTCTATCAAGAGCATCTTAAAAATGAGATTTTTTTTACTAAGAAGTGAGTGCACTTTGAGAAAAGTGTCAAATTTTGAGATTTGGCATTAAATAAATTATGATAAGTATCTTAAGATAAAAGGCCACAAGACATTGTCATAGAATCAGTAACGAAAGACATGTCAAAAGTTTTCAAACGTTGTAGTGAGATTTTTTTAACTATTTACACTTGAAATGATTTATATTATATTATAATGACTGTTTCCACTGTAGAACACACATGTAAAACCCTAAAATCCGTTTTTCCAAAATTCCTATATAATTTGAATTTTTTTCTAAGTATTATGAATATCATTAAGTATTTAAGATCCTATGTTATGAATTAATAAGACATTTAACTTAAGTTCTTAAGCAAATAAATTAACGATACAACTATATGTATGTATATCCTAAACCTAGCCACGATAAACCGATATACTTTGTTTTCCCCTAAGTTACTACTCGAACTTATTTTCCGTTTAACCAAACTTAACCCATGTAGCAATTAAATCAATATACACTTAAAATAAAAGAAGGTCATATGCCCATATGTCACCTACCAGAATCACAGAACAATCAACTCTCTTCTCCTTCTCAGTATAAACAACCGAACATCACAGTTCACTCCCCCATAAAACCCTAAAACACCACCTAATAATCGGTACGCCATTTTTCGTCTTTTCTCTAAGGAATAAGAAGGTGCGAAGGTTGAGTGGGATCGGTTTAGGTTTAACACTGGTTGATCGTGGGTTGATCCAAAAGGTTGTAGTTTGGTTTGAAGGCTGCTTTGGTTCTTTAGTCCTTGAGTAGTTTACTTGGTCGTCCTCAAGGTATCCTCATCACTCTTGTGGTTCTTGTTCATACGACTCACCATTTAAAAAGTAACATCGAGTTATACAAATAAACATATGCATAAGAATAACATAAAGAACTTAGCATGAAATTAGTAATCTATAACTATAAAATGTATCAACATATCTCTGTTTTGAAAACCTTTGAATGAGTCATGGAGGTGTCTTGAATCTTGTCATGGGAACACCTATATAGATCTAGAATACAAATTTAAAACCAGGTCATGTATAAGAATTGAATATAAGAAACTGTATATATGAATATGATGTGTATGTTTGTGTATGATTTTATGCATAGGTTAAAGTAGAGTGTATGAATACATGTGTGAGTAATATTATAACTACTTTGACTTGTTAAGGCTGTTATGGTATGCATGTGTCTGTCGAGGCTGCTCAGTTACATTTGTGTGTGTTCGAGTGTGTTTGCAAGCGTGTTTTAGGATGTGTGTGCATGGATCGAAATGGAGTATGTATGCGTTAGTTAGGGTCATGTTGAGCCTACTCAGTTGCTTGTGTATCTTGTGCACGCGTGGATCAAATGGGTGGAAAATAATTGAGTGTGTTATCTGTTTGAAAAAGGGTCAAGTTGTCAAATGTTTAATAAATATGGTTTATGCATGTGCTTATGGGGGGGGGGGGGTAAGTTTGAGGGTGATCTTGGGATCATTTTGTGAGTCGTTTGGAGTTTTGAAAGTGTGTCAGGGGAGTTGAGTCGTGGGTTAGTCGAAAGGCATGATTACTTGGTCGTGATTGTAGGTTTTATGAGCCGCGATCAAGGATGAAAATGTGTAGCGAGATGGACTATAAATGATGGATGAAAATCGTATCTTTTATCTCTAACATATCGTATATATGAACTATGATTAAGTAAATCTTTATTATTATATACATTTTAAACCTTCAACTTTGGGATATTGTCACATGCAAAACTTAGATTTTTATGAATTGACATATTACACCGTAAACTATAATATTGGTAATATTAAATCTTGAAGTTATTTTTTTGTCACTTTGAACACTAAACTATGATAACTTGTCACAATAAACCTTAAACTATGGTAAGTTACATGTTAAACGCTAAACTTTGATAATTATCGTATTTAATCCTATACTTTACTAATATTTTATTAAAGAAGCTAAACTATGATATTTGTTATGTTAAACCCTTAAATCCAGTAAATTGTCATTTATAACCCTAAAGTGTTAAAGTTACTTAAATATGGAACTTACTTATTTCGAAAAGTTACTAAAAATAGAAAGTTTCAAAAAATAATGGAAAGGAAATCCTAATTAAGAAATATGAATCGCTATGAACACTAAAATTATGAAATAGATTTCTTAATATTAAACGACCATTATTCGTGTAGATCTGCAGAAGAAGGAGCAACCTTTGTTTTCCTTTTGTGTTTCTGGTGATTTTCTTTACGGTTTGAGGTACATATATTCTATCCCTTTTCAGTAGGGACTTCTCATGACTTCCGATCCTTAACTTTGTTTCACTTATGATATTCCTTTGCTATGATCCTTTTGATATGATTCCTTATATGATCCTTTGATATGATTCTATTTGTTATGACATTCGTCTGCTATGATATGATTTCATTCAGCTTGATATGCTTCATTTGATATAATATGATATGATATGATTTGATTATGTTTCATATGCTTTGTTACATTTCGTTTCTCGAGCTAACTAGTCATGGAGGTACCATGACCATGTCATTGATGGCACCAATGGCATGACACCATCTGTGGCGGTGTGATTAGTCCATGGCGTCCTCATTTATTATATATGTTATGAGATCTCTTAGCCATTATGATATGTGTGTATACTTGTCTTGAGCAGGTTACATATATTCTTTATTTATGTGGGAGGGGGGGAGTGGGCATATGGATGCATCCTAGGTATTATGGTTCATATGATTTAGTAATTGGTTATGCATGCCTTACACCCCTCTTGCTTCTGGTACGTGAGTACGTAAGAGTCTGCAGCTCCTTGTACACCTATGAATTGATGAATATGTATGTTTGTAGTGTCCTTCATGTGTCATGCTGGACGTTAGGTTATACGCTCGTGGCAATATTCCTATATGATTCATTTTAATTGCTTATGATTATCTAATTCATATTATTGTTTCATCTCTCATTCTATTGACTCATTTGACTTATGATATTTGTTCAGTTGATCTCTCATTTTTTGACAGATGATATTTGTTTCAGCAGGAGCTTATGTTTCCCTTTCTCTATATTTATTTATATTTTGATTATTCGTTTGTTATATATCTGCTCACTGGGCTTTTTAAGCTCAGCTGCATTTTATTTTCCGTGCGGCAATACAAAGTGGGATGTTGGGCTTTGATGGGCTGATAGTAGGAGCATTTGAGTGGACCGACCATAGTTTACCCATTCATTTTGGACACATTTTGAAGGATCTGTGTTTTGATATTTCATTTCTTTTAGACATGTTGGTTTATGTATTTCCTTTTGAAGTCATTCGTTTATATGAGTTGGTATTTTTATTTTATAAGACTTCCTCTTGCGTTTTTATGCTTTGTATGACACCATAATGTGACATTTTGACCCGTGTCGGGTTGAGGTGTTACAATTATGGTATCAGAGCCACTCATGAGCCGTTCGGGATGGTCGGGCAAACCTCATCGAGGACGATGAGTCCCTAAGGGGGTGATTGTAAAACCCTAGGCAAATCCTACATCGGTTGTGGCCTGGAGATATGATGGGTTCATAAGATAACATTTGCCTTACAATGACATAACGCTTTTTGTGGTCTACTGCGGGTGGAGTTCTTAGGAACTGGCAGTTAAGCGTGTTCATGTTAGAGTAGTATTGGCTTGGGTGACCTATCAGGAAGTCTTCACATGAGGCCACAAAAACAAAGTCGTGATCCTGCGGGCAAAGCGGACAATATTATGGTCAGAGTAGGCGGGATTGTTAATACAAATAAGCCGTAAAAACGTTTATTTATATTTTACGATCTTCTAATGTTTTGTAGATAACAAACGTAAAATCATGTTAACGAAACAAATAAAATACGTAAATGGTTTGAACTAATAGTTTCTAACATATTCACATTTTCACATAAAACACTAAAACAAGTATAAGTGATTTTATGATTTAGTAATACATATGTACAACAACTAGTGTTTACATATTTGAGTATAATATACACATAACTAGTATGTAGTATATTGGGTAATATAAATGGGTAGAAACTTAAGTATCACAACCCATTGGGCAAATAAATTGAATGTAGTTGGGTACAACCCAAAGCCCATGACCCATGGAGCTTGACCCATAACCCATTGCATGACATCATGCTTATATCATACATGGATAATATCCATAACCCATGGATCAACCCATACCCAAGTGACCGAGTGCAATACAATCAAAGATACATTGTATCTAGCTAAAGATCCATGGTTCAACCCATGACCCATGACCCATAACCAAAATACCCATGGGTAAAAGGGAGCGTCCCACGGATTCCTAGCTTAACGCTAGACCGATCCCTTGTGGAAGGGTTCCGTGGGATCCGGGGAACAGTAGATTTTTTCTTCTATAAATAGTGAGCCATTTCTTCATTATTTCTCACCCCTTTCTAACACACTTTCTCCCTGAGTTAAAAACTCACTAACCTCAGATCCAAGAGATCTATGTTTGTAGTTTTGTTTTTTGTGTGATCTTTTAGGTTCCTCTTAAAGGCAAGATCATCACCTTTGAAGTCGAGCAAGCTCAAGTCCATGAGTTGCCATGCTTCCTCATCATCAAGGCTACTGAAGTCTTCTTGTTGATGATTCCTTTCTTTCTTCAAAGAGGTGTAGTGTTGAAGACATTAGTGAAAGATGTCTCAAGTGTCAAGACGAAGATATTAGTGAAGGGTATCTATCGTCTATATCATAAGCACTTGTGGTAGGTGCTTAGAAGTCAAGACTAGAAGCATTAGTGAAAGGTGCTTAGAAGTCAAGACTAGAAGCATTAGTGAAAGGTGCTTAGAAGTGAAGACACAAGACATTAGTGAAGGGTGTCTTGTAGATCTAGTCAAAGGCATTAGTGAAAGGTGCCTTAGATGTACATTCGATATGGTGTGTTTCGATGTACAAGATAGACTAGTATTAGATCCAAGGATATTGATATCCTTGATGATGTTGTAAAGGAGTAGATCTCCTTTGGGATTAGTCGTTGGTGTAGTGTGGTAGTAGTTCTTCCATTGCAATGGAACTAGGTGCTTAGCCTAGTACCTAATAAAGGGTAGGCGACGTTGTGAAGGTGTAGTTCACCTTGGAGTGAAAGAACTAGGTACTTAGCCTAGTACCTTATAAAGGGTAGGCGACGTTGTGTAGGTGTGGTTCACCTTGGAGTGAAAGAACCCGGTGGTTAGCCTAGCACTGGAAAAAGGGTAGGCGACGTTGTGAAGGCTTCTCCGCCATAAGTAGATTGGTGTAGTGATTACGAACTCTCGAGTAGGTGACTCGGGGAGTGGAGTAGGGCAAGGAAGGTGTCCTTGTAGCCGAACCACTATAAATACTCGCGTTGTGGTTTTGTGCTTCTTACTCTTATCTTTTCATTACTTACCTTTATATGCTTGTTTATCAACATCCAACACACACATCCAAATAGATTGACATAAGTCAATCTAAATAGATTAAAAGGAAGTTTTAATTGGCAAAACTATTCAACCCCCTTCTAGTTTTCCACAATTGGCATCAGAGCTTCGTTACCAAGTTTCTTGAAGTATATTGTACTTTAAAAACTTGATACGATCCATGGTTAATTGAGAACTAAAAAGAAGGTTTTTCATAAAACAAACACCATGCCTTTTAAAACTATATGTTTGGATGTTGATTTGATAAACAACATTTTCTTTATTATTTACTTTTTCATTTAATTGCACGAATCTTCTTTGTCATGTTGATTAGTCATAGCTCATACCCACCAAGCTATAGGAATCACTTGGTAACAAAAATACCTTCCTTAAGAAGGTATCTCAAATAAAGGAGGGAATCGTCTAAATGACATTTGCTGTGTCATTTGTAAAGACATTCCTAAGTGCGCTAGAGGTATGATTTTCCTTCTTATTTTGCTTGATAATTAAGTATGCCTATTTAGGTATTTATATGATTATCTTTTGTGCTTATACATGTATTACATGAAGCTTCATTAGGAAGCCTTTTTCTCTCATACGTGTTAGTTTTATTGTCTAAAGTCGTGGTATATAAAACTTATGTTTTATTTAATCCAATAATAAAACAAAACACGAATTTCAAAAATTCCTCCTTCCCCATAAATACTTCCACCGTCAATCACTCTATCCTCACTTTTTCAAATCTTCCAATTTCAAAAATTTCTCTCATTCAAAACTTCATCTTCCTCTTCATTTTCGTCTCAACCAAAACCAAGAAGGATCATCTTCAACATGGTTTACATCGCCCTCGTGCTCATCGCCTTAACACTCATTGCACTTGTGTTCCCTATGATGAAGTTCACATACGGAGACATTTACTTTGTGTTGTTAATCTACATTGGGGTTATATACCCAATCCTTTGTATCATTCTTAGCATTGAAATGAAATATTATTAATAGTCTAGTTTATCTAGGTTATTATCATAATGTGTTTGTCATTTCCTTTGATTTATATGCTTCATATTCTTTCGTGATACATAAGAAGTCTTGTATGCATACTAAAAGAAAATGTAGGATAAACCACTTTTCGTGGTATAAAACTGTAAATCGTTTTATCAAATCTGTTTCTGTTACTACAGATTCACGGATCCCGGAAGTTATACTAGCCGGATCCCTTTTGAAAAGGTACCGTGGGATCCGTCCTACTGGAGATCAGTTTTTCATGCAAATTAAAAACCACTTCTCTTCTAAAAGTAATTCTCCACTAGTATGTTAGAACCATAAGTGAGTTAAGTGTCTTTCTTGTTAAAAAACCATTGTTAATAAAAATCTAATAAAAACGTTAGATAATCATAGGTTGACCACAAACATCACTTTTTATTAACCCATCATTTCTATAGGTTCAACTATGACGCATGAATATGAGTTTGATTTTTCACTCACTAGCGTCTACACTCCGAACATCTCCCTTGAACCCAACACACCTGACAATCATGTCCGTGGGTTCAATAATCTCGAAAACCGTCACTTCCACGAAGGACGTATTGTAGACACTTCTCTACAATTCGAAGAAGGTATCAATACCTCCTTCCGAGCCATAGGACTAGAATGTCTTCTTGAAATCAACGAGAAGATATGTCCAAGGTTCATAATGGAATTCTTCCGTCAAGTTGAACTCGTTCGTAATGAGGATCGCTCTCTATCTCTTTGGTTTTATATCAAAAACCAAAAGTTTACTTTAACCCTTGGGCATTTTGCTTACATCCTTCGGATTCCAAATCATGGACAATTGTGCCTTCACCAAGATTGGTCTCTTGATTCTCTCTTCAACTTTCGTGAAGAAAATAGTCCATATTGTTCACACATACCCTCCCCGGAAGATTTAAATCGCATAATATGCAAACCTCGACCATGTTACTCCGATCCAAACATTATCTTCACAAAGGACATCCGAGAAGAGTACAAGCCTCTTGCACTCATCCTACGTGAGAATGTTTGGAGTCTTAGGGGAAATCGATAAATCCTTCCCGCGTGTTGTGCTCACATGTTGTACCGTTTGCTAACACAACAACCATACAATCTCGCCTACTTCTTCGCAAGACGAATTGTAAATCTTCAAGGCTCCAAGAATAAACTCATCCCTTATGGAATGTTCTTGACACGCCTCTATCACAACGTTATGCATTTCCATCCTCAATTTCAAAGTCCGTTGTACGTACTTGTGAACAAGAGGATGGAATAGCTAAACATATCTCTCATGAAGACTTTCTTCATTCTTGATTCCACCAACACTCATCAATCACATAATGATCCTCCTAGCGAAAACACTCAAGGAATCTAGTATTATTCCAAAATAGGATCAATTCTCTTGTACTCGTGCTTTATCAATGTAATCCTATTTCCCTCATGAAATAAAACATCTTACATTTGATATCTTAGTATTACAACCCCTTTTTAACCAACCTTGGGATATAATGAATTGTCAAGATCATTGCATACTTTTAGTAAAGGTTCTGCAGAGCAGATGGACGGATCCCAATGTTTGTGCTAGATGGATCCCTACACTTAGGGAACCATGGGATCTGGCAAATAGAAAATGCAATTGCAAGCATTATATTTCAAACATATCCTTAGAACACCTCACACTAAGCTAAACATAGTGTCTTAAGGCAAATTAAGTCCTTATCAAGATAGGTAGATCCTTCCTACTCACACATAACTCACCTAGATCACACTCTAAGAGGCTTGTAGATCTATCGTTTCATTTTTAATCCATTACTCTTCCGCTCTTAAACTCACACTTCATTTTTCACTTGATCCTTCACATCTAGTCTTAGAAATATTTTCGATTATGGCAAAATTGATCATAAATCATCCTTACCTCAAAATTGATCAAAGTTGATCAAATTCTAGTTTTCCCATCTCAAAGCTTCTAGGATATTTTCCAAAACACTATCCTAAGTCACAAACTGATCTCTAGGATCATTTAGCTTCAATTGACATTATCATCTTTAGTGTCATCTTTGCTCATCCATTGGTACTCATGAAAGTTCCAAATCCTTCCATAAAAGACAATCATTAGCTACATCACTCATTACCTTCAAGTACTTAAGCACCCCTTCATTTAAGACAATTAGGAGGACTGAAACACTCAAGATGATATAGATCCTAGATCTTAGAAACATCATTTCAACTCTTTCATAGCTGCTGAGAGCCGGATCCCTAGGATTAGCCTAGACGGATCCCTCAAGAGAGGGAACCGTGGGATCCGGATGACAGTTTATGTCAAATCTTGCTAAAAAGATCATTTCAACTCATCTTTCTAACTCAAACACTCCATCTCATCTTAAATGAGTTCCTAGATCAGTACAAAATCTGAAGTTGACTCTTGTGCATGTTAATCATCACATTCCAATGAATCCTAGTGGCTTAAGGCTTAAATGCACTTGCCAAATCTCTTGGTTTATAAACCACTCTGTTAAGACCTCCATAGTCATCACCTTCATCCTAACTTTCAGCACTTAAGAAATCCTTACAAACCTCTTGAAATCATCTTATCATGAGAAAAACCCCAAGTGGCAACTTATCCATCAAAGAACCACCCTTGAAAAAGGCTCGTGTTATACACGAAATCTCTTCAACCGAATCATCTCCGGTCAAGCCAACAAATGATAGGATCTTTCCTCAACCAATCAAACCAATTCCTAAAAGGATAGTACCCACAAAACTACCTATGCCAAACACCACCATACCTCCTAGGCCAAACAATATCATCTCCACTAAACCATCACCATTGGTTCCTAGAGCTATTTCCTTTACATCTCCACTATCATCACCACACCTCTACAATTTAGAGGATTTGCCTCCTACGCCGTCTCATCCGCCTCCGCCGACAACATTCTCCTCATTAGGAGGAATAATGGTACAAAATCAAGGTGTTGAGTCAACACTTGCTCCGGCTTCCTTTTAGCCGTTTCCATCATATAATCCCATTTGGAGTATGAGAAATCATCAAAGTCAACCACCCGACCATATGGAAGTTGACACTTCTCTACCACCACCATCATTCTTGGTCGAGCCATTCTCAAATGCGCCACCACCAATCCCTCCATCGTTTGAAGCTCCACAAGCCGCTTCACTTGATCCTTCGCATCAAGCCATTTCATTTCTTCCACCACCACTACCTAGCCATGAAAAAGATTGCTATCATTGTCAACATGTTAAAAGTTTGATACATGAAGTACGAGAAGACCAACGTTTCATGTTCTATCATCTCCTCGAACATTTCGACGAGATTAAACCTAAACAAAACTTAAGCTAGAAGATTTTAGTGGTGTCCTAGCATCAAGCGATAGTTGGTTTAGAAATTCCTAGTCATGTATTTTCTTATTTTTTAGAGTCATGTATATCATAACTCTAGTCTTATTAAATGAAATTGCATGCTACTTGTTATATTTCTGAGCATATGGTTACATTGTATTCATATCTCATTTTTGTGATAACATTACTTGTTATATCACCTTTTTTGAAATTAATCATCAGCTAATACGGATCCCTCAGAATTGCCTAGACGGATCCCTACTAGGAAGGAACCGTGGGATCCGTGTGACAGAAAACTATTTTCTACTAACTTGGACCACATTTGCAAGAAATTGTGAATTATACTTGTTATCTAACCTTTGTTTTGTAGTTATTCAATTTACACATGAAGACTTTGACATCCTAAAGCTAGGGAGCTTTATGTCAAAGCAATACATTGCAAATTACTTGCAATATTAGGTTTACATTTCGTGTCATCCCCTTGCAAAATTGAATCATCAAGGGGAGCACATTCATCACTTAGACGAAATCTTTTGCAAACTTACTTGCAAACAAACTAGATTAGTAATACTTTCTTGACGCCCTTACATAGGGATGGACTCGTCAAGGGGGAGTAAAGACGATATCCTTTCCCGTTACTTGCTCTTTATTTTCTTTTTATTTCTTTCACATATTTTTCTTAAAAACAATGTGTTTCTTTCTTTCAAATCTCTTTTTGTTTCGACAAAAAAGGGGAGAAGAAAGTAAAACTACAAATTCAAAGTTTTACAAATTTTAGATTTTCCTTAAAATAATTTTATGTTTTGTCATCAACAAAAAGGGGGAGATTGTTAATACAAATAAGCCGTAAAAACGTTTATTTATATTTTACGATCTTCTAATGTTTTGTCGATAACAAACATAAAATCATGTTAACGAAACAAATAAAATACGTAAATGGTTTGAACTAATAGTTTCTAACATATTCACATTTTCACATAAAACACTAAAACAAGTATAAGTGATTTTATGATTTAGTAATACATATGTACAACAACTAGTGTTTACATATTTGGGTATAATATACACATAACTAGTATGTAGTATATTGGGTAATATAAATGGGTAGAAACTTAAGTATCACAACCCATTGGGCAAATACATTGAATGTAGTTGGGTACAACCAAAAGCCCATGACCCATGGAGCTTGACCCATAACCCATTTCATGACATCATGCTTATATCATACATGGATAATATCCATAACCCATGGATCAACCCATACCCAAGTGACCAAGTGCAATACACTCAAAGATACATTGTATCTAGCTAAAGATCCATGGTTCAACCCATGACCCATAACCAAAATACCCATGGGTAAAAGGGAGCGTCCCACGGATCCCTAGCTTAACGCTAGACGGATCCCTTGTGGAAGGGATCTGTGGGATCCGGGTAACAGTAGATTTTTTCTTCTAAAAATAGTGAGCCATTTCTTCATTATTTCTCACCCCTTTCTAACACACTTTATCCCTGAGTTAAAAACTCACTAACCTCAGATCCAAGAGATCTATGTTTGTAGTTTTGTTTTTTGTGTGATCTTTTAGGTTCCTCTTAAAGGCAAGATCATCACCTTTGAAGTCGAGCAAGCTCAAGTCCATGAGTTGCCATGCTTCCTCATCATCAAGGCTACTGAAGTCTTCTTATTGATGATTCCTTTCTTTCTTCAAAGAAGTGTAGTGTTGAAGACATTAGTGAAAGATGTCTCAAGTGTCAAGACGAAGATATTAGTGAAGGGTATCTATCGTCTATATTATAAGCACTTGTGGTAGGTGCTTAGAAGTCAAGACTAGAAGCATTAGTGAAAGGTGCTTAGAAGTCAAGACTAGAAGCATTAGTGAAAGGTGCTTAGAAGTGAAGACACAAGACATTAGTGAAGGGTGTCTTGTAGATCTAGTCAAAGGCATTAGTGAAAGGTGCCTTAGATGTACATTCGATATGGTGTGTTTCGATGTACAAGATAGACTAGTATTAGATCCAAGGATATTGATATCCTTGATGATGTTGTAAAGGAGTAGATCTCCTTTGGGATTAGTCGTTGGTGTAGTGTGGTAGTAGTTCCTCCATTGCAATGGAACTAGGTGCTTAGCCTAGTACCTAATAAAGGGTAGGCGACGTTGTGAAGGTGTAGTTCGCCTTGGAGTGAAAGAACTAGGTACTTAGCCTAGCACCTTATAAAGGGTAGGCGACGTTGTGTAGGTGTGGTTCACCTTGGAGTGAAAGAACCCGGTGGTTAGCCTAGCACCGGAAAAAGGGTAGGCGACGTTGTGAAGGCTTCTCCGCCATAAGGAGATTGGTGTAGTGTTTACGAAATCTCGAGTAGGTGACTCGGGGAGTGGAGTAGGGCAAGGAAGGTGTCCTTGTAGCTGAACCACTATAAATACTCGCGTTGTGGTTTTGTGCTTCTTACTTTTATCTTTTCATTACTTACCTTTATATGCTTGTTTATCAACATCCAACACACACATCCAAATAGATTGACATAAGTCAATCTAAATAGATTAAAAGGAAGTTTTAATTGGCAAAACTGTTCAACCCCCCTTATAGTTTTCCACAGGGATGCTACAATCAGAGCCTCAGTTTTGTCTTGTTGAACATAAGGAATGACCTGTGAGGATTTGGGTGGACATTAGGCTTCCTTATGCTATGCTCTCTTCTTTTCGTTATGATCCTTTCTTCCATATTTGTTCCTATAATCTTTTCGTCTTGTTGATCCGTTTGTTAATCATTCAGATGGTGAATACGCGTAATGGTGGTGGTGTAGATCCCTACTTTCTGGCTGCGGTTTCCAGAGAAGTTCAGGCACTCTTTCCTGAACTCACACGGCGTCTTACTGAAGAAATTCACCGTAATACGGCGAATGGTTCAGGTGGTTCTGGTGGTGGTGCTCCACCTATGACTATTCATACTTGGTTAGAGAGTTTTTGTAAGCAAAATCCTACATCGTTCAGCTTCGCTACTACACCGGTTGAACCAGAGAATTGGATTGCACATATTGAAAAGATATACGAAGTTCTGGGGTGTGATGACAAGTTTAAGGCTCGATTGGCTAGTTATAAGTTTGAGGAAGACGCGCTCAGTTGGTGGAAAGCGTATAAGCTTGCTAAAGGCGGTGATGTTTTTGTGACAACCTTGACATAGACCGAGTTCCGTGACGCTTTCTTCCGTCATTATTTTCTGAGGTCCGAGAAGGAGAAGTGTGAGAGGGAGTTCCATTCGATTCATCAGTGGAGAGGGAAACCAGTACTTATTTCATGAAGAGATTTCTTCGTTTGGCGGGATTCTTGGGAACCAAGGCAGGAACCCAAGAAGAGCAGGCTAAGACCTTTAAGTAGGCACTTCGGATGGCATCGTGAATAACGAGTTTGATGACGTACCACAGGTGGCTAAAGTTGATCGCAACATTGAGATCTTGCAGGAAAGGGCTAAACATGGTGTTAAGAGAAATCGTGATGAAGATCGTGTGCGACCAGCTTAGGGAGACAATCAGCGGAGTAATGATTTGAGGGGTAGCGATCAACGTAGGTATGACAGGCATGTCGACAACAACAACCACAATGATTAGAGATCGTGGCGCGACAGAGGGCATCAGACTTGTGGTTATCAGCAGAATCGTTCTTTGGGTTCGTCCAGTCAGAGGAATGGCACATATTATGCTTCGTCCATTGCTTGTGCTTCTTGTGGAAAGTTTCACCCTAGAAAGACTTGTCACAAGGCTACAGGTTCATGTTTCTCTTGTGGATCGACTGAGCACATGGTTAAAGAGTGTCCTAAGCATGAGGAAAAAGGAAAGTGAGTCCGCGGTTCATGGTTCTTTTATTTTTGTTATTTTTAATTGTGCGGGAAATATACCCATTCCGTATGTGTTTTGATACTCGCTTTATGTTTCTGGATCATTGGTACGTTTTATATTGTTCGCTTGAAGTTTGGAGTTTATTGATGACGCTTTCTATCGTTTGGCTTTACCTTCGTATTTGTTTCATATTCATGATTATGTTCCATGTAATTATCATCTACCCTGTATATGTTTCATATCCGCTAGATCAGATTCGTAATGATCTATCTTTTGTTGAAGAGCCTAAGGCTATCTTAGACTGTCAGGATCGGGACATGAGAAACAAAACCATTTTGTTTGTGAAGAATGTTTTGGAAGAACCTCTTCGGGCGTGAGGCTATTTATTATAATTCTTTCGTGATTTGGTACGTCTCCATCTAACTTTTCGACATCAATTTCGCGGACGAAATTTTCTTTTTAGAGGGGAAGAATTGTAAAACTCTAAAATCCATTTTTCTGAAATTCCTATATAATTTGAATTTTTTTTCTAAGTACAATGAATATCATTAAGTATTGAAGATCCTATGTCATGAATTAATACGACATTTAACTTAAGTTCTTAAGCAAATAAATTAACGACATAGCTATTTGTATGTATATCCTAAACCTAGCCACAATACACCAGTATACTTGTTTTTCCCCTAAGTTACTACTCGACCTTATGCCCCGTTTAACCAAGCTTAACCAATGTAACAATGAAATCAATATACACTTAAAATAAAAGAAGGTCATACGCCCATATGTCTCCTACTAGAACCGATTACATTTTTTTAGTTGTGCACTTTTGAATAAAGGATAAAAGATAACAAGTTTGAAAAGGGTTAAGGTGAATAAGTCACCCTAGAATCATGGCGCAATCAACTCTCTTCTCCTTCTCAATATAAACAATCGAACATCACATTTCACTCTCCCATAAAACACTAAAACACCACCTAATAATCGGCTTCCATTTTTCCTCTTTTCTACAAGGAATAAGAAGGTGCGAAGGTGGAGTGGGATCGGTTTAGGTTTAGTACTGGTTGATCGTGGGTTGATCCAGAGGGTTGTGGTTTGGTTCGATGGCTGCTTTGGTTCTTTAGTCCTTGAGTAGTTCGCTCGGTCATCCTCAAGGTATCTTCCTCACTCTTGTGGTTCTTGTTCATACGACTCACCATTTAAAAAGTAACATCGAGTTATACAAATAAACATATGCATAAGAATAACATAAAGAACTTAGCATGAAATCAGTAATCTATAACTATAATATGTATCGACATATTTTTGTTTTGAAAACCTGCGAATGAGTCGTGGAGGTGTCTTGAGTCTGGTCATGGGAACACCTATATAGATCTGGAATACAAATTTAAAACCTGGTCATGTATAAGAATCGAATATAAGAAATTGTATATGTGAATATGATGTGTATGTTTGTGTATGATTTTATGCATAGGTTAAAGTAGAGTGTATAAATGCATGTGTGAGTAATATTATAACTACTTTGACTGGTTAAGGCTGCTATGGTATGCATGTGTGTGTCGAGGCTGCTTAGTTACATTTGTGTGTGTTCGAGTGTGTTTGCATGCATGTTTTAGGATGTGTATGCGTGGATCGAAATGGAGTATGTATGCGTATGTTAGGATCATGTTAAGGCTGCTCAGTTGCTTGCGTATCTTGTGTATGTGTGGGTCAAATGGGTTGAAAAGAATTCAGTTTGTAATCTGTTTGAAAAGGGGTCAAGTTATCAAGTGTTTAACAAATATGGTTTATGCATGTTCTTGTGGGGGAGGGGGGGGGGTAAGTTAGAAGGTGATCACGGGATCATTGTATGATGAGTTTGAAGTTTTGAAAGTGTGTCACGGGAGTTGAGTCATGGGAGTTAATACATATAAGCCGTAAAAAAGTTTATTTATATTTTACGATCTTCTAATGTTTTGTCGATAACAAACGTAAAATCATTTTAAAGAAACAAATAAAATACGTAAATGGTTTGAGCCAATAGTTTTCTAACACACTTACATTTTCACATAAAACACTAAAACAAGTATAAGTGGTTTTATGATTTAGTAATACATATGTATAACAACTAGTTTTACATATTTGGGCAAATATATACATAATTAGTATGTATTATAAATGGGTAAAAACTACAACCCATGGTATTGACCTATACCCATTTGACTAGGTGCATTGCACTCATTAGATACATTGTATCTAAATAAATTACCCATGGATCAACCCATAAACCATGACCCATGACCCACAACCAAAATACCCATGGGCAAAGAGGAGCGTCCCACGGATCCCTAGCTTTGCATAGACGGATCCCTTGTGGGAGGGATCCGTGGGATCAATGGAACAGTAGGAATTTTTCCTCTATAAATAGTGAGCCATTTCTTCATTGTTCTTCACCCCTTTCTCTCACAATTTCCCTTGGAGTTAAAAACTCACTAACCCCAAATCCAAGTGATCTATGTATGAAGTTTTGTTTTTGTATGATCCTCTAGGTTCCTTTTAAAGGCGAGATCACCTTTGAAGTCAAGCAAGCTCAAGTCCATGAGTTGCCGTACTTCCTCATCATCAAGACCACTGAAGTCCTCTTGTTGATGATTGTTTTTTTCCTAAGAAGTGTAGTGTTGAAGACATTTGTGAAAAGTGTCTCAAGTGTCAAGACGAAGATATTAGTGAAGAGTATCTATCGTCCGGATCATAAGCACTTGCGGTGGGTGCTTAGAAATCAAGACTAGAGGCATTAGTGAAGGGTGCCTAGAAGTCAAGACACAAGACATTAGTGAAGGGTGTCTTGAAGATCGAGTCAATGGCATTAGTGAAAGGTGCCTAAGGTGTACGTTTGAGATGGTGTGATTCGATGTACTAGATAGATTAGTATTGGTTCAAAGGATATTGATATCCTTGTTGATGTTGATATAAGGAGTTTATCTCCTTTGAGGTTAAGTGATTGGTGTAGTGGTGGGTAGTAGTTCATCCATTATAATGTAACTCGGTATCTAGCCTAGTACCGGATAAAGGGTAGGCGACGTTGTGATAGGATTGGTTCTCCTTGGTGTAAACGACCCGGTATCTAGCCTTGTACCGGATAAAGTGTAGGCGACGTTGTGAAGGTTTCTCCACCATAAGGAGTCGGTGTTGTGTAGTGATTACGAACTTTCGAGTAGGTGATTCGGGGAGTGGAGTAGGGCAAGGAAGGTGTCCTTGTAGCCGAACCACTATAAATACTCGCGTTGTGGTTTTGTGCTTCTTATTCTTTATCTTTTCATTACATATTTATATTTCTATATGTTTGTTTATCAACATCCAACACACATCCAAATAGATTGACATAAGTCGATCTAAATAGTTTAAAACAAGTTTTAATTGGTAAAACTATTCAACCCCCCTTCTAGTTTTCCACAATTGGCATCAGAGCTTCGTTACCAAGTTTCTTAAAGTATTTTGTACTTTGAAAACTTGATACGAACCATGGTTAATTGAAAACTACAAAGAAGGCTTTTCATAAAAACAAACACCATGTTTTTTTAAAACCCTTTGGTTGGATGTTGATTAGATGACAACAATTTTTTTTATTTTTTTTACTATTCATTTAATTCACTAATCTTCTTTGTCATGTTGCTTAGTTAAAGCTCACACCTACCAAGCCATAGGAATTGCTTGGTAACAATAATACCTTCCTTAAGAAGGTATCTTAAGCACAAAGTAGCTGGAATTGTCTTTTGACATTTGCTGTGTCATTTGTAAAGACATTCCTATGTGCATTTGAGGTATGACTTTCCACTTATCTCTAAATGACATTAGCTTGATAAATAAGTATGCTTACCTAGGTATTTATTTGATTATCTTTTGTGCATATACATGTATTACATGTAGCTTCATTAGGAAGCTTTTTCTCACATACGTGTTACTTTTTCGTCTAAATTCGTGGTATATAAAACTTGTGTTTTATTTCACTTAATCCAAAAATCATATCTTTCTAATATTAAAACAAAACACAAATCTCAAAAATTCCTCCTTCCCCATAAATAAACCATCCATCGTCCACTCTATCGAATCCCCACTTTTTCAAATCTTCCACTTTCAAAAATTAACTCTCATTCAAAACTTCATCTTCCTCTTCATCTCACCTCATCTCAAACCAAAACCCAGAAGGTTCGTCATCAACATGGTTTACATCGTTCTCGTGCTCATCGCCCTAACACTCATCGCTCTTGTGTTCCCTATGATGAAGTTCTCATACGGAGATATTTACTTTGTTTTGTTAATCTACATTGGGGTTATATACCCAATCCTTTGTATCATTCTTAGCATTGAAATGAAATATTACTAATAGTCTACTTTATCTAGGATATTATTATCATAATGTGTTTGCCATTTCTTTTGATTTATTTCATTCTCTTGTGATACATTAGAAGCCATGTATGCATGCTAAAAGAAAATGTAGGCTAAAACACATATCTTGGCATAAAACTATAAGATCTAAAAACCTATGTTTTTATCAAAAAATCTGCTTCTGTTACTACAGATCCACGGATCCCGGAAGATATACTAGCTGGATCCTTTATAAAAGGGAACCGTGGGAACCGTCCTCCTAGATAACAAGTTTTTCATGCCAAATAAAAACCACTTTCTTCCTAAAAGTAATGTTCCAATAGAATGTCAAACACTAAGTGAGTTAAAGTATCATTATTAATCAAAATCATTGTTAATAAAAATCTAGTAAAAACGTTAGATAATCATTGATTGACCACAAAACATCCCTTTCTATTAACTCACCTTTTCTATAGGTTTCGTTGCGTCGCATGAATATGAGTTTGATTTTTCACTCACTAGCGTCTACACTCCTAACATCTCCCTTGAGCCCAACACACCTGGAAATCATGTCCGTGGGTTCAATAATCTCGAAAACCGTCACTTCCATGAAGGACGTATTGTAGACACCTCTCTACAATTCGAAGAAGGTATCAATACCTCCTTCCGAGCCATAGGACTAGAATGGCTTCTCGAAATCAACGAGAAAATATGTCCAAGGTTTATATTGGAATTCTTCCGTCAAGTTGAACTCGTTTGTAATGAGGATCGCTCTCTATCTCTTTGGTTTTGGATCAAAAACCAAAAGTTTGTTTTAACCGTTGGGCAATTTTCTCACATCCTCCGAATTCCAAATCATGGACAATGTGCCTTCACTAAAGATTGGTCTCTTGATTCTCTCTTCAACTTTCGTGAAGAAAATAGTCCATATTGTTCTCACATACCTTCCCCGGAAGACTTGAATCACATTATATGCAAACCCCATCACTCTGGTCCAAACATTATCCATACACGGGATATCCGAGAAGAGTACAAGGCTCTTTCACTCATCCTATGTGAAAATGTTTGGAGTCTTAGGGGAAATCGAGAAATCCTTCCCGCTTGTTGTGCTCACATAATGTAGTGTTTGCAAACACAACAACTATACAACCTCACCTACTTCTTCGCAAGGAGAATTGTAAATCTTCAAGGCTCCAAGAATAAACTCATCCCTTATGGAATGTTCTTGACATGCCTTTATCATCCCATCATGTACTTCCATCCACAATTTCAAAGTCCGTTGTACGTACTTGTGAACAAGATGATGGAACCTCTAAACATATCTCTTATGAAGACTTTCTTCATTCCTGAATCGGCAAACACTCATCAACCATTTGATGATCCATCTAGAGAAAACACTTAGGGAATTTAGTTTTCTTCCAAATAGGATCAATTCTTAGTATCCATGTTTTATCAATGTAATGCAATTTCTTTCATAAAATAAAACATCTTACATTTGATATCTTAGTGTTAGAACCTCGTAAACTAACCTTGAAATATGATGCATTGTCAAAGTCATTGCATACCTTTTGTAAAGGTTCTGTTTAGCAGATAGATGGATCCCAAAATTTGTGCTTGACGGATCCCTACTCTTAGGGAACCGTGGGATCCGGCAAACAGAAAATGCAATTGCAATCATTGTATTTCAAACATGTCTTTAGAACACTTCACACTAAGCTAGACATAGTACCTTAAGACAAATTAAGTTCTTATCAAAGTTGAGTAGATTTTCCGTACTCACACATAACACATTTAAATCACACTAGAAACACCCGTAGATCTATCATCTCACCAAAACTCATTACTCTTCTGCTCTTATAAATCATACATGGTTTCTCACATGATCTCTCACATCTTGCTTTGGAAATTCTTCAAGTATGGCAAAATTGATCATAATCATCCTTACCTCAAAATTGGTCAAAATTGATCAAATTCTAGTTTTTCCATCTTAAAGCCTTTAGGATATTCACCATAACATTATCCTAAGTCACTATATGATCTCTAGGATCATTTAGCTCCATTTGACAATCTCATAATCTTTAGTGTCATCTTTGTTCATTCATTGGTACTAATGAAAGTTCCAATTTCTTCCATAAAAGGCAATCATTAGCTACATCACTCATTACCCTTAAGTGTTTAAGCACCTCTTCATTTAAGACACTTAGATGAACTGAAACACTCAAGAAGAAATAGGCATTAGACCTTACAAACATCATTGCTATCCTTTCTTAGCTGCTGAGAGACGGATCCCTAGAATTAGCCTAGGCGGATCCCTCATTGGAGGGAACCGTGGGATCCGTATGACAGATTTATGTCAACTCTAGCTAAAACAATCATTTCAAGCTCATCTTGCTAACTTAAACACTCCATCTCATCTTAAATGAGTTCCTAGATCAGTATAACTCTTAAGTTGACTCTTGCGCATGTTAATCATCACATTCCAATGAATCTTAGTGGCTTAAGTCTTGAATGCACTTGCCAAATCTTTTGCTTTATAAACCACATTGTTAGGACTTCTAAAGTCATCATCCTCATCCTATTTTCAGCACTTAGAAATCTCTACAAACCTCTTAAAATCATTTCATCATGAGGAAAGCTCCAAGTAGAACTCATCCACCAAAGAACCACCCAAGAAAATTGTTCGTGTTGTACACGAAATCTCTTCGATCGAATCATCTCCGGTCAAATCCACAAATGAAAGGATTTCCCCTTCACCAAATCAACAAATCAAATCAATCCCTAAAAGGATAGTTCCTACAAAACTACCTATGCCAAATACCACCATACCACCTAAACCAAACAATCCCGTTTCCACTAAACCATCACCATTGGTTCCTAGAGCTATCTCATTCACAACTCCACTCTCATCACCAAACCTCTACAATTTAGAGGATTTGCCTCCTAGGCCGTCTAATCCTCCTCCACCGTCAACATTCTCCTTGTTGCATATTGGATTTCATAAACACACTAAACCAAAGATCAAAGAGGCGTATAAGATGAGGTTTTAGAGAGAGAAAGAGTTAGAGGTTTGGGAACTTAGTGAGAGAAAGTAAAAGTATTATTATGAGCTCCAACTCTCTACCTTGGAAGGTAGAGAGTATTTATAGTCTTACACAAATCGCCACCTACGGGCTGTGGATGAGGCATACAGTGGGTAAAGACCCGTCCGTCCTCCACGGTGTTACATAACTAAATACTACTTAACATTAAATAATCTACGACTACGAGCTTTCTAACGATTACATATACTTGAGGTGACCGACTCTTTAATGACCGAATTTACTAAATCCTAACAATCTCCCCCTAAGGGAGGTCACCTCAAAAATACATTGAATACAAACAGATATTACAATAAGATTGTTCTTGGATTCTTGTTAAAGTTCTTTGCTCTGCAGCTCGTAGTCATCGATTCTTCATTTTTGCATGTTTGGTGAATCCAAGTGGAGGTCTTTAACTGATCCACGTGATAATGAGTTTTGAGCCAGCTTTGAGATCATCAGCTATCATAAATCTCAGACTCTTCCATTGTGGTGTTGGTATTATGTGATGTTGTGACATATGGACCGACATGCTCACATTCTGGATCATGATATATTCTCATCAGATTAGCCGAAGCTTTTGTTGATTCATGATATTGGCAGCAGCGTAGCAGAAGCATGGAGTGAGAATATCAGAGTCATTGATGCAGTAATCATGATTTCTTTAGAAATGAATGTGTTGTGTGAGCATGTGGCTATGGATTGACCGCTTCATTCTGATCAGCTGCAAACGTCGGGCGTACCTGTATACAACAGTTAGCAATAAAGCACATGAAAGTGCTTTGATCACTTTCGTTGAATTGAGGTACACGGCCCACGGTTCCCCGTTGATTAGTACAAGTACTGCCTGTGATCAGGTATAATTTCGAAGAATTTCTTTGACAGGGTTTCGCAGCTGCTCTAGTTGTTCTAAAACCGAAACGTCTCAAATAAGACAACATGGAGTGAGTGAACCAGCGAATTGAGATTCACTGATTAATAAAAAGAGATTTGAAAAACAATCGTGTATCGCACAATAGAAATTGTTTTTGCAATACAACGAAGGTGTTAATGAAAATCAATTATCAATCATAAACACGTTTTTATTTTGAAATATTAGTACACAGTCGATGTGCTAAAGAAAAGAGTTTTTAAGCACAACAACCGGTTTTTCAAAGGTATCCGTCAATCCATAACCTGAACCAGGATTGAATCATAATTATGACTCACCCCATTGTTTCTGTTCAGTTGTCACATGGTTGATCTATTGGATAGATCTCACATGCCACCCACCAGGAGCTTGTTTGATGTTGGCTCCAGAAGGCTTTCCATCTTCATTGTGAATATGTTAGCATATCACTCAGATGTTCTGGCAATACCACAAGGATAATGTGTAGGACTCATAAGATATAATCTCTCTTTCCACATTGTGTGAAACAGAGAGTCTTCAATGACAGTGTCCTAAGGAGATTTATTTGATGATCTCGTGGCTCTAGACTCAATAGTGCACATTTGGTTCCTATGCCGGAGACAAGGGAGAGGGTCTCCTTCTTCAATATCAACAAACTCTAAGAGAAATTCGATAGATAATGTCGGTTCTCCGTGAGAATGAAACAAGTCCTTTTAAGAGGAACTTGAGTAGCTTGGGAAGTTGTAGTGCAGAGCGTCACTGGGTCCATGACGTCTTGTCTTCAATACTGATGTTACCTTAGTAACCACCAGTAGCATATGAATTGAACTCGGTTTCTGCCCTAAGGTTGAATTAATGGAGGGCTATTTATTTTCACCCTTTTCTCATTTCATTTCTTTTTCATTCTTTAACCCCTTCAGTGCTTACCGAGACTTCATAACTAGAACCTTGTTGGGTTTATTCCAGTACTAGCTCAGTCTCAGTCCGCAGTCTTTCCATATCTCACTTTTCTCCTTTTTTCATCAAACCTAAGGACTTCTACACTATCTAGTGGATTGTCCCTGGGTAGATCCCTCCGGTTCTGGCGGATCATGGGAACAAATACCTAACCTTATCATCCTTATATCATCATACATAAAGTAAATTTGGTCGGTCTATTTGGTATTGTTCATCTGCCATTAGAATCAATTGAAAACCATTTGAAAATCAATTCATATACTTGTGATATATTATCAAAGCATTTTGTACCTGAATGGTTTTTTGATATTTTTAGAAACAGAGCTCCCCCTCAACATGTGGCTCATGTATTTGAAATCTTTTTGGCACACGGAGGCAAGAGGAAGAATTAACTTCTTTGATTACCATTTTCTAAAAGATATCAACATCACTTCCCTGATCAAATCAAGTAGATAAAGCATATTAAGGAAGGATGAGGTTTTCATAAATTTGCTCCCCCTCAATATGTGCCTCGGGGTTTGAAAGAGTTTTGCACATATTAGAAGGAACCAGCACTTAGATACAGATCAATCACGTTTCAATTCTTTGTGGTTTTAAAAGGATGCTCCCCCTCAACATGTGCATGGAAAATTTGAAATCGTTTGGCACATGTGGGGAGGAAAGCTTGCTAAACACTTACGAAACCATTTATCAAATTATCAGTTTAACTCCAATTTAAATCACCAATTCTCCCCCGATCACAATTTTCAAATCATTTGAGATTTGTGATCTCTGTAGATTTAAATTGATTTTGAAAGCTTTCGAGGAGAATTGTGACTTGATTATGAGAACATTTTAACTGATAAGGATCGGATTTTGAGACTTTACACTCCATTGATTAAACATGCATGATTATCTTTTTGAAAAATAATTGAATGTCGAACAACCTTTTGATTTAATTGAAATCATTATCCCCCTCAATCAATGACATAAGTTGTTGATTGAGAGATAGATATTTTGACAAAAGTTAAGTCCAGATGATTTTCAAAAATAGAGTTCGAGTTATTTAACAAAGCAATTAGTTTTTATTAGATGGTAAGTAATTGTTTTAAAGAATCAGAGCATGAGATTTGAAAAACAAGATAAAGCATGGCTCTGTTATTTCTTTGAAAAACGGGTTATTGCCTGAAATGACAATAAACCATTGTTTCATTTCTCCCAAATTTTATTTTTTTATTTATTTTATTTATTTTTTTTAAGAACATTGGAACAATATCTAAAGTCCCGTGTCATTCTTTGAATGACAACACAAAGACCGTAGATATTTTCGAATCGAGAAAAACATGACAAAATGACAATATTTTTTTTTTATTTTTTTTTAAAATTTTTCAAGATTTTTCAAATTTTTATGGATTTTTTGAAAGTTTTATATTTTTCTATTTGCTTTTTGAAAAAAATATTTACAAGATATGGATGAAGAAAGACCTTTTACTCCTCTTCTTCCTCTTGAAGACGTTTAAGTGTTTCCGGTTGAAGACACTTTAGACCAAGTCGTGGGAGGATAAACTCAAAACGTTCTCTAGGAAGAGCTTTGGTGAAGATGTCTGCTAACTGGTATTCAGTCCTCACAAAATAAAGTTCCACCACACCGTTTTCTACTTGCTCTCTGATGAAATGATGTCGAATGTCGATGTGTTTTGCTCTTGAGTGTTGAACGTTGTTGCATGAGAGAGCAATAGCACTTTTGTTATCACAGTACAGAGGGATTTTGTTGAATTCAAAGCCATAGTCAGATAATTGGGATCTCATCCATAGGATTTGAGCACAACAAGATGACATGGCTATGTATTCAGCCTCTGTAGAGGAAATAGAAGTACTCAATTGCTTCTTTGAAGACAAGCTCACAAGCTTATCACCCAGAAACTGAGCACCTCCAGACATACTTCGACGTGTATCTTGACATCCTACATGATCAGCATCTGCATAGGCTGTTAGTGACACACCGGTGTCCTTCGGGTACCAAAGTCCCATATTTATGGTTCCTTGGAGATACTGAAAGACCCGTTTAACCGCTTCAAGGTGCTTTTTGGTAGGCTTAGCCTGATATCTAGCACACATGCAAACAGCGAACAGAATATCTGGTGTACTGGCTGTGAGGTATATCAGGGATCCGATCATACTACGATATTTCGTTTGGTCTACCATGATCCCTGAGTGGTCCTCATCCAGTTTAGTACGCTCTATCATGGGAGTGTCAACAGGGTCACTAGAATCAAATCCAAATTTCTTTAAAATCTCATTTGCATATTTAGATTGATTTATAAAAATGCCTCCGAGACTTTGTGAAATTTGTAATCCCAAGAAAAATGACATTTGTCCCATCATTGACATTTGAAATTTGGAACCCATTTCATTTGAAAAATGATCACATTCATTGGGGTCAGTCGAGGCAAAAATAATATCATCAACATATATTTGAACGTGAATTAAATGTGTGCCTGACTTTCTGGTGAACAATGTTGGATCAACTGCTCCTTTGCTGAATCCAGTAGATAGAAGAAACTTTGATAGCGTATCATACCATGCCCTTGGAGTTTGTTTCAAGCCATAAAGAACCTTCTTCAAATGATAGACGTGAGTAGGATGCTCTGGATTCACAAAGCCTTCAGGTTGGCTGACGTATACGACTTCTTTAAGATCTCCGTTAAGAAAAGCCGTCTTTACATCCATCTGATAGCCTACCATGTTCTTACTTGCAGCATTAGCCAAAAAGATTCTGATTTCCTCCTCTTGACGGTATCCTTTTGCAACCAATCGAGCCTTATTCTTTAAAACATCACCATGCTCATCAAGTTTCACTTTGAAGATCCACTTTAGAGCAATGATCATAGCACAATCAGGAGCAGGTACTAATTCCCATACACCTAGTCGATCAAACTTATGAATTTCTTCTTGCATGGCATTGAACCAGCTGTTTTCATTCATGGCAGTTTTAGCATCTTTTGGTTCGACCTTAGAGAGTACGGAGTTGAAGAAGCACCATAAGGCATCGGTTGCAAGTTGTTTCCGTGTAGATACTGGAAGAGAAGGGTTTCCAATGATGTTGTCCAATGGATAATCATGTGTCCACTTTCTAATGTGTTCATGTGGTTGTTGTTGAGGAACTGACATAGCAGAGTCGATATATCCCGATGAAGATGGTTCTGATGATGATTCAGGAGCAAATATGTTTTCAAATGGAGCATCTTCGGGAGTAGCAAAGGGATTAACTTCATCATGGGTGCCAGAAACAATTCCATAATGTACATTCGATGATTTATGATTTGTTGATGAGACAGAGTGATCACCAGCAGGCGCTTCTTGGCTTAATGATATTGAAACAGAAGGGTTGACTTCATTGACAGGGATAGGAGCAGCCTCTGATGATGGAATTGACATTTCATTAGCATTTGGCTCATAGTGTTCATCAAATATTGGATCAAACAATTTCTTTAAATCATCTTCTGATGGAGGTACATAAGGAGTTGCTAGAGAGGGATTAGAGACAAGAGTAGAACTGATAGGACCAATTGATGAAGATTGAGATGCGGGTCCAGAACTGGATTGTCCTGGAGCCATTTGCCCGGATAGCACATCGAACGTGACGTGAGTAGTTTCCATGATATCTCGAGTTCTTTTGTTGTAGATTCGGTAACCCTTCTTGTTAGATGCATATCCTACAAAAACTCCAATGTCCGCCTTAGCTCTTAATTTACCTAAATCTTGACCGTCATTTGTTGGGTAGCACAAAGCACCAAACATACGAAGGTAGGAGAGATCAGGTTTTCGTTTATGGACGAGTTCATATGGAGTTTTTCCATGAGAGGTATGTATGAGGGAACGATTTTGGGTGTAGCAAGCAGTGGCAATGGCTTCATCCCATAGAAACATTGGAACCTTTGAATAAATTAGCATTGTTCTTGCGGCTTCCACAAGAGTTCAATTTCGTCTTTCAACTACACCGTTCTGTTGAGGAGTTCATGGAACACTTCTTTGATGGCTGATCCCAACACTTTCATAAAAATGAATTAAGTCTTTGTTAACAAACTCTGTGCCATTGTCTGTTCGAACAATTCAAACAGTATTGTTGAGTCGAACCTGAAGCTGTTCGATAAGTTTGATGATGACATTTGGAGTTTCATCCTGTGTCCTCAAAAACTTTACCCAAGTAAATCGAGAGTAGTCATCAACAATGACTAGAATGTATTTCTTCCCATTTATCATTTGCACTCTCATTGGTCCGCACAGATCCATATGAAGGGTATGAAGAACTTCCATTACTGAGTTTGTGGGTTTTGATTTGTGGGCATAGTTCGTGATTTTTCCCAATTGGCAAGCTGAGCAAATATGATCTTTTTCATATTTTAATCTGGGTAAGCCGCTGACAAGGTCCTTTCTGGACAGGTTATTCATGGTGCCGAAGTTCAAGTGATTGAGAAGACGATGCCATAACCATGACTTTGTTTTCGAAGCCTTTGACAACAAGCAGATTGGAGAGGACTTCATCATGTCTTCGATAGAGATGGTGTATAGATTTGAACCACGGGTTCCTCTTAATAGTTCCACACCATCGAGTTCTCTAACAAAACAAGTATGTTTTCTAAATGCCACTTCTAGATCAGAATCACAGAATTGACCAATAGAAAATAACTTATGACTAAGACCTTCAACATAATATACCCTGGAGATTACACTTTTGCCAACTACATAATCACCATAACCCATAATTGCTCCAAAATGGTTGTTCCCGAATCTAACAGTCCCGATGAATTTACTCACGAAGTTCATGAGCCGCGAGCGATCTCTAGTCATATGCTTGGAACAGCCTGAGTCCAAGTACCACAGAACGATTTAAACGATCTACAGTTGAACACAGACAAGAATGGATAACTGGATAATTGGGATCCCCATGCAAGAATGGGTTCCATTTGGTTAGTAACAGTGATCGGAACACCCACATCAGAGGTAGAAACAATGGACTCATTAGAAATAGATGCAGTGCTAGCGTCCGTATTTGACATATTCAAAGTATGTTCACTTTTTAAGGGAATAGTTCTACCAGTAGGCATCCATTTTCTAGTGGGCATTGATTTAGAAACTTTAGGGCAAAGGTCATTAATCTTACGGCCAGTAGGTATCCATTGATAACCTATATTACTAAATTTCCTTCCTGTGGGTTTCCACTATTTCCTAACTTTATTTCGCCTTTGCCTTTTAGCCTTCTCAGCTTGAATTTTAACATTAACAGTTTTATCAGGGCATTTGACAGCATTAGACAAAACATTCACACCACATTCATGATTAGTAAAAGAAATCAAGCAGTCATCATTACATGGTTTGCGAATAGTAGCAGAATTCGAATTAATTACAGTACGCTTATAGCTAATACTAGAATCAACACGATTCATTTTATTCAACTCAAACTTAATATTCCTAGGGTGATCTTCTACTCTCTTCCAATGCACATTCTTAGCTTGCGAGGTCCTATCTTGCTTGGTATTGCCTGGAGGTTTTGACCCGCTTGCTTTTATGTCACCGATTACTCCTGTAGAGGGAATTATGGGAACATTAGTTGGTTGATCTACTTTTTGCATTCCTAAACTAGACGTGCAGGGATCTGAACTACTTGAAGGCACATTAGTGTTCACTTTCTTAAAACTGGGCTTAGAATGGTTTGTATGCTTGGCACTAGGCATAGAACAAGGCATCACAGCTTTACCTTTCGCACCTAAGGATTTAGGACATGTTTCTATTAAACATTCAAGTAACTCTTGATGTCGTTTGGCTTGAATGCAAGAAAACCTAATTTCTCTATCAAGAGGCTTATTTATGAAGTCCTCTTCCACAATCTCACAGAGACATTCTAGACTATCCTTAAGGCGAGCACAGTAGTTATGAAACACAGGTTCATTATTTCTAAGATGAGGAGGACTGTATTTAACAGTCACAATATATTTGCAGTCTGAGGATGACTTTGATGCAACATTCTCATTAAAAGCAAGTGGCAGTTTCCCTTTTTCCTGACTCCTCAGATTCTCAATTTCCTTTTGTAAAGACGTTATTTTTTCGTTGTTCTTGTCACGAGTGACTTTCATTGAATCATATAACTCTTTAAAGTGTTGTTTGACCTTTTCATTTTCTTTTAGAAAACTCTCATTTTCCTTTTGTAAAACATTAATCAAGTTTTGAAGATGAAACGTCTGAGAACTCTGAGAATCTAAAGGAGGAGGCATTTGAGAGCCTGTCACATTGTTCTTTTCACCCTTTAATTGTGAAATTTGGGTTCTCAATTTTTTGATCGTGTTACAATGAGCTCGAATTTGTTCATCACGTTTGCTAATTTCAAAAACTGCATCAAATTCAGGAGCATCCAAGGATGTCTTGATATTTGAGGTTTTAACATTTTCTTTTAGATGTTGATATTTTAATTGCAAAGCAAGATGCTCAACTTCCAATTTAGAGAACTGTTTCACCAAGTTATCATGATCATCCTGTTCAACTTTATCATGCAATTTAGAGATAGTTTTTTCAAGCTCAATGACACGATCATGAGAGACTTTCAGAGCAACAGATAATTCATGAAATTGAGAAGCATTAATGGAACAATTCATAGCAGTGTAAAACACATCTTGAGTAATACATTCAGAAATAAGATTCTCATTCAAGGTGTGCAAGTTCTTCCTCTCAATCTCATTATATTTTAATTCTCGCTCATAGTCACTAACCTCAACAATCATCGCATCAAATTCCTTTTCCATTTCTTTAATATCTAAATCCATCCCCTTTTTAAGACTCTAAAATTGACCTTTTAATTGTTTAAAGAAAGGCATGACCTCAGTTAAATAGCATTATTTAGTTTGCTTAAAACCCCTTTCCCCTTCAGTTATCCCAGTGGGTGTGATCATTTTCTTACAAGTTTTCTCAAAATCAACAAATAATTGAAAAATTACATATTGTCTGATTAAGGTCTTGCTCTTAGTGGGAATTGATCTAGGAACTAAATGCATTGGGGTATTGGGGGGATAAACAGTGGCAGGAAGCATTCTCCTACATGGGGGATTCTTTTCAACAAACTCATCAGCTTTTTTCATGTCCATATCCTTTTTCCAAAACACTTGTTCAGGGGTCAGCTGTGTTTGAGGTCTAAACTTGAACAGGTTGCACCATAACCTTCCCATCTCTGACAGTTGCTTGATTGTGTGGATTGGATGCTGTTATGAGGTTATTGTTGGTGTGTGGAAGAGAGTTCATGTTTTGGCTGACCATGAGAGACAGTTGATTGATGAAGTTTTCCATGAATGTGTTTGGGTCTGGAGGCTTATATGCTGGATCAGGGATGAGTTTGTAATTACCATTACCCATGGGTATGACTTGAGAAGCTTTGGTAGTAATACCAACATTTGTGTAAAAGGCTGTTGAGTCATTTGAGGAACTTGTTTCTCCCTGGTTGGTTTTGAACTGTTCTAGAATCCTTTTCTCAAACATAGCATGTCTCTCATTCTGAAGAAGAAAGGCATACAGTTGCTCATAGTTTGTATTCTTCAATCCTTTGGTTAGCTTCACAGTGGTGACAAATTTGTGCCATTCGGGATTCATGTTGTTCACAAACTTTGAGTTTAGCTGAATGTTTGGCATGGTCATTTTGATGTTCCTCATGTCATTCACAAGCTTATGGAATCTCACGTAGTACTCATAGACACTATCATCTGGTTTCATCTTGAAGTGCTCAAACTCATCATACAGTTGTGATTCTATTTCTTCCTTGGTTAATTCAGAACCTGAGAGAAGCATCTTGACATTATCCCAAACTGCCTTGGCTTCAGTGTTGTGATTGATAAGCTTGTAAATGTCTTTTGGAAGACCCTGTAGTATGATGTTTGAGGCCCTGATATCAGCATCAAATCTCTTTTTCTCCTTATCACTGAGCTCATCATACGTATTTGGTCTGTCCAAACCAAAGATCATGGTTCCATCTGCAGCAGTATCAATTATGTCTCTTGTAGTCTCAATCTGATAAGGTCCTTCATCAATTGATTTGAGAATGTTGACCCCATTTTCCTTTCCAAGACAGTACAATCTGATTCGTTGAGCCCAAGAGTCGTAGTCAGTTTTGTCAAGCATGGGTGGACGAGTATCAGAACCAGTTGTTTGAACATCCTCAGCAACAGTGGAGATGATTGTAGGTACGTTAGTAGACATGTTAACAGATTACACGGGATTTTATAACTCTATGATTAAACCGGGAAATAGATTCTTTCACGGGATTTTACTAAATCAAGAGAAAACCGTATTACAAACAAAAATCAACCAAGTCGCTAAGAATTGTTGAACCAAGTCGCTAAGCCCAAGTCACTAAGACCCAAGTCGCTGGACACAAGTTGTTAAAGCACCAAGTCGCTACACAGTCAAGTCGCTAAAGAGCAACTCGCTAAGGTCCAAGTCACTAAAACCAAGTCGCTAGGAATTATGACAACAAATCGCTAAGCACCAAGTTGCTAGACACAATTAAGTTGCTAAAGAACAACTAGCTAAGATCCAAGTCGCTAGTATCAAGTCGCTAACAATTTACACTACAACTCGCTAACAATTTCTGAAGCAAGTCGCTAACCTCACCAAGTCGCTAGCCGTAGTGGAGAATCCACTAACTTGTACTATTTGTCGGCTTATCTCAATAGACAAGTCGCTAACAACTAATACTGTAACTCGCTAACTTTTACTGAAGTAAGTCGCTACGATGAAAAACACAACGAGAACCAAGTCGGTAGCAAGAAAAACTTCAAAAACACACTTTTCAATCCAAAACAAGCTCAACCACAGTGATTCAAGCTTACCTAATCAAAACCCAAGCACTTACAATGATTCTAAACACAAAAGTACACCCAAAATTCAAACTTTAACACTAGAAATGATCCAAATGATGCAAAAACCACTAAACTTTTTCAAACTCAAAAACCATTTAAAAAAACTAGAAATCCAAGGATATGTAAGAGAGATGATTAAACCATGGCTCTTGATACCAATTGTTGCATATTGGATTTCATAAAAACACTAAACCAAAGGTCAAAGAGGCATATAAGATGAGGTTTTAGAGAGAGAAAGAGTTAGAGGTTTGGGAACTTAGTGAGAGAAAGTAAAAGTATTATTATGAGCTCCAACTCTCTACCTTAAGAGGTAGAGAGTATTTATAGTCTTACACAAATCGCCACCTACGGGCTATGGATAAGGCATACAGTGGGTAAAGACCCGTCCGTCCTCCACAGTGTTACATAACTAAATACTACTTAACGTTAAATAATCTACGACTACGAGCTTTCTAACGATTACATATACTTGAGGTGATCGACTCTTTAATGACTGGATTTACTAAATCCTAACACTCCTCATTAGGAGGAATAATGATACAAAATCAAGGTGTTGAGTCAACACTAGCTCCGGCTTCGTTTTCACCGTCACCATCAAATAATCCCATTTGGATTATGAGAAATTATCAAAGTCAACCACCCGACCATATGGAAGTTGACACTTCTTTACCACCACCATCATTTTTGGTCAAGCCATCTTCAAATGCGCCTCCACCAATCCCTTCATCGTTTGAGGCTCCACAACCCACTTCACTTGGTCCTTCGCATCAAGAAATTTCTTTTCTTCCACCACCACTACCTAGCCATGACAAAGATTCTTATCATTGTCAACATGTTGAAAGTTTGATATGAGAAGATCAACGTTTCATGTTCTATCACCTCCTCGAACGTTTCGACGAGATTAAACCTAGACAAACTTGAGCTAGAGGATTTTAGTGGTGTCCTAGTATCAAGCGTTAATTAGATAAGTCTAGTAATTCCAAGTCATGTATCGTTCATTTTCTTAGTTTTTAGAGTCATGTACATCATACCTCTAGTTTTATTAAATGAAATTACATGATACTTGCTATATTTCTGAGTATATGATTATGTTGTATAATACATATCTCACTTTGATGTTAACATTATTTGTTATATCACCATTGCTGAATTTATTCATCAGCCAGACGGATCCTTGTTATTTGCCTAGACGGATCCCCCCAAGGAGGGAACCGTGGGATCCGTGCAACAGAAACCTATTTTTCTACTAACTTGAATCGTATTTGCAGGAAATTATGCATTATACTTGCTTTCTAACCTTTGTTTTGTAGTTATTCAATTTATACATGAAGACTTTGACACCATAAAGCTAGGGGGAGCTTTGTGTCAAAGCAATAAATTGCAAAATCATTTGCAATAATAGGATTACATTTCCTGACGTCCCTTTGCAAAGTTGCAATCATCAAGGGGGAGCGTATTCGTCACATAGACGAAATCTTTTGCAAACTTAGTTGCAAATAAACTAGCTTAGTATTATTTATTACTTGACGCCCTCACTTAGGGATGGACTCGTCAAGGGGGAGTTAAGACGATATCTTTTCCCGCTACTTACTCTCCAATCTTTTATTTCTCACATGTTTTTCTTAAAAACAATGTGTTAGTTACTTTCCGAAGTTCTTTTTGTTTCGACAAAAAGGGGGAGAAGAAAGTAAAAACTACAAATTCAAACGTTTACGAATTTTAGCTTTTCCTTAAAATAATTTTATGTTTTGTCATCAACAAAAAGGGGGAGACTGTTAATACAAATAAGCCGTAAAAACGTTTATTTATATTTTACGATCTTCTATTGTTTTGTCGATAACAAACGTAAAATCATTTTAACGAAACAAATAAAATACGTAAATGGTTTGAGCCAATAGTTTTCTAACACACTTACATTTTAACATGAAACACTAAAACAAGTATAAGTGATTTTATGATTTAGTAATACATATGTAAAACAACTAGTGTTTACATATTTGGGCAAATATATACATAATTAGTATGTATTATAAATGGGTAAAAACTACAACCCATGGTATTGACCCATACCCATTTGACTAGGTGCATTGCACTCATTAGATACATTGTATCTAAATAAAATACCCATGGATCAACCCATAACCCATGACCCATGACTCACAACCAAAATACCCATGGGCAAAGAGGAGCATCCCACGAATCCCTAGCTTTGCACTAGACGGATCCCTTGTGGGAGGGATCCGTGTTATCCGTGGAACAATAGGCATTTTTCCTCTATAAATAGTGAGCCATTTCTTCATTGTTCTTCACCCCTTTCTCTCACAATTTCCCTTTGAGTTAAAAACTCACTAACCCAGATCCAAGTGATCTATGTATGTAGTTTTGTTTTTGTGTGATCCTCTAGGTTCCACTTAAAGGCGAGATCACCACCTTTGAAGTCAAGCAAGCTCTAGTCCATGAGTTGCCATGCTTCCTCATCATCAAGACTACTGAAGTCCTCTATTTGATGATTGTTTTCTTTTTCGTAAGAAGTGTAGTGTTGAAGACATTTGTGAAAGGTGTCTCAAGTGTCAAGACGAAGATACTAGTGAAGAGTATCTATCGTCCAGATCATAAGCACTTGTGGTGGGTGCTTAGAAGTCAAGACTAGAGGCATTAGTGAAGGGTGCCTAGAAGTCAAGACACAAGACATTAGTGAAGGGTGTCTTGAAGATGGAGTCAAAGGTATTAGTGAAAGGTGCCTAAGGTGTACATTCGATATGGTGTGATTCGATGTACTAGATAGATTAGTATTGGGTCAAAGGATATTGATATCCTTGTTGATGTTGATATAAGGAGTTGATCTCCTTTGGGGTTAAGTGATTGGTGTAGTGTTGGGTAGTAGTTCATCCATTATAATGGAACTCGGTATCTAGCCTAGTATCGGATAAAGGGTAGGTGACGTTGTGATAGGATTGGTTCTCCTTGGTGTAAAGGACCCGGTATCTAGCCTTGTACCGGATAAAGTGTAGGCGACGTTGTGAAGGTTTCTCCACCATAAGAAGTCGGTGTTGTGTAGTGATTACGAACTCTCGAGTAGGTGACTCGGGGAGTGGAGTAGGGCAAGGAAGGTGTCCTTGTAGCTGAACCACTATAAATACTCGCGTTGTGGTTTTGTACTTCTTACTCTTTGTTAGATATTGGATTTCATAAACACATAGCAACCAAGATCAAAGAGGCGTATAAAAGAGTTTAGAGAGAGAAAGTTTTAGAGAGAGAAAGAGAAGAGAGTTGGGAACTATGTGAAACAAACAAAAATACTATTGAAGCTCCAACCCTCTACCTTGGGAGGTAGAGGGTATTTATAGTGTCTTACATAATATGCCTCCTACGGGCTGTAGATCAGGCATACAGTGGGTAAAGACCCGCCCGTCCTCCACGGTGTTACATATTAGCCTAATTATTAACATATCATAACTACGACTACGAGCTTTCTAACGAATACATATACTTGAGTTGACCGACTCTTTAACTCATGGATTTTATAAATCCTAACAATCTCCCCCTAAGGGAGGTCACCTCAAATTACATTGATTACAAACAGATATTACATTTTGATTGTTCTTGGTTTCTTGATTATGTTCTTTGCTCTATAGTCCGTAGACTTTGATTCTTCATGTTCCGCTTGTTTGATACTTCAAGTGGAGGTCTTTATCTGATCCACGTGCTGATAATTATTGAGCCAGCTTTGAGATCATCAGCCACCATATATCTCTGGCTCCTCCATTGCATTGTTGCCATCATGTGATGTTGTGACATTTGGACCGACATGCTCACATTCTGGATCATGATGTCTTCTCATCAGAGTTGCGAAAGCTTTTAATGAATCATGATATTTGCAGCAGCGTAGCAGAAGCATGGAGTGAAGATATCAGAGTCGTTGATGCTTTTATCATGATTTCTCTAGATGTTAATGCGTTGTGTGAGCATGCGGCTATGGATTGACACCTCAATTGTGAACAGCTGCACTCGTCGGGGTGTTCCTGCATACAACAGTTAGCAATAAAATTGCACGAAAGTGTTTTTGATCACTTTCGTTGAATTGAGGTACACGACCCACGGTTCCCCGTTTATCAGTACAAGTACTGCCTGTGATCAGGTAGTATTCCTAAGAATCTCCTTGACAGGGTTTCGCAGCTGCTCTAGCCGTTCTCAAACTGGAACGTCTCAAAGAAGACAACACGGAGTGAGTGAACTAACAAATTAAGATTAACTGATTAATTAAAAAATGATTTGAACAACAATCGTGTATTGCATATGAGAAAGAATTTTCGTAACACAATGAAGGTTTTATTTAGAACATCAATTTTCAATTATAAACACCTTTTGATATTTGAAAATATGATACACAATCGATGTGCCATAGAAAAATGATTTTTGCGCACAACGACTGGTTTTTTCAAAGGTATCCATCAATCTATTACCTGAACCAGGATTGATCCATAATTTTGAATCGCCCCATTGTTTCTGTTCAGTTGTCACATGGTTGATCTATTGGATAGATCTCGCATGCCACCTACCAAGAGCTTGTTTGATGTTGGCTCTAGAAGGCTTTCCATCTTCATTGTGAATATGTTTGCATATCACTCAGATGTTTTGGCAATACCACAAGGATAATGCGTAGGACTCTTAAAATATATTCTCCCTTTCCACATTGTGTGAAACAGAGAGTCTTCATTGACAGTGTCCTAATGAGATTTATTGATGATCTCATGGCTCTAGGCTTAATTGTGCACATTTGGTTCCTATGCCGGAGACTAGGGAGAGGGTCTCCTTTTTCAATATCAACAATCTCTAATAGAAAGTCGATAGATAATGTAGGTCCCCCTTGAGAATGAAACAAGTCCTTTTAATAGGAACCTGAGTAGCTTGGGAAGTTTAGTGTAGCGCGTCACTGGGTGCATGACGTCTTGTCTTCAATACCAGTGTTACCTTTGTAACCACCAGTAGCATATGAATTGAACCCGGTTACTGCCCTAAGGTTGAATTATTGGAGGGCTATTTCTTTTCACCCTTTTCTCATTTCATTTCTTTTTCATTCTTCAACCCCTTCAGTGCTTACCGAGACTTCATAACTAGAACCTTGTTGGGTTTATTCCAGTACTAGCTCTGCCTCAGTCTGCACTCTTCCCCTTTCTCATTTATCTCTTTTTTTCATCACACCTAAGGACTTCTACACTATCTAGTGGATTTTCCCTCGGTAGATCCCTCCAGCTCTGGCGGGATCGTGGGAACGAATACCTAACCTAACCATCCTTATAACTCTATACATATAGTAAATTTGGCCAGTCTTTTGGTATTGTTCTTCTTCCATTGAAACCAATTGAAAACCATTTGAAAATTAATCCAAGTACTTGTGATACATAATCAAAACATTTTGTACCTGAATTATTTTTGATATTTTTAGAAAAAGCTCCCCCTCAACATGTGCATCATATATGAAATGGTTTTAGCACATGGAGGCAAGAGGACTTGAAAATCTCAGATTTTAGAACGAAAAATTCTATTCTTTGATCAACAATTTCTAAAAGATATCAACATCACTTTCCCGATCAAAATTAGTATTTTTCATACTTAGTTAAAGATATTTTTGGGAAAGGATGTGGATTTCAAAAGAATTGCTCCCCCTCAACATGTGCATATAATTCTGAAATTGTTTTGCACAAAGAGGGAAGAGTTCTTAGAAGCACTTGTCACGATCATAGAGCCATACGGAAACCATTAGAAAATCAATCAAGGTACATTATGTTGAAACATATGAATATTTGTACCTTGAAGGTTTATTTTCCTTTTAAAATGCTCCTCCTCAATATGTGCTTCGAGATTCGAAAAGAGTTTAGCACATAATAGATGGAGCTTGCACTTTGAGACAAATCATCACGTTTTAACCCTTTATGGTATAAGAAAGATGCTCCCCCTTAACATATGCATGGAAAATTTTGAAATAGTTTGACATATGAAGAAGGGACGCCTTGTTAAACACTTGTCACAACCATTTATTGCGTTATCAGTTTAAATCCAATTTAAATCACAAATTCTCCCCCGATCACAATTTTCAAGTAATTTGAGATTTGTGATCTCTATTGATTTAAATTGTTTTTGAAAGCTTTTGAGGAGAGTTGTGACTTGCTTATGAAAACATTTAACCGATCTGAGACTTTAAACTCCAATGATTAAACATGCTTGAGTATCTTTTGAAAACATGACATTAGCCTTGGTCTAGTTCCATTTGATAAAGAACATTGTTCATTTTGATTATTCAAACTTAGACCCTGCATGAGTACGTGTCAATTGATTGAAAAATAACTTTTTGTGTTAATGAAATCATTCTCCCCCTCAATCAATGATATGAGTTGTTGATTGAGTGTTAGAGATTTTGTCAAAGAATAAGCCCAGATGATTTTCAAAAATATGGTCCAAGTTATTTTCAAAGCAATTTGTTTTCGTTAGACGATAAATATTTTTCAGAAGAATATTTAGAAGGAAAAATATTTGTGAAGGAAACATTTGTCTTTTTGCCGACAAACATTTGATTTTGAGAGTCAGAGCATGAGATTTTAAAAATTAGATTAAGCATGGCTCTGTTATTTCTTTTTAAACACGGGTTACTGTCTGAAATAACAGTAAGCCACCATTTTTCTCCATTTTTTTTTTTTTTTTAAACAATTTGTGTACATTTGAACTTCATCTAAAGACCCGTGTCACTCTTTGAATGACAACACAAAGATCGTAGATGAAATCGAATAAAAAGATCAAGACAAAAATGACAATATTTTTGGAATTTTTCACATTTTTAAAATTTTTATGGATTTTTTGAAAGTTTTATATTTTTCTATTTTGTTTTTGTTGGTTTTATAATTTTGTATTTTGTTTTTGACGAAAATATGTACAAAGAATAGATGAATATATGCCGTTACTCCTCTTCTTCCTCTTGAAGACGTTTGAGTGTTTCAAGTTGAAGACTCTTGAGTCCAAGACAGGGAAGAATAAACTCGAAACGTTCTCGAAGGAGTGCTTTACTGAAGATGTCTGCTAGCTGATATTCAGTTCTTTCAAAGTAGAGTTCTACCACACCTTTTACCACTTGCTCCCAAATGAAATGATGTCGAATGTCGATGTGCTTTGCTCTTGAATGTTGAACGTTGTTGCAGGAGAGAGCAATGGCACTTTTGTTATCACAATACAGAGGAATTTTGTTGAAGTCAAAGCCATAGTCAGATAGTTGGGATCTCATCCATAGGATTTGAGCACAACAAGATGACATGGCGATGTATTCAGCCTCTGTAGAGGATATCGACGTACTCATTTGTTTCTTAGAAGACCAGCTTACAAGTTTTTCTCCCAAGAATTGAGCACCACCTGATGTGCTTCGACGTGTATCTTGACACCCTGCATGGTCTGCATCTGCATATGCTGTTAGTGACATGTTGGTGTCCTTCGGATACCAAAGTCCCATGTTAATGGTACCTTGGAGATACTGAAAGACCCGTTTTACCGCATCATGGTGCTTTTTCGTAGGCTTAGTCTGGTATCTAGCACACATGCATACATCGAACATAATATCAGGTCTACTGGATGTGAGGTACATCAGGGATCCAATCATACTACGATATTTTGTTTGATCTACCATGATCCCTGAGTGGTCCTCATCCAGTTTGGAACGCTCCACCATGGGAGTGTCAACGGTGTTACAATTGTCAAATCCAAATTTCTTTAAAATTTCATTAGCATATTTAGATTGATTGATAAAAATGCCTCCGGGACTTTGTGAAATTTGTAATCCCAAGAAAAATGACATTTGTCCCATCATAGACATTTGAAATTTGGAGCCCATTTCATTTGAAAAATGGTCACATTCAGTAGGGTCGATTTGAACATGAATTAAATGTGTGCCACACTTTCTGGTGAACAATGTGGGATCCACTACTCCTTTGCTGAATCCAGTAGATAAGAGGAACTTTGACAGAGTATCATACCACGCCCTTGGAGCTTGTTTCAGACCATAGAGAGCCTTCTTTAAGCTATAGACATGACTAGGACGTTCAGGATCCACAAAACCTTCTGGTTGACTGACGTACACGATTTCTTTCAGATCTCCATTTAGAAAGGCAGTCTTTACATCCATTTGATAAACCACCTTATTCTTACTAGCATCATTAGCTAAGAAGATTCTGATTGCCTCAATACGTGCAACTGGAGCAAATGATTCCTCAAAGTCAATACCCTCCTCTTGACGATATCCTTTTGCAACAAGTCTTGCCTTGTTCTTTAATACATCCCCATGCTCATCAAGTTTCACTTTGAAGATCCATTTGAGAGCAAAGATCATAGCACACTCTGGAGCTGGTACTAATTCCCAAACATCAAGTCGGTCAAAATCATGAATTTCTTCCTGCATTGCATTGAACCAACTGTCCTCTGACATTGCAGTTTTGACATATTTTGGTTCGACTTTTGACAGTATGGAATTAAAGAAGCACCATAAGGCATATGTTGCAAACTATTTACGGGTGGATACCGGACGAGAGGGATTCCCTATGATATTATCCAACGGATGATCGTGTGTCCATTTTCTGAAATGCTCGTGTAGTTGTGGTTGAAGAACTGAGGTAGCAGAGTTGTTTTCCCCTGATGAAGATGGTTCTCATGATGGATCAGGGGCAAAAATATTTTCAAACGGTGCATCTTCTAGAGTGGCAAAAGGGTTTTCATCAGTTGTGACTGCAGTAACATTTCCATTATGTACGCTTGAAGATTGAAGAGCTGAGGATGATGAAGAATGATCTGCAGTAGGTGCTTCGTGAGATAACGACATAGATATGGATGGATTGACTATGTTGGATGGATTAGAAGCTTCCTCTGTTGAAGTAGTAGAGTGAATGTTGTCCTGAGATTCAAAGTACTCATCAAACATTGGATTAAACAATTTCTTCACATCTTCTTCCGAAGGTGGTACATATGGAACTGCAGATGAGGGATTCTGTACAAGAGAGGAACTAATGGGACTACTTAATGAAAGTTGAGAGGCGGGTCCAGAACTGGATTGTCCTGGAGCCATTTGCCCGATCAACTCATCGAACATAACGTGAATTGTTTCCATGATATTTCGGGTTCTTTTGTTGTAGATTCGGTATCATTTTCTGTTTGGTGCATATCCTACAAACACTCCAATGTCCGCTTTAGCTTTCAGTTTACCTAAATCTTGACCCTCATTAGTTGGATAACATAGAGCACCAAACACACGAAGGAAGGATAGATCAGGTTTTTGATTGTGGACAAGTTCATATGGAGTTTTTCCATGAGTTGTGTAAATTAGGGATCAATTTTGGGTGTAGCATGCAGTGGCAATGGCTTCAGCCCAGAGAAACGTTGGAACCTTTGAATAAATCAGCATTGTTCTTGCGGCTTCCACAAGAGTTCGATTTCGTCTTTCAACTACACCGTTCTGTTGAGGAGTTTGTTGAACTCTTCTTTGATTACTGATTCCAACACTTTCATAAAACTGACTAAGTTCTTTATTAACAAACTCAGTTCCATTGTCTGTTCGGATGATTCTAACAGTCTTGTTAAGTCGAACCTGCAGCTGTTTGATAAGTTTAATGATGACATCTGGAGTTTCATCCTTTGTCCTCAAGAACTTAACCCAAGTGAATCGAGAGTAGTCATCAACCACGACTAACACATATTTCTTCCCGTTAATTGTCTGCACTCTCATGGGTCCACATAAATCCATGTGAATAGTATGAAGAACTTCCATAACTGAATTTGTAGGTTTGGATTTGTAGGCATACTTCTTGCTTTTTCCCAATTGGCATGCTGAACAGAGATGATCCTTTTCATACTTTAGTCTGGGTAAGCCTCTTACTAAGTCCTTTCTGGAAAGATCATTTATGGTGCCGAAGTTCAAGTGATTGAGACGACGATGCCATAACCATGACTTTGTTTTAGAATCCTTTGAGAGTAAGAAAATTGGAGAGGACTTAATCATGTCTTCGATGGATATGGTGTATAAGTTGGTTCCACGTGTTCCTTTCAAAAGTTCTACACAATCCAATTCCCTAACGAAGCATGTATGTTTTCTAAAGGCTACCTCTAGTTCGGAATCACAGAATTGACTAACAGAAAACAAATTATGACCAGGACGTTCAACATAGTATACCCCGGAGATCACACTACTTCCAACAACATAATCTCCATAACCCAAAATAGATCCAAAGTGATCATTTTCGAATCTAACAGTCCCGATGAATTTACTCACAAAGTTCATGAGCCGTGACCGGTCTCCAGTCACATGCTTGGAACAGCCTGAGTCCAAGTACCCCAAAATGATTTGAAAGACCTGCAGTTGAACACAAACAAGAATGGATAACTGGATAATTGGGATCCCCATGCAAGAATGGGTTCCATTTGGTTAGTAACAGTGATTGGAACACCCACATCAGAAGCAGAATCAATGGAATCATTAGGGATAGATGCAGTGCTAGTGTACACATTAGACCTATTCAAAGTATGTTCACTTCTTAAAGGAATAGTTCTACCGGTAGGCATCCATTTCCTAATAGGCATTGAATTTGATAATTTAGGGCACCACTCATTAAGATTAAATTTGCGGCCAGTAGGTATCCACTGATAACCTACATTACTAAATTTTCTTCCTGTGGGTTTCCAATGTTTTCTAACCTTCTTCCACCTTTGCTTTCTAGCCTTCTTAACTTGATTGTTGGCATTAACAATTTTAACTGGATATTTAATAGCATTAATCAAATCATTCACACCACATACATGATTAGTAACATAAACCAAGCAATCATCATTACATGTTTTGCCAAAAGTAGCAGAATTCGCATTAATTACAGCATGCTTAGAACTAACACTAGAATCAACACAATTCGTTTTATTCAACATAGTTTCATTCTTCCAAAGGTGATCTTCTACTCTCTTCCACTGAACATTCCTAGCTTGCAAGGTCCTATCATTCTTTGTTGTGCCTTGAGGCTTTGACCTGCTCTCTTTGGTGTCACTTTTTACTCCTGTAGAGGGAATGGGAACATTAGTTGGTTTTGCTACTTTTTGCATTTCAAGTTTAGAAGTGCTGGGATCTGAACTACTTGAAGGCACATTAAAGTTCACTTTCTTAACACTGGGCATAGAGCAAGGTATAATAACTTAATCATTCTTACAAAAGGATCTTGGGCATGTTGCTCTTAAAAATTCAAAAAGCTCCTGAGATCATTTGGCATATAAGCAAGCATACCTAACTTCACTATCAAGTGGTTTATTTATGTGATCTTCTTCTACAATCTCACGAAGGCATTCTAGACTATCCTTAAGATGATAAAAGTAATCATGAAACACAAGTTCATTGTTTCTAAGATGAGGAGGAATATATTTTACTGTTACTGCATACTTAGAACCTGCAGATGCCATTGAAACAACATTCTCATCACAAACAAGTGGCATTTTTCCTTTTTCCTGTCTCTTCAGATTCTCAATTTCTTTTTGTAAAGAAGTTATTTTTTCGTTGTTCTTGTCACGAGTGACTTTCATTGAATCATGTAACTCTTTAAAGTGTCGCTTAACTTTTTCATTTTCTTCTAACGATGGAGGTATTTGGGAGCCATTCACATTATTTCTTTCGCCCTTCAATTGTGAGATTTGGGCTCTCAATTTTCTGATCGTGTTACAATGAGCTCGAATTTGTTCATCACGTTTGCTTATTTCAAAAACTGCATCAAATTAAGGGGCATCCAAGGATGTCTTGATATTTGAGGTTTTAACATTTTCTTTGAGATGTTGATATTTTAATTGCAAAGCAAGATGCTCAACTTCCAATTTAGAAAAATGTTTCACCAAGTTAGCATGATCATCCTGTTCAATTTTCTCATGCAATTTAGAATTTGTTTTTTCAAGCTCAATGACACGATCGTGGAAGACTTTCAGAGCAACAAATAATTCATGAAATTGAGAAGCATTAATAGAACAATTTGTAGCAGTGTAAAACACATCTTGAGTAATACATTCAGAAATCAAATTCTCATTCAAGGTATGCAGATTTTTCCTCTCAATCTCATTATATTTTAACTCTCGCTCATAATCACTAACTTTAATTTCCATTTCATTTAACATCTTTTTCATGTCTTTCACTTCAGTGTCAATGGCTCTTTGTAAAGATTCAAATTGTCCTTTTAGTTGCTCAAAGAAAGGCATGACTTCAGTTAAATAGCATTCTTTTGTTTGCTCAAAACCCCTTTCCCCTTCTGTAATCCCAGTTGGTGTGATTCTCTTTTTACATGTTTTTTAAAAGTCACCAAACAATTGATATACTACATAAAGGTGGAATAGGGTTTTACTTTGTGTAAGAAGAGTTCTGGGCACTAAATGCATAGGTGTATTGGGGGGATACACAGTGGCTGGAAGCATTCTCCTACAGGGGGAATCCGTTCGATGAAATCTTCAGCTTTTTGCTTATCCATATCCTTTTTCCAGAACACTTGTTCAGGGGTCAACTGAGTTTGAGGTCTAAACTTGTTAAAGGCAATCCAATTTTCCTTAGCATAGTTTGGTGTTTTAAAACTGATGTTTTCTTTTATGCATGAGGGACTCTTAAGTTTTTCATCCAATTTCTTTCTAGTAACTTCTTCTAATTGCAAATCTTCCTCAGTGCACTCAGCGCAACTAGGTTTCTGTATAGGCTTAAGGATTTCATTACCATCATAGATTACCTTATGAGCTTCTCTAGCTTTCTTACAAGCCTCAGGATTTGGTTCATCAACTATCGCAACACTATGTTTGTCACTTAGAACTCTATGCTTAGTGATCATGTGAGCAGTCTGAATGGTATTCCCTTGTACGTACAACTTATTTTCAAGCTTGTTTTTCAAAGTTTTTAGGTTGGAAAAAGCAGTTAAAAGTTTTGATTCCTTAGCATTAAATTCTTGTTTAAGCACTTTAACATTTTCTTGAAGTTCTTGCTTTTGCTTAACAGTTTCGTTTAGTTTGTCTTTTAAAGAATCTAGCTCTTGTTTTAATATCTCTTCCCTAAAATTATTTTTTCTAATAATTGTACGCATTTGGTCATCCATTTACTGCTCACGGGTAGTTAGCTCAAACTTAGCACGTTGTTCATAAATGGCAACTTGTTCTTTATAGGCATTCAGTTCAGAGATAACAGAATCATCAGGGGCACATGTAGTGTATTCATCAAAAACATAGTCATCATTGACTGCAGAAGATGCATCACTTGGTACAAACTCACTTTCACTTTGTATCACATATTGATCATATGGGACAATATTACTATTACCCACATTATCAATATCTAATTCATTAGTTTCATGTGATTGTACTTTCTTATGTATCTTTTGCTCATCAACTTCATCGTATAGTTTTAATACCTCATAAATGATTGAATCTTCGGATGGACCAGCCTGTTGTGGTGATGAGGCCTTTGGAGAGACCATTTGTGAAATGCTAGCCATGAAGATTTTTTTGGCAGTAGGTTCATCATCGACATCTGAGTCAAATGCATCACAGTCAGCAACTTGAAAGGCAGTTTGATGATTGTCACCTATTTCCTGAATTGGCTGCTCATCCATATCAGCATCATATGTTTTGGCATTTCCCTCAGCAAGAAACAACAACTCTTCTTCATCCAAAACCGCTCCATTGTCCTGAGCTTGCACCAGCAGCATCTTGTCCCTGAAATACTCTGCATTTTGAGGGCGTTTTGGAGATGTGCAGTTCCTTGCAATATGTCCTTCACCACCACAGTTGTAGCACTTGATTGGCTTTCCTTGTCCTTGATTTCCATTCCTTCCACGATTCTGATTAGCCACATACCCTCCACGTACTCCACCCTTTCCTTGTTCATATTGTCTTCCTTGCACTGGTTGCACCATGATCTTACCATCTTTGACAATAACATGATTGTGTAGATTGGAAGCATTTCTGATATCATTGTTAGCGTGTGGAGTGAGGTTCAGATTTTGAGAGCCAGTTGATTGATGAAATGTTCCATGATTGTGTTTGGGACTGAACGCTTATATGCTGGATCTGGAATGAGCTTGTGGTTACCGTTACCCGTTGGTATGAGTTGAGAAGCTTTGGTGGTAATTCCTACATTTATGTAGAATGTTGTTGAGTCATTTGATGAGCTTGCATCTCCATGATTAGATTTGAACTTTTCAAGAATCATTCGCTCAAACATAGCATGCTTCTCATTCTGAAGTAGGAAGGCATACAATTGCTCATAGTTGGTGTGCCTTAATCCTTTGGTTATCTTGACTGAGGTGACAAATTTGTGCCATGCGGGATTCATGTTGTTCACAAACTTTGAATTGAGCTGAATATTTGGCATGGTCATTTTGATAATCCTCATATCATTCACAAGTTTGTGGAACCTCACATAGTATTCAGTGACACTTTCTCCAGGGTTCATCTTAAAGTTCTCAAAATCATCATACAGTTGAGATTCCCTGTCTTCTTTGGTCAATTCAGAACCAGAGAGAAGCATCTTAACATTGTCCCAAACTGCCTTGGCTTCAGTGTTGTGATTCATTAACTTGTAGATGTCTTTTGGTAGACCTTGAAGTATAATATTTGAAGCCCTGATATCAGCATCGTATCTCTTTTTCTCCTTTTCATTGAGCTCATCATACGTCTTTGTTCTGTCCAAACCTAAGATCACTGAACCATCCGCAACAATTTCAAGTATGTCTCTGGTAGTCGCAATCTGATAAGGTCCTTCATCAATTGATTTGAGAATGTTAACCCCATTTTCCTTTCCCAAACAGTACAAGCTAATTCGTTGAGCCCATGAGTCATAATCAGTTCTGTCAAGCATAGGAGGACGAGTGTCTGATCCAGCAGCTTGAACGTCATCAGCAACAGAAGAGACGATAGTAGGTACGTTGTTAGACATGATAACAGATTCTACAGGATTTTACTATTCTTTGATTAAACCGGGAAATTGATTCTTTCACGGGATTTTACAAAATCAGAAGAACAACCGTAAAATGTAGCACAAAGAAGTGACAAATCTCAATAGACAAGTAGTGAACTTGACAAGTCGCACCCTAACCAACTCGCTTTTAGGTCAACTCGCTTAATCAAATCGCTTAGTGGACAACTCGCTTTGAGGTTAACTCGCTTAAAAGACAAGTCGCATAAAACACAAGTCGCATAAAGAGACAACTTGCTTAATAGCCAAGTCGCATAAAACCAACTCGCTTAGAGCACAACTCGCTTAAGAGACAACTCGCTGAAACAGACAACTCGCTTTCAAAGCAGCTAGCTTAGGCGACAACTCGCTTAAGTAACAACTCGCAGAAGTGGCAACTCGCTTCAAGCAACACCCCAACTCGCTTCAAAGAAACGTTATACGAGACGCAACTCGCTTAGTACAACTTTAAAAAACAACCACTTTACAATCCAAAAACAACCCAACCACGATGATTCAAGCCTTCCAATTCAAAACCTAAGCACATATGCTGATTCAAAACACAAAAGTACAAACAAAATACAAGCTTTAACACTAGAAATGATCCAAATGATTCAAACTCTTCTAAACACTTTTAACCCCCAAAACCTTGTGAAATCCACTAAAACCAAGAACATGAAAGATGAGTGATCAAACCATGGCTCTGATACCAATTGTTAGATATTGTATTTCATAAAAACATAGCAACCAAGATCAAAGAGGCGTATAAAAGAGTTTAGAGAGAGAAAATTTTAGAGAGAGAAAGAGAAGAGAGTTGGGAACTTTGTGAAACAAAGAAAAATGGTATTGAAGCTCCAACCCTCTACCTTGGGAGGTAGAGGGTATTTATAGTGTCTTACACAATACGCCTTCTACGGGCTGTGGATCAGGCATACAGTGGGTAAAGACCCGTCCGTCCTTCACGGTGTTACATATTAGACTACTTATTAACATATCATAACTACGACTACGAGCTTTTTAACGAATACATATACTTTAGGTGACCGACTCTTTAACTCATGGATTTTATAAATCCTAACACTCTTTATCTTTTCATTACATATTTATATTTCTGTATGTTTGTTTATCAACATCCAACACACATCCAAATAGATTGACATAAGTCGATCTAAATAGTTTAAAACAAGTTTTAATTGGTAAAACTATTCAACCCCCCCCCCCTTCTAGTTTTCCACAATGGGTCAGTCGAAAGGCATGATTTCTTGGTCGTGATTGTAAGTTTTATGAGCCGCGATCAAGCGTGAAAATTTGTAGCGAGATTGACTATAAATAATGGATGAATCGTATCTTGTATCTCTAACATATCGTATATATGAACTATGATTAAGTAAATCTTTATCATTATACGCATTTTAAACCTTAAACTTTGGGAAATTATCACGTGCAAAACTTAGATTTTTATGAATTGACATATTAAACCCTAAACTATAATATTGGTAATATTAAATCTTGAAGTTATTTATTTGTCACTTTGAACCTAAACTATGATAAATTGTCATAATAAACCTTAAACTATGGTAAGTTACATGTTAAACGCTAAACTTTGATAATTGTCATATTTAACCCTAGAGTTTACTAATATGTTATTAAGGAACCTAAACTATGATATTTGTTATGTTAAACCCTTAAATCCAGTAAATTGTCTTTATAACCCTAAAGTTACTTAAATATGGAAACTTACTTATTTCGGAAAGTTACTAAAAATGGAACGTTTCTAAAAATAATGGAAAGGAAACCTTAATTAAGAAATATGAATCGCTATGAACACTAAAATTATGAAATAGCTTTCTTAATACTAAACAACCATTATTCGTGTAGATTCACGGAAGAAGGAGTAACCTTTGTTTTCCTTGTGTGTTTCTGGTGATTTTCTTTACGGTTTAAGGTAGAGATATTCCATCCCTTTTGAGTAGGGACTTCTCATGACTTTCCGATGATTGACTTTGTTTCACTTATGATATTCCTTTGCTATGATCCTTTTTATATGACTCCTTATATGATCCTTTGATATTATTCTATTTGTTATGACATTCGTTTGCTATGATATGATTCCATTCAGTTTGATATGCTTCATTTGATATGATATGATATGATATGATGTGATTATGTTTCGTATGCTTTATTTCTTTTTGTTGCCCGAGCCAACTAGTCATGGAGGTACCATGACCATGTCATTGATGGCACCAATGGCATGACACCATCTGTGGTGGTGTGATTAGTCCACAGCGTCCTCATTTATTATATATGTTTTGAGATCTCTTGGCCATTATGATATGTGTGTATACTTGTCTTGAGCAGGGTACATATATGCTTTGTTTATATGGGGGGGGGGTAGGGATGCATATTAGGTATTATGGTTTGTATGATTTAGTGATTGGTTGTGTGTGCCTTGCACCCCTCTTGCTTCTGGTACGTCGAAGTATGTAGCTCCTTGTACACCTATGAATTGACGGATATGTATGTATGTAGTGTCCTTCATGTGTCATGCTAGACGTTAGGTTATGCGCTCGTGGCAATATTCCTATATGATTCATTTTGATTCCTTATGATTATCTAATTCATATTATTGTTTCATCTCTCATTCCATTGACTCATTTGACTTACGATATTTGTTAAGTTGATCTCTCATTTTTTGACAGATGATATTTGGTATGTCTTATAATACACATACCTTTTACCTAATAAAACGAACTTTATAGACCTAAAACTGACAAAAAATGCCAAATATATATTGTTTTTTGTGTTTATGCGTGTGAAGGTACGGATATTATGAAAAAGGGAAAAAATCAAGGAAAAACCGACGAAAACGAGAACAAGAATGGAAAGAGTTCATAAAAGCCGAGGCCGGGGAAGAAATTTACCAAAGTGGTCTTATTTTTGCTCAACTTGTCACAAATTGCCCTTGGAAGCACTTTTCATCAAAATTGGTCCTTGAACTTTTCAAATTTACAACCCCTGTCCTTTAATAGTTACCGAAACTTAATACTATCCTAAAACTAATCCGGTTATATCAAATCATCAAATCTAATCCAGTCCACCCCATCAAGCCCAATTAACTACAAAAGCCCAATCCCAAAATTACCCGCACCCGTTTTCCCACTAACCCGTAATACAACCCAAGTCAAACATCACTTAAAACCAGTCAAACCTGAATAAATAATTTACCCTTTTTAACGTTGCCCGCCAAAGAAACCCACACAACTATTCATCGTCTCTTTCACCTGAATTCCCATCCGTACCCCTCTCCTCAGCTTAGTACTAAGCATCTTTGAGCTTACTTGTTAGAGGAAATGCCAGGATGGCAATCCCAAGCAACCTGATTGGTTGATGATATATGGAGATATGATCTAAAGGTTGTGGATGAAAGGGATGATGATGCAAAGAATCAAGGGTTGTGATCAAGATTCTAGGAGCTTTTGTGAAACCCTAGAAGAACCCTGAGCTCATCTATAAATACCCTTCGATTTCACTAGTTTAGGCATGTAGTTCTTAGGCTCGTTATAATGTTAAACTTAATTTCCATTGTATTTTTAGTATAATTGTGATAACATCAAATAATCCTGATATTCTAAGCGTTAATTTCCCCTTTTATCGTCACATTATGATTAAAATGCTATTAGAAACATCCTTATTCCTTATTATTTCATTTCAGGAACTATTTCATGCAAGGAAGCGGTATTTGGACATTTCTAAGTCCAAGGATGATTTTCTCTCACATTTTCTAAAGACCACGACGTAACCAAGTGATGAAGTTACGCCGTAATCAAGTTTATAAATAAAACGGCGCAACAATAAGTTGGAGTTACGTTGTAACAAAACCTAAGAACAATTTATGAAGAATATGGCGTAACAATGGAGTGGAGTTACGCCGTAATGTGACTACAGAACATGAAGCATCAACTTTACAAAGACTACGATATAACCCTCAGCTCAGGTTACGCCATAACAGCAGATAAACATCAGATTTACAAAGACTACGGCGTAACCCTCAGCTCAGGATACGCCGTAACCATGGATAAGTTCAAGATTACGAAGAGTTACGGCGTAACTAGTTAATAAATGTTACGCCATAACTAGTATCCAAGCCTATAAATAGATGAAGTTTTCATCAGTTTTAGCATATCTCCTTTCCCAAACCTTTCTAAGGTTTGGGGAGATCAGACATAGAAAAAGAATCATGGTTTAGGAGTATGAAGAACATACTTCTCGTCTACGAGTTTCGTTGTATTCGAGTTTGGATTCGTTTAATATTTTTCTAGGGTTTATATTTTGGATTCATGTTATTAATTTAAGTTTGCATTTATGTTATTGATCTTCTCTTTATTTCTTAATAGACATTTACTAGTCTTGTCATAGATCGCTAGTCTCGGTAATATTATAAGCTTGTTAGTATCTAAAGGTCTGGGAGAATTGACCAATTGACCTCAGCCTAATAGGTTACGAAGTATGGAAGGAATTGGCCATAGTACAACCAATCTTCGTGTGCGAACTGACCAAATGATCACCTATCAAGTGGAGGTATTTAAGAAACTGGGGGAAATCTAAGTTCCTAACGGCCGGGTTTCCATAGACTAGATCTTGTAGATTTGGCTCTTAATGACTGCTATAAAGTTACCGAATGATCCTGGGTGACCTATTCATCTTGGTGAGGAATCTAAGAACCATAGGCCATGACGAAGTGACCAAAGGAGTCTGGCGATAATTAACCACTATATTGAACCTTTATATCAAGAATCAGTTCTTATTTGTAATCTTTATTAAGATTTGCTTTTCTATCTCTTTATCCTAAATTCTTATGTCTGTGCGATTGGAATAATTAAATCTATCTTATCATATCAATATCATATCATTTCTAATCATCTTAGTTCTTTCAAGGTGACAGCTCTCTTGAGACGACACTCGAATTTACCTAAGGCTTTACTTCATCTGATCGGGTTCTCTGCCCGTTAGTATGTGTTTATCCTAAGTTTATCTAAGTTTTATAAATATTAAAAGCATGATGAAATAGCATATCAGATTTTTGGAGCCGCTGCCGGAGAGCAGTTAATGAAAGATCTAAGGTATGAACTATCATATTGACCTAAGTAAGAGACGTGAGTACTTTCAAAACCGTAAAAGGTACGTATCTCAATCTCTCGTATTGCAATTTTTCACATTTACTCTTTGAAGCTATTAGTTATGGCGTAACCTCTATTATGAGTTACGACGTAACCATTAAATAAAAATAAAATTTTTTAATAATTAAAAATTAGTTACGGCGTAACTATTTTCTCCCAATTATGCTCTAAAAATCGGGCGGTATAAAACCCTGCTACGGATGAAAACTAGGTTTTTACCAAATACACAATCTTTTCAATGCCCACATCTACAGTGAAATTTTTCCAAAAAAATTTCTTGAAGATTTTCTCATTCCTATAATCGAGTAATGGCTGGTAAGATCTATCACTACTCTTTTTGATTCTTTTCAATCTATTATTCAATTAGGGTTTATGTGATCATAATTGAGGATCTTGCTTCTTTCACTATAATTATTGTTATTGACTTGGTTAATATATGATTAAAAATGATTCCCCATGTTCTTTTGATTCGTGTCATATCATTATTGGTTGTTTGGGGATGATTTTATCTTGTTTAAGTAGGTTTTGGTCAAACATGAACCTAATGGTTTAGGCGCGGTCCCTCAGCACTAAATAGGTTAAAAATTTATAATTCTTTTTACCCTAGGGATAAAATTGATGGTTACGGTGTAATCTATTGCTGGTCGTAACTGTCTGCTGTGCTGAGTTTCTGGGGAGTGTTACGGCGTATTCAGTGGGTGATGTTGCGCCATAACCATGTCTGTAATGTAATTACGGCGTAACCTGTAATGTTGGTTACGCCGTAACTGATGAACAGTCTGAATGAATACTGACTTAAGTTTGTTTTCCTTTCAGGAAACAACAACAATCCCGCTGAATAGGTCAGGTTCTTGGCTTATGAAGATTTGGAAATAAGGAAAATGTGTAGGGATGACTATGTGATGCTATCGAGAAAAGAAATCGATCAACCTAAAGCCCTTGAATTTGAGGCATTTGATGAAATCAGTAATGGATTTGCTGGCAGGAAACTAAGGAAGTTATGCAAGATCAAGTTCACCAATTCCAGGCATTCATTTACCTGCAATTCATGGCTGAGGCTCTTTAGGATCAATGAGCCAATAATACCTGACTATGTTCGGGAGTTTCTGGCAATGGTTGAGTTTAAGCATCAGGTTAACAACAATGATAGGGTTGCGTTGTATTATTAGCTAGCAGGGGTTAAGAGAGAGTTGAAGTTGAATCATTTCATGGTGAGAATGGGTTTTTATACGGAGGAAGAGTTGAACACCGACGTTTTTGATGACTTTTATAGGACTTGCTTAAGGCACAAGCCCAAGACCTATGACCCCACTGACTATTTCAACAGTATATCTGCAGTTCCGGGGTACAACTAGAGATACCCTCCTTCCTACACCTTGTTTAGGAGCCCAATTCACCGTCTTGTTCACATATTGATTGCTTGTTCTATAAAATCAAGGCATTATGCAAAGGAGAAGATAACCATGGATGACCTTTACCTCTTGCATGGTATGGACGGGGGTAATCACATTGATGTCCCTCATTCCTTGGAAAGGTTTATGGCTAATGGGGCCAAGGGTTTCTCCGGAAAGAGTCCTATTCAAGGGGCTCATTTCATTGGTAGGTTGGTTAGGAGCTACGGATTGATGTCTGATGAGGCATTAGCTTGGGTGACCCATGGTAGGGAAACCAGTTTGATTGGGCATATTAAGCTGGTGAAATTCAGGATTTGTACACTCAATGTGCTAGGCAGAGTTGAGTTGATGCGAACAACCCCAATGAGATAAGTAGGGGAAGCTAGTGGTAGTGGTGTTGGACCGAGTGGGTGCCAAGTGGAGGCTGAGTAGCAAGTCCATAGGGGTCGACGTAGGGCACATGTGAATGTTGGGGATAGGTTATAGTTGATTGATGAGAGGCTTGAAGGGATGGAGACCCACTTCAATGAAGAAATTGATGGCCTCACTGTAGGCTTGTATGGACTAAGTAACCAATTTGAAGGTTTTTCAGGTGCTCTTGATCAGGTGCAGCAACTTCAACAAGACTTTTTCAGCTGGAGCGCGGAACACGGACAGGACAAGCCAAATACTCCAGGAGATGCACCTGAGCCATCCCCGTTGGCATGGGACTCCCTATGTCTACCAGCCCGACATCCCAGACTTTGGCATCCAGCAAGGAGTGGCATATATGCAGGCATAGACGACTCCTGGTAGCACCACCAGCACCCCGTATGACCCAACTCAGTACCAATCAATGGAGCACGACCAAGACATGGATGTGTGATTCCCCTGTAATTCGAACAATATTTAAAACAATTTCAAAACAATTTATGTCTGTAATAACATTAAAACTAGGATATTTGTGTTTCCTTAATCAATAGTACCAATAGGTACTAATTTTCCTAGTGTTTCTATGCAGGTTTTGGCACTGTGATGCAGTTACGGCGTAACCATGTAGGTTAGTTACGCCGTAACCAGTGGGCAGAAAGAATAGATTGAGGGCATTATAGTTAAGGCGTAGACACCGGATAAGATACGCATTAGCAACCTTCTGACCCACCTTCCAACCCTTAGTGAGACATCTTGGGCAAGAATTTGAGAGGGGAGTTTATTTCTTTCTCGGTTATTTTTCATTTCTATTTTATTTTCCTTTTTATTTTCGTACAAATGGGACTTTGTACACTTCAAGTGGGGGGGATAGGAATAGAAATGAAGTGTATGTTTACTTAGCCTACTTGCCCTTATTTTCTAGTCGGGTTTTAAATTTTTTTTAGCTCTTTTGAAAATTTTTGTCATGTTTTTAACCAATCTAGAATTACATATAGCCGAGCACACTATAACCCTTAATGTCATTGGTAATATTTAGCCTTTCCGTTTTCCCTATTTTACCCAAATCTACCAAATATTGAGTGTGCCGATAGTATTGTAGACATTAGAACTTGGCTTTTACATTCGAGACCATAGACGAGTAGCGTATCAAGTTATCTTGCTGCATTTGGAAAAGGAAATTTGAAGAGGCAAATGTTTTAGGATTAAACTCAAATAGCCCATATGTGTTTACTTGTGTGCGTTTATCGATTACTTGCATTGCTTTTCGACCTCCGTGATAACCCTTTTTGTTGCACTCACCTTTAGTGCAAGATATACCTAGTTACACCTATTTGAGCCTATCCTTTCATTTTATAACCATTATTTTCATTTCACCTTTACACCTTAGCCTACCGTGTAGTTTTATCTTGCGATCTTGAAGTCATTGTTTGCCCTAGTTCAAGGTTTGAGTGAAAGTTTCAAAAAACGTGCCAAATCAAAGAAATCCTATTGAAGATCATTGAAGATCCCCCAATGTTCATCTCAAGTGGGGGGATAAGTTAGCATTTATGTTTTAAAAAAAGCACTATAATAAAAGTGCATATTAGTCCTTGTTGATAAAAGTGAAAAATATTGTAGCACTATGTGATTAAAAGATATTAGCATCGAGAAAAACACCTCGATCACATTCGAAGATTGGAAGTTAGTCAAGACACCATCGGTTCTCGGAAGAGGAAATATATTCAAATGGTGCATTCCCCTTACGCATAATGATCCTGTTGAACCTTGAATGAATGGTGGGGCGATGACGACTTGGTTTTAAGCAAAGACTATTTGTTTTCTTTTTCTTTACACCCATTAAAAATATCCCATGCCTTACCTAACCCTTTTTGACGTGAAGCGTATCTAGGTGATGCAGCGAGCAATCCTTGATGTCTTGGCCATGGATTTGGTCATGTATCATTGATTTTGTCCACTTCGTCATGACACGTTAGTAATGACACTACCCCCATAGCCTTTGAACCACTATCAACCCAACATTGCCTTCTAAGACTGTCTTGACCTTAGCTCTAGTGGTGGAGACGTGTGTAATTGCCAAGCTTATGATTGAATACTTGCTATGCCCGTGCAATTGAGTGATCACCCTGAAATTAACACTTAGATTAAGATGAGCATGAAAGTGTTTTCGTTCCTATTTCGTGAGGTGTTCGGCTCTTTTAAGTATTCTAGTATGGAACTCTTAACTGCACATTCCTTGGTTTACTCTGGGGATGTATCTTTTACAATCTAAAAAGTCTACTTGAGAGAAAGTAGAGTTCAAGTGGGGGGATATTTGATAACATCAAATAATCCTGATATTCTAAGCGTTAATTTCCCTCTTTATCGTCACATTATGATTAAAATGCTATTAGAAACATCCTTATTCCTTATTATTTAATTTCAGGAACTATTTCATGCAAGGAAGCGGTATTTAGACATTTATAAGCCCAAGGATGATTTTCTCTCACATTTTCTGAAGACCACGGCGTAACCAAGTGATGAGGTTACGCCGTAAACAAGTTTATGAAGAAAATGGCGTAACAATATGGTGGAGTTACGCCGTAACAGGACCTCAGAACAATTTATGAAGAATACAACGTAACAATAGAGTGGAGTTACGCCGTAATGTGACTACAGAACATGAAGCATCAACTTTATAAAGACTACAGCGTAACCCTCAGCTCAGGTTACGCCGTAACAGCAGATAAACATCAGATTTACAAAGACTACGGCGTAACCCTCAGCTCAGGTTACGCCGTAACCATGGATAAGTTAAAGATTATGAAGAGTTACGGCGTAACTAGTTAATAAATGTTACGCCGTAACTAGTATCCAAGCCTATAAATAGACGAAGTTTTCATCAGTTTTAGGCATCTCTCCTTTCCCAAACCTTTCTAGGGTTTGGGGAGATCAAACACAGAAGAAGAATCATGGTTTAGGAGTATGAAGAACGAAGTTCTCGTCTACGAATTCCGTTGTATTCGAGTTTGGATTCCTTTTATATTTTTCTAGGGTTTATATTTTGGATTCATGTTATTAATTTAAGTTTGCATTTATGTTATTGACCTTCTCTTTATTACTTTATAGACATTTACTTGTCTTGTCATAGATTACTAGTCTCGATAATATTATAAGCTTTTTAGAAAGGGCTGGGAGAATTGACCAACTGACCTCAGCCTAATAGGTTGCGAAGTATGGAAGGAATTGGCCATAGTACAACCACTCTTCATGTGCGAACTAACCAAATGATCACCTATCAAGTGGAGGTATTTAAGAAACTGGGGGAAATCTAAGTTCCTAACGGCCGGGTTTCCATAGACTAGATCTAGTAGATTTGGCTCTTAATGACTGCTATTAGGTTACCGAATGATCCTGGGTGACCTGTTCATCTTGGTGAGGAATCTAGGAATGAGTCTAGCGATAATAAACCACTATATTGAACCTTTATAGCGAGAATCAGTTCTTATTTGTAATCTTTATTAAGCTTTGCTTTTCTATCTCTTTATCCTAAATTCTTATGTCTGTGTGATTGGAATAATTAAATCTATCTTATCATATCAATATCATATCATTTCTAATCATCTTAGTTCTTTCAAGGTCACAGCTCTCTTGGGACGACACTCGGATTTACCTAAGGCTTTACTTCATCTGATCGGGTTCTCTGCCCGTTATTATGTGTTTATCCTAAGTTTATCTAAGTTTTATAAATATTAAAAGCAGGATGAAATAGCGCATCAAATTGTCTTTTTAAATTCAATTTAATACTCTTTGTAATCTGTTTCCTTTGATTAATAAAATTTTTAGTTTATTTCCATTGTTGTTTTACATAAAATGTTTTTAATAATTGTTTTTAAGTAGTCAAATTAGCTTCAACAAGCTGTCAGAAGTTCTATACATTTTGTTGGGATATAAAAGTGCTGAAGATTGACAAAGTACTGAAGATTGATAAAGTACTGTAAACTGCAAAGTACTAGAAAAAGTCAAAGAGTCAAAGTACTGCTAAAGATAAAGTCAAAGTACTGCACATGAAAGTCAAAGTACTGTAAGAACAAAGAACTGTTATATTCGTTTATAGAAAGTATTGTAACTCTAGAATATTCTTTATTAGATTACTTGTCGTACAAGGATAAATATTGTAAACCGACTAGGGTTATCCTTGATCCTATAAAAGGACCCCTAGATTGGCATTAGACGTACGAGTCTTAGAGTTTACAAGTTCATAAGTTTTAGAGAAGTTCGATATTATTAAAGTTGTTTAAGTATCTGAATAAGTGATTTAGAGTTAATAATAAAAGTTATTCTTCTTAGCTTTGTTAAGTAAATTCCGCATACTTAATAGAGATTGTTCAGTGTTTCTTTGTTAATAACTTAGGATTTATCCGAGGTTGTTAAACCTTAAACAAGCTATTTAAGTTAGTTTGATTAGAGTACATCGATCCAACAAGTGGTATCAGAGCTTGTGTGGAAACTCTGACTAGGAAGAAACCCTACTACAAAAAAATCTAAAGATGTCGACTGATTCTATTCCACAACCTTCCATCACCTCAATGAGGATTCAAGTCATCAAGAAAGGCGAATATGATCTATGGTGTATGAAGATGAGGCAGTACATTGCCATTACAGACCAAGCTCTATGGAATGTAATTGTTAATGGTAATGAAGAAGTTCCTGAACCGATTGATGTTCCTGGACAACCCAAAGAACCTAAGCCAGTCTTACCAGCAGCTACATTAAGGAATCAAGAGAAGGCACTCAACATTCTCTTGTCTGCCATTCCAGATGGTCATCTTCTCAAATTTCATGATGCTAAAGATGCTAAGCAACTCTGGGCTGCTCTCAAAACCAGATTTGGAGGGAATGAAGCTTCTAAGAAGATGCACAGAAATCTGCTGAAGCAAAAATTTGAAACTTTTACAGTTGGAGAAAGAGAGAGTCTTGATGCTGCATATGATAGGTTTCAAAATCTCCTCAACATGTTGGAGTTATACAAGGCAGAAGTATCAGTTGAGGATGCTAATTTGAAGTTTTTAAGGAGTTTGCCATCTAAATGGCATGTGATTGCTACTATGATCAGAGGACAACCAGGTTTGGATGTCATGGACTTTGATGATATTTACCATCAACTGAAGGTATATGAGCACGAGATGAATGGTCAAACCAGTTCTAAATCACACAGTATTGCTTTTCTGTCATCTGAAAAGAAGAGCAGTACTTCAACCAAAAGTACTGCTTCTCCTCAAAGTACTGTTTCTCAAAGTACTGATGTCTACACCCCCTACCTATGCTGAACAAACCCCATGAACTACTCATTTGCACTCAGATGAAGTTGTGTGCTCCTTCTTTGCACAGAAAGCTAGTTTACCTGTCACTTATGAAGAAGATCTAGCACAGATTGAAGAAGATGCACTTGAGGAAATTGATATCAGGTGGCAAGTTGCTATGATCACTTCTAGGATTAAGAAGTATATGAAGAAGACAGGAAAGAGCATTGATTTCAAACCAAAACAGGGAATAACTTTTGACAAATCCAAAATTGAATGCTTCAATTGTCAAAAGACTGGACACTTTGCAAGGGAGTGCAGGTTTACTAAATATCAAGCAAACAGACATCCGAGAAACCAAAGGTTGAGCTCATAGAAATTCCAATTACTGAAACAAAGGCTTTGGTTGCTCAAGAGAAGTTATCAGAATTTGACTGGAGTGAAGAGTTTGATGATGAACCAGTGACTTATTGTATGGTAGAAGTGGAAGAAGTAGCTGAAGAGTCAGTGGAAGAATTGGACTGGAGCACTGCTTTTGATGAAGAACCCTGAACATGCCTGAGTTGGAATCCAGAGATTGTCTAGGAGAGTTTGATTGGAGCTTGGAAAGTGAAGATGATCCTGTTCAACTAGCAATGGTGGCTACTTCATCAAGTTCACCCCCTATCTCTGAGGTATGCTCAAATTGCCATGATTTTTATCACAAATTACTTGGCAGTTATGTGATTGAGAGAGATAATTGTGCTAGGGCTAGGTCTGAGGTAGCTGATTACCAAATAACCTTAGAATCTATGGAAGCTAAAATCTTAACACATGAAAATAATGAAGTTGCTTGGGCTGAAAAATATGCACAACAAGATTATCAGTTAAAACTAAGTGAAAGGAAATTAAACTGTAAAATTTCTGAAATAGAGAAATTGACTAAGGAAAGAGATGATTTGTTAGCTAAGTTTGTTGCTTGGGGTGAGTCTGGTCTCATCACATGTTACTTATGTTCAAAAACAAAGAAGAGCTTATATTAAAACTGGATTAGGTTTTGGAATGGACTTTGATAACATAGAAGAGAATCAAGCTGATGATGACCTAGAGGATATAACCACTAGTGATGATGAACTCATTAATTATGTAGACACATCTAGTAATGAGGATTCAATTAGTGAACCACCTCCTGAGTATAAGAAAGATAATGGTTATCATGCAGTTCCCCATCCCACTGGAAGTCATCAACCCATTAGGCCTGATGTTTCTCGTTTTGGAGTAGACAGTCTAGAGTTTAGGAAAAAGCTACTTGGTCAATCTAGGTCTGAAAACCCCAAAGAGATTACTGAAAACAATGTTCAAAGTCAAGAAGTACCTTCAACTCAAAGTACTGCTCCCCAAGCAGTACCTTTAGGAAAACCTTTTCAAAACAGTACTGCTAAACCTTTTTGGGATAACTTTGGTCAAAACAAGTTTAATCATTCACCTAGAAGGCATAATAGTTTTGGTCATAGACATAGAAGAAATCACTTTGGAAGTATGGGTCAAAAACTATGTTTTGTGTGTTTTAGTCCTACTCATTTAATCAAGGATTGTGAACATCACCCAAAATACCTTAGCAAATTTCCAAAAACAGTCGCCAACCGAAACCTAAAGAGCAAAAACCATGGAATAATTCAAATAGGGTTAATCACGAAATTACTCACCGATCATAGATACCCACACCAGAGAAGACCTTTTTCAAAACCTTTAGTATCTCACAAGTATTTCTAAAGTATAATTCTGGACCAGTACTTTCTCAAAGTACTGCTCAGCCAAAACAAGGTACTGATCACTCTTATTGGAATAGGAACCCTAGGAGATTTCATCACTATCAACCTAGAAGGTATTATAATTCATATAGGGGATCTAGATCACAGGAACCACATGTTAAACCAGAATGGGTTAAGAAGGAAAGTACTGCTGAGGGACAAACAGTACTTTCAACAAAAAGTGAATCAGATGTTTTTGTGATACAAGAAAAAGAGAATGAACTTGTAAAAGAGAGTTGTGTTGAAAAACCAGAAAGTTTTGAAAATCCACATGCTAAAAATCAAAAGATAATTCTGGATCATGTTTTGAAAAACAATGGAAATTACATACTCAAAGAATTTGAGTTTGTAACTCCACAAGGGGAGCACAAGTCAGTAATGGCTTGGGTTCCTAAAGATCACTAACTCTTTTCTTTTTGTGCAGTGCAACCCAGAAGAGGAGCTTTAAGATCATCTGATTGTAGATAGTGGTTGCTCTGGAAGTATGACAGGAGACAAAGAGATCCTGTCTGATTTTAGACATATTAGTGGAGGAAGAGTTGCATTTGGGAATGATCCTAATGGAGGAAGGATTACTGGAAAAGGAACTATCAAAGCAGGGCGTATTGATTTTGAGAATGTTAGATATGTGAAGGAGCTTAAGTTCAACTTATTGTCAGTATCACAAATCTGTGATAAAAAGCATCCTGTGTTATTCACTGACACAGAATGTCTAATCCTTTCCCTTGACTTTAAGCCTATTGATGATAACTTGGTAGTTCTTAGAGTACCAAGGACAAATGATGTGTATAGCTTAGACATGAAGAGTCTACATTCTTATGGGAGAGCCACATGTTTGGTGGCTAAAGCAACAACTGAAGAAGCACACCAATGGCATAGAAGATTGGGCCATGTTAATTTCAAGAATATCAACAAACTGGTCAAAGGCAATTTGGTTAGAGGTTTACCTTCAAAGACTTACAAGAATGATCATTCATGCTTGGCATGCAAGAAGGGTAAACAACACAAAGCTTCATGCAAGAAGCTTGAGGAGAGGACTATTAGAGAACCTTTGGAGCTGTTACATATGGATTTGTTTGGACCTGTCTCTGTGGCAAGTTTAAACAAGAAAAAATAATGCTTGGTTGTTACAGATGATTGCAGTAGATTTAGTTGGGTATTCTTTTTGGGATTTAAAGATGATACTTTTGATGCTATTCAGACTCTCATAATAGCACTTGAAAACCAATTGAGACTCAAGGTTAGAGGTATTAGATGTGATAATGGAACTGAATTCAAGAACAAGCTTATGGATGAATTTTGTGCAAACAAAGGAATCAAGAGGGAGTTTAGCATTGCAAGAACACCACAGCAGAATGGTGTTGCAGAGAGGAAGAATAGGACTTGATTGAAGCAGCAAGAACATTGCTAGCGTATTCCCAACTACCTATTCAATTCTGGGCTGAAGCTGTAAGTACTGCTTGCTATGTATTATCAGAGTCTCGTCCACCAAACCACGATGAAGACACCTTATGAGTTCGATGGGCAACAAACCCAAAATTTGATTTATGAAGCCTTTTGGATGCCCTCTTACTATTTTAAACACAATTGATAATCTGGGAAAATTTGATGGCAAGTCAGAAGAAGGTTATTTATTGGGTTATTGTACCAACAGTAAGGGCTTTGGAGTGTACAACAGAGTCACTAAGAAGGTTCAAGATTATCTTCATGTTGAGTTTTTAGAAGATCAAGTTAATGAGAAAGGTAAAGGTCCTGATTGGATGTTTGATCTTGAAGTTTTAACTCCTTCCATGAACTATGTACCTGTTAGATAAGAAAATCAACCTGTGCACAATGGAGAAGATTTATGTTGATCCCAGTTGAGCAAACGATCTAATATAGAAACTGACTTAGAATAAAAGCTTATTAAGTATTACGCGGAATTTAACACTTAACCTTAAGAATAAGAACAATTAACATTCAACACCTCAATATTATTTATTAATACGAATACTCTTACAGTATTAGGGTTTTGCAACCTTGAAGTGTATCGACCTTAGATATAAAACTTACGTATATCTAATCTGACCTAGGACCTCCTTTTATAGACTAAGGAGTCCTTTACATAATACAATACGTAACCTACAAGATAAATATCTTTTCCATATTTATCTAATACAATAAACTAAACCGACTATATAAGACTAGTAGTGGTTACAATATATTGTTCGTGGTTACACACTACTACTAGCCGTGGTTTGTCTTCATCAGTGGTTCCATCCTTCTGTCCGTGGTTATATCAACTCTGTCCGTGGTTCCAGTACTTAGAGTAATTCATGATTCAAGGAACCAAAAACCCAACAATCCTCCCCTAAACTTGATACATTCCAACAGAATTCTCAAGTTTCCTTTAAGCACAAAACATCTGAATTGGAGGATGTAGCCAAACACTTATGAGATTTAAGAATTTTCTCATATTTCATCAACAAATCATAAACTTGACCATTATAAGGTAACAGCATCTTGATAATACCGGCTTCAACATCGAGCAATAATTCCGGAGATTTATTCAATGAGGATAATCACCTTCTACAAGCATGTGAATAACTTTTCAAAAGTTAAAACATGAACTCCACAAGTTTGATATAAAAACCATCTTGTTACAGTACCCTTTTAAAGTCCTTTCCACTCAGGTTCATCATGAGTTGGTTCAAATAAAAACTTCAAATTATAATAGACCAGTCTCTCATGATAATCAATTGGATGTACTTCACCAAACTTATTCTTGTAAAGTCTCCAAATATTAATCAAATCATCTCTTTCAAAGTACTGAAGCATTTGTGAAAATTTATTATACTCATAAACTTCATTGTTAAGTCTTTGAATTTTCCAAACTCCTTCACTTCCATCATTAAGATGAAACTCATAAGAAACAATTTGATTAACATCTTCAACTTCTTTCAATCTTTTAGAATCAGATGTCTCTTGAATCTCAAACTTTCTCTATCTTTTACTTTGAATCCACTCATCATCTTTCTTAATCCACTCTTCATCCTTCTTAGAATTCATTGGACAGTAATCATCATGATTAATCTTCATACATCTTTCATAGATCTCAAGTATTCTTTCAAATGAACATTTATTAAGATTTTCAGAAATGTGAATGCCTGAATTCTTAATAATTTTCATTAGTACATTCCTCATCTGTGCAAGTGAAGGAGGTTTCTTTCTCATAACTTGTTTCCTTCCTTTACTGACCTTCCTTGCCCATTCACCCAAAAGCCTAGCTTTTTCCTCATCATCCAACAAATTCCATTCTTGTGCAGTATATTCATCATGTATTTGTTGAGAAGCTTCAAGAAAGTTTTGTGATTCATACCATGTAGCTAACATTCTCTGACTAGCTTCCTCTTCTTTCTGCTTTCTTTTCTCTAAAGCTGCTTGTTCTTCAGCTACCATGTTCTTTGCACTGCATCATAAGCTTCTTGTTTTGCTTTTGACTTAAACTTCAGCTCTGGTACTGCAACCCCCTTACCTTTTCCAATATCAGATTGAACCACTTTCTTCTTCAAAGGTTCACCAATAACTAAACTTTTTCCTTTGGGTTTGGGTTTAGTTGCAGTAGATTAAACAGATAAAACAGGTGCAATGATAGCAGTGGGTATGATAGTAGTGGGTATAATTGCCATATCTGAAACTGCAGCAGTGGTTACAAGAGTACTAACCGTGGTTTCAGACATACCATCATTGTTTGTGTCCTGCACTACATCTTCTACAACATTCTTCACATTTTCAAGAACTGCCTCATTCCTATCTTTATCAGATACCAAAAATGTTTGATCTCCACTATCAACATCTTCTTCCATAGGTACATCAACAGCCTCCCCTGAATTTATGCCTTCACTCCTCCCCTGTTTGGATACATCCTCCATATTCAGAGCTGGAGAGGAGTCCACCTTCTTTTTCTTTCTTCTCATAGCTTTCAAAACAGCAACCTCAGGTCGTCTTACTTTTTCCAAAACCAACACTCTGTGCTTCAATCTCCTAATATCCTTTCCATGAAACACAGCCAACTCCTTTAGATTCGAGATTGTCTCCTCCATCTTGGTACATTTTGCCATCAATTCATTTAAACGTTCAAGAATATCCTCCCCACTTCGACCTGTGTGAACTGGTCCGAGAGGTGGTTCATTGGAAAAGTCATCATGTACAAACTCAGAATCCGTCAATTCATGTTCATGTTCCAACCTATCCTCATCACTTCGAGCTGTGTTAACTGCTCCGAGAGGTGAATCCTTGGATATATTAAACATAGCATCAGACCGAGCCTGAACAACTATGCACCCTGTATTAGCCAAGTGGCTAGAGTTTCCTCCACCTGTGGTAAGTTCCAAGGAACTATCCATAATAGGAGTTGCCAAAGGTTGGGTCTTATTGATGTTTTCACTATCCTGATCAGCATCTAAGCATGAATCAGTAGTGGAAGCCCTTCCGATCATGTCACCTCTACCACCTGTGACAGCCTCATTAGCAACACCACTAGCACTAGCCTGAGGTAGCTCAATGCCCTTCTGTCTCCTAGTCCATACAATAGGTGTAACAGTGGTTTGAGTTTGACTAGAAGTAGGTTGAGATACACTATCAGTGTTTACAAGTGAACTATCAGGGTTTTGAGGTGCATCAGCAGTGGTTTTAGTTGATACAGTGACTATAGGGTGAGATTCAGGATCCTCATCAAACTCAGGATCAGTAGGCAAAGTAAGCATATGAGGAAATAAAGAAACATCTATAATCTGTACATTTTGTGGCTGATTCCTCATATGTGCAAAAACCTTAGGAAGCATATGATGTACTTCATACTCCTGAGTATGCTCAACAGGCTCCTCTATTTGACTTTCCACAATCAGTTGAACAAACCTAGGATATAAATAGTATTTACACTTCTTCCTAATGTTTTGTACAAGCCCCTCATATATCATCTTAGACCAATTGAACTTTCTTCCATCGGACAAACAAATAATAGCAGTAGCAATTTTGGAAGGAAAGTCATTAAACCCTGTGGTCTTATTACTCATACACATCAATAAGGTATGAATAAGAAACTTCCATTGTTTTGAAAACAAACTCTTAAAATATTGTACCTTATCACCTCTGTGGGTATAACCTAACCTTTCCAAACGAGCAACAATCTCAACATCTGAAAGATTATCAACACCATCAGCATCATCAAACATTAAAACATCCCTAATGATCTCCTCGATAAAGAAATAGCATGCTCATCCACAACAAAGCGATTAAACACTTCAATTCCATCAACCTTTTCAAGCTTAGCATTCCTCCGAACCGATGTATGTAAGCTTTAAAAATGGTTGGTGTGACAGTTAAGGCATAGTGAATAGGACTATGAACAAGGAAATCAATCATTTGATGAAACCCTTCAGATCGATCATTCTTTGTCAGAATAGCAACAAGGTTATGTGTAGTGGAATACTTTTCAGCCATTGTGATTAATGATGGTTATGATGTGGGATTTGAGAATTATGCAAAGAGAAGTGATTAGGGTTAATGTTGAGCGCCAATTGAAGTGTTTTGAAGACCAAATAAATGATCCATCCGTGATTTGGGGGAAATAATATACTTTTGCAAAAGTTACCAATCAGCCCCTGTAGTATCCACCACTAATCAAAATGCTATCCGCGGTTTCAGAACAGCTATCCGCGTTTAGACATACACCATCCGTGGATACAGAGTAGCACTTCAACCAAACATCCAAGAATTATAGCAAGCAAATCTGTGTCATTATAAGAGAGATCTCACAAAAATATGAAGGATTACACAATCCTTTTTTTTTTTTTTTTTAAACAAACACAAGCAGCTAACACACCAGCTCCTATGTACACAAATCCTTCATACTTGCAAGACAAAAGCACAAAACAAACACAGAGAAGAAGAGCATTGTTGTCAGTGGTTAGAAAGAGCCATCAGTGGATCCAAATGACCTATCCGTGGTTAGAACAGGTAAGTCAATATGGTCAACTTTTTGGATTAATATTAGTCCAACGCCCAAGAATCTCATTAACTCCTCAACCACATTTAACCTGCCCCTCATTTACTTCCATAACCCATAACTCTGCTTATATAAAGAACCCAAAACTCATATAACACACACACCAATTAAAATCAAACCCTAATTTCTCCAAAATCCACAATCAACTTCAATCACCATGTGGAACCCCAGTTGGATAAAACCAGAGGTTGTTAATCTAACATCCTCCTCATCCTCTTCATCATCAAGTGAAGATACTAACCCATGGCGAGTTTACCTTCCTCCACAAGAACCAAGACCAAGAAAATCCCCATTTCTTCCATCATCAAAGATGATAGTGTGGTGGATCCAAGTGAGGCATCCGAGGACTCATGACTCCTCAAAGAAGAGAAATTCAAACCCCCAACCTTCATCATCCCAACCCCAACCAAGACCACGAGCAAGAAATCCACCACTCCTAAAGGACAGAGAGGTGGTTCTTGGTCTTCCTGCACCAAGTTGTGGTGCTTCTTCACATATCGTAAGGGGGAAGGGAAAAAGGAAAATGGAATGATGCTTTTTGGTGAAACCAATAGATGCAAGTATAATATGACTATGTCCTTTGTGCTTCATCTCTTTGTGTTCATCTTCATCATCTTCGTTTTCATCAATCCATCCTTCCTATTTTGATCCTTAGCTTATCATGCATATCCAAAAATTGAGGATAGTAGTAGGAAATCATGTATAGAAGTAGTCTTTTAATTTGCACTGGAAGTTTCATTGTAAGTCTGAAGTCAGTAACTGCAAAGTATTTTGTGAATGAATGAACAATTGACTTGATACTTCTTTAGCTTCTATAATGATCTTTCTTGTATCGCAAAATGGTTAGTGGAAATACGAACCTGGAACAACAAAGTGGTTTGAACCAAACTATCCGTGGTTAGAAACAAACTATCAGTGGTTAGAAACAAGAATAGCAAAACTAAGATTACATAATAACAGTCCAATACTTATACAAACTTGTACAAAACAATTTGAGAGTTTAGAGATTAATCATTCCAATGCTAACAACAAGGTACTGAAACCTCCCCACATCAAAAGCTTTGGTGAGAAGATCAGCAACATTGAAATAAGTATGGATTTTTACCATTTGAATCAACCTTTTCTCATTACAATCTCTAATAAAATGATGTCTTATCTCAATATGTTTAATTCTAGAATGTAAAAGCAGATTTTTAATGATGCATATTGTATGCTGTTATTATCAATGTAAATCTTAGTATGCATAAAATGTACCCAAAATCCGGAATTGATTACGAATCCAAAGAACTTGACCACAGAACTAGCTTGGCAGCCACATATTAGCCTTCGGTTGTAGAATTGGCCACAATAGTTTGCTTTTACCTTTGCCATGAAATAAGTTTGCTTCCCAAAAGCCGACATCCTCCAGTAGTAGACTTCCTATCCAAACTAGCACCAACATAGTCACTATCTGTGTAGGCCACCAAATCAAAAGGAGAATCCCTTGAGTACCAAAGGCCCAATTTAGGATGACCTTTAAGATACCTAAAGATTCTCTTAACAACATTCATGTGTGAGGTATTAGGTGTGACTTGAAATCTGGCACACACACATTCTGAGAACATTATATCGCCTAGATGTATGAGATACATCAAAGATCCAATCATGGACTGTACAACTTCTCGATCAACTCTGGGACTTCCATCATCAGGTAGCATGGTTTTACGAGTCTCCATTGGAGTACTAGCACTCTTCACATCCTGAAACCCAAACTTCTTTAACACATCTGCTACATACTTGTCTTGACTAATGAAGATACCATCAGTCCTTTGTTGAACCTGTAGCCCCAAAAAAAAAGTGAGTTCTCCCATAGAACTCATCTGAAACTTATCATGCATAAGCTTTTCAAAATCTTTGCATAGCTCCTTATTGGTTGAGCCAAAGATGATGTCATCTACATAAATCTGAACCAATAAAATATCATCTTTGTGCTTTCTAATGAACAAAGTTTTATCAATCAACCCTCTTTTAAACCCATTGTCCATCAAATAAGTAGACATGCACTCATACCATGCCCTAGGAGCTTGATGCAAACCATACATAGCCTTCCTCACCACAGACCTTGTCAGATGATCGGGATCTTCAAAACCAAGGAGGTTGACAAACATAAACCTCCTCATCAATTGTGCCATACAAAAATGCACTTTTAACATCCATTTGATACACAACAAAGTTTTTGAATGAAGCATAAGCCAAAAACAATCTAATAGCCTCAATTCTTGCAACTGGAGCAAACACTTCATCATAATCCAAGCCTTCAGTTTGTGTGTATCCTTGAGCAACCAACCTTGACTTGTTCCTCACAACAATACCTCTTTCATCCCTTTTGTTTTTGAACACCCATTTTGTCCCAATTGCCCTCTTACCATTTGGAAGATCAACCAATGTCCAAACCTCTTGAAGTTTGAACTGAAGAAGCTCCTCTTGCATTGATTCTACCCATCCTTCTTCAGATAATGCTTCTTCAACTCTCTTGGGCTCCTTTTGAGATAGAAAACAAGCAAACAGGAAATTTTGCAGATCTTTATGATTTGTTTCTATTGTGAAGTGATCTTGCAAAGAACCCATGTTGGAAAGGGTTGATGTTCTTAACCTGCTTCTTGTTTGAGCTGGAGTATTCAAGTTTCCAAGTATTTGTTCCTTGGGATGAATCTTGTGAATCCTTGTTGAAGTAACAAGACTTTCATGAATGACATGTTCCAAATTAGTTAAATCGGCATGAAGAAATCATCCATGTCTTCATCATCAGTAGGAGTATCAATTTCAATCAAATCAGGCATATTAGGATCATGTGGATACTCCTCATCACCAAATAATGGCTTTGCATTTGGTCCAAAGAAAGTACTATCATCAGTACTTACAGCAGGGATTTCACTTGTGATGACAGTGGTAGAAGTGGTTGGCTTAGCCGTGCTTGCATTATCTTTATCCGTGCTTACATTTGGTTTAGCAGTGCTTTCAGAATGCTTTTTCTTCTTTTCAATTTCTTCTACCAACACTGAGTTGTCCTTCAACAACTCATCCTTATCTTGAGGATGATCAACATTGCCTCCAGTATTCAAGACATCATCATCAGTGGGACCTTGCTTATCAATGATGGGTGAGACAGAACTAGCTTTCCACTTTTCAAACAAATAGAACTCTTGAGGAGAATCAAATTCCTTGAAATTGCTTGCACGAGAGAATCCTTTTGAGTACCTGCATCAACATTAGTGGAAGTTCCAGCAATGATAGGCTCATAATTCATAGATTTGGTTAGCATATCAATGTTAAAAACCAGGTCGTCCTTTGGTCTCAACACAAGAGTCTTTTCACTAAATTGAACTTGTTCTCTTCAACAATTTTAGTCCTCCTATTGTATACTCTAAAGGCTTTACTATTAGAAGAATAGCCTAAAAAGTATCCATCATCTGCTTTTTCTTGAAACTTGCCTAGGTAGTCTATGGTATTCAAGATAGTAACAGGACACCCAAAAGGTTTTAGGAATGCAATCATAGGTTTCCTATCATGTAACACATCTCATAGGGGTCTTGTTATGAGGCTTCACTACCTTACTTCTATTCTGCACATAACATGCGGTGCCTCAGACTTCAGACCCAAAAGGTAGTTGGTAACTTAGACTCGACAAACATAGTCCTAGCGACCTCAATTAGTGTTCTTTTTTCCTTTCAGCTACACCATTTTGTTGTGGTGTTCTAGCAACACTAAACTGTCTTTCTATACCTTTATCTACACAAAAGCTGATTCATCACAAAGCATTCTTAAACTTCAGTTCCATTATCACATCCGATTATCTTTACTTTATGATTTACTAGATTTTCTATCTTAGTAATGAAACTCTTGAGAATTTCAATAGTTTCACTCTTAGCGTACCAAAAAGTAAACCCAAGAAAATCTACTATAATCATCAGTGATAACTAGGCAATCCTGCTTATGGTTCAAACTCTTGACAAAGGTAGGTCCAAATAAGTCCATATGAAGCATAAACAGTGGTTGTGTAATGGTGTTGACAGTTTTGGTCTTACAAGAAGCTCTATGTTGTTTACCTTTTTGACAAGCCACACACAGTTCCTTACACTCAAAAACCTTAGAAGGTAACCCTCTCACTAAGTTGCCTTTTACCAGTTTATTGATTGTTTTGTAATTGAGGTGACCTAATCTTCTATGCCATAACTTAGACTCATCCACAGATGCTTTAGCAAACAAACAAGTTAAGGACCTATTAGGAATTACATCTTTAAGATCAAAACAATATATATTTTCCTTCCTAGGTACCCTAAGTTGTATAAACTTCTCATCAAGCATCTTAAACTTAGGAGACAACACCACACACTCGGGCCACCAAAAGTACCCAGTTTTCTTATCACACATTTGAGAAACACCGAATAGATTGTACTTAAGTCCTCAGTACCAAATAGACTTTTTCAAAGTCTAAATTCCTGCTACGATTGTGCCTCTTCCAAGTATCTTTCCTCCCTTTGGATCATTGCCAAATGCCACATATCCTCCATCAAAAGATTCAAAATCTTCCAGGTTGCTCCCATCCCAAGTCATGTGCCCAGAGCAACCACTATCAAAACTCCTTTGTCTTTTAGCTCATCTTGTAGATTGCCCTACACATGAAATTAAACAAGTTAGTTCCTTTTGTGGACCCAAGCCAATACTGACTTGGGACTGCCCTGTGCATCAATATAATCAAATTTGTTTAGGTCCATTGATGCACAATTGACATGATGTAAAACCTTGGTCTTAGGTTTCCATTGCCAACCAGCTGAGGCCTTTACAAAGATAAAATGATTTCCAACCATCGTACGTTATCACCTTTGGAATTTTTAAAACTTCTTTGTTATCTATATATGGTGATTTTTGGTTTAGCTTTGAGTTTGATTTTGCTTAGCCGTGTTTACACTTTGCTTAGCGATGGTTGGAACCCATTTTGGAGAAGCGGTGACAATTGATTTTGTATTCCCATTCCTCATTAACACTGCTCTAGGAATCATGTGTTTGTTAGGATGAGGGTTTGTTTTCTTTGAAAAGTTTTGGTGATTTACCCTCCTCCATTAATTCCAAACTTGTGGTGCGTTTTATAACAATTTCTCTGTAAGTGCTCAAAACTACCATAGTTATAACAAGCTTTCTTGACACATTGAAACTCATTACCTAACCTGTTAGATATTAGGCCATTAAAGTTTCTCTGATTACCCCTAGGTATATATGTTTTCATCTGTTCCCTAGCTACTTCCTTGTACTCTACCACTTTCTTAGTAATTTGAGCTCCAAATCTAGGCACAAGGTTGGCTTGCTTAGTATCAACTTTCTTAAGAGGTTCTAACTTTTCAGGCTGTGTTGATACTTTACTATCTTCCTCAGAATCTGATTCCCAATCTTCAATCATGGGAGCATCAGACGACTTATCAGAACCTATCTTAGGTGATTCATTCTTTTTAGTCCCACCTACAGGTTTGTTGAAACTAAATTCACTGCTAAATGAGAGCTCTTTTGGAGGTGGTGAATGTTGCATAAGGGTAGGTGGTGGCATATCATTGTAACCTAGGCCAGTTCCATCCTTGAACAATTTTTGACCTATTGGCTTATTTACTAGATCAGAAGCATATTGTGTTTTAGCAACCCTAACAACATGTTTTTCTTTTTCATCTAGGGCCTATTGTTTTACACTCTCTGCCTCTGCTAGTTTCTCTTTAAGCATCTTAATCTCCCTATCCTTAAGATCAATTTCTCCACCTAGTATATTAATTTTATCAACATACTCAAACTCACATTTGATACAATAATTAAGCCTCTCTTCCACACTTTCTAGACCAACTCTATAACCTAGGTTGTCCATAGACAGTCTTTCTACTTCTTTTCTTAAACTCTCAGTGATAGCTTTTTGAGATTATAAGTTATCTTGACATGACTTAAAAGAACAAGTAGGCTCATTAGATACCTCAATCTGAACGAAGAAGATGAAGCATAAGCCATAAGAGCAAAGTTATGCTCTTTTGAAGCTTCACTAGCAAGAAAAGCTGCATTTGGTCCTTCTTCAATTTCATCACTCCAATCATAATCACCAAGACCATCTTGAGCCATCAATGCTGAAGAAGGAGCAGACTCTTCAGTGGTCTTCTTGACACCTTCAATCCTCTTAGGAGCTCGACATTCCCTTGCAAAGTGACCCTTCTTCTTGCGGTTAAAGCACTCCATCTTGCTTTTGTCGAACCCAGCTCTTCTTTTAGCATCATATTTGACATATCTTCCAGTCTTCCTCGAAACTTCCTTGCTTGGAGAGTCAACATTGCCATTTGCCATTGAAGATTAATCTCATCAAGATCATCGGGATCAATTTGATCTAGATCTTGATTCAATACATCAACACTGGTGGTTAAATCGCATGTAAAAGCACAAATTGCACCATCAGCGACAGTATCACTAACCATGGTATTGTTTGCAATAGCTGTGGTTATTCCATAGGCAGCGGTGGATACATCATGTGAACTTTTGTGATTAGTTGAAACAAAAGCAATGTTCGATTAGCGAAGATGCACCACAATGTTATTCTCGGACTCATAGACTTTCAAGTTGTTATAGAGATTGTCCAGAGTCATCTTATCAAAGTCCCCCTTATTTCTCCACACAGTCGTATGAACAGCCCATTCCGGAGATAAACTTCTAATGAACTTCAAATTTATATCTTCTTGAATAACATTATAGTCCACTGACTTCAATTGGCTGATCAGTTTTTGAAGCCTGTTGTAAGTGCCATCAAGTTTTTCTCAACTAAGAGCAATGAAGTTTTAAAGTTGATGCTTGAGCATATTCTTCCTTGATTTCTTTGTAGCTTCATTACCAGCAAACCTTTTCTCAAGAGCATCCAGTAACTCTTTAGCAGACTCATATTGTTCAAAATCCAAAGCATATTCATTAGGTATTCCCATATAGAGAATACTATGAGCTTTTATCTCCATCTTTCTCTTAGCCTTATCAATCTCACTAACAATGGCTATTTCTTTTCCATCATCACCCTTCTTAGGAAGAGTATCACATTTTTCCACAACATCTCAGAGAGCATAATCAATCATGCGAATATATTGCCTTATTCGCATCCTCCAAATTTGGTACTCACCATGCTTGAGCATGGGCACCTTTGAAGCAGTAACCATGTGTGTTTTGGTGAGACATCTTATCTTACTTGAACAAAACTTAACTTGACCTCTTCTTGATTATAGTTTCCAAATCACAAGCTCTGATACCACTTGTTGATCCCAGTTGAGCAAATGATCTAATATAGAAACTGACTTAGAATAAAAGCTTATTAAGTATTACGCCGAATTTAACACTTAATCTTAAGAAGAAGAACAGTTAACATTCAACACCTCAATATTATTTATTAATACGAATACTCTTACAGTATTAGGGTTTTGCAACCTTGAAGTGTATCGACTTTTAGATATAAAACTTACATTATATCTAATCTGACCTAGGACCTCCTTTTATAGACTAAGGAGTCCTTTACATAATACAATACGTAACCTACAAGATAAATATCTTTTCCATATTTATCTAATACAATAAACTAAACCAACTATACAAGACTAGCAGGGTTTACAATATATTGTCCGTGGTTACACACTACTACTAGCCGTGGTTTGTCTTCATCAGTGGTTCCATCCTTCTGTCCGTGGTTATATCAACTCTGTCCATAGTTCCAGTACTTAGAGTAATTCATGATTCAAGGAACCAAAAACCCAACAATTTACAATATGTTGTTCATGGAGTGAATATTAGATCTGATGTTGTCCCTGATGAAGATCCTGTTAGTCCAAAGCAAAGTATCGATGTTCCAAAGCAAAGTCCGCGATGCTCCTAAGCAAAATCATCTTGTTGCACCACAATCCTCATTGTCCGAGGGGATCAATCTATTCAAGAGGAACTTAATCAGGATGCTTTTCAAGATGTTTTAGCACATGCTTACACTGATGAACAAAGAAGAGCTTATGAAGAGACAAAGAAGAAGAACAAGAAAGGCTAGAGTACTCTTACAATTACTTTGGGCCCTTCGACCAAATACTGCTTGCACTGTTGACAGTGGCGATTACTTTAGATGATTTGGATGATCCTATCATGCTGGATTAGAAGAAACCGATGATGAGTTTGAAGATGAAGGTATTTTCTCAAATTCCAATGAAGGTGTTGATGTTACTAATTTGGAGGATACTTATGGAGTTCCACAGTCTCCAAGCTTAAGAATTCATAAGAATCATCCTTCTGATCAAATCATTGGTCCTTCTACTGGAGGTGATGACTAGACACGAGCTAAGACTTTTCAACACCTCACAATGCTTTACTTAGCTTTGTGTATAAACAAAACAGTAGTGAATCATAAGGACCATCAAACATGCCTATTTACTTGTTTTATCTCTCAAGAGGAACCCAAGAATATTGCTCAGGATTTGACTAAAGAAAGTCGGGTTGAAGCTATGCAGGAAGAAGAACTTCTTCAATTTAAACTTCAAGAAGTTTGGGTTTTATGTGATCTATGGGAAGAGAGTTATTGGAACCCGATGGGTTTTCGTGAGTTAAAAGAGATGAAAGAGGTAATGTTATCAAGAATAAGGCAAGGTTAGTAGCACAAGGATACAGACCAAGAAGAAGAGTAGATTATAATGAAGTGTTTGCTCCTAGCAAAATTGAAGCTATTAGAATATTTCTTGCTTTTACTTCTTATATGGGATTTCAAGTTTACCAGATGGATGTAAAAAGTGCTTTTCTATAAGGCAAGATATAGGAGACGAAGTTTATGTCAAACAACCTCCTGGTTTTGAAGATACTAAACATCCAAACAAAGTCTACAAGGTTGTTAAGGCTCTTTATGGCCTTCATCAGGCACCTAGAGCTTGGTATGAGAGACTCTCTACATTTTTATTGCTACATGGCTACAGAAGGGGAGCTATTGACAAGACTTTGTTTATCAAGAGAGACAAGAAGGATATCATGTTAGTACCAGTCTATGTTGATGATATCATCTTTGGGGCTACCAAACAGTCCATGGTCAAGGAGTTTGAGCAGCTGATGCAAAAGGAATTTCAAATGAGTTCAATGGGAGAGTTAACATTCTTTTTGGGATTTCAAGTTAAATAGTCAAAGGAAGGAATTTTCATAAGTCAAGACAAGTATGTTACAGACATACTTAAAAAGTTCAATTTTGATGATATGAAGACAAGTACTACACCTATTAAATCTATCAATTGATTGGGCAAAGATGAAGATGCACGACGTTGAAGTCAAGTTATACAGATCAATGATTGGCTCTCTTATGTATCTTATTAACATCAAGGCCCGATATCATGTTTGCAGTTTGTTTATGTGCAAGATATCAAGTCTCACCAAATATCTCTCACATGAATGCAAGAAAGAGAATTTTCGTTATTTGAAACAACAACCTAAGTTGGGGTTGTGGTATCCAAAAGAGTCACCTTTTCACTTGGAAGCTTTTTCAGATAGTGATTATGCTGGTGATAACTATGATAGAAGATCAACAACTGGTGGATGCCAATATCTTGGAAGAAAATTAGTCTCCTGGCAATGTAAGAAACAAACATTGCAAAGAAACATCCTCTATGAAGTGAATATGTAGTTGCGCAAGTATGAAGGACAAGTTTTGTAAATGCAAAATCAACTCTTGGACTATGGGTTCAACTTCAAGAATAATCCTATCAATATTGATAATGAGAGTACCATTTGTATTGTGAAGAATCCAGTTTATCATTCCAAGACCAAACACATACAGATTAGGCATCATTTTATTAGAGATTGCTATGAGCACAGGCTCATTAATGTGGATAAGGTTCACACAGATGATAAAGTAGCTGACTTACTCACCAAAGGCTTTGATGTTTCAAGATTTAATCACTTGGTGGTGAGCATTGGCATGATTAACTACTGAGCTACATTTAAGGGGAGGACTATTTAGTATTAGTATAGTCCCGTATTGCTTGAGGGGAGGATATTTATGTGTACTTAGCTTATATAGAGGAATTTGGAAAAGTACTGTTATTTATGAAAGTACGCTTGGAAAGTACCGCTTGGAAATTACTCGTGATACGTGGAAAGTACTGTTTGTCTTATTAAAGTAATCTGCTCCAACGGTAATATTGAGGGGTAATTACTTTCTAACGGTAACTTTGGTATTTATGGTGTGATTTTTAAATCTCACCTATAAATAACTACTCTCCATTTTCCTCTCATATTGATACATTAGAATCTTTTCCATAATTCTCTCATCACCTCTATATTATTCTATTATATCTCTTCTGTGCTTACATATTCACCAATGGCTAATCGTCCTACAGTTTCCAAGCACAATATGGTGGCTAATTTAGATAAGACTGAATCGAATACACTCTTTCATGATATCATTGATTATCTTACTGGATCACCAATCAGTTATGCTCTTTTAGTGGAGCCGGATATAATTGAGCCCCGATTCAAGAATTTTGGGCTACTGCTGGGGAAAACATGGAGAATGATGTATTTTACATTCGAGCTACAGTTCTTTGCCGGTAGAACTGTTAAGATTACCGAGCCTCCATAAGAGAAGATTTATTGTTCAATGATGCATATGGGGCTATACGGTTTGATAAGCAGTTGAATTGGGATACTTTTAGACATATTGGTTATGAAGGATCTTTGAATGAACAAACATTTAGGAAACAACTCTTTTGCCCTCACTGGAAGTTCTTAGTACACGTGTTGCTTCACTGTATCAAAGGCAAAGAGTACTTCATGGGAACAATTTGGATCAAATATAGCATCCGCTATTGTGGGTTTGGCTATGATCGTATTTTTATTTTTCAAGGCTCATTCTTGATGGAATGCTTTCCCACATCACAAATGGTTCAAAGTGGCTTATGTATCCAAGATTTGTTCAAGTCTTTCTCAATAAGCAACTTTCTGATGTTCCTAAGCCAACAGATCTTTTACCTGTTGTGGTTCAACAAGCTAAAATATACACCTTTATGGCTAAGAAGAGTGATCAATTCACTGGAAGGGATACTCCCTTAACTATTTCTATGATGGAAGTTGTTGTGCCGTTCGGGTGATGAAGAAGCCGGGACTACTATCGAAGCTACCATGACTGCAAGTACTACTTCTCAACAAGCTTCATCAAAAGAAGATAACTGATCTCCACAAGGTACCGCTTCCCAAGTATGAAGTTCAAGAAGATGTTGCGTCTCACCATCTCCATCTCCACAAAGACTGCTCTCGCTTCTCAATCAGAGGAACATTCACCAATTCAAGGAGATGATTCACATTCTCACCCTGAATTAACATTGGATAATTATGTTTTGACAAGGAATTGGTTAAGTTGAAAAGACTACTGAGGCTCAAGCCAAGCAGATAAAGAAATTGAAACCAAGTTTAGAAGGCTAAAGACTTTGTGTGGCCATTGGTTCAAGAATTTCGATATGGGTTAAATCAAAAAAGAAGGAGCAAAGGCAGCCTAAGAAAAGCAAACGCCAAAGGTTCACCAACAATATTCATCCAATTGGGGAGGAATATAGAATAAGAGAATTTGAAAGAAGATGTTGAGAAGGAGAATGAACCGAAGTATCAAGCACATGAAAAGACTAAGAATGTAACATTCAAGATATCAAGAGCAAGTTCAAGTTCCAGTTCAAAGTAATCGAAAATCAAGGTACTAAGATCAAAGTATCGCTTTCAACAACAAGGATCCTACAGTAAGCATTGTTAACACCAAGGTTGACTTTGAAGGACTAGTTTCAACAACTGTACATGAAGTAGTTGTTGGTCCCTCAACTGTTATACAAGAAGAGGAAGCTACACTCAAACCCATCCATTCTGCAAGTGATGATGAGTTCATTGCTGTAATTTTGCAAGATTTATCACAACCAAGGGGTGGTGTTACTATTTCTGAAGTTCAAGAAGAACAACCAAGATCTTCTCAACCTACAATTGATCCTAAAGATAAAAGAAAGGGTGTTCTGGTAGAAACTAAGAAGAAAAAGCTAACTTTAGCAGAACTTAGAGCAATTGAAGTTGCTAGGAATGAAGCTGCAGTTAGAAAGCTTCAAGAGGAGTTAAATGCTAAAGATAGAGAAGCTCGGAAGTCAAGAAGCTCAGAGTAGAGAAGCAAAAGAAGTTACAAGATGAATTAAATGATGAAATTTGCCGAACCATTACATATCACCTACTCGTTAGATATATGCCAAGAAGACCTAATCTAGCTAAAGACAGGAATACTATGATGGCTTATTTGAAAGGTCGAGGATATAAAGGATTGCGTGTTGAATTATGTTTATATGAAAAGACTATATGTCAAAACAGAGGCTTATAAGAAGGATGTTGCAGGCATCAAAGATTTTAGAGAAGAAGCTTCTTGGACTGAAGTAGAAAGGAAGAAGAGTTTAAAAGAAAAAAGGAAAACTGAGTTACAGATGTTCAGTTCTTCTAAGAAAGAAAAGTTGAGTTAAGATCTAAGACTAGGGATGAACTAAGGAATTATCTCAGAGTAGTAGATTTTGAATATTCAAAAGAAGATGCTGACATGAAGATGAAAAGATCTCAGATTAGTGCTTTTGAAGTTGTGAAATCCAAAGAAGGAAGTTATATGATGTTTCATAAAGAAGATGAAAGTTTCTGAGTATTCAATAGGCTATGGGATTTATTGCACATTATAGATAGAGTGGATCTATTCTATCTATATCATGTGGTGAAAGCTTATTTTGAACATAATCCATTAGAAGGGATTGGTTTAGTTTTACTTGGAGATCTCACAACTGCATGGGAAACTAAAGAAGAGAGCACTGATGATATTTGGAAGAATCAAGAGAATTGGGAGATTATCTGCTGGAGATTCTTTGAAGAGTCTGGTGTTCATGTTTTAGAGTTGGAAAATGGTACAATGATACACATGTTTGTAAATAGAAGATATCCTCTTACTGTTGAGCTTATGAGAAGAATGCTAGAGCACGGAATGGAAGTAGAAGAGGATAATGAAACTGCTTGCATGGTCATAAATCTATTTATCAACCGAACTACTATTGTCGATGAGGATGACCGACGGTATGAATCTTATTTGAATAAATTATTTTTGATAAATCAATACTTTTATTCAAAGTATCACGATCAAAACAAGTACTTTCATCAAAGTATTGCTTGCAGCTTTTTAACTAGTTAAGTGCTTTTTGGAAGAAACCTTTTGTTAAGTAATACATATTTTGAAAACAAAGGTTGAATAAAATAAATGGTTTTTGAGATGACAACATCAATAGGTTATCAATCCACCATGGTTACAAAAGGATTGGCTAATCCATGAGCAAACGGCTCTGGTAAAGATATTTCAAATCCGCTTTTAGTTGACAACTTGCTAATAAGTTGTATGGTAATCAACTCACCATATCAGTTAATGTGAAGAGTTGGCTAGCCCACAAGAAAATGGCTTGTGGTAAAGGCTGTGGAAAACCATTATTGGTAATTAGTTCACCATTAGATAAAAGAACTAACTAGTCCATAAGGGTACAACTTTTGGTAAAGACAACTCAAATCTGTTGATAGATGGTGATTTGCTAAAAATCATATGGTTATCAATGTACCATGGTCTTACACACCAAAACATTTGGCTACTCCAGAGTTAATGGCTTTGGTAAAGAGATCTAAATCCATTAAATTTTTAATAATTCACCTCTCACAGAGTTAACACACACCTGGAAGTGATGAGAATAGTATGCAACTTAAATTGAATTAATGTACAAACTGTCATATGTTGTTGTGTTGTCTTAAGAAAAGATGGAGCTTGTTGGATGATGCTGTAAAAGAATAATTCTAGAGATACTTTGACAAGGCACATACACTATGAGAGATACAATCCAAAGACTAAGAAATAATCATTCCTTAAAGATGAAGCAAAAGATAAATTTACAAAGGAACTTGAAGTCAAGCTAGTAGAATTCAAGTTAGGGGAGGATTGTTGGGATATGAAAGTGCTCAAGATTGACAAAGTATGAAGATTGATAAAGTAAGAAACTACAAAGTAATACTAGAAAAAGTCAAAGAGTCAAAGTATTGCTAAAGATAAAGTCAAAGTACTGCACATGAAAGTCAAAGTACTGCAAGAACAAAGAACTATTATATTCGTTTATAGAAATTATTGTAACTCTAGAATATTCTGTATTAGATTACTTATCGTACAAGGATACAAATTGTAAACCGACTAGGGTTATCCTTGAGCCTATAAAGGACCCCTAGATTGGCATTAGACGTACGAGTCTTAGAGTTTACCAGTTCATAAGTTTTTGCGAAGTTCGATATTATTAGAGTTGTTTAAGTATATGCATAATAAGCAGATTTAGAGTTAATAATAAAAGTTATTCTTCTTAGCTTTGTTAAGTAAATTCCGCATACTTAATAGAGATTGTTCAGTGTTTCTTTGTTAATAACTTAGGATTTATCCGAGGTTGTTAAACCTTAAACAATCATTTAAGTTAGTTTGATTAGAGTACATCGATCCAACACATATCAATATAAGCTTACAAAAGCTTCTATAGCTTTTTGTGAGTTTATTTTGTCAAAATTTTCAAATTCACAAAAAAAATCAACTAAATAAGCAAAATAATAAGTTGGACGATAAGCTAGATC
>OU343220.1:96166295-96242813 GCA_910596185.1 Chrysanthemum makinoi | reverse complement strand
CAAAGTCTCAAGACAATACAAGGAATGATAGGACCTTGCAGAGCTAAGAATGTGCATTGGAAGAGAATAGAAGACCAACCTAGGAACTTTAAGCTTGAGTTGAATAAAACGAATCGTGTTGATTCTAGTATTAGCCTTAGAAACGTCTGTAATTAATTGATTACGATACTATTTGCAAACCTTGTAATGATGTGCCTTGAATTACATTTGCTAATCATGAATATGGTGTGAATGCTTTGTCTAATGCTATCAAATGCCCAATTAAAATTGTTAATGCTAATAATCGTGCAAATAAGGCAAAAGGCAAAAAGCGAAGATTGTTAGAAAGCGATTGGAAACCCACAGGAAAAACTTTTATAAAGATAGGTTATTATTGGATACCTTTTGGCCATAAGAATAATCAGTTTTGCTCTCAAACTTCTAAGATTATGCCCACTAGAAAATGGATGCCTACTGGTAGAACTATTCCCTTAAGTGAACATACTTTGAATAGGTCAAATCACAGAACCAGACATTGCATCTATTCCCAATGATTCCATTGCTTCTACTTGATATGGATGTTTCTATTTAGATGTGGGTGTTCCAATGTTACTTAACCAAGTGGAACCCATTCTTGCATGGGGATCCCAATTATCCGATTATCCATTCTTGTGCGTGTTCAAGCGGATCGTTCAAATCGTTACGTGGTACACGGACTCAGTGTTTCCAAGCATATGGCTGGAGACGGTCGCGACTCATGAACTTCGTGAGAGCAAATTCATCGGACGATTAGATCGGTAATGATCATTATGGTGATTATATTGTTGGTGATAGTGTTATCTCTAGAGTATACTATGTGGAAGGTCTTGGTCATAATCACGTTCTCTCTCGGTCAATTCGTGATTACGATCTAGAAGTAGCCTTCTGAAAACATACTTGTTTTGTTAGAGAACTTGATGGTAAGGAACTTTTAAGAGGAACTCGTGGTTCAAATCTTTACACCATCTCTATAGAAGATATGATGAAGTCTTCTCCAATTTGCTTGTTGTCAAAGGCTTCAAAAACAAAGTCATGGTTATGGCATTGACGTCTCAATCACTTGAACTTCGGCACCATCAATGATCTCTCCAGAAAGGACTTAGTTGTAGGTTTACCTCGACTAAAGTATGAAAAGGATCATCTTTGTTCAACATGTCAATTGGGAAAAAGCAAGAAGTATGCCCATAAACCCAAACCTACTAACTCATCGCAGAAGTTCTTCATACAATTCATATGGATTTATGTGGACCAATGAGAGTCTGAGAATATCTTTGGGAAGAAATATGTGTTAGTTGTAGTTGATGATTACTCTAGATTCACATGGGTCAAGTTCTTAAGGACAAAGGATGAAACTCCAGATATCATCATCAAACTCATCAAAGCAGTTTGCGGTTCGACTTAACAAAACGTCGAATTATCCGGACCGACAATGGGCGGAGTTTGTTAACAAACAACTTAGTGAATTTTATGAAAGCATTGGAATCATCCATCAAAGAAGTGTTCCACGAACTCCTCAACGAGCGGTGTAGTTGAAAGAAAATCGAACTCTTGTAGAAGCTGCTAGAACAATGATGATTTACTCTAAAGTTCCAATGTTTCTCTGAAGGAAGCTACCCTTTGCATGCTACACACAAAATCGTTCCTGATTCCACCTTGTTCATGGAAAAACTACATATGAACTTGTCCACAACAGAAAACCTAATCTCTCTTTCCTTCGTGTGTTTGGTGCATTGTGCTATCCAACTAATGAGGTTCAAGACTTAGGCAAACTTAGAGCTAAAGCGGACATTGGAGTATTTGTAGGGTATGCACCAAACAAAAAGGGATACCGAATCTACAACAAAAGAACCGGAAATATCATGGAAACAATTCACGTTACGTTTGATGGTGACGGTCAAATGGCTCTGGACAAATTCAGTTTGGACCCACTTCAAAATCAGTCAATTGGTTCATCCCTTGTTCCAAACTCTTCTCAAGAAACTCCATATGTACCTCCATCAGAAGATGATTTAAAGAAATTGTTTGATCCTATGTTTGATGAACTTTATGATCAAGTACTAATGAGGTGTTGATCCCTACAACAGAGGCTGCTCATATTCCAGTGAATGAAGTCAATCCCTCGGTCTCAATATCTTTAAGTCAAGAAGCGCCTTCTGGCGATCCTTGTCTCATCAACAAATCATCATTCTTCAAATGTACATCATGGAAATTTCGGCATCAATGATGAAGTTAATCCCTTTGCTACTCCCGAAGATTCTCCATTTGAAAACATATTTGCTCTGAATCTTCATGAGAACCATCTTCTTGAGACATCGACTCTGCTACTTGAGTCCTCAACAACTACCACATGCACACCTTAGAAAATGGACTCACGATCATCCATTAGACAACATCATTGGAAATCCCTCTCGTCCGGTATCCACACGGAAACAACTTGCAACCGATGCCTTATGGTGCTTCTTCAACTCGTACTCTCTCTAAGATCGAACCAAAAGATGTTAAATCCGCCATGAATGAAGACATTTGGTTCAATGCCATGCAAGATGAAATTCATGAGTTTGATCGACTAGATGTATGGGATTAGTACTGCTCAGTATTGTGCTATGATTATAGCTCTAAAATGGATCTTCAAAGTGAAACTTGATGAGCATGGTGATGTGTTGAAGAACAAGGCTCGATTAGTTGCTAAAGGATACCGTCAAGAGGAGGTATAGACTTTGAAGAATCTTTTGCTCCTGTGGCTCCGAATGAGGCAATTAGAATCTTTTGGCTAATGCTTCAAGTAAGAACATGGTAGTCTATCGGATGGATGTAAAGCGGCATTCTGACGAGGAGATCTTAAAGAAGTCGTCTCGTCGGCAACTGAAGGATTTGTAAATCAAGAGCATCCTACTCACGTTTATCGTTTGAAGAAGGCCATTTATGGTTTAAAGCAAGCTCCAAGGGCATGGTATGATACGTTGTCAAAGTTTCTTCTATCAACGGGATTTAGCAAAGGAGCGATTGATCCAACATTGTTCACAGTCGGGGCAAACATTTAACTCATGTTCAAATTTATGTTGATGATATTATTTTTGCCTCGACCGACCCAATGGAATGTGATCGTTTTCTAATGAAATGAGTTCAAAATTTCAAATGTCAATGATGGGACAAATGTCATTTTCTTGGGATTACAAATTTAAAAGTCGGAGGCATTTTCATAAATCAATCTAAATATGCTACAGAGATCTTAAAGAAATTTGGATTTGATTCAAGTGACCTGTTGACACTCCCATGATTGATCGAACCAAACTAGATGAGGACCACTCGGGGATCATGATTGACCAAACAAAATATCGTAGTATGATTGGATCCTGATGTACCTCCACGCTAGTAGACCGACATCTTGTTATTTGTTTGCATGTGTGCTAGATACCAGGCTAAGCCTACTAAAAAGCACCTTGAAGCGGTTAAGCGGGTCTTTCGGTATCTCCAAGGAACCATCAATATGGGACTTTGGTACCGAAGGACACCGGTATGTCACTAACGACCTATGCGGATGCTGATCATGCGAGGATGTCAAGATACTCGTCGAAGCGTATGCGGAGGTGCTTTCGAGTTTTTGGGTGATAAGCTTGTGAGCTAGTATTCAAAGAAGCAAATGAGTACTTCTATTTCCTCTACAGAGGTGAATACATAGCCATGTCATCTTGTTGTGCTCAAATCCTATGGATGAGATCTCAATTATCGACTATGGCTTTGAATTCAACAAAATCCCTCTTACTGTGATAATAAAAGTGCTATTGCTCTCTCATGCAACAACGTTCAACACTCAAGAGCAAAGCATATCGACATTCGACATCATTTCATCGGGGAACAAGTGGAAAAAGGTGTGGTGGAACTCTATTTTGTGAGGTGAATATCGGTTAGGAACATCTTCACCAAAGCTCTTCCAAGAGAACGCTTTGAGTTTATTCTTCCACGACTTGGCTTGAAAAGCCTTCAACCAGAAACACTCAAGCGTCGTCTTGAGGAGGAAGGCGAGGTAAAGTCTATCTTCATTTATCTCTTGTATATATCTATTCGAAAAACAAAATACAAAATTATAAAACCTTCAAAATCCATAAAATCGAAAAAATTCGAAAAATCTTCAAAAAATATTGTCTATTTGTCATGTTTTTCTCGGTTCGATAATATCTACGGTCTTTGTGTTGTCATTCAAAGAATGACACGGGACTTTAGATGTTGTTCGAATTTTAAAATCAAAAAATATTTTTTTGGGAGAAAGAGAAACAATGGTTTATTGTCATTTCGGCAGTACCGCTTTTTCAAAGAAAGAACGAGCCATACTTTATCATGTTTTCAAATTCCATGCTCGATTCTTTAAACATTTATCTGGTGAAAACTAAATGCTTTGAAAAATAACTCGGTCTCTATTTTTGATAATCATCTGGACTTATTTGTCAAAATATCAATCTCTCAATCAACAACCTATGTCATTGATTGAGGAGAATGATTTCAATTTAATTAAAAAGTTATTTGGCATTCAATTGTTTTCAAAAGATATTCATGCATGTTTATCAATGGAGTTTAAAGTCTTAAAATCCGATCATTATCGGTTAAAACGCTTTCATAATCAAGTCACAATTCTCCTTAAAAGCTTTCAAAATCAATTTAAATCTATAAGAGATCACAAATCTCAAATGATTTGATAATTGTGATCGGGGGAGAATGATTTAAATATTTAAATGATAATTAGGTAAATGGTTTTATAAGGATGTACAAGCTCCCTTCACATATGACAAGCGATTTCAAATTTTCCATGCACATGTTGAGGAGGAGCATCTATCTTAAACCTATGATTTGAAACGTGATAACTTATCTCAAGGTGCGGGTTCCCTCTAGTATGTGCAAAACTCTTTTCAAATCTCGAGGCACATATTGAGGGGAGCAAAATCATGAAAACCTCATCCTTCCCCAAAATGCTTTATCTACTTGATTGATTAGGAAGTGATGTTGATATTCTTTTAAAATGGTAATCAAAGAAGTTAATTCTTTCTCTTGCCTCCGTGTGGAAAACTATTTCAAATACTTGATTCACATGTTGAGGGAGTTCTTCTTCTAAAAATATCAAAACAATTCAGATACAAAATGCTTTGATAAAATATCATAAGTATCTGGATTGATTTTCAAATGGTTTTCAATTGGTTCCTATGGCGGATGAACAATACCAAAAAGACCGACCAACTTTACATTATGTATGGTGATATAAGGATGATAAGGTTAGGTATGTGTTCCCATGATCCTTGAGAACCGGAGGATCTACCCAGGGACTATCCACTAGTTAGTGTAGAGTTCTTAGGTATGATGATAAAAGGAGAAAAATGAGATATGGGAAGAGTCTTGACTGAGGCGAGCTAATCTTGGAATAAACCCAACAAGGTTCTAGCTATGAAGTCTCGGTAAGCATTGAAGGGTTGAAGAATTAAAAAGAATTGAATGAGAAAAGGGTGAAAACAAATAGCCCTCCATTTATTCAACCTTAGAGAAACGGGTTCAATTCATATGCTACTTGATGGTAACATCGGTATTGAAGACAAGGCGTCATGGACGGTGGCCTTGCACTTCAACTTCCTAAACCACTCAAGTTCCTCTTAAAAGGACTTGTTTCATTCTCACGGGAACCGACATTATCTATCGACTTTCTCTTAGAGATTGTTGATATTGAAGGAGACCCTCTAGTCTCGATATAGGATCCAAATGTACACAAATTGAGTCTAGTGCCACGAGATCATCAATAAATCTCATTAGGACACTTTCAATGAAGACTCTCTGTTTCACACAATGTGGAAGAGAGATTATATCTTGAGTCCTACGCATTATCCTTGTGGTATTGCGGAACATCGAGTGATATGTTTACATATTCACAATGAAGATGGAAAGCCTTACAGCCAACATCTAACAAGCTCTGGTAGGTGGCATGTGAGATCTATTATCTGAGATCAACCATGTGACAAGCTGGCGAAACAATGGGGCGATTCAATCTTTTGAATCAATCACGGTTCGAGTTATGGATTGCGGATACCTTTGAAAAACGGTCTTTGTGCTTTAAAACTCTTTTCATTAAGCCGTCGACGTGTACTAATTTTTCAAATCAAAAGGTGTTTTATGATTGATAATTGATTTTCATTAAAACCTTCGTTATATTGCAAAAACAATTTCTATTGAGCAATACGATTGTTTTCAAATCTCTTTTCATCAATCGGTGGACTTAAATTATTTGGTTCACTCACTCCGTGTTGTCTTCTTTGAGAGGCGTTCGGTTTGAGAACGGCTAGAGCATTTGCGAAACCTGTCAAGAAATTCTTGATTATTCACGATCACGAGCGATACTTATGTCTTGATCAGCGGGGAGCGTGGGCGTGTACCTCAATTCAGCGAAAGTGATCAAAGACACTTTCGGTGCGATTTATTGCTAACTGTCTATCTTATGGTACACCCGGCGTTTGCATTGTCGAATAGGCGGTCAATCCATAGCTGCATGCTCACACAACACATTCATATCAAAAGAAATCATGATTGGTGCATCAATGACTCACGATATTTTAACTCCATGCTTACCTTTCTGTGCGCCAATATCATGAATCAACGAATGCTTCCGCTACTCGATGAAGATATCATGATCCAGAATGTGAGCATGTCGGTACGAAAGTCACAACATCACATAATACCAACACCACAATGGATGTATCGGAGATTTTCTATAGTGATGATCTCAAAAGTTGGCTCAACATTATTATCCGTGGATCGATAAGACCTCCACTTGGATTAACCAAACATGCAATGAGTGGAATCAATGACTACGAGCTTGAACAAAGTACTACATCATGAATGCAAGATCAATTGTTAATGTAATATCTGATTGTATTCAATGTCATTTTAGTATATGTTTGAGGTGACCTCCTTAGGGGGAGATTGTTAGGAATTAGAAATTCCGGGTATTAAAGAGTCGGTCACCTCAAGTATATGTAATCGTTAGAATGCTCGTAGTCATAGTTATATTTAGTTAAGTAGTATTTAGTTAAGTAACACCGTGGAGGACGGACGGGTCTTTACCCACGTATGCACGATCCACAGCCGTTGTGTGGCGTTTTATTGTAAGACTATAAATACTCTCTACCTCCCAAGGTAGAGAGTTGGAGCTCATAATAATATTTTCTTTTCTCTCACTAAGTTCCCTAAACCTCTAACTTTCTCTCTCTAGAATTCCATTATAGCCCACTGTGTTATGGGTTTGATGTGTATGTGAAATCAATATCCAACACTTATAATAGCATTTTGAAAACCAAGCGGTGAAAGTTAGAGGTATTAGATGTGATAATGGTTTGAATTCAGAACAAGCTAATGGATGAGTTTTGTGCTAACAAAGGAATCAAGAGGAGTTCATATAGCGAGAACACCCGCAATGAAATGGTGTTGCAGAGAGAAGAAAAGAATAGGACTTTGATAGAAACGGCCAAAACAATGCTGAGACTCACACTTACCTATTTAGTGCAGGGAATTTTGAGAACAGCCAAATCTTGCTTGCTATGTACTTAGCGAGTATCCATCACCCAAGAAAAACACGGATGAAGACACCTTATGAGTTGCTGATGGGAAACAAACCCAAAATTTGATTTATGAAGCCTTTTGGATGCTCTCTCACTATTCTTAATACAATTGATAATCTGGGAAAATTTGATGTAAGTCCGAAAGAAAGGTTATTGTTGGAGCTCTTGCACCAGCGACAAAGGGATTTAGAGTGTACAACAGAGTCACTAAGAAGGTTCAAGATTGTCTTCATGTTTGAGTTTTGGAAGATCAAGAAAATCAAAAGGGTAAAAGGTCCTGATTGGATGTTTGATCTTGAAGTTTTGACTCCTTCAATGAATTATGTTCTGTTAGAGAAGAATCAACTGTACACATGGAAGAGAATGCGGTATATTTATTGCGCCCGATTATATTGACCAGGATGCTTTGTTCATGATGAAGAACCTAAACTGTTGAGACAGATAAAAAATCTGATGAGCCAAAATCCTCTTTTTCTGCTGAGGATCAATCTATTCAAGAAGAACTTAATCAGATGCTTCTTCAAGATGTTTTAGCACATTCTTATAATGATGACCAAAGAAGAGCTTATGAAGAAGCAAAGATGAAGAACAAGACTATAGAATACTCTCACAATGCTTTGGACAGTACTTTTGACCAAAGTACTGCTGAACCAGTTACCAGCACTTTGAATGATTTGGATGATCCTACCATGCCTGGATTAGAAGATACTGATGATGAGTTTGAAGAAGATGAAGGTATTTTCAGATTCACAATGAAGTGTTGATTGTACTAATTTGGAAGATACTTATGGAGTTCCCCAATCTCCAAACTAAAGAATTCATAAGAATCATCCTACTGATCAAATCATTGGTCCCTTTTCTGGAGTGATGACAACACACAAAGCTAAGAGTTTTACTAAACCTCATAATGCTTTACTTAGCTTTGTCTATAAACAAAACATACTTAATCATAAGGACCATCAAACATGTCTGTTTACTTGTTTTATATCTCAGAAAACCAAAGAATATTGCTCAAGCATTGACTAAAGAGTTGGGTTGAAGTTATGCAAGAAAAACTGCTACAATTAGGACTACAAGAAGTTTGGGTAGTATGTGATCTTCCTGATGGTAAGAAGGTCATTGGTACAAGATGGGTGTTCAGAGTCAAGAAAGATGAAAGAGGGAATGTTATCAAAAACAAAGCAAGGTTAGTTGCACAAGGCTACGGACAAGAAGAAGGAGTTGATTATGATGAAGTGTTTGCTCCTGTAGCAAGGATTGAAGCAATTCGAATTTTCCTTGCTTTTGCTTCCCATATGGGATTCAGGTTTATCAAATGGATGTCAAGAGTGCCTTTTTATATGGCGAATTACAGAGAAAGTATATGTCAAACAACACTCTGGTTTTGAAGATCTTAAACATCCAAACAAAGTCTACAAAGTTGTCAAAGCTCTTTATGGCTTACATCAAGCACCTAGAGCTTGGTATGAAAGGCTCTGATATGTGCTTAAACACATATCTTTTCATTATCAAAACTGACCCAAAATAACCAAGAAAAAGCCGTTTATTGCTAATAATTTGTTTTCTTGATTTTTGTGCTTGTTTGAGGTACGGATACGTTAAACACTCAAAGGAGCCAAATCAGACGTAAATCCGAGCACGAGAGATCAAGAGAGTTTGAGCTGAGTCGGAATGGTCAGAATTATGCATTTGTGAAGATTTCTAATCTCTGAGGATGATTTGTGAAGATTTGATCAAAGTTTGAAGAAATGTCGGAAATAGTCCCTGAACTCTCAGCAAATGACAAAAAAGACCCCTCAAGTTTCAAAAGTTGCAAAATCAACCCTTGGATTATTTGTGAATGACAAGATTGGCCCTTGGATTAAGTTTCAGATTTTACAGCTTTGGTCCCTGGATTTTCAGAATGTACATGTTTGGTCCCTAAAATGCCTAATGGATCATAAAGTTAATCCTAAATCCAAACTATAAACCCTTGGCCCAAAGAAACCAATACAAATCCAATATCCACGACCCAAATTCTCTTTACCCGGTCCACTAAGCCTATACCCGTTTAAATCTTTCACCCGGTTTATTCAACCCGTAACCCAACCCTTACCCCGGTCAACCCAACCCAAACCCGGTCAACATCTCTCAAACAATAATAAAATAACCAAACGCGCCCTTTTTTACCCCCAAACCTGCTATTACATGAACCCTAAATTACCCCTTTGGTCAATTAGTCAAATTAACCACAATTAAGGGCACATTTGTACTTTCTCTAACACCCCTGACACATGTGGGATGCCAGGTCAGCTATCCGCGTGCAACATTCCAATCCCTGCTCTCTCATTGGTCAAAACAGCGTGGATGATCTGATCCAAGGGTTGATATCATTTGGGATACGTGGGATTTGATCAAAGGGTTGATATCGACTCAAAGAAGCACACTTTGGCAAATTCTAGATCCTTCCTTGGTTTGAGCTCGTGGCTATAAATACCCTTTCATTTCTTCTTTGTAATGTATGTAGTGTAGAATAGTTCTGAGTAGTATAGCATTATTAAGGATTTCAATTTACTTTCTGTTTTCAAATTTCTGTTTGTATTAAGCTTTATTAATAAAAAAAATTATTTTAGCTTAATTTTTCATTTAAGTTCCAATCTCTGTTTTGTTATTTTTATTCGCATATTATTGTTATTGTTAATCCTTTTAGCTAGTTTCTGAATCAATTTCAGTTTTATATATCTCTAAACAAAAATAACAAAAAAATAAGAAAAATATTTAAAAAAAAATAAAATAAAAAAAAATTCTCAAATCTGCTCATAAGCTGCAATCAGCTTATGTTTATGTTATCTTAAGCTCTCTTAAGCTAATCTATAGCTTAATCAGTGCTTGCTTATTCTACTACTCAGTTCTATATTCAATTCACTCTCAAAATTCTCTACAGTCAACAGAAGTCAAACTACATTGGTTTTGTTCATCTGAATCTGAATTGCTGATAGGATGGAATTGGGTTGATTATGAGTTGAATTTGGGTTAAATTATGGTTTAGGATAATGGTTATTTGATTTTTGGCAAGCCATTGTGGCTAGGACTCTTGTAAGTACTTGTTGCTAATTCATCTCTGTTAATGTGTTCACTTAATTCTGTTAGTTTCAATTGTTAGTATTACATTAGTTAGTTCTAATTTTGATAGTAGATCATAGTTTAAGTGTTGTCATAGATTGGTGTTAAGGATAGGTTAGTATTAATTGCATAACAGTTAGTATAAGAGGTGTTTGACATAAGCAGTTTAGCTGTGATAAAGGTTTAGTAGTTTGTTAAGTATTGATGCATTAATCTTCACTAGGTCAGTTAGGTTCATTTTAGTAGTTATATTGCATCCATAAACTCATTTAGTCAAATATCACTTTGAATCTGTCTAGTTACTTATCTTTAAGAATTTTTAGAAATCATTAGCTTGATTTGTGTTTAGAATTCATAAGAGTAGGTTAATTCAGCTTTATTACATCATAAAACAACTATTCCAGTTCATTAGATTGATTCAAAGTTCACTTTAGTCAACAAATTACAAATTCTGTCAAAAAGTCAAAACTCATCAAACCAGTTTTTGCAAAACTTTCTAGATTTTTCATGGACTCAATTCTGGTTCAAATCAAGTGAAATTTTGGATTAAACAACTTCAGTTGGTCAAGTTTATAAATATTATTTTAGTTAAATTTTTGGAGATCATTTTAAGCACTAAATCAGCTGTTCAACAGGGCCATAAATGCCCTGTTCACACTCAGTTTAAATTGAGTGTGGCGGGCTATTGCAAAACCTTGCACAAAGTCTCAATTTAGCTAGCTAGGGTCCCATATTTGGTTTAGCAGTTATTTGGTTGGTTATCTTAAGGTCTCCATTTGTGGTTTTTAATTTGGCTTTCTGAATAAGCTGGTGCATCAGCTTAAAGTTAGTAGGCTTAGGCTGATTTGGATAAGTAGTTTATTAGCTCTAAACTTGGTAAACTGCTTAATAGAGGTTAGGATTAGAAGTAACTAGTTGCTGGTAGGTACTTTTAGTATAACATAGCTTCTGAGAAAGTTTAGTGGCTTATTGTGCTGTCTAGCTTATTTTCAAGTGCTTATTTGGTAACAGTTTACATTACAGCTCTCATATCTTACACATAAGCAATAGTTTTGATATTTTTCCTAGGTTTAGAATAATATTTTAGAATTTCCCTGAATTTTTCATAATTTTTAGTTACTGTTTACTATTTTTCTTGATTTAAAACAGTTTTTAAGGCATTTTAATTAGCTTTTAATACAGGAAAAATCAGAAAGTTTTCTAAAAAATAAATTTTCATTTTTCCTAGATTAATAAAATTATAAAAAGCAAAAAAATAAATTTTCCAGATTTTTCCTAGTTTAAATTGTAATTTTTAGCATTTAAATTAGTTTTAAATAGATTTTAATTCATAGAAAATAGAAAAATCTTCAGAAAAATAAAAAATTAGTTTTAAAAAGTCTTTTGAGTTATTTTATATTTTTAGAAAATAGTTTCATAATTTTCACTTTTGTTTTCATAATTTTTAGTATTTTTAATTAGTTTTAAAAATTTAAAATTAGTTTTAAATTCAAATAAATTTCAGAAAAATCATAAAAATTAGTTTTAATTCTCAGTTAATTTTCAAATATCATTTTTAGCTAGAAAGTAATTTTAGATTATTTTTAGGACTTAGAATAGACGTAGTTGCTTTTTATTTACGTTTCTATTAATACGTTTTAGTTTAAATCACGTATTTAGGATTCCCCGTAGTGTAATTTCCTTAATTGTTTTCCCATTCCCGTAGTTTTAATATAATCAAAAATCCAAACATCGAGCATTTTAATAACGAACCAATAACGACGTTGCCCATTCACACCTCGTTGGGAAGCGACTCGGATTTCCTAATCCGTATCACTATCACTCACGGGTTTTGATTCATTATCCTTTTTCTAAAGGGATTTTAAATCATTACTTGTGGTTATTTTTGATATCGATATTGTGGTTTTATCCATACACATACCCTTGAACATCAACGAATCAAATTTTTGGCCGCTGGGAGGTTGTTGTCGCGACAATATCGTTAACGGTTTGACGATTAGTGACTCGAGATCCTTCCTTTGTGAAGTTACTATTTTTATAAAAATCAAAAAAAAAATATTTTCCTTTTTCTTTTGTATATATATATATCATTAAAAATACAAAAAGATTTTCTCTTTTCTTTTTGAGCTAAATAGAATACATCAATTATATAACATTCTCAACGGAGGTGTTATCATTAGTAAGTTCCCGAACTAAAGATCAAAAACTTGCCTTTGTGTCACTTGTGAATTGATTTATTTCTATTAGATAAACAAAGCGTGTGGTGGGTATAAGGACGGCCTGACATTAAATTGCGGTGAAAAGAAGCGGGTTTTAATAAAACGCTTGCGCTGACCTAAAAAGCTTCTCCGTTCGCTTGTGCGTTTGTCTTATAGAAGTGATTTATTCACTTGGGATTATTGGTTAAGTTCATTGTGTTTTCGAATACCGTATCATTTTAATTGCCTTGGTTTTAAGTGCATGCGCTTTTCGATCTCGATCTAGACGACTTCACGAAGCGAATCGTGCAGCGTACCCGAGTTACGTAATATGGCGCTCCCAGCGGACCACCAAACCCGGTCCTAATCCTCCTCCCGATAATCAAAATGTAGCTCCGATCTCGAACGATGGAGGAGTTATGTCAACCTACAATGTACGGGAGGGGAGGACCCATTGCCCCGACTAATTTTCAAGCTACCGATTTTAGCTTGAAACACCATATGATAGAACAAGTAAAAAACAGTTGTCAATTTCATGGTTTACCCGATGACGATGCTAACAAACATCTTGATAAATTTTTGGCCGTCACTCAGTATGAAATGAGAATGGGGTCTCCGATGATGCCCTTCGTCTGTATCTTTTCCCATACTCTTTGACTCATCATGCCACTTCTTGGTTTGATCGACTCCGAAGAATTGATTCATACCTTCGAGGAAATGGTTTCGAAGTTTACGGCAAAGTACTTTCCACCATCGATGGTGCGAAATTGAGAACGATATCAGTAATTTTCGGCAATATCCCGCGAATCTTTGTTTGAAGCTTGGGGCGATATAAGCTTGCGATTGATCGATGTACGAATCATAACATGTTGCTTGTCACTCAAATTGATACGTTTTATAATGGTTTAACGTTGAGACACCGTGAAACAATCAATGCTGCTGCTGGTGGAACTTTCATGAAAAGACGTCCTGAGGAATGTTACGATCTTATTGAGAACATGACCGCTCATTACAATTATTGGGATTCTACCGCCGAAAGGGGTGCATCATCTCGATCAAATACGTCTTCTTCTCTCGAAATAGCGCCATGAACAAAAGATCGACGATATCTTACGGATTACTCAGATGAATAATCAGAATCAACAAGTAAAAGCGGTACACCCGATTTGTGAGACTTGTGGAGGTCCACATTCTTATTCCGAGTGCCCGGCCGTCGGTGGCTACGCACATGAGAATGTTTATGCTGCTACGGGAAATTACAATCAACCGCAAGGAGATCGAAATCTTCTTAGCTACCATTCAAATAATTATCTCGGACTTCCCGGTTTCAATCAACCTCAACAACAAAACCAGAATCAAAAACCGTTTCAATGGTAACCATCATAACCGAGGAGCTAATGTTAATCATGGTAATCAACACTACCAAGCTCCTCCACCTCAAGTTTACCAACAACCACCTCCTCCTCAACAATCTTATCAAGCACCTCCTCAAGTCGCCCCGAACAACGATTTTCTAGCTTACATGAAGAACTCCGATTACACCATTAAAAGTTTGAAAAATCAAATTAACGGCATGAGGACGGACTTCAAAAAGGATATGGAAGCTACAAGCAACAAACAAATGACTGAAATAAGGAATATGATGGCTAGTTTCTTTCAAGCCAATCAGCCGTCTACGTCTCAACCCTCGGGTTCCGGTTCTCTTCCAAGCAATACGATTCCAAACCCGAGAGGTGACATGAAAGCAATCACTACCAGAAGTGGTGTAGCTTACGATGGACCCACGGTTCCTACCACTAACACTTCTTCTTCCTCTCATGTGGTAGACCGTGAGACCGGGGTGACAAAGGACCCGATGCTTCCTACTAATAAGGGAATCTGTGAATGTCCAACCACGGTTGTCCAAGATTCGAGCCCGAAGATGCTCCGTGAATGTGAAGAAAGCTAATCCGAAACCGTCTATCCCATATCCGTCTCGTCTTAAAGATCAAACTCTTTGTGAAAAGTCGAATCATCAAATGGAAACGTTCTTCCAAATCTTCAAAGACTTGAATGTGGAGATCAGTTTTGCGGATGCTCTTCTCTTGATGCCTAAACTTGCTTCTACGATTAAGGGATTGCTTACAAACAAGGAGAAACTATATGAGCTTGCTACGACATCTCTGAATGAGAATTGTTCGGCGGTTATCCTAAAAAAACTTCCTGAAAAGTTAGGTGACCCCGGCAAATTCCTCATTCCATGTAATTTTCAAGGAATTGTTCAATGCTCCGCCTTGGCGATCTTGGCGAGTATCAATTTAATGCCAAATTCAATCTACGAGAAGCTTTCGTTACCCCCACTTACCCCAGCGTGTATGACCCTCGAGCTGGCCGATCGTTCTCGACCGTCCAAAGGGTATAGCCGAGGATGTCTTTGTCAAAGAGGGGAGTTCTATTTTCCCGCGGATTTTGTTGTGGTAGATTTCGATGCCGACCCTCGAGTACCCATTATTCTTGGAAGATGTTTCTTACGGACCGGTCGTGCTTTAATTGATGTATTCGAAGGAGATATTACGTTGAGAGTTAATCAAGAAGCCGTCACATTCAACATTAATCAAACGACGAGGTACTCCTCAAATTTCGACGATGCTTCCATCAATCGAATCGGCGTTATTGATGTTTCTTGTGAGGAGTACGCTCAAGAAGTTCTCGGTTTTGCTCACAATTCTACTGATTCACCTTCTGAACAACCTTCTGAACCAATCATTGCCGATTCTTCCCCTCTCTACTCCATTTGAGGAGGTGATTTCCTTTTGGAAGAGATCGATGAGTTTCTTGCTACTGACGAATCGATTCCACCGAGAATTGATGATGGTGTTTATGATTCGGAGGGAGATATCCTTTATCTTGAGCAATTGTTAAATGAAGATCCATCACCGTCACTCCCTCCGAAAGAGATTACGATTGAAGAAATCAAAGAAGTACAAACGTCTAATGAAAAAACTCCGGAGCCCGAGCTCAAGGATTTACCTCCTCATCTTGAATACGCTTTTCTTGAAGAACCGAACAAGTTTCCCGTCATCATTGCTAAAAACTTGAAAGATGAGGAGAAAACCGCACTTTTGGAGATTCTTCGTAAACATAAAAGTGCCATCGCTTGGAAAATTTCTGATATCAAAGGCATAAACCCTCGTTTTTGTACTCACAAGATCTTAATGGAAGACGATTGCAAACCCGTTATTCAACAACAACGTAGGGTTAATCCGAAAATTCATGAGGTTATCAAAAAGGAAGTTCTTAAACTCCTCGACGCCGGAATCATTTATCCAATCTCCGATAGCTCATGGGTTAGCCCTATCCATTGTGTTCCGAAGAAAGGTGGAATGACCGTTGTTATGAACGAAGATAATGAATTGATTTCCACACGCCTAGTTACCGGATGGAGAGTGTGTATTGATTATCGAAAGTTGAATGATGCTACAAGGAAGGATCATTTCCCGCTACCTTTTATGGATCAGATGCTCGAACGTTTAGCGGGGAATGAGTTCTATTGCTTTCTCGATGGTTTTTCGGGTTACTTTCAAATTCCGATTGATCCATGATCAAGAAAAACGACTTTCACATGCCCTTATGGAGCGTTTGCTTACCGCGAATGCCATTTGGCTTATGCAATGCTCCTGGTACGTTCCAAAGGTGCATGATGGCTATTTTTCACGACATGATCGAAAAGTCTATGGAAGTTTTTATGGACGATTTCTTGGTTTATGGAGATTCTTTCACTTCTTGCCTCTCTCATCTAGACCACATGCTCAAACGGTGTGAAGACACCAACTTGGTCTTGAATTGGGAGAAGTGCCACTTCATGGTTCGAGAAGGCATTGTCCTCGGCCATAAGATTTCAAAATCTGGGATTGAGGTCGACCGAGCTAAAGTCGACGTTATAGCTAAACTCCCTCATCCCTACTAGTCAAAGGTATTCGGAGTTTTTGGGTCATGCGGTTTCTATCGCCGTTTCATCAATATTTCTCTAAGATAGCCAGCCCTCGACCCATCTCCTCGAGAAGGATGCTCCATTTATATTCACCAATGAATGTGTTGAAGCGTTTAATTTTCTCAAGAAGAAATTAACTGAAGCTCCGATCTTAGTTGCCCCGACTGGGATTTGCCCTTTGAGCTCATGTGTGATGCAAGTGATTATGCAATTGGGGCAGTCTTGGGGCAACGTAAATCGAAACATTTTCAACCCATACACTATGCGAGTAAGACATTGTCGGAGGCCCAACACAATTATCGACTCTGAAAAGGAATTATTGGCCGTTGTTTATGCTTTTGAGAAATTCCGACCCTACCTTGTCTTGTCAAAGACCATAGTGTATACTGACCATTCTGCCCTAAAGTATCTTTTGGCAAAGCAAGATGCTAAGCCACGATTACTTCGGTGGGTTCTCCTTCTTCAAGAGTTTGATGTTACTATTCTTGACAAAAAAGGAGCAGAGAACCTTGCTGCTGATCACCTTTCTAGACTTGAAAATCCCCATCAAAGTGTGCTCGAGAAAAAGGAGATCACAGAAACATTTCCTCTTGAGACACTTGGGATGATTGCTAAGAAAGACCCAAACACCCCATGGTTTGCCGACTTTGCAAATTACCATGCGGGCAATTTCGTAGTGAAAGGGATGTCGTCCCAACAGAAGAAAAAGTTTTTCAAAGATGTTAAACATTATTTCTGGGACGATCCCTACTTGTTTAAGACTTGTGCGGATCAAGTAATCCGGCGGTGTGTTCATGGCCAAGAGGCTCTTGATATTCTTAATGCTTGCCATAACGGATCCACTGGTGGACATCATGGTGCAAGTTACAACGCTAAGAAGGTTTTTGACTCCGGGTTTTATTGGCCTACCATATATCGAGATGCTCATGATTTAGTTAAGTCTTGTGATTCTTGCCAACGTCAAGGAAAAATTTCGCAAAAAGATGAAATGCCACAAAATGCTATTCAAGTTTGCGAGATTTTTGACGTGTGGGGCATCGATTTTATGGGGCCATTTCCATCTTCTAAGGGTAATAAGTATATCCTCGTGGCCGTCGACTACTTGTCTAAATGGGTTGAAGCAAAGGCTCTCCCCACCAATGACGCCCGAGTGGTTGTTAAGTTTTTGAAGAATTTGTTTTCCCGATTCGGAGCACCTCGTGCTATCATCAGTGATCGCGGTACCCATTTCTGTAATGAACAATTTGCTAAAGTTATGGCTAAATATGGAGTTACCCATCGTCTTTCTACCGCGTATCACCCCCGCAAAGCGAGCGGACAAGTTGAGGTTTCCAATCATGGTTTGAAAAGAATTTTAGAAAGGACTGTAGGAGAAAATCGAGCTTCATGGGCTGATAAGTTAGATGATGCATTATGGGCTTTCCGCACTGCATACAAGACACCCATCGGTGCACCCCATTAAGTTGATGTATGGAAAAGCTTGTCACTTGCCCATAGAGCTCGAACATAAGGCATTCTGGGCCTTGAAACATGTTAACTTTGATCTTAAGACCGCGGGTGATCACCGGAAAGTTCAATTGAATGAATTAAATGAGCTTAGGGATCGGGCTTACGAGAATTCTTTGATTTTCAAAGAGAAGACTAAGAGGATTCATGATTCTAAAATCAAAAACCGCGTTTTCAACGTTGGTGATCAAGTTCTCCTCTTCAACTCTCGATTGAAGATATTCTCGGGCAAACTCAAAACCCGTTGGTCAGGACCATTCACCGTTGCTCAGGTTTTCCTTTATGGAACGGTGGAGCTTTCTCAACTCGATGGCCCTAATTTCAAAGTGAATGGCCATCGTGTGAAACATTATTTTGGAGGGGACATCCCATCTATGGTTGTCCCGGATCTCCAAACTTTCCCCAAGGACAAATGAATTCGGGGACGAGTCAGGCTAGCGACTCGTTTAACAAAAACAGTAGCGCTTCGTGGGAGGCACCCCATGCTTATCTCTATCTTCTTTCTATTTTCTAATAAGTGACGTGAAGGGGTTAGCCTCTTCGATTTCTCGTGTTTGGTTGTTTGTGATGTTGTCCAGGATTTTCCCGATATGAAGACTCTCGTGCTCGAAGTTTGTCATTTTCTCTACTCGAGTTTCATGATCGATGCTGATGGAAATCCGATATCTGAAATCTTATCGACTAACGTTTATCTTTGAGCATACTTTATAAACGGCTTTTAGATTTTCGTTGATACCCTTGCTTTTAAACATTGAGGACAATGTTTCGTTCTAGTCTGGGGTAGGGTAATCTTGGATTTGATTTGACCGCACTTGCTTATTTTTGTCGTGTTCTCTCGCAACCCCGTTTTTCCTTAGAAAATGAAAAAAAATTGTGCTATATATGAAAAAATTTAAATTTTTTTTTAAGCTTTTGTTAAGTCTTTTTGATTGAAAAGTTTGCTAGTCTCTTAGATAAGAAGCTATAAAATGCGAATTCTAGCTCACAAGGCCAAGATTTTGCAAGTTTCCACTGGTGATTTTAAATATGCATGACTTAATTTCATTTAGACGAAGCATTTGCTAAATTAATATACGTTTTGACACCTTGTTGACTTTCCGCTGGTGAGAGTAGGAATAGAATTCTGACTTGACCGGGCGTGTTGAGCCCTAGCTTGTTCCCTTAACCATAGATAATCTAATTATCGGCTAAGCATCCGCGGATCTCATTATTCGAGAAATGATAGAGTTACTTATGAATTTAGATGCTAAGCGTGGAGTAGTTGGTTCTCTTTAGAGCCCATCGAAGGTACTTATGGCTTTTTGTTCCCACAAAATTGTTTCACCCATATCGCTAATAATAATTAGAGATATTGAGTTTTTGGCGATAGTTAGTTCTTTATCTTCTTTAGAGAATCTTTGCCCATGAAAGTTGGGTACATGAGGAATGTCAGTGTTTGCGGTTGTAATAGACAACTGATTCTGATAGTTTTTGCTATTGTTTCTATTGTTATAAAAGCCGTGGGATTCAGAGTTTGGCACAAAATTAACATGAAATAAAGCCCAAATGTATTAAAGTTGAAAAATCCAAAGCCATAAAAGTTGTCATAGACTTCTAAAAGGCGAGGAAAATCCAAAGTCATAATAAGACTCTGATAAAACGGTAATCCCGTTGAGTTAGTGGTTGAAAAGACCAAGGGCCGAATTGCAAAAATGCAAATGTGCTGAAATAAGTGTTAAGCCAAACTTTGAATCTGGGAGATATCTCTAAATCATGTTAAATCAGGACCTTGATGTGGACCTCATTTTTGTGTGCAATGGTTTTGAGAAGGAAGATGGATAACTAATTATCGACTTAGCTTTGTATCTTTATCGGAATAAAAGTTATCGAAGCGAAACTTGAAGAAATTCAGTTCTCAACAAAAATAAAAAAATCTAGAGGAAATAGGAAAATGGGAGCAAAAGGTAATTACACAAGTAACTTCCATGGGTAGTGTTAGCATCTAGAATCATATTTAACAATGATTTCGATTTTACGCTTAGTTTGGGGACTTGTGAAAAATCAGGGACGATGTATTCTATCCGTATGGTCACTTCACGCTGTGTTGTGTTTTCTACTCCGTGATCCTAACGTGTCTTTTGAAAAATGTTGGAGTTATTAATCGACATGAAAGTTCAACAAACCGTCACTCATAACCGGAATGTGCTTAATCATAATATCTACATGTGAATTAAAAGGTAAACGGGGCGTTTTTAGAATTAAGGCTTTCTTGATCTCTTTTGAGGAATCTTTGCTACTTCTTCATAGGTTTAGTAGAAAGAGATTGAAATCTTTGGTTTTAGAAGCGTGAGTTGATTGCATTGCGTGGGGACACGACAATAGTCTCGTCTGGGGTATTTTGATATGTGCTTAAACACATATCTTTTCATTATCAAAACTGACCCAAAATAACCAAGAAAAAGCCGTTTATTGCTAATATCTGTTGTTTTCTTGAGTTTGTGCTTGTGCAGGTACAGATACGTTAAAACACTCAAAAAGGAGCCAAATTAGACGTAAATCCGAGCACGAGAGATCAAGAGAGTTTGAGCTAAGTCGGAATGGTCAGAATTATGCATTTGTGAAGATTTCTAATCTCTGAGGATGATTTGTGAAGATTTGATCAAAGTTTGAAGAAATTTCAGAAATAGTCCCTGAACTTTCAGCAAATGACAGAAAAGACCCCTCAAGTTTCAAAAGTTGCAAAATCAACCCTTGGATTATTTGTGAATGACAAGATTGGCCCTTAGATTAAGTTTCAGATTTTACAGCTTTGGTCCCTGGATTTTCAGAATGTACATGTTTGGTCCCTAAAATGCCTGATGGATCACAAAGTTAATCCTAAGTCCAAACTATAAACCCTTGGCCCAAAGAAACCAATACAAATCCAATATCCACGGCCCAAATTCTCTTTACCCGGTCCACTAAGCCTATACCCGTTTAAATCTTTCACCCGGTTTATTCAACCCGTAACCCAACCCTTACCCCGGTCAACATCTCTCAAACAATAATAAAATAACCAAACGCGCCCTTTTTTACCCCCAAACCTGCTATTACATGAACCCTAAATTACCCCTTTGGTCAATTAGTCAAATTAACCACAATTAAGGGTACATTTGTACTTTCTCGACACCCACGACACATGTGGATGCCAGGTTCACTATCCGCGTGCAACATTCCAATCTCTGCTCTCTCATTGGTCGAAACAACGTGGATGATCTAATCCAAGGGTTGTTATCATTTGGGATACGTGGGATTTGATCAGAGGGTTGATATCCACTCAAAGAAGCACACATTGGCAAATTCTAGATCCTTCCTTGGTTTGAGCTCGTGGCTATAAATACCCTTTCATTTCTTCTTTGTAATGTATGTAGTGTAGAATAGTTCTGAGTAGTATAGCATTATTAAGGATTTCAATTTACTTTCTGTTTTCAAATTTCTGTTTGTATTCAGCTTTATTAATAAAAAATTTATTTTAGCTTAATTTTCATTTAAGTTCCAATCTCTGTTTTGTTATTTTTATTCGCATATTATTGTTATTGTTAATCCTTTTAGCTAGTTTCTGAATCAATTTCAGTTTTATATATCTCTAAACAAAAATAACAAAAAAATAAGAAAAATATTTAAAAAAAAATAAAATAAAAAAAAATTCTCAAATCTGCTCATAAGCTGCAATCAGCTTATGTTTATGTTATCTTAAGCTCTCTTAAGCTCATCTATAGCTTAATCAGTGCTTGCTTATTCTACTACTCAGTTCTATAATCAATTCACTCTCAAAATTCTCTACAGTCAACAGAAGTCAAACTGCATTGGTTTTGTTCATCTGAATCTGAATTGCTGATAGGATGGAATTGGGTTGATTATGAGTTGAATTTGGGTTAAATTATGGTTTAGGATAATGGTTATTTGATCTTTGGCAAGCCATTGTGGCTAGGACTCTTGTAAGTACTTGTTGCTAATTCATCTCTGTCAATGTGTTCACTTAATTCTGTTAGTTTCAATTGTTAGTATTACATTAGTTAGTTCTAATTTTGATAGTAGATCATAGTTTAAGTGCTGTCATAGATTGGTGTTAAGGATAGGTTAGTATTAATTGCATAACAGTTAGTATAAGAGGTGTTTGACATAAGCAGTTTAGCTGTGATAAAGGTTTAGTAGTTTGTTAAGTATTGATGCATTAATCTTCACTAGGTCAGTTAGGTTCATTTTAGTAGTTATATTGCATCCATAAACTCATTTAGTCAAATATCACTTTGAATCTGTCTAGTTACTTATCTGTTAAGATTTTTAGAAATCATTAGCTTGATTTGTGTTTAGAATTCATAAGAGTAGGTTAATTCAGCTTTATTACATCATAAAACAACTATTCCAGTTCATTAGATTGATTCAAAGTTCACTTTAGTCAACAAATTACAAATTTTGTCAAAAAGTCAAAACTCATCAAACCAGTTTTTGCAAAACTTTCAAGATTTTTCATGGACTCAATTCTGGTTCAAATCAAGTGAAATTTTGGATTAAACAACTTCAGTTGGTGAAGTTTATAAATCTTATTTTAGTTAAATTTTTGGAGATCATTTTAAGCACTAAATCAGCTGTTCAACAAGGCCATAAATGCCACTTCACACTCGATTTAAATTGAGTGTGAGCGGCTATTTGCAAAACCGCAGGTCTCAATTTAGCTAGCTAGGGTCCCATATTTGGTTTAGCAGTTATTTGGTTGGTTATCTTAAGGTCTCCATTTGTGGTTTTTAATTTGGCTTTCTGAATAAGCTGGTGCATCAGCTTAAAGTTAGTAGGCTTAGGCTGATTTGGATAAGTAGTTTATTAGCTCTAAACTTGGTAAACTGCTTAATAGAGATTAGGATTAGAAGTAACTAGTTTCTGGTAGGTACTTTTAGTATAACATAGCTTCTGAGAAAGTTTGGTGGCTTATTGTGCTGTCTAGCTTATTTTCAAGTGCTTATTTGGTAACAGTTTACATTACAGCTCTCATATCTTACACATAAGCCATAGTTTTGATATTTTTCCTAGGTTTAGAATAATATTTTAGAATTTCCCTGAATTTTTCATAATTTTTAGTTACTGTTTACTATTTTTCTTGATTTAAAACAGTTTTTAAGGCATTTTAATTAGCTTTTAATACAGAAAAATCAGAAAAGTTTCTAAAAAATGAATTTTCATTTTTCCTAGATTAAGAAAATTATAAAAAGCAAAAAAAATTAATTTTCCAGATTTTTCCTAGTTTAAATTGTAATTTTTAGCATTTAAATTAGTTTTAAATAGATTTTAATTCATAGAAAATAGAAAAATATTCAGAAAAATAAAAAATTAGTTTTAAAAAGTCTTTTGAGTTATTTTATATTTTTAGAAAATAGTTTCATAATTTTCACTTTTGTTTTCATAATTTTTAGTATTTTTAATTAGTTTTAAAAATTTAAAATTAGTTTTAAATTCAAATAAATTTCAGAAAAATCATAAAAATTAGTTTTAATTCTTAGTTAATTTTAAAATATCATTTTTAGCTAGAAAGTAATTTTAGATTATTTTTAGGACTTAGAATAGACGTAGTTGCTTTTTATTTACGTTTCTATTAATACGTTTTAGTTTAAATCACGTATTTAGGATTCCCCGTAGTGTAATTTCCCTTAATTGTTTTCCCATTCCCCGTATTTTTAATATAATCAAAAATCCGAAACATCGAGCATTTTAATAACGAACCAATAACGACGTTGCCCATTCACACCTCGTTGGGAAACGACTCGGATTTCCTAATCCGTATCACTATCACTCACGGGTTTTGATTCATTATCCTTTTTCCTAAAGGGATTTTAAATCATTACTTGTGGTTATTTTTGATATCGATATTGTGGTTTTATCCATACACACATACCCTTGAACATCAACGAATCAGGCTCTCTACCTTTTTATTGCAACATGGTTATAGGAGAGGAGCTATGGATAAGACCTTGTATATCAAGAGAGATAAGAAGGATATCATGCTAGTTCAAGTGTATGTAGATGATATCATCTTTGGAGCTACCAAACAATCTATGGTCAAGGAGTTTTGAGAAGCGATGCAGAATGAATTTAAAATGAGTTCAATGGGTGAGTTAACTTTCTTTTTGGGACTTCAAGTTAAGCAGTCAAAGGAAGGAATTTTCATAAGTCAAGACAAGTATGTAACGACATACTTAAAGTTCAATTTTGATGACATGAAGCCATTACTACACCTATTAAATCTATCAACTCTTTGGGCAAAGATGAAGATGGACAACTAGTTGAAGTCAAGTTATACAGATCCATGATTGGATGTCTTATGTATCTTCTGCATCAAGGCGATATCATGTTTGTTTTTGTTTATGTGCAAGATATCAAGTCTCACCTTGAAGGTTTCTCACATGAATGCAGTGAAGAGAAATTTTTGTTATTTGAAACAACAACCTAAGTTGGGGTTGTGGTATCCAAAGGATTCACCTTTTCAGTTGGAAGCTTTTGGATAGTGATTATGCGGTGACAACTATGACAGAAGATCAACCACAAGTGGATGCCAATATCTTGGAAGAAGATTAGTTTCATGGCAGTGTAAGAAGCAAACAATTGCAGCAACATCATCAACTGAAGGCAGAATATGTAGGGCTGGCTGCAGAAGTTGTTTTGTGGATGCGAGAATCAACTCTTGGATCATGGGTTCAATTTCAAGAATACTCCTATCAATATTGATAATGAGAGTACCATTTGCATTATGAAGAATCCAGTTTATCATTCCAAGACCAAGCATATTCAGATTAGGCACCACTTCATCGTAGATTGTTATGAGCATAGGCTCATTAATGTTTGTCAAGGTGCATCTGGATGATAATGTAGCTGATTTACTCACCAAAGGATATGATGTTTCAAGATTTACTCACTTGGTGGTGAGTATTGGCATGATTAATTACTGAGCTACATTTAAGGGGAGGACTATTTTGTGTAAGTATAGTCCTATGCATTGCTTGAGGGGAGGATATTCATGTTTGTTTGATGTATATGCTATTGCAAGGAAGAGAATGGAAAAGTACTTTTTGATTTATGAAAGTACTGCTTAGAAAGTACTGCTTGGAAAGTACTGCACATGTGGAAAGTACTGTTTGTCTTATTAAAGTACTGTTCCAACGGTAATATTGAGGGTAACTACTACTAACGGTAACTTTGTTATTAATGGCTGTGATTTTTAAATCTCACCTATAAATAACTACTCTCAGAACCTCTCATATTGATATCTTCAAATCTTTTCCATATTTCTCACACTTTCACCTATATTATTCGTTCTATCTCTTATTGTGATCATATAATCATCAATGGCGAATCTTAATACCGTTTCCAAACACAACATGGTGGCGAATTTAGAAAAGACTGAAGCGAATGTAATCTTTCATGACATAATAGATTTTCTTACTGGGTCACCAATTAGTTATGCACTTTTAGTAGAACCGGATATTATTGAGCCCTGGATTCAAAAATTTTGGGAAACTGCTTGGGTTATTATGGAGAATGGTGATTCGTATATTCAAGCTAAAGTTTCTGGGAGAATTGTGAAGATTACTGAAGCCTCTATTCGTGAAGACTTATTGTTTAATGTTGAAGATGGGGTTATTCGTTTTGATAAGCAATTGATTTGGGATACTTTTAGGGACATTGGTTATGAAGGATCCTTAGCTGAACAAACATTCAGGAAACCTTTATTTTGTCCTCACTGGAAGTTTTTGGTTCATGTATTGCTTCATTTTATTAGTGCTAAAAGTACCTCATGGGAGCGATTTGGATCTAATATAGCATCTGCTATAGTGGGATTGGCTACATATCGTATTTTCAACTTTTCAAGGCTAATTCTAGATGGAATGCTTTCACACATCACTCATGGTTCCAAATGGTTGATGTATCCATGGTTTATTCAAGTGTTCCTAAATAAACAACTTTCGGATGTACCCAAGCCTAAAATTCTTTTACCTGTTGTGGTACAACAAGCCAAGATATTCACTTTCATGGCTAGGAAGAGTGATCTATTCACTGGAAGGGACACTCCATTAACTACTTCTATGATGGAAGTTGTTCAAGCTGTCGAGGCTGATCTTGCTGCAGAGATGATGATCTTGAAGAGTGCTTTCTACACAAGGTCTTTATCGCAAGTCTGCATCACAAGGTACTGCATCTGCAAGTCTTTGCATCACAATGTACTGCATCCCAAAGTACTGAAGTTCAAGAAGATGTTGCAGTTTCACCTTCACCATCTCCACCAATATCTGCTCATGAATCTCAACCAGAAGAACATTCACCACTTCGAGGAGATGATTCAGCTACTATACCCCCTGAAGGTTTGTTATTGGATAATTATGTTCTGACAAGGGAGTTAGTCAGATTGAAGAAAACAACTGAAGCTCAGGCTAAACAAATTAAGAAGATAAAGCTTAAGTTTAGAAGACTCAAGAATTTTGTCTGGCCATTGGTTCAACATCATCGTCTATGGGTCAAGACTCAAAGAAAGCAAGGAAAGCCTGTTCGACAATTTAAGAAGCCAACCAAAGGTAAGAAGGTTCAACAATCATATTCTGTCCAATTGGGGAGGAATTTAGAAGAAAAAAATTTGAAAGAAGATGTTGTTAAGGAGAATGAACCTCAAGGTACTGAAGAATATGTTAATATTGAAAGTACTGAGGAAGAAAGGACTGAAGTTCAAGGTACAAATATTCAAACATAAGATACTGAAGAACAGGTTATTCAAAATCTTGAGGAGCAAGTTATTGATGTTCAAGTTCAAATCGCGATGATCAAGTACTGCTGATCAAAGTACTGCTTTTCAAGGATCTTTCAGGCAACAAATTACTCCAGGGTTGTTAGATTTTGAAGAGGAAGCTGGTCCTTCAACTGTACAAGAAGAAGAAGCTACACCCAAACCTATTCATACTGCAAGTGATGACGAAACCATTGCTGAGATTTTGCATGATTTATCAAGACCAAGGGGTGTTAATATTCCAGGAGTACAAGAAGAAGAACAACCAAGAGCTTCTCAACCTGATATTGATCCAAAGGATAAAGGAAAAGGTATATTGGTAGAAACAAAGAAGAAAAAGAAACCAATTTTAGCACAGATAAGGGCTGCTCAAATTGCTATGAATGAGGAAGTAGCTAGAAAGGTACAAAGCTGAACTAAATCTGAGGTTGCTAATGAAGAAGAAGCTATGAATGAAGAAGCAGCTAGGAAATTGCAAGAAAGAAGAATTGAATGCTTTGAAGCGCTCTACCATCAATAGCACTTCCTATTTCTTCTCTGCCAAGAAGACCAAATCTTGCTAAGGAAAGGAATGCAATGATGTCTTATCTAAAGAAGAAAGGATATGTTGGTTTGAACAAAATTTGAATTATGTTAATATGAAAGAGTTGTATGATCTTTGTCGAGAAGAATATCGAGAGACAAGTTGATAGTATCAAAGATTATAAAGATGATGATGCTTACAAAGAAGAAGAAAGAAAATAAAGCTTAAAAAGAAAAAGAGTAACTGAAGCTAAAGATCATCAGCCGTTAAAGAAAGTTGAATTAAGATCTGAAACAAACGATGAGCTAAGGAATTACTTAAGAATAATAGATTTTGATTATTCTAAAGATGATGCTGAATTGAAGATGAACAAATCTCCAATAACTATTTTTGAAGTTGTTGAGTCAAAAGATGAGAATTATCTGATGTTTCACAAAGAAGATGAAAGTTTCAAGGTGTTCAATATGCTATGGGATTTATTGCATATAATTGATAGAGTGGATCTATTCCATTTATATCATGTGGTGAAAGAATATTATGAACACAATTCATCAGAAGGATTTGGTTTAGTCTTACTTGGAGATGTCATAACTGTTTGGGAAACTGAAGAAACAAGTACTGCTGAGATCTAGAAAAATCAAGAAGACTGGGAGATTACTTGCTGGAGATTCTTTGAAGAATCTGGAGTACATGTTCTAGAGCTAGAAGATGGGACAATGATTCACATGTTAGCTGATAGAAGATACCCTCTTACATCAGATCTCATGAGAAGGATCTTTGGAGCATGGAATGGTAGTTGAAGAAGACAATGAAACAGCACTAATGGTTATCAAATTGTTTATCAGATGGACATATATAGTGATGATCTTGATGAATAACTAGTATGAATCTTAATTGATTAAATTTTTGATATATAAGTACTTTATTCAAAGTCTGCTGTGATCAAACAGTACTTTAATCAAAGTCTGCTTGATTTTAAACAGTTACTAATTTTGAAAAACTTTTGTTAAGTAATAAATGTTTTGAAACAAAGGTTAAAAGAAATAAATGGTTTTGAGATGGTAACACCAATAGGTTATCAATCCACCATGTCACAAAAAGGATTGGCTAATCCATGAGCGACGGCTCATTTCTGGTAAAGATATCTAAAATCCGTTTTATAGTTGACAACTTGCTAATAAGTTGTATGGTAATCAACTCACCATATCAGTATTGTGAAGAGTTGGCTAGCCCACAAGAAAATGGCTTGTGGTAAAGGCTGTGGAAAAACCATTATATGGTAATTATTTCACCATGATGAAAGAACTAACTAGTCCAAAAGGGTACAACTTTTGGTAAAGACAACTCAAATCTGTTATAGCTGATGATTTGCTAAAAATCATATGGTTATCAGTGTACCATGATCTTACACATCAAAACATTTGGCTACTCCAGAGTTAATGGCTTTGGTAAAGAGAACTTAAATCCATTAAAATTTTCAATGATTCATCTCTCACAGGAGTTTACACACCTGGAAGTGATGAGAATAGGCTGGAACTTAACTGAATTAAATGCACAAATTATCTTATGTTGCTGAAAAGAAGGAGCTTGCTGCATGTTGCAGTAAAGAAATAAAATTGCTGTTTGATGCTGAAAAGAATAAATTCTAAAGAATACTTTGATAAATGATGATATAAGCACAGAGTCTACAAAGATACAATCCAAAGGCAAAGACACAATCTTTCTTTCAAAGATGGAGCTGTTAAAGATAAATTCACAATGGAACTTGAAATCAAACAAGTAGAATTCAAGTTAGGGGAGGATTGTTGGGATACAGAGAAAGTTAAAGTCTGAAGAGTTAAAGTCTTTGAAGAATGACAAAGTCTTGGAAAAGTCAAAGTACTGCTAAAGAAGAAGTCAAAGTACAGCAAGGCTAAAAGAACTGTTATATTCGTTTATGGAAAGCTTTGTAATTCTAGAATATTCTTTATTAGATTACTTGTCGTACAAGGATACAAATTGTAAACCGACTAGGATTATCCTTGAGCCTATAAAAGGACCCCTAGATTGGCATTAGAGGTACAGTCTCACGAGTTCACAAGTTTAGATTACGCATATTATTAGAGTTTTAGAGAGTTCGATATTATTAGAGTTGTTAAAGAAGTCTCGCATAATTAGCGAATTAGAGTTATTAATATAATCATTGAAAGTTTAAAGTTATATTATTCTTAGCTTTATTAAGTAAATTCCGCATACTTGATAAAGATTACTCAGTGTTTCATTGTTAATAACTTAGGATTTATCCGAGGTTATTAAACCTTAACAAGCTATTTAAGTTAGTTTGGTTAGAGTACATCGATCCAACACATAAAAGCTTTCGAAACATTGAAATCTCAACTAACTAGTGCTCCGATCATGGTTTCACCTAATTGGTCATTACCTTTCGAGCCGTCTTAGGCCAACGGGAAGGAAAACACTTTCGGCCCATATATTTTGCTAGCAAGACACTGAATAGTGCTCAACAAAATTACACCGTCACCGAAAAGGAATTACTGGTCGTAGTTTTCGCATTCGACAAATTTCGATCCTACCTTGTGCTCTCAAAGACAGTCGTTTTCACCGATCACTCAGCACTCAAATATCTGTTCACCAAGCAAGATGCTAAACCGCGTCTTATTCGATGGATTCTGCTACTCCAAGAATTTGACATCGAAATCAAAGATAAGAAAGGAAGAGAATCTAGCTGTGATCATTTATCTCGTCTAGAAAACCCTGGTCTTGAGGAGTTAAAGGAAGAAGAAATCGATGATTACTTCCCCGATGAAACTCTCATGACCATCGATGGGCCGACGATCCTTGGTTTCTTGCGACTTTGCAAATTATCTCATTGGAGGAATTCTCGAAAAGGTTTAACTCATGCTCAAAGGAGAAAATTCTTTTCGGAACTCAAATACTATTTTTGGGAAGAGCCATATCTTTTCAAAATGTGTCCTGACGGAATGATCCGAAGATGTGTTTCTGGTTCCAAAACCCGTAAGATTCTTGACGAATGTCATCATGGCCCAACTGGGGGACATTATGGTCCTTCCACCACAGCTAAAAAGGTTTTTGATGCTGGATTCTATTGGCCAACAATATTCAAAGAAGCACATACACTTGTTCAAAATTGTGACGCTTGCCAAAGAACCACCAATCTTTCACGAAAAGATGAAATGCCATTAACAAGCATCCAGGTGTGTGAAATATTCGATATTTGGGGAATAGATTTCATGGGACCTTTTCCTAAATCCCACAAATACGAATACATTCTCGTTGCTATAGATTACGTGTCCAAATGGGCAGAAGCTGAAGCTTTACCAACGAACGATGCTCGTGTCGTCGTTAATTTCCTCAAAAAGCTTTTCGCTCATTATGGAATTCATAAAGCCTTGATAAGCGATCGAGGAACCCGTTTCTGCAACCAACAAATGGAGAAAACCATGAAAAGATATGGAGTTCATCATCGATTCGCAACTGCCTATTATCCACAAACCAGTGGGCAACTTGAAAACACCAACAGAGCTCTCAAAAGAATACTCGAGAAAACAGTGAAGGACAATCCTTCATGTAGGATCGTAATATTTATTGTGTTGATGATTCGGGTGGTCTTGGATGATGGAAATACATGTAAGCCATTTAGAGAGAGAAAGTAGAGAGATGGATGTTTCTTGTTAGAGACTTGCTTCATAAATGTAAGGTTAGATTATGAAAAAAGCACCACCCCTTCCATGGATGGAAGGGGTATTTATAGTTACAAACATAACGACCTCCTATCGGCCTGTGAATCAGGTATACAGTGGGTAAAGACCCGTCCTTCCTCCACGGTGTTACACTAAACTATTCTACGCTACAAGCTAACTAATTAACTACTAAATAACGTAAATAACTACAAGTCTACGAGCTAACATATGCTAGACTATAATTGGGGTGACCGACACTTTAACATGGAATTTCCAATTCCTAACAATCTCCCCCTAAGGGAGGTCACCTCATGAAATACATTTTGAATCCTAGCATTCAATCTTTGTCTTTAGTTCTGAGCTCGCAGACTTCAATTCTTCAAGTTCCGCAATCTTTGTGCTTTTGTAGCGATTCTTCAAAGTCCGCATTGTTTTGTACTTTGAGTGGAGGTCTTTGAACTGATCCACATCTTTGATGATCTTCGAGCTTTCTTTGAGATCATCAGCCACAGCAAATCTCTCTGGATCATCCATAGTTGTGTTGCCTTCATGTGATGTTGTGACTTTTGGACCGACATGCTCACACTTTTGGATCATGACATCTTTCCATCAGAGTAGCGGAAGCTTTACTGGTTCATGATATTTGCAGAAGCACCGCAGAAGCATAGTATAAAAATATCAGAACCAGTTTATGTGGATATGCACCAGTAATGAATTCTTCAATTAAGTGTGGATGCTGTGAGCATGCGGCTTTGGATGGACTCCTCAATTCTGATCAGCTGCAACCGTCCAAATGTACCTGCAAACAGCATTAGCAATAAAAGCACAAAAGTGTCTTTGATCACTTTCGTTGAATAGAGGTACACGGCCCGTGGTTCCCCGTTGATTAGTACAAGTACGCACGTGATCGGTAGAATTCGAAGAATCTCCTTGACAGGGTTTCGCACGCTCTAGCTATTCTCAAAACAGAACGTCTCAAAGAAGACAACACGGAGTGAGTGAACCAGCGAATTGAGATTCACTGATTGATGAAAAATTGATTTGAAAAACAATCGCGTATTGCATATAAGAAAGAGTTTTGCAATACGACGAAGGTTTTATGAGAAAGATCAATTTTCAATTTAAAATACTTTTTATATTTGAAAAGAGTACACATTCGATGTGCTAGAGAAAAGAAGAAATTCCCACATCGAACGGTTTTTCCAAAAGTATTTTTTCAATCAGAGATGCTTTTTGAATTTGAAATATGAATACACATTCGACGTGATAGAGAAAAGAAGGTTTGCACATCGAACGGTTTTTCCAAAAGTATTCGTCAATTCCAATCCTGGACCAAGGTTGATTCAAGAATGAATCTCCCCATCGTTTCTATCCAGTTGTCACAAGCTTGATCTATTGGATAGATCTCACATGTCACCCACCAAGAGCTTGTTTGATGTTGGCTCTAGAAGGATTTCCATCTTCATCGTGAATACTTTTATATATCACTCGGATGTTCTGGCAATACCACAAGGATTATGCGTAGGAATCTTAATATATTCTTACTTTCCACATTGTGTGAAACAACAAGTCTTCATTAATTTAGTGTCCTAATGAGATATTGTGGATGATCTCTTGGCTCTAGACTCAATTGTGCACATTTGGTTCCTATCGGGAGACTAGGAGAGGGTATCCTTCTTCAATATCAACAATCTCTAAGAGAAAGTCGATAGATTATGTCGGTTCCCTGTGAGAATGAAACAAGCGCTTTTAAGAGGAACTTGAGTAGCTTGGGAAGTTTAGTGCAGTGCGTCACTGGGTCCATGACGTCTTGTCTTCAATACCAGTGTTACCTTAGTAATCACCAGTAGCATATGTATTGAACCCGGTTACTGCCCTAAGGTTGAATTATTGGAGGGCTATTTCTTTTCACCCTTTTTCACATTCATTTCTTTTTCATTCTTCAACCCCTTCAGTACTCATCAATACTTCATAACGAGAACCTTGTTGGGTTTATTCCAGTTCTTGCTCTATCTCAGTCCGCACTCTTCCCATATCTCACATTTCTCCTTTTTTTTCAATATACCTAAGGACTCTACACTATCTAGTGGACTGTCCCTGGGTAGATCCCTCCGGTTCTGGCGGATCGTGGGAACTAATACCTAACCTCACCATCCTTATAACTCCATACATAAAGTAAAATGGTCGGTCTTTTGGTACAGTTCGTTCCTTTTTTAAACCAATTGAAGAATCATTTGGAAAAATCAATCAAGGTGCTTGTGATATAAAATCAAAGCATTTTGTACCTTAATTGTTTTGATCATTTAGAAAACCTCCCCCTCAACATGTGCATATAATTTAAAAATTGTTTAGCACATGGAGGCAAGAGGACTTTGAAATATTTTCTTAGATCACAATTTTCATAGAAAAAGCCATTTGATTTTCTTGGTAAATTCTCCCCCTCAATATGTGCATAATATATTTTGAAATCATTTTATCACATAGAGGAAAGAGTTCTTTGAAGTACTTTTCACGATTGCCAATATAAACCATTCGCTCCCCCTCAATATGTGCATCGATATACGAAAGAGTTTGGCACATATTAGAGAGAACTTGCACTTTGAATAAAACGTTCATCTTTTATCAAATTTCATAATTAAATCACAAATTCTCCCGCGATCAAAAATATCAAACCCTTTGAGATTTTGGATCCCAAGTGATATAATTAGGTTTAGAAAACATGGGAGAATATGTGGCCTGGTTTAAAAACTCATCTTGTTTTAGGATAAATGCTCCCCCTCAACATGTACATTATGTATATTGAAATCGTTTGGCACATGGAGGTAGGAGTGCCTATAAAGGACTAAAACCGATTCCATTAAAACAGATTTGAGATTTAAATCATGATCTCTCCCCCGATCAAAATTTTCAAACCTTTTGAGATTTGTGATCCCAATTGATTTAAATCATTTAAAAGATCTTGGGGAAAGACGTGGCAACATTTAATTTTGAAAAATGACTGATAAGGATCAATTTAAAACATTAAATATTGTTAGTGTCAGGTATGATAGTTTTTAAGAGATCTTTAAGTAAAATAAAACAATTTCACAAACAAACAAGAACAGAAAAAATTTCATTTTGAAAGATCTTGATTCTAAAGAAAAATCATACCATGACATAACATTAAATCTTTAGATCATCACTTTATGTTGTACAAACCGGACTTTTATGAAGAAATATCGTTTGAAAATATTTTGTTTTAAATCACTCTCCCCCTCAATCGATGACCGTAGTCGATGATTGAGTGACATAGGTTTTGAAAAAATAAAGTCCAGTGATTTTCGAAATTAAGTCCAATTAATTTTCAAAACAATATTTTCCATTTTCAAAACAATTTAATCAAATTTTTTCAAAATTGTTTAGAAATGGTATCCTGCACAAAGATACGTTCAGTGGTTGAGAAGCTTATGTTGTTGCTGTAGGGCTTGGAAGAAAAACCGATCACGGGATGCGTGAGACTTCTTACGTTGCATTTTAATGCCAACTGAGGTTAAATTAAGCTCCGTTTCTTCATTTGCTGATGAAGAAAACCATCTGCTGATGCAGTGAGACCTCTTGCGTTGCATTTTTCCATGCCAACTCTCCATAGAAGTCCAATTTGTTAATACAAATAAACCGTAAAAACGTTTATTAATATTTTGCGATCTCTTTGTGTTTTGTTGATAACAAATATAATGTTATCTTAAGTATAATTATAAGGATACATGTTATTTTTGTAAAGCATTAACATATAGCCATTTAAATAAAAAAATATAATAATTAAGCATTTGTTGTAATAGTTTATTAGGATGGGTAAAAATCATAACCCATGGACCATAACCTATGGATCTTAACCCATACCCAAGTAGACTATATACAATGTATACTTAGATACATTGAATCTAAAGAAAACCCATGGACCAACCCATAACCAAAAAACCCATGGGCAAAGAGGGCGTTCCCACGGATCCCTAGGATTACACTAGACGGATCCCAAGTGGAAGGGATCCGTGGGATCCGAGGAACAATGAAGAATTTTGCCTATAAATAGAGAGCCATTTCTTCATTCTAACTCACCCCTCTTCTTACTAAATCTCTCATACACTCTCATTCTCTTCTAACATATAGATAACTTGATCTAGAGAGTTGTTCTTCTTTCTTTCTATTTGTGATCCTTATATAGGTCCTTTTCTAAGGCGAGATCACGAGCATTCTACAAGTCATCCAAGCAAGGGGTCCTTGATTGATTTGTCACTCTGCAAGATTTCTGTAGCAAAGATCTTGTATTTGATATTTCACATACTTGTTGTGTAATAGTCGTGTTGGTTTGGTCCACCGTGCTACGGACTCGGTATTTAGCATTGTACCGGAAAAAGTGTAAGCAACGTTGTGAAGGCTTCTCCGCCAAGTGAAGGAGTTTGTTGACATAGTGCTTGAACTCTCGAGTAGGTGACTCGAGGAGTGGAGTAGGGCAAGGAAGGTGTCCTTGTAGCCGAACTACTATACATCGGTTGTGTCTTTTCTTTCCCTTCGCTTTACTTTATTTACTTGCTTTATCATTAGATCTATACTTTCTCTACATCCATAAGATCTCACATATTAACGAATCTAAAAGTTTTCGAAACTAACGTAAAATAGGCAAAACTATTCAACCCCCCCCCCCCTTCTAGTTTTCCACAATTGGTATCAAGAGCTAAGTTTATAAAACTTTTAAAGTAAAATTGTATTTTAAAAACTTTTCGATCACTATGGGTTCTGAAAATTATAAGGAAGGGCAATCTATGCAACGACCACCACTTCTTGAAACTAATGGTTTTATATATTGGAAAAATAGATTCGAAACATATGTGAAGTCTAAAGATATTGATCTTTGGTACATTATTGTTGAAGGCGATTTTAAGGCTATCTCAAAAGATGATAAAGGGAATTTAGTTAACATACCTCATGTTAAGCTAACTGATGAAATGAAGAAAATGCTTTCTAAAAATAGTGAAGCAAAAATGGTTTTATATAATGCTTTACCGAAAAAGGAATTTGAAAGAATTTCTATGCTCAAAACCTCTAGAGAAATTTGGAATTCTTTAGTTGTAACTCATCAAGGCAACCAACAAGTTAAAAATAATAAAATTGATTTATTTGTTCAACAATATGAACAATTTTCAATATCGGATTAGGAAACTATAGATCATTCATTTGCTAACTTTAATACTATTATTACATCGTTACAAGCACTTGATGAATCTTTTTCTAGCCGTAACCATGTTAGGAGATATCTAAGGGCATTTCCATCGAAGTGGAGATCCAAGGTGACGGCGATCGAAGAGTCAAAAGATTTGACAATCCTCACCCTTGATGAACTCATAGGCAACCTAAAAGTCTATGAGCTTGTCCTTGCTAAAGATTCCGAAGCCACAAAGGTAAAAGAGAAACAAAAATCTCTTGCCCTCAAAGCCAAAAAGGCTTCAAGCGATGAAGAAAACTCCTCTTCAAATAGTGATGATGAGGAGTACGCTATGGCGGTAAGGGACTTTAAAAGGTTCTTTAGAAGGAAGGGAAGATACGTCAAACAACCGTATGACGATAAGAAAGGCTTTCGGAAAAGCAAAGAGGATAAGAAGCGGGATGATCGTACTTGCTTTAAATGTGGGGACCCAAACCACTTTATTAGTAAGTGTCCCAAACGGGATGATCAAAAGCGTTCGTGAGCGGCCCGCGGGGAATGAGCGACGAGGAGGACGAAGAAATTTGTCTCATGGCAAATGACGAGGTATGTCACGAATACTATAGTAGTTCATCACTTGATGACGACTCATTGCATAACGAATATGATAAACTATGCAACATTAGCTTAAAACTAATTAACAAAAACAAACTTTTAAAGAGTCAAAACCAACGCTTAGATAAAGAAGTCATAGAATTAAAAGCAAAACTAAAACGTTTAGAAAAGGGTAAAATAGCAAGTGGTGAATGTGAACTTTGCGATCAACTTCAAACACTAGTTGATCATCTAGATTCTAAAATTGCTAGAATGAGTACGAACACTTTAGATACAATACTCGATGGTGTTAAAACCGGTAACAACCAAAATGGTCTAGGTATTCAACAACTTGATCCATCAACTAGTGAAAGAAAAGAAATAAAATTTGTTAAAGAACTAGAAAAACCAGCCACCGTTGTGGCGGATCCCACGGATCCCCTAAAAAGGGAACCGGATAGTGTACGCAGCAGGGATCCGTGGATCTGCTGTAGCAAATAGTGGTAATAACATAGCTTCTTCATCTAGAACTGAGTTTGTTATCGTTAATAGGAAGAAACCAACTCATGTCACCTCTAGACAACCACCTCCAAAATATAATCCCACTTTTGCAAGAAACAAAGCTCCATCTTTTTCAAAACCTAATTCATTTACGAGACCTAATAACGTTTACCCAAAAAGTAACCATCAAATGGGATGGAATCCAACTATGCAAAACGGTTTTCCTTTTCAAAACCTTGCTCCATGGAATGCATACTCATCTTATCCATACATGTCTAACATGAATGGAATGTTTAACACTAATGGACCCATGAACAAATGGGGACCAAACTTTTGAGTTTATTATTGTTTTAGGTGTGCTTAAAGGTCAACCTAGACCCCGATGAATGGGTCAAGGATAGCGATTGCACGAGGCACATGACCGGCAATAGGGATCTATTCTCCACATATGAATCCATAAATGGAGGTAATGTGGTGTTTGGAAATAGCAAAAGAGAATCATTGGTAAAGGTACGATTTCTAACAAATCTCTAACCATTAACGATGTGTGTCACGTAGAAAACCTAAACTTTAACCTCTTAAGTATAGGAAAAATATGTGATAAAAAGTGCAATGTACTTTTACCGAAACCGGTAGTAAGATACTAAAAATGGCATAACCATAGGAAGAGGAATTAGGAAACATGGAGTCTATGTCATTAAAATTGGTAATGAACCCAAAGACAAACTATGTCTTACCTCTATGGATGATACTTCGACCTTATGGCATCAAAGATTGGGTCACACCAACATGCTTACTTCTTCAATCGCTAACATCCAAAGATCTAGTAAGAGATCTACCTAAGTTAAAATATGAACATCATTTTTGTGATGCTTGTAATGTAGGAAAACAAGCTCATTCTAGTCATAAAGCTAAAAAGATGGTGTCTACAACTAGGTGTCTAGAATTACTACATATGGATTTATTTGGTCCATCCACTATCCAAAGTTATGGAGGCAACTACTACACTTTGGTCATAGTGGATGACTATACTAGGTATACATGGACAAAATTCTTAAAGAACAAAACGAAAACCTTTAATTATTTTGAAATATTAAGAAAAAAGATCCAAAGACAACTAGGAAGTCCCATAGTGTCTATTAGGACGGATCATGGTAGGGAATTCGATAATGAAGTGCAATTCGGAGATTTTTGTGATGCTAATGGCATTACTCACAACTTCTCGGCTCCACGCACTCCACAATCGAATGGGGTAGTAGAAAGAAAGAATAGAACCCTACAAGAAATGAGTCGAACCATGCTTAATGAACAATCCATACCTCAAAAGTTTTGGTGTAATGCCGTTGATACTTCAACGTACATACTCAATCGAGTCTTAATTAGACCAATCTTAGGAAAAACTCCATATGAGTTACTGCGAGGCAAAAAGCCTACGTTAAATCACTTTAGAGTCTTTGGTAGTAAATGTTTTATTCTTAACACTAAAGATTACCTTACAAAATTTGATCCTAAATCAACCAAGGTATCTTTTAGGTTACTTTCGCCAAAAAGCAAAGCCACATCATATTAAAAAAGTGAAGATATAGTAATAAAGAAAAAGATAAGTGAAGAAGAAGAACCTCTAAGTGATGAAATAATAAACATTAAAGAGTCCAAAGATCACCCGTAGATAAAGTCATAGGAAAACTAAACGAACGAACATTAAGGTCTCAAGTTCAAAACCAAAGTAGCTTGTTTTGTTTCGTTTCAACATAGAACCTAAGAATACACAAGAAGCCATAAAAGATGAGAGTTGGGTAATGGCTATGCAAGAAGAACTAAATCAATTTGTTTCTAATGATGTTTGGACACTTGTCCCTCCACCTAGTAATCAAACCATAATAGGAACCAAATGAGTTTATAAAAACAAATTAGATGTAAACGGAGTAGTGTCTAGGAACAAGGCTAGACTCGTTGCTCAAGGGTATAACCAACAAGAGGGAATAGACTTTGATGAGACCTAAGCCCCCGTGGCTAGATTAGAGTCTATAAGAATACTTCTTGCGTATGCTTGTGCTAATGATCTAAAGCTTTATCAAATGGATGTCAAAAGCGCTTTTCTAAATGGTTTCATTAATGAAGAAGTATATGTAGCTCAACCTCCTGGCTTCATTGATTTTGAAAAACCCAAACATGTGTATAAATTAAAGAAAGTCCTTTACGGTCTTAAACAAGCTCCAAAAGCTTGGTATGATAGACTCAAGTCATTTCTAGTTAAACACAACTATACCATAGGGTTAGTTGACAACACACTTTTTACTAAGAAAAGAGAGTCACATATAATCATAGTACAAATATATGTGGATGATATTATATTCGGATCCACTTGTCAAGACATGTGTGATGATTTCTCTAAAATCATGCATGACGAGTTCGAGATGAGTATGATGGGAGAACTTAGTTTCTTTCTTAGTCTAAAAATAAATCAAGTAGAAGATGGTATCTTCTTCAATCAAACTAAATACATCAAGGAGATGTTAAAGAAATTCGGTCTAGAAGAGTCAAACCAATTAGGACTCCAATGTCATCCGACACCAAACTTACAAAAGATGAAGACGGAGAATCCGTAGATAATACTAAATATTGTGGCATGATAGGTAGTCTTCTCTACCTCACGGCAAGTAGGCCGGATATCATGTTTAGTGTTTGCTTATGCGCAAGGTTTCAAGAAGACCCTAAAACATCACACCTAGAAGCCGTAAAAAGAATATTTAGATATATTAAGGGTACAACACAATTAGGATTATGGTATCCTAAAGGCACGGGAGTAGAAACAATTGTATATGCAGATTCTGACTGATGAGTGCTTATTCACTCATCGTTTTTACCCATCTAAGACCTCAAAAACGACTAAAAACACCCAAATACGATCAAAATATGTTAAAAATATCCTCGGAATGTGTTTTATGTCTTTCAGGTACAAAAAGATTGAAAGAGCGAAAATAGGCCAAATCGAGTGGCTGGAAAAGATGTTGAAACGACGAAGCGGATTGGATTTTCTACATTTTCAGAGTCGAGACACGTTTTTAGAGTGGGTTTGGGAAAACCGTCTTGAAACCTATCCCATAATCAAAAATTTCCAAATTACCCTTCACCCGAATCCAAATTGCCATTTTACCCTTAAAACCGTTTTCACTTAAAACTATTGTTTTTAACCATTTTTTATTTTTTATTTTACAACAATTATTTTTCTTAGTAAAACCATTTTTTTACTTTTCATAAAAAAAAGAAAAAAAATATATATATATATATATACAAAACGTTTTACCAAAATACATTTTACATAATTTTCTTTACAAAACAAACCAATCCTTTTTAATTACCCAACACAAACCCACCATTTCCCAACCCAGCAAAAACACACTACCTGACCTTCACCTTTTCTTTTCCTCCATCTCTTTTCCCCTTTCTCTCTAACCCGAAAACCCAAAGATCTCCCCACCCCAAAACACTCAACCTCAAGCATCTCTTTTACCCAGTACACAACCAAAACCCTAAAACCCACTTTACCCCATTTCCCAATCCCACTAAATCCCAACCCCAAGAACAAATCACGGGTTACCCATTCCACCTCAAGAATCCAAAGGTGCACCATATTAATCCACGACTCGAGATGAGCTCCAATTATGTACCTAACTAGTGGATGGCTATGATTATGGTTAAAGAAGTACATGATGCTTTGGTTTTGTTCACACTCAAGAAGCACAAGACGAGAGGAGGAGAAGGAAGCAGTTTTTATCTTAGTAGTATAAATATGTATTAGGTGAAAAATAAAAATTTTGTCTAGAATTTGGATGTTCTAGTCCAATTTTAATTTCGTTGTCTTTTAAATTTAATGTAATGTCTTATGTTAAAATTTAAATTCGAAAAGTCTTTTTCTTTCACAATTTCAGTCTTAAATTTTTGTTTGGTGATTGAAAAGTTCTCAAGTTTCTCTTTTTATGTTACGCAAATTTCTTCCCCGATTCATACTAGTTAAATGGTGATTTCAAACCTGTAGTTAGTCTAGGTAACTTGTATCAACAAAAGTTTTTTCTTTGGCTTATGACAGTTTCTTTTTGCTCATAATTTGTCTTAAAGTGGTGTTTGGGTCGGGAGAATTTGTGGGTCGAATTCGCTTTTTGATAGGATGCCGTAGTTCAGTAAGTTGTCCGTTTTAGGATAATGCACTTGTTTTTTTTAGCTTGTTTGTAGCTTTTGCCGATTTGTCGTAGCTTCTTAGTGCCTTGAAACCACCCTCAATCGATGTTTTGCCCATCGATGCGCAAAGCTTTGTTTTAACTAATCTTGGTGCGTAATAGGCTTTCCCCCTCTAGCTTATTCTAGGTATTTAGTGCTCCTTAGTGTGTTTAGAATAGGTTAGTTTTAATGATAGGATATTAGTGCTTGTTGGTAGTCATTGTAGCTTGTTTCATTTTCTTTAACTTAAGGCCCCCCTAGTGTAGCTTATACCAACTGCTTTTCCCCATATGTTGAGTTGCGTTTCAGCGTATTTAAGTTTAGTTGTATGCAAGTTAGCTTATTTATGTTTGATGGGTGGTTATTCAATTGATTACCCAGCTTAATTTGTGCTTATCATTGCTTATAGGGGTGTTTGGATTGGGTTATGTGACTGCATCAGTTACCCTTTTCTTTCATTGCTTATTAGCTTTTTCATTCTTGTTTCATGCTTCTTTCAACTCCCTTTTATACCTTTAGTAGGTAGCTTATTAGTTTGGTTTTCTTTCAAGTTTTTGTAGCCGTTAAAGTAAATCCTTAGGTAGCCACCTGCACAAACCGCTCTTAGCATATTTTTTTTTGTTTGTGTTTCCTACAAACCGTGATTAGCGTACTTTATTTCTCAAGAGTGATGTAACTTTAGTTTTTGTAAAAATGTATTTGGTTCCTTTGTTCGAGTTGCAAAGTTTGAAAAATCAAAAAATAAATAAGTGTGACAAAAGGCGGAGGTGGGATTCAACCCAGTACCTCCCCTCGCCAATACACGACCACAACACCACAACCAAATACCAACTCCGCGCCTAGGGACTTTTGCATGTTTCATATTGCATAATTTTGTCTTTAAGGTGCTTTTTAGTTTTAAGAGTAGCGCTTATTTCCCTTTTTCACAGCTTATTTCATTAAGCGAGTGTACTTTTTAATTTTTTCTTACATTCAGAGTGTTTGTAGTATTTTCTCGTAAATTTTTAGAATTTTCTAAAAATATTTAGTATTTTTAATTAATTAATTAGTTTAAAATAGTTTTAATTAAGTAGAAAATAAAATAAAAGTCGAAAAATTCCCGGCTTTTTCCTAAAATTATTTTTGGTCATTTAGAATGTAGGAAAATTTGTTTTGCACTCGTAAGCCTTAAATTTCATATTTTTCACTTTCAAGGCTCGGTGAGTTCTCGGTTTTTAGCGTTTTTTTATTTTAGCACCCTAGGATGTAATTTAGCGTTGTTTTATTGTCTCTTAGGCTTAGTAGTATTTAATTTGTGTTTATTTAGTTTTACATGCTTCATTTTCATTCTTGTTCTTTATTTTGTAGAATACGTAATCAAAATCCAAAAATTGTTAAACCAATTCAAGTCCTAATCACGAAACTCATCGACACCGTCAATTTCACACCTCGTTGGGACACGACCCGGGGAATTAACTTTCCCGGTATCACTTTTATCACACCCGTGAGGTTTGGCACGTTAACCCTTTTCCTAAAAGGTTGATTTGTCGAGTTTCACGGTTAATCTGATATTTTGATATTGTGTTTGTTTTCACCACTCACTTCACAACGAATCAAATTTTGGCGCCGCTGCCGGGGAGGTGTGTTGCGACAATATCGTGATTTTTGCGATTAGTGACTTGAAGAACCTTCCTCGTGAAGTTACCGTTTTTTAAAAATACAAAAAAAACCAAAAATATTCTTCTCATTCCTCTTATTCGTTGATTCTATTTCTCCTACCCTCTTTTGCCGTTTAATTCTATCCTTCGTATCCTCTCAACCATTTGATTCTAATTCTTTAACCCTCTACATGTTTAATTCTCATGGCGACGATCGATTATGCATCGAATCGCCGTTGTTTTCATACAAAGGACGTATGGAAGAGGATCAAGTTTATTGTCTCAATCATGAATGTGTATGTTTATGTGGTAGGGCTGGTGCAAGCAAATATTGCTATTGGTGCGAATTATCCGATAATAACTCTCTCGATGATTCTCCAAGTTTTCCCGACCACCCTCCACAACCCGAGATTTGTTCTATTGTTTCTGAACCTAAACCGTCTAGATTTGATCAAAATCTTTCGCGATTTACTTCGCTATGGTTAAGAGAAAAAGAGCGAGAACCGGAGACCAAAACGGAAGTGGTGGAAATTGCTAGCTCTGAGAGCACACCACTTGTCCCACCTCCTAGAATCTTCAAAACCTTTTTCGGACGATATCATGAACATGCTTCAAAATTGCTTAAATGAACTTCGTCAAATATCAACTTCGGGAAATACCGTTTTACCTACCGTTTGTGATGTTGTTGAACCCTCGATTCCTACTACCGTACCCGAGATACTTTCATTCGATCAAGAGTATTGCTACGGTTGTGGAGACGTGTTACCTCAAAGGTTTCCGTTGCTACAAATGTATGTGAGTGGTGTGGAAACTATCTTACTCCGATGGATTTTGTTCGATTTGTGCCGAGAATTCGTGCGCTTTATGATTCTAATCCTAATTCCTTCAATTTTCCTCAATCGATTTCAACTACCCTCCTCGGGAATGCATACGAACCACAAACGCATTTTATCAAGATTTCAATGATTCATCGTTTCAAAGTTTCTCTCCTCAATACCCTCATTGTGCTAAGTGTGGGGGTCCTCATTATGATTACCAATGTCAATCATGGAATCAGAATTACTATGGACCTGATCCTTGTTATAACACTCCTTGTTTTGACAATTTCCAACCCCCACAACTTCCCGTCATTGATCAATTTCCTCGTATAATTCTTGAGGAACTTTCCGAGGAACAAGCCGCCAACGAAATCTAAAAGATTTCTAGTCCGATGAACGAAAGCAGCTCAAAAGCTTCTCCTATTGAACGAAGCTGCTCAACAGCGTATCCTATTTAATGAAGCTTGCCGTCTTGATGACGAGGATGAGGAAGATTGGGAGATGACAAAGGACAAGGTGCATATTTCAAGCCCACGGCACCGCGACATGTCCACTCTCCACCCTCACCTTGCCTATCTACCATAGAACCATCGGATAACCTTTTAATGGGGGATGAGCATCTTAGCACTATTCTGGTAACGGAATCGTCTTGTGTTGAGAACCTCGTCCCAACCCCAAGTGAATCCGAGGTTATCTCTGGTGATATGTGTGATGAGCTTCTCGATGATGATTCTTCTCCCACCCAAAAGTTTACGTTGAGGTGATTTTAGTCGAACTGAAACGATTATACGTCATTTGATGATTCTTTATCATATGGAGACATCGAGTATGTGGAGGAAATTCTTTCTGAGCTCGTCAGCTTGGAAGAAGTGAGAGATGTTGATCCCGATGATCTTGATATGGACACTGATTTTGAAACTGACGATGAAGATATTCTCGTTGTGTTCGAGAAACCTTTTGCTATGGCGTTCACTAATCCTCTGTTTGAATTTGATTCTGAATTCACTCTTATTACAGATAATCCCATCTTTGATATTCAGAATGAGGATAGTGACTCTTACATGGAGAACCTCGTTACATCTCCATCTTTACCCGAAGATAAGAATAGTGGCAATCCCGCATCGACGTTAGACCTTCTTGAGGAGTTCGCCGATGAACTCGCTCTCGTTGATCATTCTCCACCGGGAGATGATGATGCTCACTTCGACTTTGAAGCCGACCTTACCGAATTAGAAAATCTTCTATACAATTGGTCTTCTGATAATTCGTCGAGTGACACTCTTATGGAAGAGGTCGACTCATTTCTTTCTCCGGATGACTCAATACCTTCGGGTTTTGAGGGCGATTATGGCTTAGGTCCATCATCCACTCGTCCTCCTGCTAAACCGCCGGATGATGGAACCTCTTCTAAGCCCGATACGGATGTTTTCATTGCTAAAGTGGTGGATAAGATTTCTGAACATTCCGTCAATGTTCCTCAATCTAATCTTCTACCCACCCATCCCACCCGTTGTCATGTCATTGCCACTTTTCCATCTCCTCCAATTTCTTCTCCATGTCTTAACTCCTTCGGGAGTGAAGATACCATCTTTGATCCCGGCATTTCTCTTCTCTTGAGTCGGTTATATCTCATCTGAAAGTGGTACTTTCATCACATTCAATGTTTATCCAAACCATTTGAATGAAAGTCCGATGGAGATTTTCTCTTCCACTTGCTTCCCCATGGACCAATGAATTCGGGTTCGAGTCAAGCTAGCGAATTCGGTTAACAAAAAGATAGCATTCCATGGGTTTTCACCCATGTTTCGACTTCTTCTATTTTCTAACAACTAAGTGTGGGGAAACCTCCACTGTGGTTTGCTTCTGTGTGTTTGCTCATGTTTTCAGAACTTTGATTGTGATGATTGATGCTGTTTTCAATCCAGCCAATATCCGATCAATTTTACTAACGCTTATCCGGGGATATGTTTTCAAAAAATCCTTTTTGTGTTAAATAATAGATTTCGTCCACACACTTGGTTAGTGGTATTACCTTTTTCCGTTCGATAGTATCGGCTTCGGCCGGGACTTTGAATATTGAGGGCAATATTCAATTATAAGTGTGGGGAATTCGTCAATTTTGTCACATTTGTACCCTTTAGTCCCTAGTACCCCGCTTTTGACCCAAATTTAAAAAATTTTGCACGAAAATAAAGCGTTAATGCTTCGGTGTTAATGGTAGTTTAGTCTTGATTAGGTTAGAACAAAGGGAATCCCGACTCTGCTAGAGTGTTGATCTAGTCGCTTCTCTTAACAATTAGGCCAAGTTTTTTCTGAGTTGTGCAAATGGAAATGCTAAGCGTGGAGTAGTTGGTTCTCTTTAGAGCTTATATAAGTAATCTATGGTTTTTTCTCCCAGTAGCTACTAATTGAACCTAAAATACGTGCTCATTGTCAAACTTTTGAACATTTAAATCGTCTTGTTACAACAAAAAGTTTTTAGCAAAATTGATAAAGAGCTCAAGTTCAACTTTTTATTTAAGTTTTCGGAAAAGCATACTTTCTTAAAATCAGAATAATATTGCAAAGTGAAAGTATCGTAAAAGTGCTTGAATGATGCAAAATAAAGTGCAAGTCAAAAAAAAATGAAAAAATGAAAAATGAAAAAAAAATGAGTTCCTCAAATAAAAAGTACTAAGTTGCTTATGAATAAATGTGCGAAACTTTCTTTTCTTAAATTTAAATCGAAGTTGAACTAGATTCGTCAAAGTTGTTTAAAAGCAGCGGTGATTTAGAAATTCTTGAAGTCAAAGACCCGACCTCAAGCTAGATACTATTCTCGAGGGTGAAAACCTAGCCTCCTTAAATGGACAAGTTGAGAAGAAAGTCGCTACATGGAGTGATCTCACCTTTGAATCTTGAATTTCTAAATTATCGTCGGTTGTTGTCCATTTAGGTTTAGTTTTAACTTAACGGTAGCCTCGAAATCTTTGGAATCGAATTCCGCCAATTCCTATTCTCGTGGGGTTTCAAAAGCCCGGTCATTTAAAACTGATGTTTTGGGATGTGCCGAGAAGAAAGCCGCTACATGGAAGAGGCCCTTTAGATCCTTAGACTTCGTAGTTTCGGAAGTTAAGATTTTATTTAAGTGGATAACAACCATAACAAGGTCGGTTTCAATGGTCAAACTTTTGAAAATGAGCACACTAACTTAAATTGTATAAACTGCTGGGAGTAAAAGTTAAGTCTCGACTTACATAGATTATTTGTATAAGTAGTGTTAGCATTTTACCAAAACATTTGCACAATAATTTTAGACTTAGTTTGAGAGTATCAAAAAGAGGATGACGATTACAATTCCCTAGAGACACCCATTTTGTGTGAATCCCGTTCCATGATACCACTTTTGTTAATCAAGCATGTTGTTTACTTTCAGTCTAGTTTAAATTTATCGAATAAAAAGGTCAAAATGGGGTATGCTCGTGAGTTTCATTCATTACTTTTCATGATTGATTGCTAGGGACTAGCAATTGCCTAGTGTGGGGGAATTTGATGAGTGCTTATTCACTCATCGTTTTTACCCATCTAAGACCTCAAAAACGACTAAAACACCCAAATATTGATCAAAATATGTTAAAAATATCCTCGAATGTGTTTTATGTCTTTCAGTACAAAAAAGATTGAAAATGTGAGCAGAAGCAGCAGGCTAAATCGAAATTTAAGAGCGGAAAAGTCTTTGAAAACGCAGGCTAAGCGGGATTGGATTTTCTACATTTTGAGCGGAGACACGCTTTTAGAGTGGGTTTGGGAAAACCGTCTTGAAACCTATCCCATAATCAAAAATTTCCAAATTACCCTTCACCCGAATCCAAATTGCCATTTTACCCTTAAAACCGTTTTCACTTAAAACTATTGTTTTTAACCATTTTTTTTTTTATTTTACAACAATTATTTTTCTTAGTAAAACCATTTTTTTACTTTTCATAAAAAAAAAGAAAAAAAAAATATATATATATACAAAACGTTTTACCAAAATACATTTTACATAATTTTCTTTACAAAACAAACCAATCCTTTTTAATTACCCAACACAAACCCACCATTTCCCAACCCAAAAAACACACCCACCTTCACCTTTTCTTTTTCCTCCATCTCTTTCCCTTTCTCTCTAACCTTAAACCCAAAGATCTCCCCACCCCAAAACACTCAAACTCAAGCATCTCTTTTACCCAAGACACAACCAAAACCCTAAAACCCACTTTACCCCATTTCCCAATCCCACTAAATCCCAACCCCAAGAACAAATCACGGGTTACCCATTCCACCTCAGCAATCCAAAGGTGCACCATATTAATCCCACGGCTCAGATGAGCTCCAATTATGTACCTAACTAGTGGATGGCTATGATTATGGTTAAAGAAGCACATGATGCTTTTGGTTTTGTTCACACTCTAAGAAGCACAAAGACGTGAGGAGGAGAAGAAGACGGTTTTTTATCTTAGTAGTATAAATATGTATTAGGTGAAAATAAAATTTTGTCTAGAATTTGGATGTTCTAGTCCAATTTTAATTTCGTTGTCTTTTAAATTTAATGTAATGTCTTATGTTAAAATTTAAATTCCAGTAAAGTCTTTTTCTTTCACAATTTCAGTCTTAAATTTTTGTTTGGTGATTGAAAAGTTCTCAAGTTTCTCTTTTTTTATGTTCTGCAAATTTCTTCCTGATTCATACTAGTTAAATGGTGATTTCAAACCTGTAGTTAGTCTAGGTAACTTGTATCAACAAAAGTTTTTTCTTTGGCTTATGACAGTTTCTTTTTGCTCATAATTTGTCTTAAAGTGGTGTTTGGGTGGAGAATTTGTAGGGTCGAATTCGCTTTGATAGGATGGAGTTCGATGAGATTGTTTTAGGATAATGCACTTGTTGTTTTAGCTTGTTTGTAGCTTTTGCTCATTTGTCGTAGCTTCTTAGTGCCTTGGAAACCAACCTCAACGATGTTTTGCCTTAATCGACGCGAAAGCTTAACTAATCTTGGTGCGTAATAAGCTTTCCCCCTCTAGCTTATTCTAGGTATTTAGTGCTCGTTAGTGTGTTTAGAATAGGTTAGTTTTAATGATAGGATATTAGTGCTTGTTGGTAGTCATTGTAGCTTGTTTCATTTTCTTAACTTAAGGCCCCCTAGTGTAGCTTATACCAACTGCTTTTCCCCATATGTTGAGTTGCTTTCAGTATTTAAGTTTAGTTGTATGCAAGTTAGCTTATTTATGTTTGATGGGTGGTTATTCAATTGATTACCCAAATTTAATTTGTGCTTATCATTGCTTATAGGGTGTTTGATTGGGTTATGTGACTGCATCAGTTACCCTTTTCTTTCATTGCTTATTAGCTTTTTCATTCTTGTTTCATGCTTCTTTCAACTCCCTTTTATACCTTTAGTAGGTAGCTTATTAGTTTGGTTTTCTTTCAAGTTTTTTGTAGCCGTTAAATCCTTAGGTAGCCATTTCCACAAACCAGCTCTTAGCATATATTTTTTGTTTGTGTTTCCAGTACAACCGATTAGCGTTTTATTTGTAGATGATGTAACTTTAGTTTTTGTAAAATCAAGTATTTGGTTCCTTTGTTCGAGTTGCAAAGTCGAAAAATCAAAAATAAATAAGTGTGACAAAAGGCAGAGGTGGGATTCGAACCCAAGACCTCCTCGCCACTACTTACGACCACAACACCACAACCAAATACCAAATGCCTAGGGACTTTTGCATGTTTCATATTGCATAATTTTGTCTTTAAGGTGCTTTTCGCTTTAAGAGTAGCGCTTATTTCCTTTTTCACTGCTTATTTCATTAAGCAAGAGTGTACTTTTTAATTTTTCTTAAATTCAAAGAGTGTTTGTAGTATTTTCTGTAAAATTTTTAGAATTTTCTAAAAATATTTAGTATTTTTAATTAATTAATTAGTTTAAAATAGTTTTTAATTCGTAGAAAATAAAATAAAAGTAGAAAAAATTCCGCTTTTCCTAAAATTATTTTTGGTCATTTAGAATGTAGAATATTTTTTTGCACTCGTAATCCTTAAATTTCATATTTTTCACTTTCAAGGCTCGGTGAGTTCTCGGTTTTAAGCGTTTTTTATTTTAGCACCCTAGGATGTAATTTAGCGTTGTTTTATTGTCTCTTAGGCTTAGTAGTATTTAATTTGTGTTTATTTAGTTTTACATGCTTCATTTTCATTCTTGTTCTTTATTTTGTAGAATACGTAATCCAAATCCAAAATTTGTTAAACCAATTCAAGTCCTAATCACGAAACTCATCGACACCGTCAATTTCACACCTCGTTGGGACCGACCGTAATTCGGAATTAACTTTCCCGGTATCACTTTTATCACACCCGTGAGGTTTGGCACGTTAACCCTTTTCCTAAAAGGTTGATTTGTCGAGTTTCACGGTTAATCTGATATTTTGATATTGTGTTTGTTTTCACCACTCACTTCACAACGAATCACTGACCATGCAGGTGATTACGTTGATAGAAAAAGTACAAGTGGGGTATGTACTTTCATGGGATGTTGTTTAACATCTTGGTTTTCTAAGAAACAAACGGCACTTGCAATATCAACAACCGAAGCCGAGTACGTCTCCGCCGGCAAAGCATGCCAACAAGCACTATGGATGAAACAAGCGTTAGTCGACTACGGCATTCATCTAAGCGACATAGCCATCTTATGTGACAACAAAGGTGCCATCGACTTGAGCAAGAATCCGGTATTACATTCTTGCACAAAGCATATAGAGATTCGTCATCACTTCCTAAGAGATAATGTTCAAAAAGGGAACATCTCTATGGAGAAGGTAGCATCCGAAGACAACATAGCAGACGTCCTCACCAAACCGTTGAAGCGGGAACAATTCAACCTACTTCGTCTTGGTCTTGGTCTAATGGAACAAACGTCGAAACTTATTTGACTCTACAAGGAATGTAAACACTAGCCTTCCTTTTTCTGAGTCTAGGATTTCTATTTCATGCACAACTCACAAACAATACGGAAATTTTCAAAACCCAAGATAAGTTTTCCACTTATAGCTTTCTTACTTTTTCAATACATATTTTCAAAGAAAATCTCTTTTCAAAATGTTTTCTAAAAGGATGATACCTTCCTGTATCAATTTCACAAAAGCAATTTCTCACGACTAGGGCAAATCGCTTTTTCATTATTAATACAAAGTAAAAACCCGTTTTCATTGCATCTCATGTCTTTTGAATGCTAAAGGGGACACATAAGTAATATGTGTTTTCGGGTACATTCATTTAAGCAACAATGAATTAGAAGCATTGATAACACAAAATTACGTACTTATGTACTAACTATGTGTTTTCGGGTTATCTCAATAGGATGCATTTCTACTTCTAGTTTATTTTTCTTTTCTTTTTAGGAGTCGAGATAACCGTAACTCCAAATAGTTTGCATATAGGCACACAATAGGAAAAATGTTTTCACTTTTGTGCCGCTCGATCACTGCATTCCCACGGATCCCAACCTTCATGCTCTTTATCCCTCAAGGGAAGGATCCGTGGGATCCGTGAAATAGAAGCTGTTTTCACCTTCTATTTTGTCTACTTTGGATGAAAAATCCTCATTTGTTTCATTTTTTGGAGTATGCTCTTTAATGCTTGTGTTCTCATGATCACATGCCTTGAATTTATATCTAATCATTAGATTTTAATCCACATTTTGGTCAAGCATTCATTACAATGCTTTGTTTTTCTATATATAGAACTCCCAAAATGCTTGCATAATCCATCTCATCCTCACATACACAATACACCATGTCTTCCAAAAGCCCTTTAGATGAATCACCTAGTACAAACAATCATCTTCATGATACCAAAACCTTTGTACTACCCCCATCCAAAATACCACAATCAAACTCTAGGATATCCGCACGGATTAGTATCCGATCTTGTTGCTTAGCAAAACCAACCTCAAATGGTTCATCCTCCACAAATAACTCACCACAAGATGCTTCCATTATAGCACCCCCCCTCATCACCAACAAGTACACCAACTTCATCACCACCTAAAGTCACTCTTTTGGAACTCCTTAAGACTCCAACAAGATCTAAACAACCTAAACAAAAAGAAATAGTCTTTTCAACACCCCCCACATCTCCAAATACTATTTTTCAAGATCTTGAAACTTAACCACCATTAGCTCCCATTAAACTACAAGAACATCTAGGTTCTTATCCACCACCACTTCCAAACATTCCGGACTTTGATCCATATTTTCCTATTTTTCCACCACAACTTCCGCAACTTACAAACCAAAACCACCTGGAAAATTTTCGCACTCATTACCCACATCACTTACATTGTGAACATTACCAATCCACTAGGGAAATTGCAATAGAAGTTAGGGAAGAAATGCGATTCATACTCAACCTCATCCTTGATCGCATCAATACCATCACTCATCAAAACATCAATCCATAAACCTTATGCAAACATGGAAGGAATCACTACTACTATTTTCTATCTCGTGTACCTTTTCTTTTAGAGTCATTTTCAAGAACAAGTCTTGTTCTTATTTTTACATGCTTGTAGTTGGCATAAATACCACTACACTTTGTTGTTTTATTACAAGGCCTTGTTTACATATCTTGGCTCTCAATCTTGATTCTCGGCATTCACAAGATTATTTAACCAAACAAGGGGGAGCTACCGTCAAGGGGGAGTTAACAATACGTGGACTAATATTTCCACACTTTTATGTTTATCTCTTCCAAGGGTTAACTTTTTGTTTCGACAAAAACGGGGAGAAGAAGTAAAACTTAGGGGCTTTCAAAACTTACATCTATTCTTAAGTTTTACTCATCATAACATTATGTTTTGTCATCAACAAAAAGGCGGAGATTGTTAATACAAATAAACCGTAAAGACGTTTATTAATATTTTGCGATCTCTTTGTGTTTTGTTGATAACAAATATAATGTTATCTTAAGTATAATTATAAGGATACATGTTATTTTGGTAAAGCATTTACATATAGCCATTTAAATACAAAAATTTAATAATTAAGCATTTGTTGTAATAGTTTATTAGGATGGGTAAAAACCATAACCCATGGATCATAACCTATACCCATGTAGACTAGATACAATGTATACTTAGATACATTGAATCTAAAGAAAACCCATTGGCCAACCCATAACCCATGACCCATAACCAAAAAACCTATGGGCAAAGAGGAGCTTCCCACGGATCCCTAGGATTACACTAGACGGATCCCAAGTGGGAGGGATCCGTGGGATCCGTGGAACAGTGAAGAATTTTGCCTATAAATAGAGAGCCATTTCTTCATTCTAATTCACCCTCTTCTTACTAAATCTCTCATACACTCTCATTCTCTTCTAACATATAGATCACTTGATCTGGAGAGTTGTTCTTCTTTCTTTCTATTTGTGATCCTTATATAGGTCCTTCTCTAAGGCTAGATCACGAGCATTCTACAAGTCATCCAAGCAAGGGGTCCTTGATTGATTTGTCACTCCACAAGATTTCAGAGCAAAGATCTTGTATTTGATATTTCACATAGTTGTTATGTAATAGTCTTGTTGGTTTGGTCCACCGCGGTTACGGACTCTGGTATTTAGCTTTGTACCGGAAAAAGTGTAAGCAACCTTGTGAAGGCTTCTCCGCCAAGTGAAGGAGTTTGTTGACATAGTGCTTGAACTCTCGAGTAGGTGACTTGGGGAGTGGAGTAGGGCAAGGAAGGTGTCCTTGTAGCCGAACCACTATACATCGGTTGTCTCTTTTCTTTCCCTTCGCTTTACTTTATTTACTTGCTTTGTCATTAGATCTATACTTTCTCTACATCCATACGATCTCACATATTAACGAATCTAAAAGTTTTTGAAACTAACGTAAAATCAGAAAAACTATTCAACCCCCCCTTCTAGTTTTCCACACAATTAAGCTCCGTTTCTTCATTTGTCAACCCAAGATATAGTTACCCTTTCCTTTCGGCATCCAATCATCTTCATTTGTGGGATCCGGATCGGGAACATTCTTATATACCAATATACCTGCATACGTTAGTGAACACACATACATATATATGGTGGTCGACAACACCCAAAAAGCAATCGACTAATAAAAGTCAATGCAACATAACAATCAGTTCATATAAGGTATGGGATTTATGTGTTTATCAAACTCCAATCATCTAATCCTAACAATCATATCCTAGGCACCTAGTCCTTCAACATAGGTTAACATCATTTTCAATTAAGCATATAGGATAATTAGATAATCTCGTTAGATGATATAGATTTGAAAACATTATCCCCCTCAATCAATGACTCATTTTCTGAAAAGTTTAAAAGCACTGAAGTCATTGATTGAGTTTTCAATTTTTACAAAAAACTCTGAATCTGATTGTTTTACAAGCAACTCATTTACCACCATTAAGTTAAAACAAATATTTTTCTGAAGAATTTTAGAAGGAATAATATTTGAGTAGGATCAGCAGTCCTTTGACATACTTTCCTCATTTTGTTTTTAGGATAAGTGCACGAATTTTGTGAAAATCGTTTACGCGTAGAACTTTCCTTTCTTTAAAAGAGCGGGTTACTATCTGAAATAATAGCAAGCCATGGTTTAAGCACGGGTTACAGTCTGAAATAATTGCAAGCCATATTTTGAGACATGTTTTGAAAAGAATATTTACACCTCCTGCTCGAACTTCATCTATGGTCCCGTGCCATTATTGAATGACATTTCTAAGACCGCAGATGTTATCGATACCAGAAGACATGTCTTGAGAAAATAATATTTTTGGTATTTTTCAAATTTTCTAATTTTTATGGGTTTTTTGTTGATTTTATATTTTTCTATTTTGTTTTGTTGGTTTTCTATTTTTGTATTTTGCTTTTTGATAGATATATACACAGATAGAGTAGATGATATAGTTTAAGAAGATGATGATACGAGTACCGAGATAAGGATATCGAACAGCCCCTTTGTAGAAGATAGAAGTCATCATAACTAAAACTTTCACCACCAAAGCTTCCGAGGCTCTTGCATTGAAGAAAGAAATTGAACCATCTGAAAGTGAGACTTTGGCGCCTTCCCCAAACCTAAAATCCTTTTAGCGGGCAGACTCAAAGCTTTATTTCAAGCTTCCCTTAGCCAAAAAGGTGCACGAGAAGCACACCATGATCATAAATTCACGCTCTCTTTTAAGAATAATCATCGTGGATTCTTCGCTTCGAGGTTATATCATCAACAAGAACAACAACGTATCATCCCACACATAAAACAATATTCTCATATTTCTTTAACCGGGACGTCAAGCGATCCATTCCAAAAGGTGTCAAGAGAACAATTCCCCAAGCTAGTTGAATTGATGCGGTCCTCTTTTGTATAATGCTCAAGAACTCTCCCAAATACACATCATGAGGGTAATGAAGAACACCTCCCCAATGTTCACATCTTTCTTCCTTGATGATTGTGTATGAAGCTCAAGAACCCGAAGTACACCAATATCCAAGAACTCTCCCGAATACACATCATGCCCTGAGAGAAAACACCTCCCCAATGTTTGTGGTAAACAATGGCTTTCTTCCCCGATGATCGTGTATGAAGCTCAAAGACCCGAAGTACACACATTCCCCAAAGAGAGAACAACCGATAACATTGAAGAAGCATGCCAATCAACGATTATCTCTGCGGATGTCAACTCTAGAATAAGTGATTATATCTCCAATCAGCGATTAAGCCCTCAAGTGAGACAAATGAGCCCCAATGTACACAATTCTTCTCTCCTCGATGATTGCGATAACATCGAGATCATCACACTTGTGTACCTCTTATATCTTCGAAACTTTCTAACATCTCTTCCACCACATAGTTGGAATAAGAACACTAAACGTCATGAGTCAAACCTTGAGTTTCTCTCAATGGGTAATGACATTTGTCTTCCCGGGATATCTTCAATCACTTAAGTTCATCAAGTTTACTCGCCATGAGTCAAACCTTGAGTTTCTCTGCGGTAATAACATTTGTCTTCCCGTGATATCTTCAATTACTTAGAAGTATTAAGTTCATCAAGTTTACTCGCGCTTAGATACGCAGGCTCTCCTTCCCCTTGCTGGTTTTGACACTTCAGAATCAACAATCATATTATAAGCCCAAATACTTGAAATCTTTTGAGAAGATCACTATTAGCACAAATATATCTGTGAGAATCAACTTGCTGAAGTAAGTGAGCAAGTTTAATTGGGGATTAAATCAAACATTTCACCCTCCCCCAATTAGTGCTCTCCCCTAAACTGACAATCTGTTTGATAAATGCCCAGATTAAGAAGAAGTCTTTAGATCGTTAAATGCAACTCGTCTTTAGTCTTCTAACATGTAGCAGAAAATGTAGAACAGACTGTAGACTCAACCTTCTTCAAGATTGTCCAGTTTGGGGAATAGAATGTTAACATCTTCTTCTCACCAAATGCATTCCCGTTAACATATATTTAGCAAATCCTCTTAACTCAAATCCCTCCCAATCAAACAAGAATGTAAAGATGTTCATCAAGGAAATCGCCCGGAAGCACTTTGTCATTACACTCATCACCATAAGATGTCAACCAACGGCTCTTAGAAGAAAGTTCATGTAACGATGACCCGATAAGAAGAAGATCGGTTCTTACATGAGTTAGGAGCCGTATGACCATATATTCTCATATATCGATCAACCATGCGGTAAATTCACACTTTTTCTCCCCCTCAAGAATTGCATACGTAGTTGCCATTCTTGATTGAATAAGTGAAATCATCCAAATGTAGTCTATTCACACTTCTCCCCAAGAAATTAGCACATGATGTCACCATCGCATTATAGTTGAGCAAGTGGAATAAGAAACAATCAACAAGAGAGTCCCGGTTTACTTGATGACCAAGCGCATGGAAAAAACATGAATCATGTTGATGAGAATGGTCATAAATAAGAAGATTTCTCTTCTTCGAGAAGATAAAGCGATCAAGCGTACACTTTTCTTTCTTTAGGGAACGAGGCTTGAACCGCTGTGTTCATACGCCATAATCTCTCTTTTTTCAAACTCTATTGGCAAAACATGTAATCAACCCCATTATCATTCACAAGAGGCTCTTTGTCGGACGGTGATGGAGAAAACCGAATATGATGAATTTGACCTCAGTAAACTATCCCGAACCCGTGACTTAAACTTGCACATATGTAACAAAGAGCGGTGCCGAGACTTCATCCTCTATTGAATCTCTAAGTACTCTATACTCTTCATCCAACCAACCATCAAGTATAAGACGTACTTTACCTCTTGAAAATCCACAATTGAATGTGACACTGAGCACTACAACGTAACTCCTTAAAGTGATAGTTATTTTGAGGTGATAAGAGCCCAATTCCCCCAAGTGGAATAAAGAAATGGTAAAATACACCCAACAATAACTAGATTTCCAAGATTTTGTTTTTGATAATAAGCTCGAACAAGGATCATGAAGAATCTTCATCCAACCATCTCCAATACCTTCAGATACTAAGTACACTCGCCCGTGATATTTCACTTCATCCTCAAATAAATAATAGTGAATTAACCCCATTGTCAGATCTTCTGGTTAAAAGCTCAAATCTAGCCTCCTTTGACGTTTTAAGTGAACTCTGATAATGGTTTTCATCCCGACCATGGTTAAAAGCACATAACCCCATAAACCATGTAATAACCAAACTGCCATGAATCCAAACAAACACCCAATTCATGAAGTACACCCTTTTATCCCTTCTTCAAAGAAGAAACCGTAGCACCAGCATCAGATAAGATCCCGAAATACACTTTCCTTTCTCCATGATGGTTCCATCATTACGGGATTTTACAATTCTATGGTTTAAACCGAAAAATAGTTTCTTTCGCGGGATTTTAGAAAACCAAGAATAAACCGCAAAATAGATCCGAAAATGCACATTGCTTTAACCGGGATGTTTTCATTGTCACGGGATTTTACAAGTCTATGATTTAAACCGAGAAATAGATTCTTTCGTGGGATTTTACAAAATCAAGACAAAACCGCAAACAATATCAGCTTGAATGTGTTATGACAACTTTGGTTTCGGTGAATATCTGTTTTAGGTGAACATGCAGTGTTTCGTCAACGCTTCATTATCCGACATCAACAATATCATCAACCATCCAATAAATAATTTGGTAAACACATCAATCACGCATTCTGTCAGCTAGTGTTGTGACCACCTGGTGAAGTAAACCCGATATACCAAACTTGATCATGAAGTAGAATTCCCCAGATTTGCTACTTATGCCTGCACTAATCCTTGTGAAGAAGAAACGGTGTACCCAATGTACAAAACCTCTTGACGAATTCTCAATCAAGGAGACAAAGTGATAGATACGTTGTGGGTTAAGCGAGAAAGAATCACAAACGTAACTAAATAGCCAAGTCTTTATCACACTCAATAAACGCCCAAACAAGTCATCTTCGCGGAATGGTAGAAAGAAAGAAGACGAAATAAATAAACGCGTCCGGAAAACCTCACTTCAAAGCCAAATAAGAAATGTCAAATACAAGCAACCCCAAAGTCAACTTTGTTCAACTATTAATTCAAGCCATGTCATATTATTCTTCATGAAAATGTATAAACCAAAGTACCAATCCACGTACCACAACGAATCTCATCATCAAACCAAATCTCATTATCAAAAGTAGCATCAACAACAAATCTCTTATTTACGATCCAATTTTGAGAATCTCATGAGTCCATTATCTCAAATCAAATCATCACATATACTACTCAAGCCCAATGACAATTCTCAAAACGCACCATATCAATATCACCTCAATGGATTTACTCTCCTTAAATCACCAAGTTATTATTAAAAAAAACTATACCAATAAGAGTCATCCCAAATTACTAACACCACAACTCCCACGTAAATAACTAGCAGCTCATTTTGATATCACAAGATTCGGGCCCTAAAAAGAAACAAGAGTTTATTAACCCGGCCCATTGTTAATCCACGACCTACATCTCATAACCAGATTTGGAACTTCTAACACCACAATGTATACCCTGATTGCTCGGGTATAAAACACTCCACAAATCACAAACTTAACCCTAATTTCTCTCACAAATGATCCGCCCCTTTTTTTTCAGAACATCAACACCAAACTCAAACCCTAATCTCACAAAACTTCCGCCTACCACACTTCTGTTTCCAAATCAGTTTCAACAAACAAAAACGTATCTTATACAAATCAAACCCACAAGCACATCTATTTGTTGCTCAAACACGCTCGCCACAGGGATGGCTTGAGCTTGGACCTCAACGCCACAGGGATGGTATTGGTCCTTCATCAACGTCAAAGAGATGGTTAAAGATTAGAGGCAGCCATGGGTTTAAACACAGTTGTTCAATGTAGGTATTCGTTTATCCTAACATGTTTTAGAGATTATAATGAACTAACGAACCAAGAAAATCAAGGGAGTAGCACAAGTTGTTATTGCTCTTGTTTTCAGTTTGTTCAAAGATTTAATTGACCCAAGAGGATCAAACAATTGAATGCCATAAAGATGTTTCTATGACATGACTCAAGCGAATCAAAGACTTGATATTGACATAATTGTTAAAATCAACTCTTTATATTCGTATATTATCAAGCTCTTTTAGATCAATGATGTATTAAAAGTCGTGTGAAAAGGCCTTTTGAGGCTTGATGTTTCGCGAAGACTTGATGATTCTGAGATCTTAGTTATTAAAACTTGTATGATTTAACAGATGAGTCTTGGTTTGTTGTGAATATACTTGGATCTGTTGATATTGGCAATTCATTTTTGATTTCGAATCACAATAAATCGGTGATGAGAGAAATTCATGTAAATTAGACCCAAGATGGTCTTGATGGGAACCATTGAGACACGAATTCATTCTGAGATATTTTAAAAACCCTTTCTTTACAGTTTTGAGATTTGAAATTCGTTGTGTGTTGAGACGAGTATTAGTTGGTTGTGGTCTTGAGTTTTGTCAGTTTAATGCCAAGGTCTTACTTCATCTTTATCTCATTATCAAGTCAAGTCGCTAACTTTGAGTCAAGTCGTTAACATTGAGTCAAGTCGTTAGGTCAGCTTCATGACAAGTTGCTACATAACAAATTGCAAACTTGTTAAATAACAAGTCGCTACATGATTGGCAACTCGCTAGCTCAACTCGCTACCCATATACAATGAATCTAGACAACTTGTAAAGACAAGTCGCCACTGAAACAAGTCGCTAGATAGATTTTTTGACATTTTGCCCTCTCGGCGTAATTTTCCACCCATTATTTCGACCATATTCATAGCAAACCCGAAAACCGCTATAAAGCATAATATTATCCCCGCTTGTTTGACCAATGTTGACCACATGACCGAATGACCATTAGACTATCAATAGTCACGGTATGGATTAAAAAGGCTTCATGTGATTGTTGTATCCGCTTGGACAAAATAAAGTGACAAGACAGGTATGTAACAATTGATAGACAATAAGACCTTTTTGACCAAACAAAATACACATAAAACTTGTTTGTAAAAACAGTTTACCCATAAAAAATGTTCCGACCACACAAATACACAAAACAGTTTCAACCAAGTATCAAAACCACAAGAAAAATCATCAAAACACAACAACCTTGGCTCTGGTACCATTTGTAGGATCGTAATATTTATTGTGTTGATGATTCGGGTGGTCTTGGATGATGGAAATACATGTTAGCCATTTAGAGGGAGAAAGTAGAGAGATGGGTGTTTCTTGTTAGAGACTTGCTTCACAAATGTAAGGTTAGATTATAAAAAAAGCACCACCCCTTCCATGGATGGAAGGGGTATTTATAGTTACGCATACACCTCCTATCACTGTGATCGGTATACTGTCGGGTAAAGACCCATCCTTCCTCCACGGTGTTACACTAAACTATTCTACGCTACAAGCTAACTAATTAACTACTAAATAACGTAAATAACTACAAGTCCACGAGCTAACATATGCTAGACTATAATTGGGGTGACTGACACTTTAACATGGAATTTCCAATTCCTAACACTTCAGTGTGGGCGAAGAAACTTGACGATGCTCTGTGGGCATTTCGTACGGCTTATAAAACTCCAATTGGCACAACTCCTTACAGACTCCTTTATGGAAAGACATGTCATTTGCCATTCGAAGTTTAACATCGTGCTTAATGGGCTCTCGATTCAGAATAACCGATCTCAAAATAGCTGGAGAAAAGAGATTCCTGAAATTGCACGAACTCGATGAATTAAGACTCCGAGCTTATGAAAATTCCAAATAGATAAAGCTAGAACAAAATCTTATCACGACAAAAAGCTAAGAGTTCGAAAAGAATTCAAAGCCGGAGATAAATTTCTGCTTTTTAACATTGTGGAAAACTAGAAGGGGGGGTTGAATAGTTTTACCAATTTAAAACTTCCTTTTATTTATTTAGATCGACTTATGTCAATCCATTTGATTGTTTATGTTGGATAGATGGATATATAAACGTGAAATGAAAAATAAAGTAAGCACATCACCACAACACAAGTTATTTATAGTGGTTGGCTACAAGGACACCTTCCTTGCCCTACTCCACTCCCCGAGTCACCTACTCGAGAGTTCGTAAGCACTACACCAACTCCTTGTGCGGAGAAGCCTTCACAACGCCGCTAACCTTTTCGGTACAAAGCTAAATACCGAAGTTCTTTTCACCAAAATGGCTACGGTACCACACCTAACACAACGCAGCTTGCCTACCCTTTATACTAAGTGCTAGGCTAACCACCGAATTCTTTCACACCTTAGGAGAACTAATCCTATCACAACGTCGCCTACCCTTTATTAGGTACTAGGCTAAGCACCTTAGTTCTTTCACACCTTAGGTGAACTACACCTTCACGACACAACACCTAATCTCAAGGAGATCTACTCCTTGTTACAACACCATCCTTGTAGATAAACAAATACACATATGTATAACGATGCACCTCATCGATTATACGACCTAAGCATTCTCCCCAAATGCTACTTGATTTGATCCTTTAGCATCCTTAACTAATGCTTTTGACACAACGTTTGGCACCCTTCACTAATGCCTTCGTCTTGACACCTTTAGCATCCTTCAATATTGCTCTGACACGGATGATGAGCACCTTTCACTAATGCTTTCATCTTGACACTTTCGGCATTCTTCACTAATGCCTTCAACCCAACATATATGGAGAAAGGAAGAACTATCAACAAGAGAACCTTAGTAGTCTTGATGATGACGAAGCATGGCAACTCATGGACTTGAGCTTGCACGTCTTCAAGAGGTGGTGATCTCTCCTTTAAGAGGAACCTAGTAGATCACACAAAAACAAAAGACAAACTACATAGATCACTTAGATCTGAGGTTAGAGGGTTAGAATACTTTGGGGAAGTATGTATGAAAAACCATGTGTAGAGAGAAAGAAATGGCTCTCTATTTATAGAGAAAATTCTCTCTGTTCCCGTGATCCCACGGATCCCTACCACAAGGGATCCGGCTAGCACAAAGCTAGGGATCCGTGGTCCGCTCCTCTTTTCCCATGGGTATTTTTGGTTATGGGTCATGGGTCATGGGTTATGGGTTGATCCATGGTTTTCTTTCTAGATACAATGAACTTGGTTAAGTGGTATATATAAAACCATGGGTTATGGGTCAAAACCATTTGCTAGTATTTTACCCATTTAGTATAAACTTGTATTTACCCATTTTAGCATACACTTAGTTTTTACCCATTTTAGTATACTTAGTTTAGGTATATGTTTAACCCAATATGTAAACACTAGTTGTTGTACATATGTATCTAAATCATAAAATCACTTATACTTGTTTTAGTGTTTTATGTGACAACTTAATTGTGTTAGAAAACTATTAACTCAAACTATTTACGTACTCTATTTTTTTTGTTAAAATGATTTTACTTTTGTTATCGACAAAACATTAGAAGATCGTGAAAATATAAATAAACGCTTTTACGGCTTATTTGTATTAACAATCTCCCCCTTTTGTTGATGACAAAACATAAAATTATTTTAAGGAAAAAGCTACAATTGAAAAATTTGAATTTGTAGTTTTACTTTCTCCCCCCGTTTTGTAAAACAAAAGTGTTAAAAGAAACTAACACAATTTTTATAAGAAAAAAAAATGTGAAAATGTAAAAGAGAGCAAGTGACGGGAATGGTACTGCCTCTTAACTCCCCTTGACGAGTCCATCCCTATGTAAGGGCGCCAAGGACATAGCGAAAATAAACTAATTGTTTTGCAACTAAGTTTGCAAATGGTTCGTCTAAGTGACGAGAACGTGTTCCCCCTTGAATATTGCAATGTTGCAATGGGGTGTCATGAAGTGTAATCCAAAATTGGATTAAGTTGCAAGCTATTTTTGCAATGTTGTTTGACACAAAGCTCCCCTAGCTTTATGGTGTCAATATCTTCATGTGTATTTTGAATAACTACAAAACAAAGGTTAGAAAAACAAGAGTATAGTGCATAATTTCCTGCAAAGAGACGCTAAGTTAGTATAAATTTGTACTCCTCAGCATTACCTAATCCCACGGTTCTCTTCAAGGAGGGATCCGTCCAGGTATTTGGGAGGGTTCCTATTCTTCGCTTTCTTCAAAAGGAAGAAATGTCAAGGAATGCTATGTGAGGAAATGAGATATATGCACAATACAACACACAGAATAATCATAGCATATAAGTATTCATTCAATAAAACAAGAGATACACAACCAAATATCTAAAAACTAAGAGAATGAACTTAGCCATACACGTACTACTAATGCTAATCTCATTACGAGACTTAAAATGTGACAATGTTCTTAAGTCTAGGGATGAGTGGACTTGTTGAATTGATCCAATTTTGCAAGAAGATGATTGAACATGAAATGTATCTCATTTCGTACTTCTTGAACAAGTCCTTGAGTTTTTAGACAATTTGGGCAAATATTGTCTTGGTTTGGCCCGGGGAAAGGGATGTCTTGAGGGGATCAATGTGTGTTTGAGGGTCTTCATTTTGAGAAGTTGGGAGAGGTTCTAAACATGAGGGTGGTAATGGAACTTCTTCCATATGATCAAGGTTATTCCTTGTCTCCCATGATGGGCTAGTTGGTGTTGTAGGTGGTTCCCAATTTAATGAAAAGGTTGGTGAATGAGAGGTTCTTGAAGGTGAATGAAATAATGAATATATGTTTGGATGAGGAAGAGGCTCATTCAATGAGTGTAGTCCATTCTCAATGAATGAAGGTTTTGATGGCTTGCTAGAACTAGCCATGTTTGGTTTAGAACTAGATGATCCTTTTTCTAGTTGGAAAGGTTTGATGCTAATCCTTGCGGTTCTTTTAGCTTTTGTTGGATGGGTTTGACAAGGTGGGATTCTAGAGTCATCATTTCTAATAGGAGATGTTTCGGTGGATGAAATTTCATGGATCATTTGACCCTTTCTTTTGGATGATCCTATGTTTGAGGAGTTGTTGCTAAGAGCCTTTGTCATGGTGATGAAAATGCTAATGTGAGCTTCTAATTTCTAAGTTTTGAAAGGTAATTGAGGATGGTGCCATAAACCTAAGAATGTTTGGTTTATAAAGAATAATTTGAATTTGGGAATTAAATTCTTGACCACTTAGAAGGCTAAGCATGCTCTTGAGGTTTTGATCAGCTCTAGGAGGTTAATTAATGTATGCTAAGAGTGGTTAGAGAACCAAAGGGTGACTCGATTTTGAATATAGAAGCTGATTAATACATTCTGCATCTACGCATCCCGCGATCCTCTCGTAGGGATCCGCCGTTAAAGACCAGGATCCGCTATCAGATTGCAAGGTCTAGGTGAAATCATTATGCTTTTGTAAGGTTTGTCATTAATGGATTTCGAGGGTTTGACTTGATTTTGAACTCTTTAGTCGTTGGATATCTCAAATCATTAACCATAACAAGTAATGGTGCTTAATGATGGTTTTGGCTAAGAACATTGACCTTGGGTAGTCTAACCATATGTTTGACAAGGATTCCTTTTAATTTGTTGTGGAAAAACGGTGATACTAAGTCCTAAAAATCAGATGATGTCCTAGGATAAATTTACTAAAATCTTTAAAAATAAGAAGAAATGAAAAAGTAGTTTTTGGTCCTAATTTTGAATGAAAGATGATTAACATCAATTTGCTAAAATTGAAGCGTAGACCAAACTTAAGTGCTATCATAAGTGATAGATAATGTGAGTGTTGGAGCGAATTATGGTGAGTTTTGACTAATTGATAAGTAAACTAAATATTTCAAAATATATCCTATATAAGCCATGGATGAGAGTGAGGTTTTCAACTATTAGCTTAAAAGACTTGGTTGTCTCTAGTGTATTATGTTTGACTTGTTTGAAGTGTTCTAGTGGACTATTATAATGTAGCCAAATCTTTTGCACATCGTGCATATGGATCCCACGGCTCCCTTATGGGAGGGATCCGCTAGTTCAAACTCTAGGATCCGCCAACTGCAGATCGTAGAGCTTTTAGGAAATGTGCAACTTTGCACTTTATTGTAAATGCTTTTCCTAGTTGTTTCTATGGGGACTAAATGCAAGAACACAACTAATATAACTTGTATCAAAGTAAGAAAAGCTGGAATTCCTAGAATGAGTGACTACTGCACCATACCAAGAGGTAGTAAAATCTCATTTTCAAAGTACCTAAGTTAGGATTTTTAGTGCCAAGATATGGCAATATCTTCATACTACAAGCATAGTTTAAATTGTTTACAAACCATTGTTTGAAATTGTTCATCATGCACTTGATTCCTAAGATTTTACCTTTCTTTTTCTCCTTCACTTTTCACCCCGCCCTCCACTCTTTTTCAAACCATCTTCACTTCTTCTTCCTCAAGAAATTGGTGAAGCATTTGAAGATTCCCTTGGTTTGTTGCCATTCGGGTGATTCATTTGGGATGTTTGGCAATTGGTTGATGTAGTCCAAGGGGTCAAGATCGATGTTTGTGAGGTGGGTTGCTACTACCCCTTCACATCCTCTTCTTCTTGCCTTCCTTTCCTCCGAGGAATTCGTGGGTGGGTGTGGTCTCTTGCCTTCCACCATAAACCTTGTTGTTCTACCTTCGATCAATGGTACCATAACCTTATTGCAAAAGCTATGATCAAGGGATTGTGGAGAAGGATCTAAAGCAAAGATGAATTTGGCGAGACGGGTTAAAAGCATTATGCACTAAGCACCATCTTGTCCATGCTTCTAACACTTGACATTCTTTTGACCATGTAGTAGGCAAGGTTGAATTGAGTATTGGTCACTAGGCAATAGATCATGAAGCTTAGACATGCGTTGGGGTGGTCCTTGTTCCCTACTAGGCATACCACATTTTCTCTTATCACATCCTCCCACTTCTTATACAATGCATACATTTCCGAAAGCTCCATTTGAAAAGGATCCCTATGGATCACTTTTGACTTTCTTGTGACTCTTGATGGTGAGGCTCTTGGCATGAACACGGTGTCCTTCACCGTGGTTGCTTCCGGGATCAAATTGTAGTAAATATCATGATGATCAACCATTGTGTGTAGTTGTTCTAAAGACCATTCATTCGAGTACATACAAATGCCTTGATATGGAACTCCTATAATTCTTCCAAAATCTATGAGTGAAAGACTAAACTCTCGCTCATTGATGGTGAATTCAATTGAGATGGACCCTTCATCATTTCTAATTATCCCCATTGTCTTGTAAAACTCAAGCACAAAGACCGCAAATTTGTTCGCTTATATCCAATAAAAAATCAAACCCAATAGTTGCAAAAACTTCCCTTACGTCGGTATTTGCAAGAAATGATGGATCAACAACTCTACCTTCATGAAAGAGTCCTTTCAAGCAACTTAAAGGCCTTTCTATCGTCCAGAATTAGACCATTTTTCCTATGATACATGGGTATGTAGTGGCGGTGTCTTGGTAGTCTTGTTGCTTGTTGCTAGGCATGATATTCCTAAACAATATAACCCCAATGTGGTGTTAATGGTGAATAGTAGCCTAGAGGGTTTGATCACAATTTTCTCTCATCATCTTTATTGAGTTCAAGAAATGTGTTTAATTTGTATTAACAATGTTAATTCTTTGATTTAGATTATCTTAGAAAACAATGTGGTGACAAATTATAATAAACCCATTTGAACCCAACTCTTAAAGATGAAGAAATTGTAATTCTAAGAATCAAGGAATTAAACTAACAATGTAGTGAAGATTATACTTACACAAGTGATTGTTAGACTTGAGGAGAATGATCAATTTGCTCCTATGAACAAGCACTGGTTTTTGTTCGTGAGTCTTTGAGGTAAGTATTATTGTGGAACATCCACAAAGGATCGCTTCTTATGATATATCGTTCTCATTGTACGGATCCCAAGCAGATCCCTCTCATTTGGGATCCGCTAGTGTAAACCGAGGGATCCTAAGATAACAAAGAAAAATCGAGTCAAACATTCCTTGAAAACTAAGGTTTGGGAGTTCTAAAAAGCCTAATGTTTTGGTGTTTAAGGTTCTAAAACTTGTGATTTGAGGTTTTGAAGATTCAGTACTATTCCTATTAGACGAAGTTCCCTTTTTAAGAATTAGTCATAATTCTTGGAAAGCTTTTCAAACATTATAATAAAATCCCATTTTATTATAACATAAGAAGTTTCACATGGAAATTTATTGACATAGATGAAGTGTCAATATATTCTTTGTGATGAATAATGATAATAGTTATCAAATAACCAAAGTGTCATTATTATGAAGTCGAAGTGTAGTTTCTACAAATAAGTCGAAGAATACTATTTTTGATGATAACTTTAATATAGATAACTACTAAAACAATTATTAATAAATCATGCAACTAAGATTTCAATAATAAAATTAAAAGCAAGTGATTAGAAATCATACCTTGGCTAAATATTCTTTTATGAAAGGAAATATTTAGATAAGTTCTTTATGCTTCTTTGGTGACTCCAAATCCAAGTATGGATAATGCTTGGCTAAATATTCTTTTGTAAAAGAAATATTTAGATAAATTCATTATGCTCTTCTTGGTAACTCCAAATCCAAGTATGGATAATGCTTAAGAAAAATAATGTTAGAGCATTCTATCATTGTCCAACAATAAACAATATAGTGATTTTATGATCTAAGATAATCCTTCTTTGTAGATTTCAAACATACATGGATCGTATCAAGTTTTTAAAGTACAACATACTCTAAAAAACTTGGTAACGGCTCATGCCAATTGTGGAAAACTAGAAGGGGGTTGAATAGTTTTACCAATTTAAAACTTTATTTATTTAGATCGACTTATGTCAATCCATTTGATTGTTTATGTTGGACGTTGATAGATGGATATATAAACGCGAAATGAAATATAAAGAGTAAGAAGCACATCACCACAACACAAGTTATTTATAGTGGTTCGCCTACAAGGACACCTTCCTTGCCCTACTCCACTCCCCGAGTCACCTACTCGAGTTCGTAAGCACTACACCAACCTCCTTGTGGTGAGAAGCCTTCACAACGCCGCTAACCTTTTTCCCAGACAAAGCTAAATACCGATTTCTTTCACACCAAGGCTAACCACACCTAACACACAACGCAGATACCCTTTATACTGGTGCTAGGCTAACCACCGAGTTCTTTCACACCTTAGGAGAACTAATCCTATCACAACATCGCCTACCCTTTATTAGGTACTAGGCTAAGCACCTTAGTTCTTTCACACCTTAGGTGAACTACACCTTCACGACACAACACCTAATCTCAAGGAGATCTACTCCTTGTTACAATCAATATCATCCTTGTAGATAAACAAATACACATATGTATAACGATGCACCTCATCGACATTATACGCACCTAAGCATTCTCCTCAAATGCTACTTGATTTGATCCTTTGGCATCCTTCACTAATGCCTTTGACACAACGCTTAGCACCCTTCACTAATGCCTTCGCCTTGACACCTTTAGCATCCTTCAATATGCTTTTAATGATGAGCACCTTTCACTAATGCTTTCATCTTGACACTTTCGCATTCTTCACTAATGCCTTCAACCCAACATCTATGGAGAAAGGAAGAACTATCAACAAGAGAACCTTAGTAGTCTTGATGATGACTAAGCATGGCAACTCATGGACTTGAGCTTGCACGTCTTCAAGAGGTGGTGATCTCCCCTTTAAGAGGAACCTAGTAGATCACACAAAAACAAAAGACAAACTACATAGATCACTTAGATCCGAGGTTAGAGGGTTAGAATACTTTGGGGAAGTATGTGTGAAAACCATGTGTAGAGAGAAAGAAATGGCTCTCTATTTATAGAGAAAATTCTCTTCTGCTCTGATCCCACGGATCCCTACCACAAGGGATCCGGCTAGCACAAAGCTAGGGATCCGTGGTCCTCCTCTTTCCCATGGGTTTTTTTGATTATGGGTCATGGGTCATGGGTTATGGGTTGATCCATGGTTTTCTTTCTAGATACAATGAACTTGGTTAAGTGGTATATATAAAACCATGGGTTATGGGTCAAAACCATTTGCTAGTATTTTACCCATTTAGTATATACTTGTATTTACCCATTTTAGCATACACTTAGTTTTTACCCATTTTAGTATACTTAGTTTAAGTATATGTTTAACCCAATATGTAAACACTAGTTGTTGTACATATGTATCTAAATCATAAAATCACTTATACTTGTTTTAGTGTTTTATGTGACAACTTAATTGTGTTAAAAAACTATTAACTCAAACTATTTACGCATTTCTATTTTTTGTTAAAATGATTTTACTTTTATTACGAAAACATTAGAAGATCGTAAAATATAAATAAACGTTCTTACGACTTATTTGTATTAACAATCTCCCCCTTTTTGTTGATGACAAAACATAAAATTATTTTAAGGAGCCACAATTGTAAAATTTGAATTTGTAGTTTTTACTTTCTCCCTTTTGTCTAAAACAAAAAGTGTTAAAAAAACTAACACAATTTTTATAAGAAAAAAATGTAAAAATGTAAAAGAGAGCAAGTGACGGAATGGTACTGCTCTTAACTCCCCTTGACGAGTCCATCCCTATGTGGGCGTCAAGGACATAAGCGAAAATAAACTAATTGTGTTTGCAACTAAGTTTGCAAATGGTTTGTCTAAGTGATTTAGAACGTTCCCCTTGAATATTGCAATGTTGCAATGGGGTGTCATGAAGTGTAATCCAAAATTGATTGTTGCAAGCTGCTTTTGCAATGTTGTTTGAAACAAAGCTCCCCTAGCTTTATGGTGTCAATATCTTCATGTGTATTTTGAATAACTACAAAACAAAGGTTAGAAAAACAAGAGTATAGTGCATAATTTCCGCAAAAAGAGACGAAGTTAGTATAAATTTGTACTCTGTACCACCTAACCCACTGGTTCTCTCGGAGAGGATCCGGCCCGTATTTGGGAGGGTTCCGCTATTCGTTAAAGCTTCTTCAAAGCAGTTGAAGAAATGTCAAGGAATGCTATGTGAGGAAATGAGATATATGCACAATACAACACACATAATAATCATAGCATATAAGTATTCATTCAATAAAACAAGAGATACACAACCAAATATCTAAAACTAAGAGAATGAACTTAGCCACACGCATTACTACTAATCTCATTATTTAGACTTAAAATGTGACAATGTTCTTAAGTCTAGGGATGAGTGGACTTGTTGAATTGATCCAATTTTGCAAGAAGATGATTGAACATGAAATGTATCTCATTTCGTACTTCTTGAACAAGTCCTTGAGTTTTTAGACAATTTGGGCAAATATTGTCTTGGTTTGGCCCTGAAGGGAAAGGGATGTCTTGAGGGGATCAATGTGTGTTTGAGGGTCTTCATTTTGAGAAGTTGGGAGAGGTTCTAAACATGAGGGTGGTAATGGAACTTCTTCCATATGATCAAGGTTATTCCTTGTCTCCCATGATGAGCTAGTTGGTGTTGTAGGTGGTTCCCGATTTAATGAAAAGGTTGGTGAATGAGAGGTTCTTGAAGGTGAATGAAATAACTAATATATGTTCGATGAGGAAGAGGCTCATTTAATGAGTGTAGTCCATTCTCAATGAATGAAGGTTTTGATGGCTTGCTAGAACTAGCCATGTTTGGTTTAGAACTAGATGATCCTTTTTCTAGTTGGAAAGGTTTGATGCTAATCCTCAGGTTCTCTTAGCTTTTGTTGGATGGGTTTGACAAGGTGGGATTCTAGAGTCATCATTTCTAAGGAGATGTTTCTGTGGATGAAATTTCATGGATCATTTGACCCTTTCTTTTGGATGATCCTATGTTTGAGGAGTTGTTGCTAAGAGCCTTTGTCATGGTGATGAAAATGCTAATGTGAGCTTCTAATTTCTGAGTTTTGAAAGGTAATTGAGGATGGTGCCATAAACCTAAGAATGTTTGGTTTATAAAGAATAATTTGAATTTGGGAATTAAATTCTTGACCACTTAGAAGGCTAAGCATGCTCTTGAGGTTTTGATCAGCTCTAGGAGGTTAATTAATGTATGCTAAGAGTGGTTAGAGAACCAAAGGGTGACTTGATTTTGAATATAGAAGCCGATTAATACATTCTCTCGATCTACGATCCTCGGATCCTCTCAAGAGGGATCCGCCCGGGTTAAAGACCGTGGATCCTAGCTATCGCACAAGGTATAGGTGAAATCATTATGCTTTTGTAAGGTTTGTCATTAATGGATTTCGAGGGTTTGACTTGATTTTGAAGTCTTTAGTCTGGATATCTCAAATCTTTAACCATAACAAGTAATGGTGCTTAATGATGGTTTTGGCTAAGAACATTGACCTTGGGTAGTCTAACCATATGTTTGACAAGGATTCCTTTTAATTTTTGTGGAAAACGGTGATACTAAGTCCTAAAAATCAGATGATGTCCTAGGATAAATTTACTAAAATCTTTAAAAATAAGAAGAAATGAAAAGGTAGTTTTTGGTCCTAATTTTGAGTCAAAGATGATTAAGATCAATTTGCTAAAATTGAAGGGTAGACCAAACTTAAGTGCTATCAAAAGTGATAGATAATGTGTGAGTGTTGGAGCAGAATTATGGTGAGTTTTGACTAATTGATAAGTAAACGAAATATTTCAAAAATATATCCTATATAAGCCATGGATGAGAGTGAGGTTTTCAACTATTAGCAGAAGACTTGGTTGTCTCTAGTGTATTATGTTTGACTTGTTTGAAGTGTTCTAGTGGACTATTATAATGTAGCCAAACTGCTTTTGCACATCGCATAACGGATCCCACGGTTCCCTTATGGGAGGGATCCGCTAGTTCAAACTCTAGGATCCGCCAACCCAGACGAGAGCTTTTAGGAAATGTGCAACTTTGCACTTTATTGTAAATGCTTTTCCTAGTTGTTTCTATGGGGACTAAATGCAAGAACACAACTAATATAACTTGTATCAAAGTAAGAAAATGGAATTCTAGAATGAGTGATCGATGACCATACCAAGAGGTCGTAAAATCTCATTTTCAAAGTACCTAAGTTAGTATTTTTAGTGCCAAGATATGGCAATATCTTCATACTACAAGCATAGTTTAAATTGTTTACAAACCATTGTTTGAAATTGTTCATCATGCACTTGATTCCTAAGATTTTACCTTTCTTTTTTTCTCCTTCACTTCTTCATTGCCCCTCCACTTTTTCAAACCATCTTCCCTTCTTCTTCCTCAAGAAATTGGCGAAGCATTTGAAGATTCCCTTGGTTTGTTGCCATTCGGGTGATTCATTTGGGATGTTTGGCAATTGGTTGATGTAGTCCAGGGGTCAAGATCGATGTTTAGAAAGTGGGTTGCTACTACCCCTTCACATCCCTCTTCTTCTTCCCTTTCCTCCGAGGAATCCTGCAAGGGTGTGGTCTCTTGCCTTCCACCATAAACCTTGTTGTTCTACCTTCGATCAATGGTACCATAACCTTATTGCAAAAGCTATGATCAAGGGATTGTGGAGAAGGGTCTAAAGCAAAGATGAATTTAGCGAGACGGGTTAAAAGCATTGCGCATCAAGCACCATCTTGTCCATGCTTCTAACACTTGACATTCTTTTGACCATGTAGTAGGCAAGGTTGAATTGAGTATTGGTCACTAGGCAATAGATCATGAAGCTTAGACATGCTGGGGGTCCTTGTTCCCTACTCGGCATACCACATTTTCTCTTATCACATCCTCCCACTTTCTATACAATGCATACATTCCTAAAGCTCCATTTGAAAAGGATCCCTATGGATCACTTTTGACTTTCTTGTGACTCTGATGGTGAGGTTTGGCATGAACACTAAGTCCCTCACCGTGGTTTCTTCCGGGATCAAATTGTAGTAAATATCATGATGATCAACCATTGTGTGTAGTTGTTCTAAAGACCATTCATTCGAGTACATACAAATGCCTTGATATGGAACTCCTATAATTCTTCCAAAATCTATGAGTGAAAGACTAAACTCTCGCTCATTGATGGTGAATTCAATTGAGATGGACCCGTCATCATTTCTAATTATCCCCATTGTCTTGTAAAACTCAAGCACAAAGACCGCAAATTTGTTCGCTTATATCCAATAAAAAATCTAACCCAATAGTTGCAAAAACTTCCTTACGCCTAGATTTGCAAGAAATGATGGATCAACAACTCTACCTTCATGAAAGAGTCTCCTTTCAAACAACTTAAAGGCCTTTCTATCGTCCGGACTTAGACCATTTTTCCTATGATACATGGGTATGTAAAGGCGGTGTCTTGGTAGTCTTGTTGCTTGTTGCTAGGCATGATATTCCTAAACAATATAACCCCAATGTGGTGTTAATGGTGAATAGTAGCCTAGAGGGTTTGATCACAATTTTCTTCTCATCATCTTTGTTGAGTTCAAGAAATGTGTTTAATTTGTATTAACAATGTTAATTCTTTGATTTAGATTATCTTAGAAAACAATGTGGTGACAAATTATAATAAACCCATTTGAACCCAACTCTAAAGATGAAGAAATTGTAATTCTAAGAATCAAGGAATTAAATTAACAATGTAGTGAAGATTATACTACACAAGTGATTGTTAGACTTGAGGAGAATGATCAATTTGCTCTATGAACAAGACTGTTTTGTTCGTGAGTTTGAGTAAGTATTATTGTGGAACATCCACAAGGATCGCTCTTATGATATATCGCCTTCAAGTTGCATCGGATCCCGCTAGATCTCCTCTCTCATTTGGGATCCCCTAGTGTAAACCGAGGGATCCATGATAACAAAGAAAATCAGTCAAACATTCCTTGAAAACTAAGGTTTGGGAGTTCTAAAAAGCCTAATGTTTTGGTGTTTAAGGTTCTAAAAACTTGTGATTTGAGGTTTTGAAGATTTAGTATTATTCCTATTAGATCTAAGTTCCCTTTTAAGAATTAGTCATAATTTTGAAAGCTTTTCAAACATTATAATAAAATCCCATTTTATTATACCATAAGAAGTTTCACATGGAAATTTATTGACATAGATGAAGTGTCAATAAATTCTTTATGATGAATAATGATAATAGTTATCAAATAACCAAAGTGTCATTATTATGAAGTCGAAGTGTAGTTTCTACAAATAAGTCGAAGAATACTATTTTTGATGATAACTTTAATATAGATAACTACTAAAACAATTATTAATAAATCATGCAACTAAGATTTCAATAATAAAATTAAAAGCAAGTGATTAGAAATCATACCTTGGCTAAATATTCTTTTTGCGAAAGGAAATATTTAGATAAGTTCTTTATGCTCTTCTGGTGACCCAAATCCAAGTATGGATAATGCTTGGCTAAATATTCTTTAGTAAAAGAAATATTTAGATTAATTCTTTATGCTCTTCTTGGTAACTCCAAATCCAAGTATGGATAATGCTTAAGAAAAAATGTTAGAGCATTCTATCATTGTCCAACAATAAACAATATAGTGATTTTAAAATATGACTAAGATAATCCTCTTTGTAGTTTTCAGACATACATGGATCGTATCAAGTTTTTAAAGTACAACATACTCTAAAAAAACTTGGTAACGAAGCTCTGATGCCAATTGTGGAAAACTACAAGGGGGGGTTGAATAGTTTTACCAATTTAAAACTTCCATTTATTTATTTAGATCGACTTATGTCAATCCATTTGATTGTTTATGTTGGACGTTGATAGATGGATATATAAACGTGAAATGAAATATAAAGAGTAAGAAGCACATCACCACAACACAAGTTATTTATAGTGGTTCGCCTACAAGGACACCTTCCTTGCCCTACTCCACTCCCCGAGTCACCTACTGAGTTCTCGTAGCACTACACCAACCTGTATTGAGAAGTTTCACAACGCCGCTAACCTTCCGGCATAAAGCTAAATACCGAAGTTCTTTCACACCAAGGCTTAACCACACCTAACACAACGCCGCCACCCTTTATACTGCTAGGCTAACCAATTCGAAGTTCTTTCACACCTTAGGAGAACTAATCCTTCACAACTTCGCCTACCATTTATTAGGTACTAGGCTAAACCTTAGTTCTTTTCACACACCTTAGGTGAACTACACCTTCAATGACACAACACCTAATCTCAAGGAGATCTACTTTTGTTACAATAATTCATCAAGGATATCACCATCCTTGTAGATAAACAAATACACATATGTATAACGATGCACCTCTACGATTATAATACCGACCTAAGCATTCTCCCCAAATGCTACTTGATTTGATCCTTTAGCATCCTTCGCTAATGCTTTTGACACAACGTTGGCACTCTTCACTAATGCCTTCGCTCTTCGACACCTTTAGCATCCTTCAATATTGCTTTGACACCTGATGATGAGCACCTTTCACTAATGTTTATCTTGACACTTTCGTCATTCTTCACTAATGCCTTCAACCCAACATCTATGGAGAAAGGAAGAACTATCAACAAGAGAACCTTAGAGTCTTTATGATGACTAAGCATGGCAACTCATGGACTTGAAGCTTGCATCGCTCAAGTGAGGTGGTGATCTCCTTGAGGAACCTAGTAGATCACACAAAAACAAAAGACAAACTACATAGATCACTTAGATCCGAGGTTGGTGGTTAGAATAC
>OU343220.1:96050326-96166195 GCA_910596185.1 Chrysanthemum makinoi | reverse complement strand
AATGGTTTTATATATTGGAAAAAAGGATTCAAAACATATGTGAAGTCTAAAGATATTGATCTTTGGTACATTATTGTTGAAGGCATTTTGAGGCTATCTCAAAAGATGATAAAGGGAATTTAGTTAACATACCTCATGATAAGCTAACCGATGAAATGAAGAAAATGCTTTCTAAAAATAGTGAAGCAAAAATGGTTTTATATAATGCTTTACCAAAAAAGGAATTTGAAAGAATTTCTATGCTTAAAACCTCTAAAGAAATTTGGAATTTTTAGTTGTAACTCATCAAGGCAACCAACAAGTTAAAAATAATAAAATTGATTTATTTGTTCAACAATATGAACAATTTTCAATATCGGATGAGGAAACTATAGATCATTCATTTGCTAACTTTAATACTATTATTACATCTTTACAAGCACTTGATGAATATTTTTCTAGCGAACCATGTTAGGAGATATCTAAGGGCATTTCCATCTAAGTGGAGATCCAAGGTGACGGCGATCGAAGAGTCAAAAGATTTGACAATCCTCACCTTGATGAACTCATAGGCAACCTAAAAGTCTACGAGCTTGTCCTTGCTAAAGATTCCGAAGCCTCAAAGGTGAAAGAGAAACACAAATCTCTTGCCCTTAAAGCCAAAAAGGCTTCAAGCGATGAAGAAAATTCTCTTCAAATAGTGACGATGAGGAGTACGCTATGGCGGTAAGGGACTTTTAAAAGTTCTTTAGAAGAAAGGGTAGATACGTCAAACAACCGTATGACGATAAGAAAGGCTTTCGAAAAGCAAAGAGGACGAGAAGCCAAAGGATGATCGTATTTGCTTTAAATGTGGGGACCCAAACCACTTTATTAGTAAGTGTCCCAAACGGATGATCAAAAGGCGCTCGTGATGGCACGTGGGGAATGAGCTACGAGGAGGACGAAGAAATTTGTCTCATGGCAAATGACGAGGTATGTCACTAATACTATAGTAGTTCATCACTTGATGACGACTCATTGCATAATGAATATGATAAACTATGCAATATTAGCTTAAAACTAATTAACAAAAACAAGCTTTTAAAGAGTCAAAACCAACGCTTAGATAAAGAAGTCATAGAATTAAAAGCAAAACTAAAACGCTTAGAAAAGGGTAAAATAGCAAGTGGTGAATGTGAACTTTACGTTCAACTTCAAACACTAGTTGATCATCTAGATTCTAAAATTGCTAGAATGAGTACTAACACTTTAGATACAATATTAGATAGTGTTAAAACCGTAACAAACCAAAATAGGTATTCAACAACTTCATCCATCAACTAGTGAAAGAAAAGAAACAAAATTTGTTAAAGAACTAGAAAAACCAAACAATTGTGGCGGATCCCACGGATCCCCCAAAAAGGGAACCGCTAGTGACAAAGCAGTGGATCCGTGGACTGCTGTAGCAACTAGTGGTAATAACGTAGCTTCTTCATCTAGAACCGAGTTTGTTATCGTTAATAGGAAGAAACCAACTCATGTCACCACTAGACAACCACCTCCAAAATATAATCCTACTTTTGCAAGAAACAAAGCTCCATTTTTTCAAAACCTAATTCATTTAGGAGACCTAATAGCGTTTACCCAAAAGTAACCATCAAATGGGATGGAATCCAAATATGCAAAACGGTTTTCCTTTTCAAAACCTTGCTCCATGGAATGCATACTCATCTTATCCATACATGTCTAACATGAATGGAATGTTTAACACTAATGGACCCATGAACAAATGGGGACCAAACTTTTGAGTTTATTATTGTTTTAGGTGTGCTTAAAGGTCAACCTAGACCCCGATGAATGGGTCAAGGATAGCGGGTGCACGAGGCACATGACCAAATAATGGATCTATTCTCCACATATGAATCCATAAATGGAGGTAATGTGGTGTTTGGAAATAAAAAAGTAGAATCATCGGTAAAGGTACGATTTCTAACAAATCTCTAACCATTAACGATGTGTGTCACGAAGAAAACCTAAACTTTAACCTCTTAAGTATAGGACAAATATGTGATAAAAAGTGCAATGTACTTTTACCAAAACCGGTAGTAAGATATTAAAAAATGGCATAACCATAGGAAGAGGAATTAGGAAACATGGAGTCTATGTCATTAAAATTGGTAATGAACCTAAAGACAAACTATGTCTTACCTCTATGGATGATACTTAGACCTTATGGCATCGAAGATTGGGTCACGCCAACATGCGACTTCTTCAATCGCTATCATCCAAAGATCTAGTAAGAGATCTACCTAAGTTAAAATATGAACATCATTTTTGTGATGCTTGTAATGTAGGAAAACAAGCTCATTCTAGTCATAAAGCTAAAAACATGGTGTCTACAACTAGGTGTCTAGAATTACTACATATGGATTTATTTGGTCCATCCGCTATCCAAAGTTATGGAGGCAACTACTACACTTTGGTCATAGTGGATGACTATTCTAGGTATACATGGACAAAATTTTTAAAGAACAAAACGGAAACCTTTAATTATTTTGAAATATTAAGCAAAAAGATCCAAAGACAACTAGGAAGTCCCATAGTGTCTATTAGGACGGATCATGGTAGGGAATTCGATAATGAAGTGCAATTGGATTTTTTGACGCTAATGGTATTACTCACAACTTCTCGACCACGCGACTCCACAATCGAATTGGGTAGTAGAAAGAAAGAATAGAACCCTACAAGAAATGAGTCGAACCATGCTTAATGAACAATCCATACCTCAAAAGTTTTGGTGTAATGTCGTTGATACTTCAACGTATATACTCAATCGAGTCTTAATTAGACCAATCTTAGAAAAAACTCCATATGAGTTACTTCGAGGCAAAAAGCCCACGTTAAATCACTTTAGAGTCTTTGGTAGTAAATGTTTTATTCTTAACACTAAAGATTACCTTACAAAATTTGATCATAAATCAACCGAAGGTATCTTTTTAGGTTACTCGCCAAAAAGCAAAGCTTACGTCATATTAAAAAAGTGAAGCTATAGTAATAAAGAAAAAGATAAGTGAAGAAGAAGAACCTCTAAGTGATGAAATAATAAACATTAAAGAGTCCAAAGATCACCCCTTAGATAAAGTCATAGGAAAACTAAACGAACGAACATTAAGGTCTCAAGTTCAAAACCAAAGTAGCTTGTTTTGTTTCTTTTCAACCTTAGAACCTAAGAATACACAAGAAGCCATAAAAGATGAGAGGTGGGTAATGGCTATGCAAGAAGAACTAAATCAATTTGTTTCTAATGATGTTTGGACACTTGTCCCTCCACCTAGTAATCAAACCATAATAGGAACCAAATGGGTTTATAAAACAAATTAGATGCAAACGGAGTAGTGTCTAGGAACAAGGCTAGACTCGTTGCTCAAGGGTATAACCAACAAGAGGGAATAGACTTTGATGAGACCTATGCCCCCGTGGCTAGATTAGAGTCTATAAGAATACTTCTTATGTATGCTTGTGCTAATGATCTAAAGCTTTATCAAATGGATGTCAAAAGCGCTTTTCTAAATGGTTTCATTAATGAAGAAGTATATGTAGCTCAACCTCCTGGCTTCATTGATTTTGAAAAACCCAAACATGTGTATAAATTAAAGAAAGCCCTTTACGGTCTTAAACAAGCTCCAAAAGCTTGGTATGATAGACTCAAGTCATTTCTAGTTAAACACAACTATACCATGGGGTTAGTTGACAACACACTTTTACTAAGAAAAGAGAGTCACATATAATCATAGTACAAATATATGTAGATGATATTATATTCGAATCCACTTGTCAAGACATGTGTGATGATTTCTCTAAAATCATGCATGACGAGTTCGAGATGAGTATGATGGGAGAACTTAGTTTCTTTCTTGGTCTACAAATAAAACAAGTAGAAGATGGTATCTTCTTCAATCAATCTAAATACATCAAGGAGATGTTAAAGAAATTCGGTCTAGAAGAGTCGAAACCAATTAGGACTCCAATGTCATCCGACACCAAACTCACAAAAGATGAAGACGTAGAACTGTGAGAGATAATACTAAATATCGTGGCATGATAGGTAGTCTTCTCTACCTCACGCAAGTAGGCCGGATATCATGTTTAGTGTTTGCTTATGTGCTAGGTTTCAAGAAGACCCTAAACATCACACCTAGAAGCCGTAAAAAGAATATTTAGATATATTAAGGGTACAACACAATTAGGATTATGGTATCCTAAAGGCACGGGAGTAGAAACAATTGTATATGCAGATTCTCCACCATGGTGATTACGTTGATAAAAAAAGTACAAGTGGGGTATGTACTTTCATGGGATGTTGTTTAACATCTTGTTTTTCTAAGAAACAAACGGCACTAGCAATATCAACAACCGCCTAGTACGCCTCCGCCGCAAAGCATGCCAACAAGCACTATGGATGAAACAAGCGTTAGTCGACTCGACATTCATCTGCGACATAGCCATCCTTTGTGACAACAAAGGTGCCATCGACTTAAGCAAGAATCTGGTATTGCATTCTCGCACAAAGCATATAGAGATTCGTCACCACTTATTAAGAGACAATGTTCAAAAAGGGAACATCTCTATTGAGAAGGTAGCATCCGAAGACAACATAGCCGACGTCCTCACCAAACCGTTGAAGGGGGAACAATTCAACCTACTTCGTCTTGGTCTTGGTCTAATGGAACAAACGTCAGAACTTATTTGACTCTACAAGGTATGTAAACACTAGCCTTCTTTTTCTGAGTCTAGGATTTCTATTTCATGCACAACTCACAAACAATAAGGGAATTTTCAAAACCCAAGATAAGTTTTCCACTTATAGCTTTCTTTACTTTTCAATACATATTTTCAAAGAAAATCTCTTTTCAAAATGTCTTCTAAAAGGATGATACCTTCCTCGTGACATTTCACAAAAGCAATTTCTCATAGGACAAATCGCTTTTCTTATTATTAATACAAAGTAAAACCCGCCATTGCATCTCATGTCTTTTGAATGCTACACATAACTAATATGTGTTTTCAGGTACATTCATTTAAGAAACAATGAATTAGGAGCATTGATAACACAAAATTACGTACTCATGTACTAAATATGTGTTTTCGTGTTATCTCAATAGGATGCTTTTACACTTCTAGTTTATTTTCTATTCTTTTTAGGAGTCGAGATAACCGAAACTCCAAATAGTTTGCATATAGGCACACACTAGGAAAATGTTTTCAATTTTGTGTCTGCCTGGATCACCGAACCCACGGATCCCAAAATTTCATGCCGACGGATCCTCAAGGGAAGGATCCGATCCATGAAAGTAATGTTTTCACCTTCTATTTTGTCTACTTTGGATGAAAAATCCACATTTGTTTCATTTTTGGAGTATGCTCTTTAATGCTTGTGTTCTCATGATCACATGCCTTGAATTCATATCTAATCATTAGATTTTAATCCACATTTTGGTCAAGCATTCATTACAATGCTTTGTTTATCTATATATAGAACTCCCAAAATGCTTGCATAATCCATCTCATCCTCACAAACACAATACACCATGTCATCCAAAAGCCCTTTAGATGAATCACCTAGTACAAACAATCATCTTCATGATACCAAAACCTTTGTACTACCACCATCCAAAATACCACAATCAAACTCTAGGATATCCATCATTAGTATCCGATCTTGTTGTTTAGCAAAACCAACCTCAAATGGTTCATCCTCCACAAATAACTCACCACAAGATGCTTCCATTATAGCACCCCCTCATCACCAACAAGTACACCAACTTCATCACCACCTAAAGTCACTCTTTTGGAACTCCTTAAGACTCCAACAAGATCTAAACAACCTAAACAAAAAGAAATAGTCTTTTCAACACCCCCCACATCTCCAAATACTATTTTTCAAGATCTTGAAACATCACCACCATTAGCTCCCATTAAACTACAAGAACATCTAGGTTCTTTTCCACCACCACTTCCAAACATTCCGACTTTGATCCATATTTTCCTATTTTTCCACCACAACTTCCATAACTACAAATCAAAACAACCCGGAAAATTTTCGCACTCATTACCCACATCACTTACATTGTGAACATTGCCAATCCACTAGGAAATTGCAATAGAAGAAGAAATGCGATTCATGCTCAACCTCATCCTTGATCGCATCAATACCATCACTCATCAAAACCTCCATCCATAAACCTTATGCAAGCATGGAAGGAATCACTACTACTATTTTCTATCTTTAGTACCTTTTCTTTTAGAGTCATTTTCAAGAACAAGTCTTGTTCTTACTTTTACATGCTTGTAGTTGGCATAAATACCACTACACTTTGTTGTTTTATTACAAGGCCTTGTTTACATACCTTGGCTCTCAATCTTGATTCTCGGCAATCACAAGATTATTTAAGCATGTTACTAACCTTTCTTTTTATAGGATTTTTATTTTTCTTCACTTGACGCCCCAAACAAGGGGGAGCTACCGTCAAGGGGGAGTTAACAATACGTGGACTAATTTTTCCACTCTTTTATGTTTATCTCTTCCAAGGGTTAACTTTTTGTTTCGACAAAAAGGGGGAGAAGAAGTAAACTTAGGGGCTTTCAAAACTTACATCTATTCTTAAGTTTTACTCATCATAACATTATGTTTTGTCATCAAAAAAAAGGGGGAGATTGTTAATACAAATAAACCGTAAAAACGCTATTAATATTTTATGCATCTGTGTTTTGTTGATAAAAAATATAATGTTATCTTAAGTATAATTATAAGGATACATGTTATTTTTGTAAAGCATTTACATATAGCCATTTAAATACAAAATGTAATAATTAAGCATTTGTTGTAATAGTTTATTAGGATGGGTAAAACCATAACCCATGGACCATAATGGATCCCCACCCAGATACATTGAATCTAAACCCAGACCAACCCATAACCCATGACCCATAACCAAAATACCCATGGGCAAAGAGGAGCGCTCCACGGATCCCTAGGATTACACTAGACGGATCCCAAGTGGAAGGGATCCGTGGGATCCGGGAAACAGTGAAGAATTTTGCCTATAAATAGAGAGTCATTTCTTCATTCTAACTCACCCTTCTTCTTACTAAATCTCTCATAACTCTCATTCTCTTTCTAACATATAGATCACTTGATCTAGAGAGTTGTTCTTCTTTCTTTCTATTTGTGATCCTAATATAGGTCCTTCTCTAAGGCGAGATCACGAGCATTCTACAAGTCATCCAAGCAAGGGGTCCTTGATTGATTTGTCACTGCAAGATTCTGTAGCAAAGATCTTGTATTTGATATTATACATATTTGTTGTGTAATAGTCGTGTTGGTTTGGTCCACCGTGCTACGGACTCGTTATTTAGCTTTGTACCGGAAAAAGTGTAAGCAACGCTATGAAGGCTTCTCCGCCAAGTGAAGGAGTTTGTTGACATAGTGCTTGAACTCTCAGGTGACTCTGGGAGTGGAGTAGGGCAAGGAAGGTGTCCTTGTAGCCGAACCACTATACATCGGTTGTTCTTTCTTTCCTTCGCTTTACTTTATTTACTTGCTTTATCATTAGATCTATACTTTCTACACATCCATAAGATCTCACATATTAACTTAATCTAAAAGTTTTGAAACTAACTTAAAATCAAGAAAACTATTCAACCCCTTCTAGTTTTCCACAATTAGTTCGCTTTCTTCATTTGTCAACCCAAGATATAGTTACTCCCTTTCCTTTCGCATCCAATCATCTTCATTTGTGGATCCGATCGGGAACATTCTTATATACCAATAATATACCGCATAACGTTAGTGAACACACATACATATATATGGTGGTCAACAACACCCAAAAAGCAATCGACTAATAAAAGTCAATGCAACATAACAATCAGTTCATATAAGGTATGGGATTTATGTGTTTATCAAACTCTAATCATCTAATCCTAACAATCATATCCTAGGCACCTAGTCCTTCAACATAGGTTAACATCATTTTCAATTAAGAATATAGGATAATTAGATGTTGGGTCTATTATAGATTTGATAATACAAAACAAGAAGAATGAAACATGAAGGACTTAAAGTGACAAGAAGGGAAACTACAAAAAGATGGAGGATTTGGAAGATTCTAGAAGATATGCTTAAAAGAATATTTAGTTTCCTAATTGTATTATGATTCTTCTTGTAAACCCTAGATGTCTCTAGTATATAAAGAGACATAGGGTCATTAGTTTGGCACGCACAAGATGTAGACGCCTAAAGGTGTGTGGTGTGGAACCTAGGCGTAGGGATTGGGAAAACGCCTAGGGTTTAGTGGTTTAGTGGTTTAGTTAGTTAGTGTTAGATCAAGTCTTTAATCTTTATTATAGTTAGTTAGTTAGTTTATGATAATAAAGAAAACCTTGTTCATAATAATATTGATTCTATGTTTGAATATTCCGCCTTTATTATTATGTGTTCCTAGATATAATATTAGACCCTCGTCTAAGAGCTACAACGATCTTCACAATTGGTACGTGAGCTTGGGGCTCGATATCTAGGGATCTACAAAGTTTTTTCAAGAAGGAAGAAAAAATTTAGTATTTTAAAATTTTCGTAACTCACCTGGTGTCAGTTTTCAAGAAGGTATAACTTTTTAATGAACCGTTGGATCGGGCTAAAAGTTGAACTGGAGCTTCTTGGTATATCTATCTTTAATCTCACCAAGGATTGTCAATCGAGCTCTCAATCAAAAGTTATAAGTCAGTCAAGTTCGCTTAAGCTGAATTTCGTATATACTTACAAAGACTGTTTTGTAACGATCATAACTTTTTCGTTAACCGTTGGATCGTGACGAAATTCTAGGTGGATGTTCTCTATATATCAATCTAACTTTCCACCAAAGGGATCTTCGATCTGAGCTATTATGTGAAAGTACTGCTTAAAGTACTGCTGCATGTTCAAAGTACCTGAGATTTTATTGAGTACTTTCATGGAATTCTTTATACCTTGCATGTATATGTTATGATTCCAAAGTATCAGCCGGTTTGAATTTTTTTTAGTATGCACTTTAATGAAAGTACTTAATTCAAAGTAATCGCCAAGGCTTTCCTTCTCAAAGTGCAGCTTTTATAATGGAAGTATCAAGTAGCTTTATATAAAAGTACAAGCTCATCTCTAAAAGTACGTTGCTATGAGAAGATTTGAATTTATGCCTACACATACTTTGATGATTTAGATTTGTTGTTTGACGACACACACACAAAGTTATTGTTCACACACAAGAAGTTATTTGTTCTTAAAAGGATTTAAAGGCTGCTTTAGAGATTTATTGAAGAATTGATCACAAGAGGATTATTTATCACTTATTTGAAGGTAGTGGAATTACTTGGTTTGTGTTCTTATCATTCAGCTTGTTGAATCTAGCAATGTGTGATTTTCTTGATGCTCACACACACTCATCACTGCTGAGTTACATTGTAAGTGCCTGTCTCATACTAGTAGTTGGGACTTCAAGTGACGGGTGGTCTATTTATATTTGTTGATTGGTATATATGAGTTCCGTGGATTGCAAAGATTTAAGACAAGTTTGGGAAATTCTACTTCATCAAATTCGTTATACTTCTGCTTTCTTCACAAGTAATCATTACATAAAGTCATGATTTTGAAGAATCATTGATGTACATGCATCACTCAAGGGAAGTTTTTGATTTTACTATTGTTGATCAATATTACTACTAAGCATTGAAGTTTTCTATCAATTTGGATCCATTTTCCTATGGTGCGTAATGGTGGGCGATTTGAAGCTGGAAGTCAGATTGGAAGTATGATATTGGTTCGTGGTGGTCAAGATCGCCTATTTGTACCCTTAACGACAAGGCATGTCAAGCACATGCAAGTCATGTACACATGCTATTGTCATTCATGGAGAATTTATCTCAACCGCTACCGTCTAGGGAAGTTCAGATAAGAATCGTGTGTTTGTTTTGTCATCATCAAATAGGGGAAGATTGTTGGGTTTATTATAGATTTGATAATACAAAACAAGAAGAATGAAACATGAAGGAATTTTGAAAGCACAAGAAGGAAACTACAAAAAGATGGAGGATTTAAGATTCTAGAAGATATGCCAAAAAGAATATTTAGTTTCCTAATTGTATTGTTTCCTAATTGTATTATGATTCTCTTAGAACCTAGATGTCCCTAGTATATAAAGAGACATAGGGTCATTAGTTTTAAGTACGCGACAAGATGTAGACGTCTAAATGTGTATGTAGGTGGAACCTAGGCTATGAGGGATTGAAAAACGCCTTAGGTTTAGTGGGTTTAGTGGTTTAGTTAGTTAGTGTTAGATCAAGTCTTTAATCTTTATTATAGTTAGTTAGTTAGTTTATGATAATAAAGAAAACCTTGTTCATAATAATATTGATTCTATGTTTGAATATTCCGCCTTTATTATTATGTGTCCCTAGATATAATATTAGACCGTCATATTTTTACAACGATCTTCACATTAGATAATCTCATATATATAGATTGAAAACATTATCCCCTCAATCAATGACTCATTTTCCGAAAAGTTTAAAAGCCGAAGTCATTGATTGAGTTTTCAATTTTACAAAACTCCTAACTGATTGTTTTACAAGCAACTCATTTACCACCATTAAGTTAAAACAAATATTTTTTCTCAAGAATTTTAGAAGGAAAATATTTGAGTAGATCAGCAAAATTTTGACATACTTTCCTCATTTTGTTTTAGGATGTGCAATTTAATTTTGTGAAAACAAGTACGCGTGAGAACTTTCCTTTCTTTAGAGATGGGTTGCTATCAAAATAATAGCAAGCCATGGTTTAAGCACGGGTACAGCCCGAAATAATCGCAAGCCATATTTTGAGACATGTTTTGAAAAGAATATTTACACCTCCTGCTTGAACTTCATCTATGGTCCCGTGCCATTATTGAATGACATTAAGTAGACCATAGATGTTATCGATACCAAAAGACATGTCTTGAGAAAATAATATTTTTAGTATTTTTCAAATTTTCTAATTTTTATGGGTTTTTTGTTGATTTTATATTTTTCTATTTTGTTTTGTTGGTTTTCTATTTTTGTATTTTGCTTTTTGATAGATATATACACAGATAGAGTAGATGATATAGTTAAGAAGATGATGATATCGAAAATCGGAGATAAGGATATCGAAAGTGGTTCTGTAGAAGATAGAAGTAATCATCCCTAAAACTTTCACCACCAAAGCTTCCGAGGCTCTTGCATTGAAGAAAGAAATTGAACCATCGGAAAGTGAGACTTTGGCGCCCCTCAAACCTAAAATCCTTTAGCGGAGCGCACTAAAGCTTTCTTCAAGCTTCTTAGCCAAAAGTACGTAGAAGCACACCATTATCAAATTCACGCCTTTTAAGAATAATCACTGTGATTCTTCGTTCGAGGTTATATCATCAACAAGAACAACAACGTATCATCCCACACATAAAAAACAATCTTCTTATATTTTTTAAATCACCGCCAAGCGATCCATTCCAAAGAGGTCAAGAGAACAATTCCCCAAGCAGGTTGAATTGATGCGCCAGCCTTTGTATAATGCTCAAGAACTCTCCCCGACACACATGAGGGTAATGAAGAAAACCTCCCCAATGTTCACATTCACCGAATGATTGTGTATGAAGCTCAAGAACCCATACACCAATATCCAAGAACTTCCTAATACACATCATGCCCGAGAGAAAAACACCTCCCAATGTTTGGGTAAACAATGGATTTTCCCTCGATGATCATGTATGAAGCCTGGGACCCGGTACAATACATTCCCAAAGAGAGAACAACCGATAACATTGAAGAAGCATGCCGAATCACCGATTATCTCAGGATGACAATCTCTCGCGGATGTCAACTCTAGAATAAGTGATTATATCTCCAATCACCGGGATAAGCCTCAAGTGAGACAACCGAGTTTCCTCTAATGTACACACAATTTTCCCCATGATTAAGATAACATCGATCATACACACTTGTGTACCTCTTATATCTTCGTAAACTTTCTAACATCTCTTCCCCCACATAGTTGGAATAAACATAAACGCCATGAGTCAAACCTGAGTTTCTCTCATGAATGATATTTGTCTTCCGGATATCTTCAATCACTTAAGTTCATCAAGTTTACTCGCCATGAGTCAAACCTTGAGTTTCTCTACGTTAATAACATTTGTCTTCCCGGGATATCTTCAATTACTTAGAAGTATTAAGTCATCAAGTTTACTCGCTTAGATCGTGTCTCCTTCCCCTTGCTGGTTTTGACACTTGTAATCAGCAATCATATTATAAGCTCAAATACTTGAAATCTTTTGAGAAGAGCACTATTAGCACAAATATATCTGTGAGAATCAACTTGTTGAAGTAAGTGAGCAAGTCTAATTGGGGATTAAATCAAACATTTCACCCTCCCCCAATTAGTGCTCTCTCCTAACCCACAACTGCTTGATAAATGCCCGGAATAAGAAGAAGTCTTTAGATCATTAAATGCAACTCGTCTTTAGTCTTCTAACATGTAGCAGAAAATGTAGAAAGACTGTAGACTAGAATTCTTCAAGATTGTCCAGCTTGGGGAATAGAATGTTAACATCTTCTTTCACCAAATGCATTCCTCTTAACATATATTTAGCAAATCCCCTTAACTAAAATCCCTCCCAATCAAACAAGAACAGAAAAATGTTCATCAAGGAAATCAAAATTTCGAATCAAAGCACTTGTCATTACACTCATCAGTCCGTAAGAAGATGTCAACCAACGGCTCTTAGAAGAAACTTCATGTAACGATGACCCGATAAGAAGAAGATCAGTTCTTACATGAGTTAGGAGCCGTATGACCATATATTCTCAGATAGCGATCAACCATGCAGTAAATTCACACTTTTTCTCCCCCTCAAGAATTGCATACAGAGTTGCCATTCTTGATTGAATAAGTGAAATCATCCAAATGTAGTCTATTCACACTTCTCCCCCGCAAAATTAGCACATGATGTCACCATCGTCATTATAGTTGAGCAAGTGGAATAAGAAACAATCAACAGAGTCTCGTTCACTTGATGGACCGGGGTTTCATGAAAGTATGAAGCATGTTGATGAGAATGGTCATAATAAGAAGATTTCTCTTCTTCGAAGATAAAGCGACCAAGCGCATACTTTTCTTTCTTTAGGGAACGAGGCTTGAACTGTTGTGTCATACGTCATAATCTCTCTTTTCAAAACTCTATTGGCAAAACATAATCAACCCCATTATCATTCAAGAGGTTCTTTGTCGTGGATAAATGATGGAGAAAACCCAATCATGAATTTGACCAAATAAACTATCCTCGAACTCGTGACTTAAAATTGCACATATGTAACAAAGAGCTGCAGTTTGAGACTTCATCCTCCTATGAATCTCTAAGTACTCTATACTCTTCATCCAACCAACCATCAAGTATAAGACGTATTTCACCTCTTGAAAATACACAATTGAATGTGACACTGAGCACTACAACGTAACTCCTTAAAGTGATAGTTACTTTGAGGTGATAAGAGCCCAATTCCCCCAAAGTGGAAAAAAGAAATGGTAAAATACACCCAACAATAACTAGATTTCCAAGTTTTCGTTTTTGATAATAAGCTCGAACAAGGATCATGAAGAATCTTCATCCAACCATCTCTGATACCTTCAGATACTAAGTACACTCGCCCGTGATATTTCACTTCATCCTCAAATAAATAATAGTGAATTAACCCCATTGTCAGATCTTCTGGTTAAAAGCTCAAATCTAGCCTCCTTTGACGTTTTAAGTGAACTCTGATAATGGTTTTCATCCCGACCATGGTTAAAAGCACATAACCCAGAAAATCATGTAATAACCAAACTCCGCCATGAATCCAAACAAACACCCAATCTTAGTACACCCTTTTATCCCTTCTTCGAAGAAGAAACCGTAAGCACCAAAGATCGGATAAGATCCCTAAATACACTTTCTCCGTGATGGTTCCATCATTACTGATTTTACAATTCTAATGGTTTAAACCAAAAATAGTTTCTTTTCAAGGGATTTACAAACCAAGAATAAACCGCAAGATAGATCCGAAAATGCACATTGCTTTAACCGGGATGTTTTCATTGTCACGGATTTTAAGTCTATGATTTAAACTGAGAAATAGATTCTTTCGTGGGATTTTACAAAATCAAGACAAAACCGCAAACAATATCAGCTTGAATGTGTTATGACAACTTTGGTTTCGGTGAATATATGTTTTAGGGGAACATGCAAAGGGTTCAATAATCCGCTCATTATCCAACATCAACAATATCATCAACCATCCAATAAACACTTGGGTAAACACATCAATCACGATTCTGCTCGGCTATAGTGTTGTGACCACCGGTGAAGTAAACCCATATACCAAACTTGATCATGAAGTAGAATTCTGCATTTGCTACTTGCTTGCACTAATCCTTGTGAAGAAGAAACAGTGTACCCAATGTACAAAACCTCTTGACTAATTCTCAACTCAAGTGAGAGACACCGAAGTGATAGATACGCTTGTGATTAGCGAGAAAGAATCACGAACGGAACTAAATAGCCAAGTCTTTATCACACTCAATAAACGCCCAAACAAGTCATCTTCGCGGAATGGTAGAAAGAAAGAAGACGAAATAAATAAACGCGTCCGGAAAACCTCACTTCAAAGCCAAATAAGAAATGTCAAATGCAAGCAACCCCAAATTCAACTTTGTTCAACTATTAATTCAAGCCATGTCATAATATTCTTCATGAAAATGTATAAACCAAAGTACCAATCCGCATACCACAACGAATCTCATCATCAAACCAAATCTCATTATCAAAAGTAGCATCAACAACAAATCTCTTATTTACGATCCAATTTTGAGAAGCTCATGAGTCCATTATCTCAAATCAAATCATCACATATACTACTCAAGCCCAATGACAATTCTCAAAATGCACCATATCAAAATCACCTCAATGGATTTACTCTCCTTAGATCACCAAGTTATTACAAAAAACTATACCAATGTTGGGATATGAAAGTGCTGAAGACATGAAAGTACTGAAGATATGAAAGTACTGTAAGCTGCAAAGTACTGGGAAAAGTCAAAGAGTCAAAGTACTGCTAAAGACAAAGTCAAAGTACTGCACCTAAAAGTCAAAGTACTGCAAGAACAAAAGAATCTGTATTCGTTTATGGAAAAAATTGTATTCTATGTTTAGATTACTTGTCGTACAAGGTTATCAATTGTAAACCGACTAGGATATCCTTGAGCCTATAAAAGGACTCCTAGACAATTAGAGATATGAGTCTATGAGTTTTAGAGTTTACGAATTCACAAATTGTTTAGTGTTTTAGAGAGAAGTTCGATTATCTTAGAGTTGTATTAGAGTATCTGCATAATAAGCGGATTTAGAGTTTATAATAAAAGGTTATTCTTCTTAGCTTTGTTAAGTAAATTCGCGTACTTAATAAAGATTGCTCAGTGTTTTTTTGTTAATAACTTAGGATTTATCCGAGGTTATTAAACCTTAACAAGCTAGTTAAGATAGTTTGATTAAAGTATATCGATCCAACAAGTGGTATCGGAGCTTGTGTGGAAACTCTGACTAGGAAGAAACCCTACTTCAACAATATTCAAGATGTCGACGGAAGCTGTTCCACCACCCTCAATCACCTCACTCAGAATTCCAATAATCAAGAAGGGAGAATATGATCTCGGGTGCATGAAGATGAGGCAGTACATTGCCATTACAGACCATGCTCTTTGGAATGTTATTGTGAATGGGAATGAAGTTGTAGCAGACCCCATTGATATACCCGACAACCCAAGGCACCTAAACCAGATTACCAGAAGAACTTAAGGAATCAAGAAAAGGCACTCAACATTCTCTTATCTGCCATTCCAGATGGTCATCTTCTCAAATTTCATGATGAAGATGCTAAGCGTCTGGGCTTCTCAAGACAGATTTGGAGGGAATGAAGCCTCTAAAAAGATGCGTAGAAATTTGCTAAAGCAACAGTTTGAAACTTTCACGTGGTGAAAGAGAGTCTTGATGCGCATATGATAGGTTTCAGAATCTACTCAACATGTTGGAGCTATACAAGGCAAAAGTATCAGTTGAGGATGCTAATTTGAAGTTTCTAAGGAGTTTGCCATCTTCATGGCATGTGATTGCTACAATGATCAGAGGACAACAAGGTTGGGATGTCATGGACTTTGATGATCTCTATCATCAACTTAAGGTGTATGAGCATGAGATGAATGGTCAAACAAGTTCTAAGTCTCACAATATTGCTTTTCTATCATCCAAAGAAGGCCAAGATCCACTTAAAAGTACTGCTTCTCCTCAAAGTACTGTTTCTCAAAGTACTGCTATCTATACACCCCCTCATATGTTCAATGTGCCCCACCAACTACCACTATGGCCTCAGATGAAGTTATGTGCTCCTTCTTGTACAACAAGCTAGTTTACCAGCACTTATGAAGAAGATCTAGCATGCATTGAAGAAGATGCATTTGAAGAAATTGATATCAAGTGGCAAGTTGCTATGATCACTGCAAGGATCAAAAAGTACATGAAGAAGACAGGCAAAAGCATTGATTTCAAACCAAAACAGTGCATAACTTTTGACAAATCTAAAATTGAATGCTTCAATTGTCAAAAGACCGTCACTTTGCAGGGAGTGCAGGTTTGCTAAGTATCAAGCAACAAAGACATCGAAAAGCCAAAACTTTAGCTTAAGGAAATTCCCATTACTGAAACAAAGGCTTTGGTTGCTCAAGAGAAGTTATCGGAAGTTGACTGGAGTGAAGAGTTTGATGATGAACCAGTAACTTATTGCATGGTAGCAGGGGAAGAAGAAATTGAAGATTCAGAGAAGCATTGATTGAGCACTGCTTTTGTGAAGAACCCGAACATGCTTTTGGAATCGATGATGGCTTTGGAAGATTTGACTGGAGCAAGGAAAGTGAAGATGATCCTGTTCAACTAGCATTGGTGGCTACTTCACCAAATCAATCTCCTATCTCAGAGGTATGCTCAAATTGCTATGATTTTTATCATAAATTACTTAGCAGTTATGTGATTGAGAGAGATAATTGTGTTAAGGCTAGGTCTGAGGTAGCAGTTATCAAATAACCTTAGAATCTATGGAAGCCAAAATCTTAACACATGAAACTAATGAAGTAGCTAAAAAATATGCACAACGGGATTATCAGTTAAAGCTTAGTGAATGGAAATTAAACTGTAAAATTGCTAAAATTGAGAAATTAACTAAGGAAAGAGATGATTTGTTAGCTAAGTTTGTCGCTTGGGGTGAAGTCGGTATGTCACATGTTTCTTATGTTCTAAAACAACAAAGAGCCTACCTTAAAACTGGATTAGGTTTTGGAATGGATTTTAGTAAGATAGAAGAAACCCAATCTAGTAATCAGGATGAAGGTGAGTATGAGGATATAACCACTAGTGATGAAGAACTCATTAATTATGTAGATACATCTAGTAATGATGGTTCAATAAGTGACTCACCTCCCAATATAAGAAAACTAATAATTATCATGCTGTTCCACATCCCACTGGCATTCATCAACCCCTTAGGCCTGATGTTTCTCGTTTTGGAGTAGACAGTCTAGAGTTTAGGAAAAGGCTAGTTGCTCAATCTAGGTCTAAAAACCCAAAGAATCGTTGAAAACGATGTTCAAAATCAAGCAAGCACCTTTAAATCAGTATCTTTCCACAAGCAGACCTTCTTCAAAACCTTTTCAAAACAAGATCGCTAAACCTTTTTGGTATAATTTTGGTCAAAACAGGTTTAATCACTCACCAAGAAGGCAAAATAATTTTGGGCATAGACATAGAAAATGTCACTTTGATGTATGGGTCGAAATTGTGTTTTGTGTGTTTTAGTCCTACTCATCTAATTAAAGATTGTGAACATACTCTAATAATACCTTAGAAAATTTCCAAAGAACAGGATCCAATCAAAACCTAGAGAGCACAAACCAGTTTGGAATAATTCAAATAGGGACAATCACAAAAATTTCTCACCGGATCATAGATACCCACACCAGCGAAAACCTTTTTCAAAACCTTATATCTCACACAAGACTTTCCAAAGTATCGTTAACTCGCCCAATTACTTTCTCAAAGTAATCGCCGCAGACAAAACAAGGTACTGATCACAATACTTGGTATAGAAATCCTAGGAGATCTCACTATCAACCTAGAAGGTATTACAATTCACATAGGAGATTTAGATCACAGAACCAAGTGTTAAAAACGAATGGGTTAAAAGGGAAAGTACCGCAGAGGGGATGCATTTCAACCAAAAGTGAATCGATGTTTTTGTGATGACGAAAAAGAGATTTGTGTTAAAAACCGAAAGTTTTGAAAAAACCACATGCTAAAGATCAAAAGATAATTCTGGATCATCATTTGAAAGATAGTGGTAATTACATACTCAAAGAATTTGAGTTTGTAACTCCACAAGGGAACACAAGTCAGTAATGGCTTGGGTTCCTAAAAGTTTCTAACTCTTTTCTTTATGTGCAGGCAACCCAGAAGAGGAGCTTAAAGATCATCTTATTATGGATAGTGGTTGCTCTGAAGTATGACAGAGACAAAGAGATCCTGTCTGATTTTAGGAAGATTAGTGGAGGAAGAGTTGCATTTGGGAATGATCCCAATGGAGGAAAGATTATTGGAAAAGGGACTATCAAAGCAGGGCTTATAGATTTTGAGAATGTTAGATATGTAAAGGAGTTAAAGTTCAATCTATTGTCGTAAGATCACAAATCAGATAAAAAGCATCCTGTGTTATTCACCGACACAGAATGTCTTATCCTTTCCTCTGACTTTAAGCCTGTTGATGATGAATTAGTAGTTCTTAGAGTACCAAGGACAAATGATGTGTATAGTTTAGACATGAAGAGTCTACATTCCTATGGAAGAGCCACATGTTTGGTGGCTAAAGCAACATCTGAAGAGGCACATCAATGGCATAGAAGATTGGGTCATGTTAACTTCAAGAATATCAATAAACAGGTGAAAGGCAATCTAGTTAGAGGTTTACCTTCAAAGACTTACAAGAATGATCAATCATGCTTGGCATGCAAGAAGGGTAAACAACACAAAGCTTCCTGCAAGAAGCTTGAGGAGAGAACTATTAGAGAACCTTTTGAGCTGTTACATATGGATTTGTTTGGACCTGTTTCTGTGGCAAGTTTAAACAAGAAAAGGTACTGCTTAGTTGTAACAGGATGATTGTAGTAGATTCATGGGTATTTTTCTTGGGTTTAAAGATGATACTTTTGATGCTATCCGCACAATGATTATTGCTCTTGAGAACCAATTGAGACTCAAGGTTAGAGGTATTAGATGTGACAATGGAACTGAATTCAAGAACAAACTTATGGATGAATTTTGTGCAAACAAAGGCATAAAAAGGAAGTTTAGTATTGCAAGAACCCACAAATGTAATGTGTTGAGAAGGAAGAATAGGACATTGATTGAAGCAGCAAGAACAATGTTAGCAGATTCTCACCTACCTATTCAGCTTCAAGGCGTAAGTACCTTGTTATGTACTTAACAGAGTCTCTACTAAACCACGATGAAGACACCCTATGAATTGTTGATGGGCACTAAACCCAACATTCGTTTTATGAAACCTTTTGGATGCCCTCTAACTATTTTAAACACTATTGATAACTGGGAAGTTTGATGGCAAGTCGAAGAAGGATACTTTTATTAAGCACAACTAAAAGGGCTTTAGAGTATACAACAGAGTCACTAAGAAGGTTCAAGATTGTCTTCATGTTGAGTTTTAGAAGATCAAGACAATGAGAAAGGTAAAGGTCCCGATTGGATGTTTGATCTTGAGGTTTTAACTCCATCTATGAACTATGTACCTGTTAGAGAAGAAAATCAACCAGGCAATGTGGAGAAGATTTACAATATGTGGTTCATGGAGTTCATATTAGACCTGATGCCTCCTGATGAAGATCCTGTTAGTTCAAAAGTAATCGAAGTTCCAAAACAAAGTATCTGTTCCCCAACAAAGTATCTGTTGCTCCGAATCTTCTTTATCTGCTGAGGATCAATCTATTCAAGAGGAACTTAATCAGATGCTTCTTCAAGATGTTTTAGCACATTCTTACATTGATGAACAAAGGAGAACTTATGAAGAGCAAAAAGGAAGAACAAGATCGCAGAGTACTCTCACAAGATTTTGACAAGATTTCGAACAAAGTAATCGCTGCACCAGTTGACAGATACTTTAGTGATCGGATGATCATACCATGACTGGATTAGAAGATACTGATGATGAATTTGAAGATGAAGGTATTTTCCCAAATTCCAATGAAGGTGCTGATGTTACTAATTTAGAGGATAATTATGAAGTTCCACGGTCTCCAAACTTAAGAACTCATAAGGATCATCCTTCTGATCAAATCATTGGTCCTTCTACTCGGAGTGCTTGACTAGACACAGAGCAAAGACTTTTTCTACACCTCACAATGCTTTACTTAGCTTTGTGTATAAACAAAACAGTCTGAATCATAAGGACCATCAAACCTGTCTATTTACTTGTTTTATCTCTCAAGAAGAACCCAAGAATATTGCTCAAGCTTTGACTAAAGAAAGTCGGGTTAGCTATGCAGAAGAACTTCTTCAATTTAAACTTCAAGAGGTTTTGGTTTTATGTGATCTTCCAGATGGGAAGAGAGTTATTGGAACCAGATGGGTTTTTAGGGTCAAAAGAGATGAAAGAGGTAATGTTATCAAGAATAAGGCAAGGTTAGTTGCACAAGGATATAGACAAGAAGAAGGAGTAGATTATGATGAAGTGTTTGCTCCTGTAGCAAGAATAGAAGCTATTAGAATATTTCTTGCTTTTGCTTCTTATATGGGCTTTCAAGTTTACCAGATGGATGTCAAAAGTGCCTTTTTTATAAGCAACAGAGGAAGTTTATGTCAAACAACCTACTGGTTTTGAAGATCCTAAACATCCAAACAAAGTCTACAAGGTGGTTAAGGCTCTTTATGGCCTTCATCGGGCACCTAGAGCTTGGTATGAGAGACTCTCCACATTCTTATTGCAACATGGATATAGAAGGGGAGCTATTGACAAGACTTTGTTTATCAAGAGAGACAAGAAAGATATCATGTTAGTTCAAGTTTATGTTGATGATATCATCTTTGGGGCTACCAAACAGTCCATGGTTAAGGAGTTTGGAGCACTGATGAAAAGAATTTCAAATGAGTTCAATGGGAGAGTTGACTTTCTTTTTAGGACTTCAGTTAACCAAGTAAAGGAAGGTATTTTATCACAAGACAAGTATGTTATGACATACTTAAGAAATTCAATTTGATGATATGAAGGTTACACTACACCCATTAAATCTATCAATTCATTGGGCAAAGATGAAGATGGACACCGTGTTGAAGTCAAGCTTTATAGATCAATGATTGGCTCTCTTATGTATCTCACTGCATCAAGGCCCGATATTATGTTTGCAGTTTGTCTATGTGCTAGATATCAAGTTTCCCCAAAGATCTCTCACATGAATGCGAAAGAGAATTGTTATTTGAAGCAAAAACCAAAGTTGGGGTTGTGGTATCCAAAAGAGTCACCTTTTCACTTAGAAGTTTTTTCAGATAGTGATTATGCGGGGTGATAACTATGATAGAAGATCAACCACTGGAGGATGCCAATATCTTGGAAGAAGATTAGTTTCCGGGCAATGCAAGAAACAAACATTGCAGAACATCCCTACTGAAGTGAATATGTAGCCTGCAGTTTCTGTGGACAAGTTTTGTGGATGCAAAATCAACTCTTGGACTATGGATTCAACTTCAAGAATACTCCTATTAACATTGATAATGAGAGTACTATTTGTATTGTGAAGAATCCAGTTTATCATTCCAAGACCAAGCACATCCAGATTAGGCATCACTTTATCAGAGATTGTTATGAGCACCGCCTTATTAATGTGATTAAGGTTCACACGATGATAATGTAGTGACTTACTCACCAAAAGTTTTGATGTTTCTAGATTCACTCACTTGGTGGTGAGCATTGGCATGATTAACTATTGAGCTACATTTAAGGGGAGGACTATTTAGTATTTGTATAGTCCTGTGTAATGCTTGAGGGGAGGATAGTTATGTATACTTAGTTGATAACTGAAGAAATTGGAAAAGTACTGTTTCGGAAAATCGCTTGAAAGTACTGCTTGGTACGCTGGGAAAGTACTCGCATACGGGAAGTATGTTTGTCTTATTAAAGTAATCTCCACGGTTATCTTGAGGGTAATTTAATGCTAACGGTAACAATGTTATTTGAAATGCGGATTTTTCAAATCTCACCTATAAATACCTACTTTCCGATTTCCCTCTCATATTGATACATTAGAATCTTTTCCATCTTTCTCTCATCTATTCATATCGTAATCAATTCTTTTTGCTACATAATCAACAATGGCGCATCGTCTACTGTTTCTAAGCATAATATGGTTGCTAATTTGGATAAGACTCATGCAATATACTTTTTCATGATATAATTGATTATCTACTGCCCTATTAGTTATGCTCTTTTAGTGGAGCCGGATATTATTGAGCCCTGGATTCAAGAATTTTGGGCTAATGCTAGAGATAACATGGAGAATGATGAATATTATATTAGATCCACAATTGGAAAGACTATTAAGATTATCAAGACTCCATCCGAGAAGATTTATTGTTCAATGATGCGATGGGGTTTTAAGGTTTGATAAGCAGTTGATATGGGATACTTTTTGACATATTGGCTATGAAGGATCTTTGAATGAACAAACGCTTAGAAACAATTATTTTGTCCGCATTGGAAGTTTTTAGTTCATGTGTTGCTCCATTGCATAAGTGCTAAGAGTACCTCTTGGGAGCAGTTTTGGTCAAATATAGCATCTGCTATGGTTGGGTTAGCTACAGATAGAGTTTTTAACTTCTCAAGGCTAATATTGGATGGAATGCTATCACATATTTCACATGGATCTACTTGGCTAATGTACCCAAGGTTTATACAGGTTTTCTTAAACAAGCAACTTTCTGATGTACCAAAACCTACAGCTTTATTGTCTGTTATTGTTCAACAATCCAAGATTTTTACTTTATAGCAAAAGGAGTGTTTTATTCAAGGGTCAAGATACTCCTTTAACAACTTCCATGATGGATGTTGTCAGTGCCGTTAGAGCCGATATCCGGTTGCATCAGACCGCTGTACCGCTCGCAAGTAATACCGCTTCTCATGGGTGCCACAAAAGAAGGTAATGCATCTCTACAAGGTACCGCTTCCTAGTAATCAATTTGAACATGTTGCATGTCACCTTCTCCATCTCCACAAGGGTCTGCTCCTCGTTTCTCAAACCAGGATCATTCACCTATTCAAGGAGAGGATTCACATACCATACCTCCCATGAGATCACATTGATAATTATGTTTTGACAAGGGAGTTGGTCAAGTTGAAAAGATACAGAGGTCCAGCCAAAAAGATAAAGAAATTAAAACTGAAGTTGCGAAGGCTTAAGACTTTTGTGTGGCCATTAGTTCAAGAATTTCGAACTGGTTAAATCCAAAAGGCAAAAGCGTTTAGGAAAACAACGCCACAAGTTCATCAACAATCTTCACAACTGGGGAGGAATTTAGAAAAGGATAATTTGAAAGAAGATGTTGAGAAGAAGAAACAAGTTGAAAGTAATGATGAACAAGGAACAATCATTAAAGTAACGAACAAGTTCAAGGTAATGAACAACAAGGTACTAAACAAAAAGTAATGAACACCAAGGTATTGAACAACAAAGTACTGCTTTCAATTAAGAAATACTTTTACACAAGAAGTGATAACTCCAAGAGTTTTGAATTTTGAAGAAGAAGTTGGTCCTTCTACAACTGTTATACAAGAAGAGGAGGAAGCTATTCTCAAACCAATTCATTCTGCAAGTGATGATGAGTTCATTGCTACAATTTTTCAAGAATTATCACAACCTAGAGGTGGTGTTACTATTAGAGAAGTGCAAGAAGATGAACAACAAAGAACTTCTCAACCTGCAATTGATCCTAAGGATAAAGGGAAAGGTGTTTTAGTAGAAGAAAAGAAGAAGAAACTTACTTTGGCGAGATTAGAGTTGAAGTTGCTAGGAATGAAGCTGCCTAAAACCTTAAGAGATAAATGCTAAAGATAGAGGACAAGAAGTGAAGAAGTTCAAAATAGAGAAGTGGCTAAGAAGTTAAAGAGCAATTAAATGTGAAGCCGATGAACCATTACAATTACCTACCCCTGTTAGATATATGCCTAGAAGACCTAATTTAGCTAAGGACAGGAATGCTATGATGGCATATTTAAAAGGTCGAGGGTATAAAGGATTGTAGAAGTTGAACTATGTTGACATGAAAAGACTCTATGATGCCAGAAGCTTATAAGAAGAGTGTTAAGATATCAAGGATTTTAGAGAAGAAGTTTTGAATTGCTGAAGGAAAAGAACTTAAAAAGAAAAAAGGAAACCTGAAGCTGAGATAGACAATTTTCAAATAAAGAAAGAGTTGAATTGAGATCTGAGTCTAAAGATGCGTTAAGAAATTATCTCAGAGTGGTAGATTTTGATTATTCAGAATATGTACTTGAAAATGAACAGATCTCAGATTAGTGCTTTTGATATTGTGAAATCTATAGAAGGAGATTATATGATTTTTCATAAGGAAGATGAAAGCTTCAAAGTTTTCAATAGGTTATGGGATTTGTTACATATATAGATAGAGGATTTATTCTATCTATATAATGTGGTAAAAGCTTATTTTGGAAATATTCCATCGAAGGAATTGGTCCGTTTTGCTTGGAGATCTTATAACCATAAACGAAGAGAAAGCACTTCGATGATATATGGAAAAATCAAGAAAAGCGGGAAATTGTTTCTGGAGATTCTTTGAAGAATCTGGAGTTCATGTTTTGGAGCTAGAGAATGGTAAAATGATACACATGTTTGTAAATAGAAGATATCCTCTCACAGTTGAGCTCATGAGAAGAATGCTAGAGCATGGATTGGAAGTAGAAGAGGATAATGAAACCGCTTGCATGGTTATCAATTTATTTATCAACCTGACTACCATTGTGAAGAAGATGAGTAAACCGGTATGAATTTTATTGAATAATTTATTTTTGATAAATCAGATTCTTTATTCAAAGTATGCTGATCAAACAAGACTTTCATCAAAGTACCGCTTGCCTTTTTAAAACCGTTAATAATTTCAATGAAATCTTTGTTAAGTAAACAAATTTTGAAACAAAGGTTACATAAATGGATTTTGAGATGGCAACATCAAATAGGTAATCAATCCACCATGGTTACAAAAGGATTGGCTAATCCATGAGCAAACGGCTCGGGTAAAGATATATCAAATCCGCTTTTAGTTGACAACTTGCTAATAAGTTGTATGGTAATCAACTCACCATATTAGTTAATGTGAAGAGTTGCCTAGCCCACAAGAAAATGGCTTGTGGTAAAGGTAGTGGAAAAACCATTATTGGTAATTAGTTCACCATTAGATAGAAGAACTAACTAGTCCCGAAGGGTACAACTTTTGGTAAAGACAAATCAAATTTGTTGATAGCTGATGATTTGCTAAAAATCATATGGTTATCAATGTACCATGGTCTTACACACCAAAACATTTGGCTACTCCAAAGATAATGGCTTTGGTAAAGAGATCTAAAACCATTAAATTTTCAATGATTCACCCCTCACAGGAGTTAACACACCTGGAAGTGATGAGAATAGTATGCAACTTAAATTGAATTAATGTACAAATTGTCATATGTTGTCGTTGCTGAAAAGATGGAGCTTCTTTGGATGTCAGCCGAGAAAGAACAATTCTAAGAGATACTTTGACAAGCACTGCACACTACAGAGATATGAAAAGACTAAGAAACAATCTGATCTTAAAGATGAAGATGTTAAAATTCACAAAGGAACTTGAAGTCAAGCAAGTAGAATTCAAGTTAGGGAGGATTGTTGGGATATGAAAGTGTCAAGACATGAAAGTATCGAAGATATGAAAGTACCGTAGTCGTTTACGGAAAAGTCAAAGAGTCAAAGTACCTAAAGACAAAGTCAAAGTATCGCACCTAAAAGTCAAAGTACTGCAAGAACAAAAGAACTGTTATTCGTTTATGGAAAGTATTGTATTCTATGTTTAGATTACTTGTCGTACAAGGTTATCAATTGTAAACCGACTAGATATCCTTGAGCCTATAAAAGGACTCCTAGATTGGCATTAGAGATATGAGTCTATGAGTTTTAGAGTTTACTTAATTCACAAATTGTTTAGTGTTTTAGAGAGAAGTTCGATTATCTTAGAGTTGTATTAGAGTATCTCGCATAATAAGTGTGATTTAGAGTTTATAATAAAAGGTTATTCTTAGCTTTGTTAAGTAAATTCACACTTGATAAAGATTGCTCAGTTGTTTTTGTTAATAACTTAGGATTTATCAGAGGTTATTAAACCTTAACAAGCTAGTTAAGATAGTTTGATTAAAGTATATCGATCCAACAACCAATAAGAGTCATCCCAAATTACTAACACCACAACTCCCACGTAAATAACTAGCAGCTCATTTTGATATCACAAGATTCGGGCCCTAAAAAGAAACAAGAGTTTATTAACCCGACCCATTGTTAATCCACGGCCTACATCTCATAAACAGACTGACCTTCTAATTACAATGTATACCCCTGATTGCTCGGGTATAAAACACTCCACAAATCACAATCTTAACCCTAATTTCTCTCACAAATGATCCGCCCCTTTTTTTTTCAGAACATCAACACCCAACTCAAACCCTAATCTCACAAAACTTCCGCCTACCACACTTCTGTTTCCAAATCAGTTTCAACAAACAAAAAACGATCTTACAAATCAAACCCACAAGCACATCTATTTGTTGATCAAACACGCTCGCCACAGGGATGGCTCGAGCTTGGACCTCAACGCCACAGGGATGGTATTGGTCCTTCATCAACGTCAAAGAGATGGTTAAAGATTAGAGGCAGCCATGGGTTTAAACACAGTTGTTCAATGTAGGTATTCGTTTATCCTAACATGTTTTAGAGATTATAATGAACTAACGAACCAAGAAACCAAGGGAGTAGCATGTTGTTATTGCTCTTGTTTTCAGTTTGTTCAAAGATTTAATTGACCCAAGAGGATCAAACAATTGAATGCCATAAAGATGTTTCTATGACATGACTTGCGAATCAAAGACTTGATATTGACATAATTGTTAAAATCAACTCTTTATATTCGATATTATCGCTCTTTAGATCAATGATGTATTAAAAGTCGAAGGCCTTGAGTCTTGATGTTTCGCGAAGACTTGATGATTCTGAGATCTTAGTTATTAAAACTTGTATGATTTAATAGATGAGTCTTGGTTTGTTGTGAATATACTTGGATCTCGTTGATATTGCATTCATTTTGATTTCAATCACAATAAATCGTGACAGAGAAATTCATGTAAATTAGACCCAAGATGGTCTTGATGGGAACCATTGAGATACGAATTCATTCTGAGATATTTTAAAAACCCTTTCTTTACGCTTTGAGATTTGAAATTGCTTGTGATGAGACGAGTATTAGTTGGTTGTGGTCTTGAGTTTTTTCAGTTTAATGCCTAGGTCTTACTTCATCTTTATCTCATTACTGTCAAGTCGCTAACTTTGAGTCAAGTCGCTAGGTCATCTTCATGACAAGTCGCTACATAACAAATTGAAAACTTGTTAAATAACAAGTCGCTACATGATTGGCAACTCGCTACCCATATACAATGAATCTAGACAACTTGTAGACAAGTCACATCAAAACAAGTCGCTAGATAGATTTTTGACATTTTGTCGGCTAATTTTCCGACCATTATTCACCATATTCATAGCAAACCCGAAAACCGCTATAAAGCATAATATTATCCCCGCTTGACCAATGTTTGACCACATGAACGAATGACCATTAGAATAATAGTCACGGTATGGATTAAAAACAATTTCACAGATTGTACCCTGTTTGGACAAAATAAAGTGACAAGACAGGTATGTAACAATTGATAGACAATAAGACCTTTTTGACCAAACAAAATACACATAAAACTTGTTTGTAAAAACAGTTTACCCATAAAAAATGTTCCGACCACACAAATACACAAAACAGTTTCAACCAAGTATCAAAACCACAAGAAAAATCATCAAAACACAACAACCTTGGCTCTGGTACCATTTGTAGGATCGTAATATTTATTGTGTTGATGATTCGGGTGGTCTTGGATGATGGAAATACTTGTTAGCCATTTAGAGAGAGAAAGTAGAGAGATGGGTGTTTCTTGTTAGAGACTTGCTTCACAAATGTAAGGTTAGATTATGAAAAAAGCACCACCCCTTCCATGGATGGAAGGGATATTTATAGTTACAGACATAACGACCTCCTATCGGCCTGTCGATCAGGTATACAGTGGGTAAAGACCCATCCTTCCTCCACGGTGTTACACTAAACTATTCTACGCTACAAGCTAACTAATTAACTACTAAATAACGTAAATAACTACAAGTCTACGAGCTAACATATGCTAGACTATAATTGGGGTGACCGACACTTTAACATGGAATTTCCAATTCCTAACACTTCAGTGTGGGCGAAGAAACTTGACGATGCTCTGTGGGCATTTCGTACGGCTTATAAAACTCCAATTGGCACAACTCTTACAGAATCCTTTATGGAAAGACATGTCATTTGCCATTCAAGTTTAACATCGTGCCTTCGGGCTCTCGAAACTGTAACACCGATCTCAAAATATATCGGAGAAAAGAGATCTTGCAATTGCACGAACGCGATGAATTAAGACTCCGAGCTTATGAAAATTCCAAACTGTATAAAGCTAGAACAAAAGCTTATCACGACAAAAAGCTAAGAGTTCAAAGAATTCAAAGGAGATAAATTTCGCTTTTTAACATGAAATTCAAATTCAAAGCTCCTAAATTACAACCAAGATGGTTTGGACCATATATCGTTAAACTTGGATATCCATCCGGGTATGTCGAACTTTATGACAAACAGGGCGGAAGTTTCATTGTTAATGGACACCGAATCAAGTTATATTACGATAAGGAGCAAATGAATGAATTTTCAGTTGCAACAGTTTCCCCCGAAAATCAATTCGAAACCATCACCTTTGTAGCACCTTTTCCAGGAAGAATCCCACAAATTGTTCCTTGGAAACCATCAGCTGAGTTCGTCTGGGACTATATTGAAGCTACTGGTGAAGAATTCATGTATATCCCCGAACTTTTCAAAATGTTCCAGGCTGCATGTGGAGTTTGTTAAGACTCCTTGAGATCGTTTTGAGCCTCTAGGGTTTAACAATAACAATGATTATAAACATTATACGCAGCAGAATTAAACAAACTTCATTATTATTGACACAAGGTTTTACTTTCACCCATCGCTCCAAATATTATTTGATCAGAATAATACGTGTTACCTAACCGTAACAGGGATCTAAGACACCTTAGATCTTGGAGGTAAACAACTAACCTAGACGTTTACAACAAACTACACGTCTAGGTTACACACACACACACCTTTAGACTACATTATGGAAGACATATATCTTAAAAACCTACACCCCATGTCCTCTTTATATACTAGAGGATTAGGTTTACAAAATACTACGAAGGACTAAATAATAAATCTTCTTTTGCAAGCAAGTCCTTCCATCTTTTGTAGGTTTCATCTCTTTCACTTTAAGTCCCTTTGTTTCATTCTTGTATTTATTTTGTCTCATCAAATCCAAGGAACCTAAAACCCAACAATCTTCCCTATTTGATGATGACAAAACAAACAAAGTCGGGTACGAACTTCCTAGAAACTAAGTAGAAGTTGAGATGTAAACATCTCTTTGAATGAAACAAATCTTGTCTCCTTGTCTTCCCTTAATCCATGCCATGCTACTCCAATATTTCTTCCCCTTTTTGTTATCAACAAATAGAGAATATAAGCAGAAACTTCCTCGAGTGATGCATGAAAATGATTCTTCAATAAGCTCTATGTAATGATCACTTGTGAAGAAAACCAAATATAACAAACTTGATAAAGAAGTAGAATAACCCATCCTTGTACTTATATTGTTTATCCACGTGAATCCAAACTTATACTAACACCATATAAGTAGACCGCAATCTCTTGACAAAATCCTCATCTTCATGAGAGACAGAGCACTACAATGTAACTCCTTTAAGTGATAGTTAACTAGGTCTTCATCCATCCACCCCTGGACCTATGAAAACTAGATTTTGCAAGTCTTCGTCAACATCCTTTAAGCATGAAAAAGTTATCTCCAAAGTGTAACACCCACTTTAAGATATGATAAGAGCACAAATCTATGTTACTCAACTACAATATCAAATAGGTTATGATCAATCATCTTCGTAATCACCTATTTAATAAATCTCCAAAACGAGCTTTTTAAAACCATTAAGAACAAATACCAATCTTCTTGTGTGTGAGAACCAAAATCCCATGTGTGTGTCACCAAAAATTTCCAGTACCAAAACATGTACGCTTCCCTCAATTCCAAAACCTCATCACAGAACGAATAATGCAAGAAACACCAAGCAGTGGAATTGAGATAACACTAGCGAGGGTTTCGAGAAAACACTAGGAGTGGTTTCGAGAAAACACTAGAAGTGGTTTCAGAAAAACACTAGAAGTGGTTTCGAGAAAAACACTAGAAGTGGTTTCAAAAAAACACTAGAAGTGGTTTCAGAAAAACACTAGAAGTGGTTTCAGAAAAACACTAGAAGTGGTTTCGAGAAAACACTATCAATGGTTTCGAGAATACACTATCAGTGGTTTCGAGAATACCTTATCGCTGCTCTCTTAAAACACTAGAAGTGATTTCGTAAAAACACTAGGAAAGCTGCTTCTAACCATGAATCATAAACACCACACAATGTATAAACAACCTCCATCAAGAATTAGAACAAGTAACACAAATTCAAGAAGTTGAATATGCATGAAAACCCAAAAATTGAATTATTAAACCAGGCCGTAAGCCAACTTCGACATTGAATAACTTTTGATAGAAAGCTAGATCGACAATTCCTTAGGTGAAAGATGAATATATAGAGAACGTCCACCGACAATTTGTTATGATCCAACGGTTAACAAAAAGTTATCGTTTTTAATAATGCATCTGCAGAAAAATACGAGAATTTTCAGATTCGTAATTTTCTTCTTTTCGCCATTCTCGACCAATAAAACCTTGCGAATCCCTAAGTAATGAGCTCCCCAAGCTCTGATACCAATTGTGGAGTTTGTTAAGACTCCTTGAGATCGTTTTGAGCCTCTAGGGTTTAACAATAACAATGACTATATAAACATTATACTAAAGGAATTAAACAAACTAAATTATTATTGACACAAGGTTTTACTTTCACCCAATCTCCTCCAAATATTATTTGATCAAAATAATAAGTGTTACCTAACTGTAACAGGGATCTAAGACACCTTAGATCTTGGAGATAAACAACTAACCTAGACGTTTACAATAAACTACACGTCTAGGTTCCACACACACACACCTTTAGACTACATTATGGAAGACATATATCTTAAAAACCTACACCCCATGTCCTCTTTATATACTAGAGCATTAGGGTTTACAAAATACTACGAAGGACTAAATAATAAATCTTCTTTTGCAAGCAAGTCCTTCCATCTTTTTGTAGGTTTCATATCTTTCACTTTAAGTCCCTTTGTTTCATTCTTGTATTTATTTTGTCTCATCAAATCCAAGGAACCTAAAACCAAACACTGCATCTGTGGCCAAGTGAATTCGGGAAGATTCGAGTCAAAATGGGACTCTTCAATAAAACAAGCTTCTAGAGGCAACCCGTGTATTTTCGATTTGATTGTCTGTGGTCACGCCCCAAATTTTAAACCTTTGGTTGACCTTAAGTGTGGGGGTGTGCCACCTCTTAATAAAACTCTTTTGTTTGTTTATAAGATTTTGTGCATGTAATGATTTCTCCAGTAGATGCTAGGAATAAAGAGAATTTAAGCTGATAAACTCATTGGAATATATGGTTTCACCTCTATTTTCCCTATTTCTATACTTTGAAGTTCGTTTTTCACATTGAGGACAATGTCTAACTTAAGTGTGGGGGGTGAATAGGAAAAATTAGAGTTTTTATGCTTAAAATCAAAATTTTGTTTGCCCTTGTGATCCAGTTATTTGTCGCACTTTTAGGATTATATATTAGAATAACTGGATCAAACCACTGATACAACTGGTAATATTTGAAACTTCGAGATGTGTTCCGATTATTATTGCAATCCATTCTGGGATCGATAAACATTTGCTAGCACAAATTATAGCCCTTACCACTAAAATTGTGAGGATTTGAGCTTGTTCTATAAAAAGCATACATCTTTTATGCTTGGATCTTTTGTTATGAGTGTGCTGGTAATTTTATTTATTCTAGAACTTGTACTTGTAAATCATTTCCAGACCGCAGTGAGATCGCATTCGTAATATAAGTGAATCGTGTGTGATAAAGAGGCACCTTAGGAATAAACCCAAATGGCCTTCCATTTTTCATATCATGCTATATTAGCTAGCCACACTGGTTAGTTAACCACCTACATGGACCCATTTGTAGTGCTCATTTTTAGCACTAGATACCCTTAGTTACACCCTCTGAGCCATCCTTTTCATTTTGCTTCATCCAGAAAAATACAAAAAGATTTTACACTTTAAACCTTAGCCTAACCCTTATCAATGTCTAAACGGTTGCTTGCTAGTCACCTGGAAAGTGAAGATTGTTCAAATGATTATGAGTACCACATCTTGTGAGATTGATTGAGCCATTTCATGAAAGTTTATGTTAAAAAAAATGTTGAAAGTATGAATGTATTAGCCAATGTGCTATGTTCGAAGAAAAATTGTCATGGCAAAGCAAAGCGAAGAGCTGTGGAAAGCCGAAGAGAAGAAAATGAAGCTTTAATCATGTATTGGTTCGCGGATTGTTTGGTAGCTAGCAACCCGGGTATTAGACTTGATTTTATTTTTATTTTAACACCAATTCCATAAAACATTCCCATGCCTTATCCATACCTTTAACCCGAAGCCATAACATTATAACCCGAATAAAAGTCCTCGATGTTTTTCTTGTTCTTACACGCCGTTGGAATTTTGTTTCTTGTACAAGCTTATGGTAATAATCTAATCATGACTGAGCTATGAGTGTGATTTATCTTGTTACTCCACTAAAATTGAGTGATTGAGTGAATTATATTATGTTCCTTTTTCGTGAGGTGTTTTGAAATGTTAATCATGCAAGAAAATCATTGGATATTGTCAAACATCTTGGAAGTTTCAGCCTATAAAGCATAATTGATGAATCTTATCTCGTACTAGTACTTGGTTGATTTGCATCACATCTTTCGTAATCATGATCTTATGCCAGTGGATATTTTTCTTAGATTTTCTTGAGGGCAAGCAAAGTTTAAGTGTGGGGGAATTTGATAACGCTCAGATTGTACATGTTTCTTGTAGCGTTATGTTATTTGGTTATATTTACATGATTTCAGTGCTTAATCGGATCAAAAGATGTTTGTCTAGCGTGTATAACCAAGTGCAGGGAAACTAAAGGAAAAGTAAAGTAATGTTCAACATATAGAAGATTCCCATTTCAGTGAAGCATGTCAAGCACAAATCAGTATCTCAAGTACCTTTGAAGGCCATAGTGATTGAAGAACCAAGTTCTACAAGACAAAAGAAGTAAAAGATCCATTTTATGTAACTCAGAGAATCCAACCGGATCGGTTGGAAAATGACCAAAAAGTGCCAAGACGCCATCCCAACAGTTCGGTCGCCGCCCGCAACCGGAAACGGTTGGTCCCTTGTAAAATACCAACCGGATCGGTTGGTCATGTAACCGATCCGGTTGGAGGACCTGTATCTGCCAAATCTTCATCACTAAGTTTCCCCTTTGCATCCAAACGATTCTAGGTCCTTCTCTTGGTGTATTCTAGTCCCTTCCTAACTCTTTGGAGGCCAAGTTTAGCAATTAATACCCTAGGCTTTGGAACTAGTATAAATAGAGGCCTTTTGTGAGCATATGAGACACACACTTCAATACAAATCTCTCTACTCATCAAACAAAGCTCTTAAGCTCTCAAATTCGTCCTTAGAAGTCCAGGAAAGTTTGGAGTTCCAGAAGTTCCACATTTGGAGGCCAAATCACTAAGATCTCTACCCCAATACTTTGGGAATCATTATTTCACCATTTGTAATTGTTAGGAATTAGAAATTCCATAGTGAAGTGTCGGTCACCCCATATATAATCTAGCATAAGTTAGCTCGTAGACATTACGTTATTTACTAGTTATTTAGTTAGTTATTTAGTTTAGTGCAACACCGTGGAGGACGGACGGGTCTTTACCCACTGTATGCCTGATCCACAACCAAGGAGGACTTTAGTATGTAACTATAAATACCCCTACCTCCCAAGGTAGAGGGTTGGACCTTTCTTCAATCTAACCTTTCTTTCTTTGTTTCTCTCTAGAAAGGCTCCCATCTTCCACTTTCTCTCTCTAAACTCTTAAACCATACACCCCATTTATAATGTTATGATGTGTTTATGAAATCCAATATGTAACAATTAGTATCAGAGCCATGGTTTAATCATCTCTCTTACATACCTTTGGATTTCTAGTGTTTTTAGATGGTTTTTGAGTTTGAAAAAGTTTAGTGGTTTTTGCATCATTTGAATCATTTCTAGTGTTAAAGTTTGAATTTTGGGTGTACTTTTGTGTTAAGAATCATTGTAAGTGCTTGGGTTTTGATTTGGAAAGCTTGAATCAATGTGGTTGAGCTTGTTTTGGATTGAAAAGTGTGTTTTTGAAGTTTTTCTTGCTAGCGACTGGCTCTCGGAGTGTTTTTCATCGTAGCGATTTGCTTCAAGAAAAAGTTAGCGAGTTACGTGTTAGTTGTTAGCGACTTGAGCCTAGCGATTGTCTATTGAGACAAGCCGAACAAGCAGTACGTTAGTGGATTCTCCAATACGGCTAGCGACTTGGTGAGGTTAGCGACTTGCTTCAGAAATTGTTAGCGAGTTGTAGTGTAAATTGTTAGCGACTTGATATTAGCGACTTGGATCTTAGCGAGTTGTTCTTTAGCTACTTGACTGTGTAGCGACTTGGTGCTTTAGCGACTTGTGTCTAGCGACTTGGTTCATAGCGACTTGTGTCTAGCGACTTGATCCACAGCGACTTGAGCCTTTAGTGAGTTGTTACTTAGCGACTTGGTGACTCTAGCGACTTGTCTTACTAGCGACTTGTTGACTTTTCCCGACAAAACTTCAAACGGCCATACCTTTTGAACCGTAACTCCGTTTTCAGCGTTCTACCCATCAAACGGCCATAACCAAAGTTCATTCGGGTCAACCTTCAAGGCCTAAATCGCTCTCGAATGAAGTTATTGAGGTTTTATGTTTTCGACCTAAATTTCTCCGTAAAAATAGGCATAAACCAATCCAAATCTCAATTAAACAACATCTCTGCTAATCCTACAAACAATCATAAGACCTAACACACAATTGTCTATCAGTGTTTCGATCCATCAGTTATCTTAACACGTTCCATTGGTCATTGCTTAACGGTTTGGTCTTGATTTTAGTAAAATTCCGCGAGAGATTCTATTTCTCGGTTTAAATCATAGACTTGTAAAATCCCATGGATTCATCAACATCATGTCTTACACTCCTGATTCGATTTCGTACTCAAAGCTGTATGATGTTGTTGACAACCATGAGAATATTAGCTATACGAACGGTTACGATGATGGAATCAATTAATGATGATTTGAGTTCTTCATGCTCCGAGTCCAATGAGAAAGATTTGCACCTGTTCTGGCTACAGAATGCCATGCAAAAGGAAAGCAGCATTGAAACTTATCAGCAACTTCACTCTCACCTCATGTTACTTCTACCCACATCAATGGAACGAACATGTATTGCCCTCTTCCGTCAGGACTTATCCACATTAACAGGAACATTGATGTTAAACCTAGAGCAATTGGAGCTACAACTTGACAAAGAGAAGGTTCATAAGGATAGTTCCAGTATTGCACTTCAAGTGATCTACAAACACTTTCAGTCATTCATTAGAAGGGAATTCACACGATTATGATCAAGACATGACTAAAATGTCCTTCAAGAGACATACCGAATGGAAATTAGTTCACAGAGACACTTATCCATCTCATGGATAATGTGGAGAAGTATATTGAGGAAATTACTCAGAAAGATGAAAAAGTAGATGAGAGTCGTACATGAGAGATATTTGTGATAAGTCGGTAATGTATCGAAAGGTCGGTGTTTGAATGCGAATATCGAGACAACAAAGAATGATGTCACCAATCGCCCGTAACTCCTGGCACACAAGAAGTGGATGTTGTGATCAGAAAGGTGAATGAATGTTGGGTACAATCAATAAATCGTAGTGTTGAGACCGAGAAGGCATCGATGATGGATCGTTGAAATGATACCGAGGCTCAAATAGATAAGCTTGACAACCAGTTGTTCGTGACTCTTGTTACACATGATGTGGATGCGATATCGCACAGAAATTAAACAGGTGTCATGTAATGAGGTACCCTTTCGTTCAATATAGTGCATCTGAAAAGTACTTAAACAAACTGATCATGACAACATGACTGATAAATGTCCTTAACTGAGGCTGAAGTCTGAGATTAAGTGTTTCAACACAAACAATATGATTGATAAAAAGGCTTTTGATGAACTTTCAAACAAATTCTCAAATTATGAAAAACATTGTATTTCACTTGAAATTGCGATACAAAGTAAAGAAGAAAGTTTCCAAATTAACAAACCATGTAAAACTCCGGAACTTCCTGAATTCTGTGAACTTTTTAAATGAAAACTTTGAAAGCTCAGCTTCAGGACAAAGACTCAACCATCAACATTTTGAAGAAACATATTTCTGGTATGCATGTGAAAAGTAATTTGGTTACAAGTAATTCTGATGTTAATGTTATTGATGATATTCAAATGAGAAATGATGAATTAGCGGTTTGTGTGGCCAAATTACTAAAGGAAAATGAGTCTTTGAGAAAGCATCACATAGAACTAAGTGACTCTGTCAAAGAAGCCAGAACTACATCAATGGAACAAACAAACTCTTTGATAGAAAAAATTGATGAACTCAAAGCTCAACTTTAGGAAAAGAGTTTCGCTATTGTTGCTTTAAAAAATGAGCTTAAAAAACAACGAATAGTGTGAACACTATCAAAACCATCAAACTTGGGGAAACCAGTTATTAGACAACCGAATGCGTTTAGATCTGAACGACCAAAATTTTCAAAAACGCGGTTTGCCTCCCAAGTTGATGCGAAACAAGTTTTGACAAACCCAGTCACTTCATCTCACTTGCCTAGGAAAATTGATATGAATGACTTGTATAAGAACTCTTATCTAGAAAAATGGCTAGAAAGAAGGCATAGAATCGCAAAGACGGAATTTTAGGTGCAAGACCTAGGATGATGAATTCTTCGAGATTTCAAGGCACTGCTAGTAGTTCTAAACCATTACCTAGAAACACTAATCTAAAGACTAGGGATTGGCTTACATCTAAGAGTAGTTGAGTTTCGATTAAAGCTATTCCCATAGCAGATCACTCTAAGAAATCTAGATCTATTTCTGAATCCAAACAAGCTGTTTGTTCAAAGTGTCTGAAATGTATCTTTAATGCTAATCATGATAAATTTTTCACAAAATCCTTAAAGAAAGTAAATGCTCATGCAATGGTACAACCTGTTAAGTCTAGAATTTACATTAAGTCATCCACAGTGCATATAAAGCAAATGAAACCAAAAGCCTCACCTAGATGGTTATCAACTGCTAAATCTTTGGAAACTAGGAATAAGGATAAGTCTTCCACTATGCATAAGAAGTCTAACAATCCTAGACCTTGCCATAAGTGGATACCATCTGGTAGAAGTTTTAAGGATGCTGGACTTAGGTGGATACCTACAAGAAAGATGTTTACCAATGGCAATCTCAAAGTTGACCGTGAAACCCCAAAGGGTTTGGATACGATGTCATTAACCAAAATATATGCAATCAAGTTTGTAATATTAGTGCAGGTAGTCCTTACTCGGTTGCAGATACTTCGATCCTTCAATACATGGAATGGCTTAAAGTATGGATTACAAATGGATTGATATCTCATAACTCACGGGTTCAAGTAACTCAATCTTGATATTCATTCGCTATGACGTTTGAACACAAATTCAAGCCTCGTTCCCAAAGAAAAAGAAAAGTGTACGCCAGTGCGCTTTATCTTATGGAGAAGAGAAATCTTCTTATTATGACCATTCTCATCAACATGCTTCATGCTTTTCCATTCGCTAGTCATCAAGTGAACGGACTATTGATAATTACTCTTATTCCACTTGCTCTTTTATAATGACGATGGCGACATCATATAATTTTATGGGAGAAGTGTGAATAGACTACATTTGGATGATTTCACTTACTTAATCAAGAATGGCATTTCGTATGCAATTCTTGGAGAAGAAGTGTGATAATTCAGCATGGTTGATTGACATATGAGAATATATGGTCATACGGCTCCTAACTCATGTAAGAACCGAGCTTCTTCTTAACGGGTCATCTTTACATGGAGTTTCTTCTATGAGCCGTTGGTTGACATCTTCACGTGGGCTGATATGATTAAATGACAAAGTGCTTCTAGTTGCTGGGCTAATTTCTTTGATGAACATCTTTCTGTTCTTGTTTGATTGGGAGGGATTTTTGTTAAGGAGATTTGCTACATATAAGGTAGTTGGAATGCATTTGGTGAGAAGAAGATGTTAACTCTCTAATCCCCAACTGGACAATCTTGAAGAAGGTCGAGTCTACAGTCGGTTCTACATTTTCTGCTACATGTTAGAAGACTAAAGACGAGTCGCATTTAACGGTCTAAAGACTTCTTCTTATTCATGGCATTTATCAAAAAGATTGTCGGTTTAGGGGAGAGCACTAATTGGGGGAGAGTGAAATGTTTGATTTAATCCCCAATTAGATTTTCTCACACTATTCTTCAGCAAGTTGATTCTCACAAAGACTTCAAGCGATATTCTCAACAGATTTCAAGTATTTGGTCTTATAATATGTTGCTGATTCTGAAGTGTCAAAACCAGCAAGGGGGAAGGAGACACATATCTAAACCGCGAGTAAACTTGATGAGCTTAATACTTCTAAGTGATTGAAGAAATCCCGGGAAGACATATGTCATTACCGCAGAGAAACTCAAGGTTTGACTCATGGCGTTTAGTGTTCTTATTCCAACTATGTGGGGGAAGAGGTGTTAGAGAAAGTTTCTGAAGATAAAAGAGGCAAGTAGTATGACATTAGGGAAGATAAATGTGTAACATGAGGGAGGTGTTATCATTATTCTTTGGGAATGTGTGTACGTCGGATTCTTGAGCTTCATACACATTCATCAGGGACGAAAGATGTGAACATAGGGGAGGTGTTCTTCATTACCCTCATGATGGTGTATTCGGGAGAGTTCTTGGATATTGGTGTACTTCGGATTCTTGGGCTTCATACACATTCATCAGGGACGAAAGATGTGAACATAGGGGAGGTGTTCTTCATTACCCTCATGATGTGTATTCGGGAGAGTTCTTGAGCATTATTCTAAGAGACGGGTTGCATCATTTCAACTACTCGGGGGGAAGTGTTCTCTTGACACCTTTTGGAATGGATTACTTCAGACGTCAGTAGAAAAGAAATATGAGAATATTGTTTTTATGTGTGGGATGATACGTTGTTGTTCTATTGGATGATATAACCTCGAACGAAGAATCACGGTGATTATTCTTAAAAGGAGCGGCGGGGATCGATGATAATGGTGTGCTTCTTTGTGAACCTGGCTAAAGCAAGCTTGAAATAGAGCTTCGAATCTGCTCAACATAAGGATTTTCGGTTTGGGGGGAAGCTGCCAAAGTCTCTTTTTCTCAAAAGGCTCATGTTATATCTTCTTTTCTGGAGCCTCGGAAGCTTTGGTGGTGAATGTTTAAGTGATGATGACTTCTATTTCTACAACGGGGCTGCTCGATATCCTTATCTCGGTACTCGTATCATCATCCTCTTAAACTATATCATCTATGCTATCTCTGTAAATAATTTTCAAAAAGCAAAATACAAAAATATACAACCAACAAAAACAAAATAGAAAAATATAAAATCAACAAAAACCCATAAAAATCAGAAAATTTGAAAAAGACCAAAAATATTGTTTTTCTAAGACATGTCTTCTTATATCGATAACATCTGCGGTCTTAGAAATGTCATTCAATAATGGCACGGGACCATAGATGAAGTTAGAGCAGGAGGTGTAAATATTCTTTTCCAAAACATGTCTCAAACTATGGCTTACAGTTATTTCATACTGTAACCCGGGCTTCAAAACTATGGCTTGCTATTATATCCGATAGCAACCCGTTCTTCAGGAAGGAAAGGCGCTGCGCTAAACTAATTTTCAAAATTTTCGTGCACTTATCCTAAAACAAAATGAGGAAAGTATGTCGAAGGATCATTGCCTACTCAAATATTTTTCCGTCTAAAATTCTTCATAAAAATATTTGTTGTTTTCAAAAATGGTGGTAATGAGTTGCTTAAAAAAAATAATCAATTAGAATCAGAGTTTTTATTAAATTTGCAAACTCAATCAATGACTTCAGCGCTTTTAAACTTTTCAAAAAATGAGTCATTGATTGAGGGGGAGAATGTTTTCAAATTTATATCATCTATCGGGCTTTCTTAATCATCCTATGTGCTTATCTGAAAAATATAATTGCCTATGTTGAAGGACTAGGTCTCTAGGATGTGATTGTTAGGATTAGACGATTAGAATTTGATAAACACATTGTTCCCATACATTTGTATGATCTAATTGATATGTTGCATTGACTTTTATTAGTCAATTGCTGTTTGGGTGATGTCGACCACCATATATCTGTATGTGTGTTCACTAACGTATGCAGGTATATTGGTATATAAGAATGTTCCCAATCCGGATCCTACAATTGAAGATGATTGGATGCCGAAAGGAAAGGGTAACTATATCTTGGGTTGACAAATGAAGAAAAGGAGCTTAATTATACTTCTATGGAGAGTTGGCATGGAAAAATGCAACGTAAGAGGTCTCACTGCATCAGCAGATGGTTTTCTTCTAAGTGATTGAAGAAACGGAGCTTAATTTGACCTCAGTTGGCATTAAAATGCAACGTAAGAAGTCTCACTGCATCAGCAGACGGTTTTCTTCCAAGCCCTACAACAACATCAACAAAAGTAGCTTATGATTCTCTCCACCTAACGTATCTTGTGCAGGAAAAGTAGTGAATGATACCATTTTTAAACAATTTTTGAAAATAGTGTCTTGAAAATGGAAAAATATTGTTTTGAAAATCAATTGGTCTTAATTTTAGAAATCACCGGACTTCATTTATCAAAACTTAAGTCACTCAATCAACGACTACGGTCATCGATTGAGGGGGAGAGTGATTTAAAATAAAATATTTTCAAACAATATCTCTTCATAAAAGTCCGTTTGTACAATAATAAGTGGTGATCTAAAGATTTAATGTTATGTCATGGTATGATTTTATTTAAAACTTAAAGATCTTTCGAAATGAAATTTTTTGTCTTGTTTGATTGTGAAATTGTTTTATTTTACATAAGGATCTCTTTAAAACTATCATACCTGACACTAACAATCTTTAATGTCTTAAAATGGTCCTTATCTGTCATTTTTCAAAATCAAATCTTGCCACGTCTTTCCCCAAAATTTTCTAAATGACTTAAATCAATTGGGATCACAAATCTCAATTGGTTTGAAATTTTTGATCGGGGGAGAGATCGTGATTTAAATCTCAAATAATCTCAAATATGTTTTAGTCCTTTAAAGGCACTCCTGCCTCCATGTGCCAAACGATTTCAAATAACACGATGCACATGTTGAGGAGGAGCATTTATCCAAAAACAAGATGAGTATTTAAACAAGGCACATTTTATCCCATGTTTTCTAAACCTTATTAAATCACTTGAGATCCAAAATCTCAAAGGGTTTGATATTTTTGATCGGGGAGAATTTGTGATTTAATAATGAAATCTGATAAATGATGATCGACTTGATTCAAAAGTGCAAGTTGCTCTCCCATATGTGCTAAACACTTTCGAATCTCGAAGCATATATTGAGGGGGAGCATTTCAAAAGAAAATAAACTATCAAGGTACAAAAATTTCTATGTTTCATCATAAACTACCTTGATTGATTTTCTAATGGTTTTCTGTATGGCAATGCAATCGTGGAAGTACTTCAATAACCTCTTGCCTCTATGTGATAAAATGATTTCAAATATCCTATGCACATATTGAGGGGGAGAATTTACCAAGAAAATCAAATGGCTTTTTCTATGAAAATTGTGATCAAAGAAAATATTTCAAAGCCCTCTTGCCTCCATGTGCTAAACAATTTCTAAATCATATGCACATGTTGAGGGGGAGGTTTTCTAAATGATCAAAACTATTAAGGTACAAAATGCTTTGATCTCGTATCACAAGTACCTTGATTGTTTTTCCAAATGATTTTTCAATTGGTTTTGAGAAAGAATGAACAATACCAAAAGACCGACCAATTTACTTTATGCATGGCGTTATAAGGATGGTTAGGTTAGGTATTCGTTCCCACGATGTGACAACTCGTAATTTCAGGTCATTTTACAAACTTTGAAATTTTAACTATTTATCTCAGGAATTTACTATTCACCGATTACTATTCATCATTTTTTATATCGATTTGATATTCTGAGAACGTATTTAAAAATTTCACTATTCACAAAACACTATTCATTCCCAGAGAAAATCACTATTCATGCTTCACTATTCATCATTTGTCGTAAACTAGGTTTACGAGTATCAAATTCGCGTAACCGTAAGGGTTTAACTGCGAATTCATGAACAATTATCAAGGACATTTCATATAGACTAGATTTAGTCTACATATCATTAGTAACATCATCATCATATTAGTTCATGCATGATTTTGCATTTTTCATTAAACGTATAATTTCCTATTAAATAAACGCTATCGCGTAATCGTTTATTTTGAACATTTGATCCGACACTTTCAAAAATAATCCTAATATATTTTTATACTCATTTTAAGACTATAAAAATTATATTATTAATTTACCCGATGTTTACAATTTATTTTGTATATAAATTGTTACATATAAATATTTACGACGGTTTTCGTAAATACTACTCGATAATTATTATTTCACTCAATTCTTGCAAGAAAAGTATTTTTATAATTTTTACGACTTCGATATATTTTATTTTGTTCCGTTAAAATTTATTTCTAGCTAACGCTACCCTAAATACTTAAATATACTTACAACTTACAAACTAATCTTATACATATATACATTTACTTACACAAAATACATTATCTCTTATTTTATTTACTCATGGTCGACCAACATGCATGACTCAACACATATTTTGCACAAATATCTTTAATAAAGAGTACACATATGCATATTAAGTAGATATTTGCAAAGTACCAAATATATTAATCACAAACACATACATACACACATTTTTAAGGTGTAAAGAAAATAAAATGCTCACTTTTCTTTGGTTGAGAACCGGCCAAGCTAGGGTCAAGAGGAAGAACACAAAATTTTTTCAAGATCAAGCAAATTTATAACACTAGCATACTCTTAATTAAGGTTTTGCAATAAAAACTTAGAGTATTAGGAAAAACCCTTGTTCTTTAAACTTCATCACTTCACTAGTAAGCATTTCATTATATTCATAACTCTTTCATATTCATATTTATGTTATTTCATCATTTTTGCAAGAAAACATGCAAGTTATATGATTATCTATACCACTTTATTTGTTTTTAAGTACTTATAATGAATATATAACATCCTATAATTATCCCTTGAAACATATCATTTTTGATGATGTCTAGGAACCCATGAGACCCTAAGAAGGTGTATGGTAGGTTTAGAATAGCTTTGGCGTTGATTTGAAGCGGTTAGAATAAGTATTAAGCGAGAAAAATCCATTTCGATAACTATAAATAAGGGTCTGATCATTTTTGCTAAATCTGGAAAATTCGACAGTTTGCAAAATATTTTGGGCTAGATATTCAGAAAATATTCTTAAAAACGAAAATGTGGCCGCTTGAACGGGTTAAAACGGAGTTATAACGAAGAAGTTATGCTATTTTCAAGTTTAACGACGAAAACTATATTTCTGAAAAACTGCATGCTGTCAAGAGTTAATTTAAGGGCTAAAACGAGTTTTAAACATTGTCTAAATGAGTCTATTTGTCAAAAATATATTAGTATACTTTAACACGAAGCTAAGGACATATTAAACGTAGAAAACGGACTTATAACGACTAAGTTATTCACATTTTAAACAAGTTGTCGTAACTTTTATTACAAGTATAACTTATATATTTTCCTATTAGACAAAAACTAGTTGCCGCTAAGGACCATGTTGAGAGTCGTTTTTAACATCGATGGAGTACTTTTTAAAAAACGATGTCTTCTAGTAAAAGTAAGTTCACCTAGCCTATTTTCCAAAATGTTCAACTGTTCGTCAAACGGAGTTGTAATGAATAAAATACGGTCACTCAAACTTTGCCGAAAACTACCTTTAAACTATATTTTTGGTACAAGTATCCTACTTTACCTATGTTTTTCTCCATGATCGAGACCTCTATGATAAAATTTTAAAAGCTAAGACTTTGAGATAATGCTACAAGCTTCCCAAAACTGTTGAGTTTGTTTTCTAACACTCGATATTCACTATTTTACGACTAGCTTTTCGAGGCCATTTAGTCACTTTCATGAATTGTCGAATTATATTATTTTGCAACGAAAATACTTGTAAAGTAATTTATAAGTTGTCAGGACGTTATAAGATTATTTTTCGACGATAAGCGTTATTTTCAAAAATTCACAAGTGGTATAGATATCATACGAATTGCATGCATAACATTACATCATAACTTATTATAGAACATATCATTCATAATAGGTCACGGTTAGAGGTTGCGCCTCATTTCAGTATTGCCATTATATCAGCATAAACATTGCACCAGGTGAGTTTTCATAGCCCCGTTTTATTCAAGTTTATACATTATTTCAAACCTATGGGGGAGAATACATTGCACATCATTTTATACTGAGCCCAAGTACATCAAATTCATTTACATTGCTTAAGTTACCTCATTGCCAATTGAATGTCCCCATTTCATAATCATGAACCGTTAATTTCGAAAGAAGCGAGGGTGAGTGGATAGATCTATTGAGGGTGACTCCTCCATCCGTGTTGGTGGTCCCAATGGTCAGCGGATGCATTTCATTTTATCATCATTGAGTTGTGCGGCAAACACTCATGTTGGGGCGAACATCAGAGACATCTAGCCGGTGTCATGTGTCTTAAGCAATTGTACCATTTTTGTGACATATTTCTCATACATAACTTATACTTGCGTTGGTCGTATAAAACATTTTCATAAACTCTATGAACTCACTCAACCATTGTGTTGACACTTTTAGCAATGTATTTTCGGTATCTAAGGCATTCACTTCATGGCATGCATGTGGACATATCATAGATTCGCGGTGACGACGCGTCTCACTTGGGTTTTATGCACTTTAAAACATCGTTTGGATTGTAACAAACTTAATTCCGCACAGGTCTAATTTCATTTGGGACCTATCTTTTGTAAACTCTGAATGTTTTATTATATCAAACGATGTTCTTTTCAAACGACACTTTAGGTCATTCAATATAACTGTGATTGTGGTGCTATGACAGTCAACCCCCAGGAATTCCATTCCGCTGCAAAACAGGTAATTTGGGGGTGTGACACACGATCTCGCCAGAGCCAGAGGGATCTACCCAGGGACAATCCACTAGATAGTGTAGAGTCCTTAGGTATGATGAAAAAAGGAGAAAAGTGAGATATGGGAAGAGTCCGGACTGAGATAGAGCTAGTCTTTGGAATAAACCCAACAAAGTTCTAGTTATGAAGTCTCGATAAGCATTGAAGGGGTTGAAGAATGAAAAAGAATTGAATGTGAAAAAGGGTGAAAAGAAATAGCCCTCCAATAATTCAACCTTAGGGCGTGCTTAGGGTTCAATACATATGCTACTTGGTGGTTACCAAGGTAACAATGGTATTGAAGACAAGGCGTCATGGACCCGATGGACTTGCACTAAACTTCCCCAGCTACTCAAGTTCCTCTTAAAAGGGCTTGTTTCATTCTCATGGGGAACCGACATAGTCTATCGACTTTCTCTTAGAGATTGTTGATATTGAAGAAGGAGACCCTCTCCTAGTCTCCGGCACAGGAACCAAATGTGCACAATTGAGTCTAGAGCCAAAAGATCATCCACAATATCTCATTAGGACACTAAATTAATGAAGACTTGCTGTTTCACACAATGTGTAAAGTATGTATATATATATATATATTAAGAGTCCTACGCATTATCCTTGTGGTAATTGCCAGAACATCCGAGTGATATGTGACAATATTCACGAGGAAGATGGAAATCCTTCTAGAGCCAACATCAAACAAGCTCTTGGTGGGTGACATGTGAGATCTTTTCTAAAGATCAAACTTGTGACAATTGGATAGAAACGATGGGGCGATTCATTCTTGAATCAACCTTGGTCCAGAAAATGAATTGACGAATACTTTTGGAAAAACGTTCGATGTGCAAATCTTCTTTTCTCTAGCACATCGAATGTGTACTTATGTTTTCAAACACAAAAAGTATCTCTGATTGAAAAAATACTTTTGAAAAAACCGTTCGATGTGCAAATTTCTTCTTTTCTCTAGTACATCGAATGTGTACTCTTTTCAAATACAAAAGGTATTTTGATTGAAAATTGATCTTTCTCATAAAATCTTCGTCGTGTTGCAAAACTCTTTCTTCTAAGCAATACGCGATTGTTTTTCAAATCATTTTTCATCAATCAATGAATCTTAATTCGCTGGTTCACTCACTCCGTGTTGTCTTCTTTGAGACGTTCAGGTTTGAGAACAGCTAGAAACATTGAAACCCCGTCAAGGAGATTCTTCGAATTTTACGATCCTGACGTAGACTTGATCTGATCAGCGGGGAACGTGGGTCGTGTACCTCAATTCAACGAAGTGATCAAAGACACTTTAGTCGCTTTATTTATAAGCTAATTGCCATGCGGTACACTTACCCCGACGATTGCAGGTGTCGAATTGAGGAGTCAATCCAAAGCCGCATGCTCACGCGGCCACACAATTGAAGAAATCATGACTTGTGTATATCTACATAACGGCTCGATATTTTATTCTATGCTTCTACTACGCTGCTGCAAATATCATGAACCAGTAAAGCTTCCGCTACTCTTATGGAAAGATGTCATGATTCAAAAGTGTGAGCATGTCAGTCCAAAAGTCACAACATCACATGATGGCAACACAATAATGGGTGATCCAGAGATTTACTATGGCTGATGATCTCAAAGAAAGCTCGAAGATCATCAAAGATGTGGATCAGTTAAAGGCCTCCACTTAAAGTACAAAGTATGCAGACTTTGAAGTATCACTACTAAAGCACAAAAGATGCGGAAGTTGAAGGAGCTCAAGACTGAAGATTAAATAGAATGCTAGAATTCGAAATGTAAAACATAAGGTGACCTCCCTTAGGGGGAGATTGTTAGGAATTAGAAATTCCATAGTGAAGTGTCGGTCACCCCATATATAATCTAGCCTAAGTTAGCTCGTAGACATTACGTTATTTACTAGTTATTTAGTTAGTTATTTAGTTTACTGCAACATCGAGTGAGGAGGACGGACTCTTTACCTTGTATGCGATCCACGGTCCAAGGAGGACGTTTAGTATGTAACTATAAATACCATCTACCTCCCAAGGTAGAGGGTTGGACCTTTCTTTCAATCTAACCTTTCTTTCTTTGTTTACTTTCTCTCTCTAGAAAGGCTCCCATCTTCCACTTTCTTTCTCTAAACTCTTAAACCATACGCCCCATTTATAATGTTATGATGTGTTTATGAAATCCAATAAGTAACATTAATCTTATTCCAAGCATTGTAAGACTTTTAATCATGTTTTTTAATGTTCAAAGTTTTGAGTTTGTGTTCATGTTTGCTATGAGTGGCTAGTTTCTTTATACACTTACTTAAATGATGTTGATTATTATATGATTAGTTAGTGATTGTGTTAACATGTTTTAATTAAATTTCAAGTTGATTCTAAGATCCAATTGTGCTAAAGTTTCATAGTGACATTTGTTAATCAAGTTTGACTAGTTGATAATAATCGTAGAGGTCGAAAGAACTTATTGTTATTCAACTAGTTATAATCATTTTGTCTATGAATGATTGTTTTTACCCATTATTCTTGATTATACAAAGGAACTAAGGTGTGGTTGTAATAAAAACGCTTTTTGATTATCAAATTGGTTTGATTGGAAACATCTAAAAGGTCGTAAGATTAGTTGTTGAGAATCAATTATAGCCTTTTGTCTATAATCGGTTACCTTTTGTATTGACCATTTCTTAAGCAATTTGATGAACCAAGTGGATGTTTTTGTGTTTAAGTTTATGAAAGTGAACTTATGAAACTTGAATTGATCTTGAATTGATTGGTTAAACGTAATGCTTGTTTTTATGTACTAAAATCTTGACGAAGGTTTAACTTGTAAGAACAATAGATTAGTACACCAACTAATTATCTCAACCAACATGTTAAGAGGTTAACACAATCACATTAATCTAGGATATGAAACTAGTTTAAGCAAGTGTAGTTTTTAATCATCTGAATTTCATTTTATCTATTTGCTTTATTATATGTTTTGGATAGACTCTGTTGATTCAAACTTGTTCTTAGATTCACTCATATCCCTGCGAACGATCTCGACTTACCTTCATAATCTTGCTATAACGGAAGAGTACACTTGCTCGTATGTGTTATTGGTAGCTTTGGTAATTCACCTTTTAGAAATTTAAAACTTGTACACATGTAGCACATCAATAAGGATCTGATTTATATGTTTGGCAAGGATCTGATTTCATGTCTCGTACACACACCCATGTCTATATATATATCTTTACTTATATATGAGGCTAAGTACGAGTTGTACTTGATGCTTGAAAGCATGTATAATGACATGGAAATGCCATCTCAATGCCACTTGGCACATATAAGTGCCACCTCAATACCACTTGGCACATGCAATGCCACCTAAGCTGCTGTGTCGTGTGCTTTTTATAAAAAAATTATGGCAGTAATGAGATTTGAACCCTGGTCTCTACAAACAACACCAACACCACTACCACCAGACCAGATGGGTTTTTGTGTTAGACAAAGGAAAACAACATTCATAAAGGGCGAGAATCTGCAACATCCCAAATTTGAGAAGTTAACTTAATTTAGAAACGGATTAAACACTTATCCCTTTCCTCCCCTACATCTCAGCTAATTTTTGAAACTGAATCACCAATTCCTGGTTTCACTCAAAATTTTTGAAAACATTCCATCTTTATCATTCAATCAATATGATCCATTTGAATTTTGAAAAGCATATCACACAAAATACGGATTAGACATGTATGTTTTTTAGGGTTTGGTTACATATAAGTGATAAAAACTATTATATATTCTTTTAATCATGTGTTAACATAATATATATTAATTTATTACAGATGCTTAACATACGATCCTCTATATTCTCATAAAATCTCGATCAACAAGGTATGTCTATTCGATTTCAAACAAACAATATTATTGTTTCTCTTTTTTTTTAACGAATGAGTGTTTTCATTTGATTATTTTTTAGGTTTATGATGGAATTGATCTTAGTTTCATTTGTAGGTGGATTTCGTGGGTTTGATTGGTTTTTTTCAGTACCATGAATATGATTGTGAATTAAAGAAAATGATTGCTTTACATTGACTTGAAGGTAAAAACTTAAATATGTGTGATAATTGCTGAATTGATTTTTTATTTGATCTTTATGCCCTTTTTTTATTATAATCTTGATTATGTGTTTTGACCAGTGCACATGAATGCTACCGAAACTAACATGGTGGAGGTAGTGTGTTTGGTATAATGGTATGTTTGGTATCTTTAGTATGTCACTTTAACTGAACCTCGTAGACAGGAAAAATGATTTTTATATAGACCATGGTTGTTAGTTGGTATTACTTTAATTGGATAAGTTATTAGAATGATTTGTGGTCTCAGCTTAGTTTTGAAACAAATACCAATTTTGGCGAGAGCTTGATTTGTAGTTTTGAAGCGAATACCAATTTTGTTGATTTTTATCAGTTAGTATAATAAATAAGCTTACTTATGGCCATATATATCAGTTTATTATGGCCTCATAGATTAGTGTACTAATGGCATTTGTTTTATGTTTATTGCATACAGTGGACAAAAGGGACGAGGTAAGAGTATTGCAAGAGATAGTTCAAAAGACACCATTGCTTGAAACAGCAAAATCAAAATATGAGCGTTTGGCTAATAGTAACAGCAATGGCAATGAGAAGAAACTCACAAGGAAAATGATTGCTTTACAGTGACCCGAAGGTAAAAACTCAAATATGTGTGATAATTGTTGAATTGGTTTTTTATTTGATCTTTATGCCATTTTTATTAGAATCTTAATTGTGTGTTTTGACTAATGCACATGAATGCTACCGAAACCAACATGGCGGAGGTAGTTCGCGAATGGGTCCAACTTGTGTGGATAAACACTTACACCGTACTTGCCTTTACGCCCTATGGTAAGCACCAAAATCCAAAGCTCAACATTCTCAATTGTTGCCCGTCTATGTATATATATCAAGTATCTAAATCAATAAATTTCATACAGACATAATTGAAAATGTTGCAAAGAATGAGCAATGTGAAATTTTTTTAGTTTAATGGTAATGTGACCACTCTCTATTTTAATTGTGCATCTTGATTTGAACGTGGCGACAGGAGTTATACCGGCCCCTCATCACAGTTAGCCATTTGATACCAACTCTGCAGCCCCATGGTATTCAGCTCTCATCTTGCCTATATCATACACATGTATTGCCATGATGGGATCTGAATTAATAGCAAATGAATCAAAGATAGCTATCGTTTGTGGTCTCAGGTGGAGGGTTGCTACGAGATGCGGTCGTGCGGTTCACCATAAACTCAGACGCTACCCGAGCTCCTGACAATGGCCAGCTTTCCCTACATGGAGGTCAATAATGTTATTCTGTTTACTATGTTTGTTACTTATTGTTGTGTTGTCCATTTTTGTGTTGCAACTTATACCCACTTCACGATTTTAATAGTGTTTCATGTTCTTACAGTTGGAACTTATGCTTCTGTTTCTGGAAATGGTCACGAGAGTACTTAAACAAATGGACTCACGCGTGGGTGGACAAAATTTTCCCATTGGGAATGACCCTGAACAAAAAACCGGGGCAGCTCATCTTTATCATAGACCTTTTCTAGAAACAACTTTAGGTACCTTTGAATAGTTCAGTGCATATCTCAATGTTTCATACATTAATTGTGTCTGACATTGTTTTGTCGCGTAGGTGCTGTTGCATAGTCCAACACTTATTCAGATACCGCCCGACCCTCTGATAAGCATTAGCATTTTATCTTTTCTTTACTTTCGATTCATGTATTTCATAACATTGAATATTGAATTGATTTGTATGGTTAATATGAGCGGCTAAGCACCTTTTGGTGCTGGCCTAGTTATGATTCCTTAATTGTTTTGTTTGCATTTACATTACTTCCGTATAATTATTTCTAAGTGTATGTATGCATAGTTTATTGGTAGCTACCCTTGTTTCGGTAGTTTTGAATGGCGGTAGAGGCTAGTTGCTTGGGAGATATGACCAACTGACCCAAAGTGAGTAGACTGAGGCGAGAAGGGTAAGATATGACCAACTGACGACCCTTTCTACTTGTGCGAATTGACCAACTGATCACCTACCGTTTGGATGAACTTAAGAATTAAGGGTTGAGTGTTTAAGTTGCTAACGCCCGGGCACTCACTATTATAAATCTAGCATGTAGCGGTACTTAATGACTTGGCTTAGGGACCAGGAACAATGGACTTATGAAGGGACACTGACTTCTCTTGTAGTGGCATCTTTGCGATAGATTAGGCGAATTGACCAAATGATGTCCTCTCGAATTTGACCCCACCTGAAGTAATTGGAAGTAATTAGACGTAGACATTACTAGCTAGGAGGAATAACTAGGTTAGCACCACTCTCCTCTATTGATTAAACCTTTGCCTTTTATTGCTTTATTCTGCCTTAGTAGTTAATTAATTGAATCCTTATCGAAATCATATTAAAATCTGTGACACCTAGACTTAGTATTAATCCAACACACATAGCTCCTGGGACGACCTCGGTTTTACCGAATACTACACTACACACGACCGGGTACACTACCCGTTAGTGCATTAGGGTAGACCATAGGTATAACGAGACAATATAAATATTAAAACCTGGTCAGTAAAACATGCATCACCTGCCAAAATGGTAATATATTCAAGTATGACTTTCATACCTTTATAAAGCTAAAACCATAGTCATAACTCACAACCTTTTAGTGTTATTAAATACACCACAATATATGGTAGATGAACACACTATAATCCGTCCTTGACATTTTGTGTTATACATTTATATACAAGATATAACTACAAATTCTTCACTGATCCAACAAGTTCAATGTTATGTTTGTTTGCAGGAGGGTTATACACACATTGGACCTAAGTATCTTTGTAAAGTATCATACTGTGAGAAAAATGCTTTGAGTCACATTGTATCGTTCTTGTCTAGAACTCCTCATTGAAGTGGACTTCAAAGGTGGATTTAAACCCATAGAACATATAAATATATTATATCTTTTCAAGTAGCCTGCTGTATATGGTAACACTCGAACTTATCTTATGAAATCTTTTTATGCAGCATTACTATGGGTTGTATATACACAGAGGAAAAAAATTACCCATGGGAACTCGCAGCCCATGTGGAAATAAGTAAGAAACCCCTTATGCTTTCCATATTCACAGACCACCAACAGAGGATCCTCAGGTCCAGGTATGATCTGAAGCTAAGCACATAGAATCTGTTGATGTTTTTGCTTTGCCATATGTTATTCCCAACTGTAACATATTGGATTTCATAAATACATCAATACATAATAAATATGGGCGTATGAATATATGGTTTTAGAGAGAGAAATTGGGACATTCTAGTGAGAGAAACACATGGAAGGTTAGATTCCAAATGAACATCCAACCCTCTCCCTTGTGGGGAGAGGGCTATTTATACATAGTAATACGCCCTCCTTCGGGCTGTGGATTAGGCATACAATGGGTAAAGACCCGTCCTTCCTCCACGGTGTTGCACTAGACTAAACTACGCTAATAACTAACTAACAAATAATGTAATAAACGATATGTCTACGAGCTAACTTAAGCTAGATTATATTTGGGGTGACCGATGCTTCACAATAGAATTTCCAATTCCTAACAATCTCCCCTTAAGGGAGGTCACCCCATGATTTACATTTTGTATCCTAGCATTCTATTTAATCTTTAGTCTTGAGCTCGTAGACTTCAAAACATCAAAATATTCAAACTTTGTGCTTCCGTGGTGATTTCTTCATTGTTCAACTACATTGTACATTACGTTGAGGTTATAGAGCTGATCCACATTTTGATGATCTTCGAGCTTTATTTGAGATCATCAGTCACCGTAGTTCTCAGCATCACCCATTGTTGTGTTGCCCGCATATGGTGTTGTGACAAATGGGCCAACATGCTTAAATTCTGGATCATGATGTCTTCTTATCAGAGTAGCGGAAGCTTTAGATGATTCATGATATTTGCAGCAGCGTAGCAGAAGCATGGAGTGAAAATATCAGATTCGTTGATGCACTTATCATGATTTCTTTAGAAATGAATGTGTTGTGTGAGCATGCGGCTATGGATTGACCTCTCCATTACGATCATTTGCAAGCGTCGGGGTTTACTGCATAGCAGTTAGCAATAAAAGCATACGAAAGTGTCTTTGATCACTTTCGTTGAATTGAGGTACACGCCCACGGTTCGCCGTTGATCGATACAAGTGCTTTGTGTCAGGTATAATTCGAAGAATTTCCTTGATGGTTTCGCGTGCTCTAGCGCTTCTCAAACGGAGCGTCTCAAAGAAGACAACCGAGTGAGTACACCAAATAATTTGAGATTCACTAATTGATGAAAAGATTTGAAAACAATGGGTATGCTGCTCAATAAAGTGTTTTTGCATTACAACGACGGTTTTGAAAAAATCAATTATCAATCATAAACACCTTTTATATTTGAAATATTAATCTGACAGTCGATGTTAGAAAATAATTTTAAGCATAACGACCGGTTTTTCAAAGGTATCCGTCAATCCATAACCTGAACCAAGATTGATTCATAATTTTGAATCGCCCCATTTTTTCTGTTCAGTTGTCACATGGTTGATCTATTGGATAGATCTCACATGCCACCTACCAAGAGCTTGTTTGATGTTGGCTCTAGAAGGCTTTCCATCTTCGTTGTGAGTATGTTGGCATATCACTCAGATGTTCTGGCAATACCACAAAGATAATGCGTAGGACTCATAAAATATATTCTCACTTTCCACATTGTGTGAAACAGTGAGTCTTCATTGACTGTGTCCTAATGAGATATATTGATGATCTCATGGCTCTAGACTCAATTGTGCACATTTGGTTCCTATGCCGGAGACTAGGGAGAGGGTCTCCTTCTTCAATATCAACAATCTCTAAGAGAAAGTTGATAGATTATGTAGGTTCCCGTGAGAATGAAACAAGTCCTTTTAAGAGAAACTTGAGTAGCTTGGGAAATTGTAGTGCGGTCGTCCATGGGTCCATGACGTCTGGTCTTCAATACCGGTGTTACCTTAGTAACAACCAGTAGCATATGTATTGAACCCGGTTTCTGCCCTAAGGTTGAATAATTGGAGGGTTATTTCTTTTCACCATTTTCTCATTCATTTATTTTTCATTCTTCAACCCCTTTAGTGCTTACCGAGACTTCATTACTAGAACCTTGTTGGGTTTATTCTAGTTCTAGCTCTTTCTCAGTCGGCACTCTTCCCATTTCTCACTATTCTTGTTTTTTCATAATACCTAAGGACTCTACACTATCTAGTGGATTGTCCCTGGGTAGATCCCTCCGGCTCTGGCGGGATCGTGGGAACGAATACCTAACCTAACCATCCTTATATCACCATACATAAAGTAAATTTGGTCGGTCTTTTTGGTATTGTTCATCTGCCATTTGAACCAATTGAAAACCATTTGAAAATCAATCCAGATACTTGTGATATATTATCAAAGCATTTTGTACCTGAATTGTTTTTGATATTTCAGAAAATGAGCTCCCCCTCAACATGTGCATCGTATATTTGAAATCATTTTGGCACATGGAGGCAAGAGGACATGAAATTCTCATATTTAAGACTGAAAGAATCGATTCTTTGATCAACAATTTCTAAAATATATCAACATCACTTTCCCGATCAAAATTAGTATTATTCATACTTTGTTAAATATAATTTTTTGGAAGAGGATGTGGTTTTCAAAAGAGTTGCTCCCCCTCAACTTGTGCATATCATTTTTGAAATTGTTTTGCACAAAGAGGAAAGAGTTCTTAGAAATACTTTCACGATCATATAGCCATACGGAAACCATTAGAAAATCAATCAAGGTACTCTGTGATAAAACATAGAAATCTTTGTACCTTGAAAGTTTATTTTCTTTTTGAAATGCTCCTCCTCAATATATGCTTCGAGATTCGAAAAGAGTTTAGCACATATTAGAGAGCAGTATGCACTTTGAGACAACATTGGTCACCTTTTATCAGATTTCATATTTATATCACATTTTCTCCCCCGATCAAAAATTTCAAATTCTTTGACATTTTGGATCTCAAGTGATTTAAATATGTATGAAACAAAACTTGTTGGAGAAAAATGTGTCCGGTTTTATTTGATCTGAAGTGGACTACTTTGAAGTTCCCTTTTAGATTAAAAGGGAGACAACAATACATAACCTATCACTACTACATACATTATAGTTATAGTTATTCATAGTACAGACACCACATTATACACATCATAATACAAAACAAAAACTACTCCAGGAAGATGTCTTCATTCAGTTCTTTGAAGTAGCTTGTATTGACCTTCACGAAGTCTACCACCCACAAAACTTTCAAGGCTGCGATAAATCTTTCTAATCTTTAGTCTTCGTCCGATCGCAGCAATGAACTCTTCACACCTCTTCAAATCCTGTTCAGACCAGAATTTAGTTTTGTTCCACGGCTTCAGGTCAAGTTTGATTTCCTTCACTCTCGAGTTCAATTCTTCTTCAACCATTTTGAGTATACCATCACTAAACTTGTATAATTCGCACAAACGCATTAGCATTCGTGACCCGTATCTTTCGGTGAAGAGGACTGCTCTAGGGGTGTCAATCACTATGTAGTCGTGACGATATTCATGTCATGTGGCTTCCCATTGCGGTCTCGTTAGGTTGACCTGAGTCTGGTAGCTTTCCATGCCCAGCTAAAAATCCCCAACTCTTTATTGAATGACTAAGCCCCTGATCCAAAGATTGACAGCAGCAGAGAGAGCCTTCTTCTCACGAATGGGTAGATGGTCCAGATGTCCTTGGAGATTCAGAAGATAGAGATCTTCAAAGTCACTTGGTAGCAGATGTTTGAAGTCATTTTCTTCTATAACATGATCTTTCATATCTGCTCTTCGAAGAACAATCTTCTTCAGATAATCATAGTCGTAGATTGAGAAGATCTCTACACCGACAACACTTAGTATCGCGACTTAGATCGAAGACCTTTGCGACTCTTTGTAGCTCCATGTCTATCAATGTAGAATTTCTTCTTCTTGAACCACCAATGAGAAATGCCGTACGAAGCTGCGATGTCATACTCTTGTTCTTTGTCTCTCCAGAATTGATCTGGTACCATCATTCAAGACCACGATCTATGTAGGTTGAAGCTTTCATCTTGAAATTGATAAAGGCGGTCTTATCTCGTAGTTAGAGCACATAGATAATCGGTCATGGTTGAAGAACTCGATTGAATAGTCACTTGTCACATTCTCGTTCACCACCGAGAGAAAGAGGGTTGTTCACATCAAACCGATTGATCTGCTCACTAACTTGATCATTCAGCATTTTATGGCATTCTTCCATTTGATATTGGAGTTGATTAGCATCAGAGTGGAAGACTTTGACGATTTCAAACGCTGGGCCTTCAAGATCTTTAGAAGTGATTGATGAAATCCCCTTCTTCTCACAAAACCACTTCATGAAGCTTCCCATATCCCCTGTGAAGTGAAGAATAGAGTCTTCTGCTGGAGCCTCATAGTTGGAGATAATGGTTGTAGCCCAATTTTTGTCAGGGATAATCGAATCAGACTCGGGAATGGACCATGCAGGTTCGGAAGATTGAGGTTTATCTTTTGTGAGCCAGCTTTGAGTCAAGTCCTTTGAAGGTGCAACTCTACAGGTTTTAACGCGTTCACCCAAAATGTATGCATCAAACCAATCCTCATCTTCAGACGGCTTAGGGATATGTTTGGTGGATGCATCATCGTCATCGGATTCTGACTCTGGCATGACATAAGACTCTTCATGTAGTACTTGGTCTTTCGGGATAGTAGATAAGGTGGGTGTAAACCTAGAATCGACTGTGGTCCATGCTGTAGACTTCTTCTGAGTACCCTGATCACCGGATGAACTGGTTTGATTAGAGTGTTTTGGTGGAGATGTGGGTGGTTTTGGTGGAGATGTTGTGGTTGTGCCAGAAGATCCTCCCGCTCTAGATGTCCCAACTCCACCAGTTGGAGGAGGAGGAGGAGGTGGTTGATTAGGAAATTTGGAAAATGATTCCCTCAACATAGTTCTCCTTTTCTTCTTTCCCTCCTTTTCATGAAAATCTTCCAAATACTCTAAGTGTTCATCATGCTTGATCGATTCCTCTAGAGTCTCATATAGTTTCTTGTGAACCTCATCTCTGTGTTCTCCTGTGGCGAACATTCTATCAGAGAGGACAGATCTCATATCGGAAGTGGGTAGATCTTTAAACCTCAGATGTAGTGGAGCCTTCATTGCCCATTCTACCGCATCCTTAACTTCCGCTTCAATGACATTCATGAATTCGTCATCAAGGTGGAACCTCTCCAGCTTGGATACACGGCAATCAAGAATATCGACAGAGATAGGCAAGTTTTTCTCAATAGTTGCAATATGTATCATGGCCTCTTCAAGCAATTGCTCAGTTGTTTTGATTGGAGGTGGTGGTGCAGTGGAGTGTGAGTCACTAACTTGTTGATTCTTTCTTGGTGGTGGAGCAGGCGTCGAGTGGTGTAGGAGTGATTGATGGAGTTGTAGAAGATGTGGTGACCATGGGTGAAGACATTGGAGGAATAGTAGACGTGTCTTGCTGGATGGTGACCGTTTACATAGACTCAACTTCCTCTTTCTCATCATTTTGGTTATTAGTTTCGGTGTCTGAGGGTTTGTCATTCAAAAACTGATCACCAAATGAGAAGTCAGCATCTAGATTCTTAAGAGAGGATAGAGATCCTGTAGACATGTTTGTATCTTCTAGGCGCCTGTGTTCTTCAGATCTAGGCTCAAGGTTCCCCTGTGGGTCTTTCAGCAGCTCATTATCTTCATTTACAGTTTCAAGCACTGGAACCTCCTCAGTAAAAGGTGTTGTCTCCTGACTTTCTAACAGAGTGTCACTAGATGCAAGTGTGTCTTCCTGTGTATCGGACACATCCTTTTCCATTCCAGTTGGTTCTTGAGCTGAAGATGATTCAATGCTTCTTTTCTTCAGCTCAAATCGGGTAGTCTTTTTGGTGGTGGAGAAGAGATGGTTAGAATCATATGAGCGGCTTGTTCTGCTTCAACTCCAGCAATCCCTTTGCCTTTGTCTTTAGATGATGTGGTTTGTTGTGGTGCTGATGCTGGTTCTCGTATCACAGCTCCTCCTACTGATGGTCTCTGAGACATGTATAGAGGATCCAGACTTTGTTGAATCCCTTGTTGAAGTGCGGTCTCATCTTCATCCATTGAACTCATTTGTCTCTCAGTATCCTGGGAACCTTCATCTTTTCCCTTTCTGGCTTCCCTCTTTCTCTTCTTTGGAAGGGCGGCGTATGAGGTTTTCGAGGATGATTTAGTGGAAGAAGTAGACTTTGTAGACTTGGGTTGTGAGGGATCGGGAGCGTCATCAACATTGGATCTGGATGCCCTTTTCTTGTATTTTCGAGTAGTCGACTTCTTAATATCATCTGTGAGAAGAGCATCAAGAATTGGCATTCCAAAGATCTCTTTATTAACACCTCTGGCAACATATTTGAGGTTACCAAGTACAAATTCATCGCTAGCTTTATGGAGGACTGACTCACTCCTTGGATTAGAATGATGAGTCTGTTGCAAGAACTAAATAATAAGCTTCAAGAATCTTATGCTAGGAATTACAAGTTTGTGTACTTTCTTCCTTCCTTGGGCTTGATTCTGAACATTTGTTCTGTCGGTGATGAAAGTGTGCATAGACAACGAGAATTCTTCCCAAATACGTTATGTGACATCAATATTCACCCCTTTGATGATACCCCACAAGATTTGCAAAATAGGTGTCCTCACTTTATCGAACCCTAAGGTTTTGCCAAATAAGCATAGGCTAAGAATAGTAGTAATGGCTCTCCAAGGTTGATACATGTGTCCAGCGATGATATCTGAAGCCCTTGTTATGTTAACTTGATAACCCAAATCATTTATAAAGTCCATTAGTTCTTCCGCAGTAGGTGGAGGGACAGATTGTTTAGTAGGGTCACATTGTGTGATTCCCAGGGCCTTACTGAGAATGTAAGAGGTGATTTCATATCCCTTATCATCAAGCTTACAAGAATAAGTGGCTGTGATCTTGTCCCATGTAATGGTGTTCCAAAATTGTTGTAGGTAAATGGAAGGGATCGTGCATTGCTTGGTCAAGGCACTGAAGAAGTTAGTGTTTTTCAGAATATCAATAGCAACCACGAAGATTGGATTTGGTTGAGTTCTTTCCATGTCCACATAGCAGTTGCTTTTGCCTATCTCTACCCATTTATCTTCGGAAAAATTTCGTTTCTGCAGAAGCGTGGGTGGAGCAAAAGTAGCAAGGTTCTCGAGAAGAGGTTGTGTGCGCCATTGAAATTGGTAGAATCACACATATACGACAACGATGATTCGAGAGCATGTTAGGTTAGACATGGTTAGCTAAACAACCTTAATGCAACCTCATGACATAAGCACAATGATTAGCATACATGACAGATTAACAAAAAGCAGATTGATATACTCAGAAAATAGGTTAAGTTGTTTTAGTAAATCTCAGAGTAACAAATCACTTTGACAAGGTTTTCTAAAGACAAGTTGCTTGAGCAAAATTGTTAAAACTAAATTGCTTTAATAGGATTTCATGAGACAAGTCGCTATAATGGAAGTTTTATAACAAGTCGCTTAATCAATTTTTCAAGTCAAGTAGCTTCAAGAGAAACCAGATACAAGTCGCTAAAAGTGTTATAGCAAGTCGCTATGATCAATTTGTCAAGACAAATCACTTCAAATAAAACCAGAGACAAGTCGCTACCATGAAAATATTATAGCAAGTCGCTTTAATCAACTTGTCAAGACAAGTCGCTATAAGAAAAACCAGTGACAAGTCGCCTTTGTGAAAATGTTTTAGCAAGTCGCTAATTTGTCAAGACAAGTCGCTTTCTTTTTTTTTAAATACAAGGATAAGTCGCTACCAAACAGTAGCTACAAGTATCACCCAATTGTATAACAAGTCGCTATTAAGAATGTCTAAAGTAATGACAACTCGCCATCAAGATTATACGAGACAACTCGCCACTAAGAACATCCTTCTGTATGACAAGTCGCCAACAAGAACATGTGATGACATAAACATAAAACATCAACCCAACCAACAAATACATCCACAACAAAGACACAATCAAATCGCTACAATGATCAAATACAATCACGCCACAAGCACAAACATAAACAGATAACCTCAACCCAACAAACTCATACGAATATTACAACAATACGCGCAAGGACAACCATTTAAACACACAAATGCACCATCAAGTCGACCCCAGCGAACCCTAACTACAACCAATTTAATATCAAGTACTCCCATTAAACAAAGCCATTAACAAACCTAGACAAGGGATCAATTGTCGAAGGTAAATCGCTCGGTGGAATCTGTTAATAGAGTTGCGTTAGAGAAGGTATTAAATATAAAGGATTCAAATCAAAAACATTAAAATCAACCTACCACACTTAAATCGCTGCAAGACCGGTCACGTGAGAGAAAGAGATAGTATTTGGGATTTGGAATTTTTTTTTCAAGTGTGACAAGTCGCTAGGGCATTAAGTACTGTTTTCAGGTTTCACAAAATGACACCTTCAGTCCTTGTATTTTTCCTAATTGAGACAACTCGCTAGCTAGAGGTTATCATATGTGAGACAAGTCGCTAGGGCTTAAGTACTTTTCCAAGTTTCAAAAATTGACACATTCAGTCCCTGTATTTGGCCTAATTTAAACAACTCGCTAGCTAGAGGTTATGCAATGTAAGACAAGTCGCTACACCTGATTAAGACAAGTCGCTACAGTTTAAGTCCCATTCTCAATTTTTAATAAATGACACATTTGGTCCTTGCATTATGACTAATGGAGACAAATCGCTACCTATCTTATTATCACACATAAATTTGTACTATTGACACTTTCAGCCCTTGTACTTAACAAATTGCATGCAGATACGGTGGATAAGTGACATTCATGTCAAGAATATGACAAGTACCATATAAAACATACAGTGGACAAACCATCTAGCACAATGTACATAACGAACCATGACTTAGTCATACCACGTAAAGATACATGCAGCAGCAAACAAGCAAGCACATTACATATATCAAATACTCATGCAGAGACAAGTTGAAAAATTCTCCCCCTCAATCAATGTCACGAATTAAGAGTGAGTGAACATAGATTGAAATACAACCCCTCGTTTTAAAATAGAATATATCATCTGTTCGAACTTCATCTACGGACCCGTATCATTATTGAATGACATTTCTAGGACCGTAGATGTTATCGATAACAAGAGATACATATGTTATTAGATTTTGAAGATTTAATTTTAATTAATTAAAAAAAAACTAAATTTTTTTTTAAACAAATGTAGATTAATATGTACAATTAATGAGAACAGTCTGATTCAAGTCGAGCAGTCAGTCAAAGCGAGATACATCATTTCGACAAGCTACAATTCCGAGTGGCAGTCTTCATTTATGTAGGAAAAAGTCATGATGTTCATGATTGAATTGAGCATTGTACGAAAAAAGGCGAGGACACTTTGCACTAATAGCACATGTAGTATTTCAAATAGATGGGTTAGTGACAGTGTATCCTCATTTTGGATCTTTGTCTGATCTAGGGTATCATTAATAGAAATCCCTTTAAGTTCAACATTCTTGAAGATTTTACCTGTGGGCATCCACTTAAGATAAGATCTAGGTGAGTAAGTCCGTTTGGATCCTGTGAACTTAAATAATCTACCAGTAGGGATCCACTTAAAGCAACTGCTAACAGATTTAGATGTAACCATTTCCCTATTCTGAGCATTGGTCCTTTTGCAATTTGTTTATTTCTTAGGGGATTGGTCAGGCAATTGATGCTTCTTATATGGACTAGATGATCTTCTTATATTCCAGATCTTAGAGCTTCGAACATTAAGCTGGGGATTGTTATTCATCATATCGGAATGAATTAGTGAAGAGACTAGTTTTGACAAAACTATATTCTCATCAACTTGGGAGGCAAGCTTAGATTTCGATGGTTTAAACCTTTATGTTTTAAATGCATTGGGCTGCCTAACTATAGCTCGTTCTGTATTATTCAGTACAATTGGCTTACCCAAGGTCGATGGTTTTGCAAACTTAGTGTTCACCCTATTTCCAATAGTTTTCCTAAGCTCATTTTTTAAGGCAACAATGGTGAAGCTCTTATCCTGAATTTGGACTTTGAGGGCATCAATGTCTGCCAACAAGGAGTTAGTTTGATCTAACAACTTGGCATTGTTCTCTAATAAGTTCTTCCTCAAGGACTCATTTTCTCTTAGTAGCTTGGACACACATAAAGCCAATTCATCATTCCTAGATTTAAATGGATCACTCACCTCATAGTTAGGATTGTTTATCCCTGAATTACGTTTCTTATGCAGATCTGAGAGTTGTAATTTCAGATTACATATGGTTGAGTCTTTGTCCAGAATCTCAGTTTTTAACTGGTTAATTTCAAAAAATTCTCGAAATTCTGGGAATTCCGGATTTATACAAGGTTTTATATCAATAAAACTTTCTTCTCTTTGTTGTATTGCAATTTCTAAGGAAATACAATGTTTTTCAAGAATTGAGTATTTGTTTGAAAGTTCATCAAAAACCCTTTTTCAACCATTTCATTTGTTTTAAAGATTCTAGACTCAGTCTCAACCAAGAACCATTTATCAACATCATGTTCAGAATTAGGATCATTTTGTTTAGGTACATTGGCAGATGCATTATGATGATTAGTTAAGGGTACCTCATTAGTCGGTCTGATATTTGCATTCACATCATGCATAACAAGAGTCAACGAGCTGTTTGTTTCAAGCTTATCGACTCGAGCCTCTGTATTCGATACAACCGGTTTCATCATCCTTTGTTGTGCGATATTCGCATTCATCACCCGACATTTCAAGCGAACCATTACCCGACTTATCACAACTTTCACTTGATTTCACCTGACACTCATTCAAATTATCATCCTCTTGGCGACTTCCTTATGTACTTTTCCACATTATCCATAAGTTGGATAAATGTATTGATGAAATCATGAATTTCCATTCTAGTATGTTTCTTGAAGGAAATTCGATCGTCGTGTTGATCGAAGTCTGCGGAATATTCCCCATTGACAAATGGCTGAAATTGGTTGTGGATTACCTAAAGTGCAGCTTTGGAATCATCCTTTAATACCTTTCTTTTGGTAATTTGAAGCTTTAGTTGTTCTACGTTCAGCAGTAAGGTTCTTGTCAATGTAGATAAGTCCCGGCGAAGAAGAGCACTACATGTTCGATCCCGGTTGTTGATAACAGATGTATGAGGTGCAGATGGAGAAGTTGATAAGGCTCAATGCTGCATTCCATTTGCTTTGCATCATGTATCATTAACAAGTGTGGTTCATTGAAATTTGACTCAGAATGTGAAATGTTTTGATCATAATTTGCTGAATCAATCATGGTTAAACTTTCAGAGTAGCAAACAGTTTCTTTGTTCTGTGAGGTATCATAGAGTTCGACCACTTTGGAGATTAAAGGGTCAGTGGTGTAAGTCATTGTGTTGATGGATATTAGGCACAAGTCGCTTGCATTAATTCACCAAGTCGCTAAATATCATTGAGACAAGTCGCTTCACACACAAGTCGCTAGATATTCAAGTCGCTAGATTGACATTGTTGGTGAGACACAAATCGCTATAGGTACAAGTCGCTAGATCCAAATTGTCAGATGTACAAGTCGCTAACGTAAAAACTCGCTAAGTGAGCAAGTCGCTAAGGAACAACTCACTAGACAGAACAATACAACCACTAGTTTGTCCTTTTTGTCGTTTTGTCTCAAGAGACAAGTCGCTAGTGCTCAAGTCGCTACCACAACAACGACAAGTCGCTGAATAATAACGATACAAGTCGCTACAAAGATTATTATTCCGAGACTCAAGTCGCTAGCGAGAAAAGTTCAAACACAACAATTTTCAATCCAAAACTAACCCAACCACAGTGATTCAAGTTTTCCAAATCAAAACCCAAGCACTTACAATGATTCTAAACACGAAAGTACAATCAAAATTCAAACTTTAACACAAGAAATGATCCAAATGATGCAAATACCACAAAAATTTTTCAAACCCAAAAACCATATAAAACAACTAGAAATCCAAGAACATGTAAGAGAGATGATCAAACCATGGCTCTTGATACCATTTGTAACATATTGGATTTCACAAACACATCAATACATAATAAATATGGGTGTATTAATATATGGTTTTAGAGAGAGAAAGTAGGATATTCTAGTGAGAGAAATACATGCAAGGTTAGATTCCAAATGAACATCCAAACCTCTCCCTTGTGGGGAGAGGGCTATTTATACATAGTAATACGCCCTCCTTCGGGCTATGGATCAGGCATACAATGGGTAAAGACCCGTCCTTCCTCCACAGTATTGCACTAGACTAAACTACGCTAATAACTAACTAACAAATAACGTAATAAATGATATGTCTACGAGCTAACTTAAGCTAGATTATATTTGGGGTGACCGATGCTTCACAATAGAATTTCCAATTCCTAACACCAACTAATCGATTTTTTAGCGTGATAAATCTTAGCTTTTAGCTCATTTTTGTAGTAAATTTGCATTTTTTTAACTAACTAGCATACATGTATGTATAATTGTAGCCCAATTATGATGAGTGCTGGAGAACTAGAAAGTGGAAATGCAGGAGAACCAGTAAAGTTGATCACACAAAGTTACTGTGATGCCGCTGACATCATCAAAAAGGGGAATTGCATGCCCTCTTTATCAACGATCTCGATGCAGGAGCAGGAAGATGGGTGGAACCACACAATACATTGTCAACAACGAAATGGGCAAATGCATCCCTCATGAACATTGCTCTAAATTTCTAAAACAAGTAGGTAACACTCACAACATAATATTTGTATTTTCTACTGTCAAACTTACTTTGTTCCATTTTATTTTGGTTTTGAGCCACAGGCCACACTCCATACTTATCTTAGTCTTTTAGGGTCAACATATGTACTTCATAAAGCAATACCGTATGATTACATATTTTTTATAAGTAATACCGTATGATCGAAACACCTTAAAGCCACCTAATACTTACCAGAAAACAAGAAAACCACTTTTACATTACAAAAGGTCAAGTGCTGATGGTGGCATCAAATGCTCTCCTTTCCGCACAACACCATTATCAAAATAGTGCGAGCCTTTTGGGTAGAGAGAATCCTAAGAACCAAAAAAGAAGTATCAAAGATATTTGCATATGTTACTATCTGATAATGTAATCAGTTCATGTAAATTTGGTGAGTGATTTGGTGTTGTTTTAAATGCCTATTGATCTACTGACATTACTGTGTTATTAGCTTTATATGAATATTTGTTGTCGGTAGAAAATGCTATGACGTATTTTCTTTATATAGTACAATGCAGAGATGTGCCGAAACCACATACAGCATTTTCAAATAGCTTATACTAACTCAATGATAATTGATACTGTTAGGTTCCCATATATGCAACACAAGCATCAATAGAAGAAATAGATGAAGAGATAGATCGGTTGAACAATAAACCAAACACACACACACGTTAGACTAAGGATGGTTATGCGTAGGAGTATGAATGAGAGAAAATATTGAACAACCAACCCTCAAGTGAGGATTATAAAAAGGTATTTATAGGAGGGAAGCTAGGGCAACACTCCTAGTTCCCATCCTTTTCCTTATTGGACTAGGCCTAGGCTTATGGGCCTTCTACATAAGCCTAAGGCTAATTACTAACATAAAGGCCATATTAAGCTAACTATTACATATGAATTACTAACACTTGATTTAGGTTTAGGAGTGATTCCAACAATCTCCCCCTAAGTGTTGGTGATGAATGAATATGAACAGTGAAGGCGTTGATGTAATAGTAGCTTTGGCGTTCTTCGACATTCTTCTTTCTTGTGAGAAGGATTGCCTTGATTTGAACAATCTCTCCATGTAGAGAATTGTTTTCTTTAAACAGATTACCTTTGGCGCATCTTTATCTTTGTTCTTAGATCATTGTTCTTTTGTGATGAGAGTGATAGTATGTTGTTGTTGTCTCCATGCGCATCAATTCCGCCTCAGTGCCTTGTGCTCCGGTGTCTCCAAGTCATTCTTCAACATGCCACACGCTTTTTGATGTTGGATTTCAGTACTGATGAAGTTCTTTAAGTCTTTAACTTTGTAGATTCTTTGGTTTGGCGAAGAATCATTCGACTTTGTGTTGCTTTTAGTTAGAACTTCCATTAGTGATGATGTTGGCATGATGAAGAATCACGATCGTTCCGCTCGAGCTTCCATAAGAGGAAAACATGAAAACGTTAGTAATAAGCTTATACCGCACTTACAAGTTTGAACTTCGAGAGTGTTAACAGACATAGTGTGAAAACACGGCTCTAATTCTCACAAAGGCCGTTCTGAACCGAGTCCCACAAGTGAGATAACACGATGTACCGGCAGTACATCTACGGTTCAAATGAGTCGAGGTACACGCGAAGCATCACCTCTGACGTATCAGACCGTTTGAGACACACTAAGCGTAATCCACGGGAGTTACCGAAGTGGCGTCTTTGTCGGGCGCCGTTAGATGTTGACCACGGGAGTTTCCATTCAAACACTGAGGATCACAATTGTGAACCTCTCATAAATGTTCTCGACAGATTGCTAAGATCTGTGAAGGACTCGATAACGCATCACCGATGTTCTTATTGTTGAACATCAAGTGATGAAATGTCAAGTGTACCTAAGAGATCTTTTGATGAATCTCGTGGCTCTAGACTCAATAGTGCGTTTTGGTTTTCCCCGGCGGAGACTAGGAGAGGTCTCCTTCTTCAATACCGATCTCTAAGAGAAAGTCGATAGTTTACGTAGGGTTCCCGTGAGAATGAAACAAGCTTTTTGAGAGAAACTTGAGTGACTAAGAAGGTTTAGTGGATGCGCCACCGTCCATGACGACTTTTAATCTTCAATACCTGTCATCTAGTGACAACCAAGGTATATAATTGAACCCTGTCTTCCCTAAGTTGAATAATCTGGAGGGCTATTTCTTTTCACCCTTTTCTTTACATTACTTTTTAATTCTTCAACTCCTTCTTTCTCCGATTCTCATTTTATCCTTTTATAATCATACATAAGGACTTCTAATTCTAACTATTGGTAGTGTCCTTGGTAGATCCTCCGACTCTGGCGGATCATAGGACAATTATTCCTAACCTTAATCACCTTATAACTCCATTGCCATAAAACCATTTACATGAAAATCTCTTAAAGTGTTTATGAATGAAAACATTTTGTACCACTGTAAGAGTTTGATCTTTACAAAAATACACCCTCCACATGTGCTTAAGAGTTTTGTGAGATGCGCACAATAGGAAAAGCGTGCACTTTTGAACGACGACTCAAGATAGACAATCCCTTGCGAGACACGATTACGTTGTATAGTTAAAGAGATACATTGTCAACTTTTAGGTGACAACTAGCTCTAATAACTACCTTGAAGATGTGGACAACCCCGAAGGTTGTCAAACCCGTCAAAGTTCATGTCTATCAAGAGCTTCTCGAATAGGTACAATTTACTTGGATAAGTCTTGAAGACAAATCTTTTCAATGTATGTTGTTCAGTTCAGTCAATTCATGGGTTAACGTCTTTTCACATGAGAATTCATGAGCAAAACACAACATATTTCTTATCACGTATTTTTCTCCCCCTCAAAAATGGCATATCAATGTTATTTTTGAAGAAATGTTGAGAATAAATATGACCATTTTGAGTTTTGTGTGAAGATAACCACTGTGAACAGTTTGTGAACAAAGATTTTGAGTCAAATACTCCCCTTCAACGAGTGATATAAACGTTTAAGGTTTTGAAAATCATAAGGGGAAGTACTTGTTATTTTGAGCAAAACCTTGAAAAGTGAAAGGTTTGATAGGTTTTACTCAAAAGTAAGAAGCTTTCGCTCCTTTTATAAGATTGTGGCAATCAAGCTACTACGGGTCCTTTCTTGACAAGAACGGGTTGTACACTGTTATGTGTGCACAAGCAATAGACATATAAATCACACATCCAAAATATTATGAAATAGAAGCGTTCAAGGGGTACCGGAAGTCCATCAATGTTTCCGTGAATCTGGCGTTGATAGCGGCGAGAGCAATCACGGGAGGACCGCCTACAAAGCTTCCTGTCTCCGAACTGATCCCTTCGATACAACCTTTCATCAATCATGGTGATGATCGTCTTCACATCCCTTCTTTCCTTAGAATTCCATTGCTTTTTAGACCCAATTCCTTCATGAATATCCTTCAACCTATAAGGTAATCCGTCCCTAACCTTCTTCAATGTGTGATCCCCAAACTTGTGAAGATCTCTACATCATCAAGCGGTTGCGTTCAGTGTTTCACTAAGGTAAACCACTCGAATGGTTGGATGAGTGTATATTGTGAAAAGCCGGTTGATGTCGGGAAGATCTAGCTGAGGTGGAGCGAAGTTGACACGGTCCGATATGATTCAACTGCAAGCTGGAGATCTTCTACACGTTCTTTGATGACTATGCGTCTGATGAAGACAAGCAAGGAATTGATGAATTCACGCTTGTACTTCGCGTTGAAAATTGTCTCATGCGACCACGTACATTTGGCAAGTTACATGTCTTCAATGTCGTTGAGAGACAAATTCTCAAAGTCCGCTTCAGAGAATGCATAATTTCTTTCGTCTTGCCTTTTGACCACAATATTCTTGAGAAAAGTGTAGTCCCATTTGGACGAAAGGTCAACATGTTTGATGGCAACGATATTCTTAGTATTGAACACTTCATGTTGAGACTTGAACTGGCGCTTCGTAGTAGATTCGGCGTTCGCCAATGGTGAATCCCATACATCACGGTCATACTCTTCCACATTGTTGGAGAACATGTGGTTAGCTCTTTCTCGATGGCTATACTGCTTAGAGTGTATGGCTGCCCGGAGATGGAAGTGTCGATGATGTAGCGTATTTCTTTGAACCATCGCCACCGTGTAGAAGAAATTCCAAGTCTTTGTTGAAGAAATATCTGAATGGAATCCTAGGCTGATCTGCTTGGCCAATTTTTGGTAGAGGTTTGGACCAGTCGGTGTAATATGGAGGATTGTCCCGTTTGGTGAAGTCGATGTTTGCTTCGGGGTTGAGCCAATCCATGTTGTTAGACATGGATCGTGCTATATTATCAAGGTGATACTCAACTTCTATAGCACTTTCCGAGCTATCTTTGAGAAGTTGAAATGCTTCATTCTTGATTCGCTTCAACTCGGATTTCGTCATCTTCTTCACACGAATTTTTCTTGCGAAGTTTCGCATGCTCCAATGTACTACATTCGTAACCTCTTGACCTTCGATGGGTAGGAGTGGAATCAACAAGCTTGAGAACCATTCAAATTCAGTGTTATCCTCGTCCGACCATGATAAGACGTCAGGTCATAGCGCTTCTTCTTCTTTTTCTTAGGCTAGAGGAGGATTCGGTTTCTTGGCGTGTCGTCGGAGAGATGGGTTGTTGTAGGGGCTTAGGGATTTCCTCATCGTCACCACCCGTATACTCAAAGTGATCACCGGTTTTCTGAGTGCAGGGTGGTGTCTTGGAATCTGAGGTTTTCGCTTAAAGAGCGAGGAGGGATCTTTGTTGAGTGGAGTCCTTTGGGGTGGAGGTTGCATTGAGTATTGAATGGAGGATGATTCACCAGACTTCTTCGTGCGTTTGGGCTCGTTATCCTTATCCCGATCTTTGTCTTCGTCGTCTCTTGAACGTTTAGGCCTTACGACTTCTTCTCACGAATGCTGACTGAGTTGGTATTCCAACAATGCTTCAAACAATTTAGCCGTGGGAGGAAAAAGTTGTAGAGCGTTCGACATTTGAGCTACTAGCGGTTCACCAATTCATCATCTGAGAAGATTGTGGATTCAACAGGATTGATGCTCAAATTCATTGGAGTTGATTTCATGGCTTGTTTGGCGGATGTAAGAGATTCGGATAAAGTTGTGCGGTATACATCTCCTTTGTCAGTTTAGGAATGACTTCCATAAGGAACTTGTGAGAGTATCCTTTGATCATCTCGTCCATTCTTCCTTGAAGATCATCTTTCATGAGCTTCTGGACATACTCCCGTTCAACTTGCATCTTGTCTTGCTCATCATGAAGATCTGTATGCACGGTCGCAAGAAAATCTAACTTCTTCTTTGTAATATTTTCTCTCGACTGTTTGACAGCTTTAGCGATTCGTGACTTTGCATGAGACATCCAAGAGGTTGGCTTCTTCTTGATCGGATGTGGATCGGTTGTTCTTTGATGGTGGTAGTGAAGAGTGAGAAGATGAATCTGATGATGATGAGATATGAGGAGACTCGTGTCCTTTGGTGGCTTAGAAGTTTCTTCCTTTGAACGTGGAGACTATCTAGAAGAAACTTATCATACTCAACGTCTTCTTCATTTCCGACTTAGCTTTTCATCGGCTTTGGCTTTAGGCTGCTTACGCATCGACTTTTTCCTTCTAACTTCTCGGTTCGGTTCTTCAATGTTGTAATCAATAGAATCTTCCACTCGCTTCTGTTGTTGCTCAAGAGTGGTGGCACCAGATCCCTTATCGGGTCGATTAACCGCATCAGGATTTGGTGTAGGTTGAACTCCACCACTTGATCCTCCGAGGCCACCCATTTGATCTTTAGCAAATTCTTTTGCAACGTGTTGGAGTCTAAGTAATTTAAACTTCTTCCTGTAACTGGCGTCCAGTTGCTCTTCTTCTGAACTTTCTTCTTCTTGTTGCTCAATGACTGGAGTCTTCCCTTTGCTTAGTGTTCACCTGGTGGATGGGAGGTTTAGGTACCGTTGTAGTGTCATCTTTAGCGGATTTGAGTAGAAAATCTCTTCATCTGATGCGATTACCTCCGAGTCCTCGTCTGTTAGCTTTCTTTGCGGTTTAGGCTTAAATGGGAATAGGAACAACTTCCTTGGCGAACTGTCCTCTTACGTGGAGGATTCCTCACGGGGAACTTCCTTTGACTTTCGGTGCTTGCTGCACTTCCCGCACTTCCTCTTACGGTTTTCTTGTAGGCGCAGGAAGATTTTTCATCAAGAAAACTAACTTTGTTCTTTTCTCACTACGGTACCTTTTATAAGAGTAGAGCTTTTGAGTTCATCGAGAAGATGATCCGGCAACACAGACACCTTGTTTCTTGGTAGTTGACTCCTTAAATCATTTGTAAGAGTGGGTTCAGACAACATGTCGAGATTGTCGGGGTCATTGATTCTTTTGGGAATATCTAGGTTATACCCAAGTGCTCTCTGGATCAACAGTTTAGTAAGGAATCTTTGAGCCAAGCTTTTTGAGGAATGTTATCATGTCATCCCAAATCAGAGCTTCAACTTCGATGTGCTTCATGTTGATCAGAGCCCAAAAGATTTGCAGTTCCATGAGCTTGGGATGCTCATAGTATTGTCATGACCGAAATGGATTTTGTGATGATGATATAAAGGGTTCTCCAAGGCTGAAGATGTTCTTGAGATCCACGTGAGAATGCTTAATGATAACCCTGAAGCTTAAATGTACCCAATATTAATCAAAAATTGTAGAACCGTCTCTTGATAGGTGCGTGAGAGAATTCAATTGGTATGATGTCGGGAATGAGGAGAAACAACCCTTAAGTCTGCAGGAGGTGATGGTGAGTTGCTTGTGATTGAGCGTCACCGTCCACAAAGCATTTTGACCTTTGACCATCGCATTGTATTCCGGAATTGCTGTATGTAGATCTCGAACAGTGGCGAGTTGGTGAGCATGTTCGATAGGGATGATTCTTCGAATATCCACTTCAATGAGACAAGAAGATTCGAGCGGTGAAAGTTTCAAAGTCAACTCTGATATTGTTCTTTCCAATCTTCATTGGATAGCCATGTGGGAAGATATCAGCAATGGTGAGGACATTTGGTGCATCCATATGTAGTTGAGCTTCCATGTCGTGATCTGAAATACATTTAGCCAAAAGAACCAACATATTGAAAGACATAATGTTAGTCAACAGAAGGTTTTACTGTCTACTTATTGAATGATATATGTCAATGATTGTTATGAGTCCAACGTCACTTGTTTGTTTAATAGTCCAATGATGTCGAGAGAAGTTTCATGAGTTAGTTAACTTTAAGTTTTAAAGTTTATGTTATCACTTATTTTTCACAACATATTAAACGTTTAAGTTTATTAGTGACATTTATTGGTTTCGTGACGTTATGATTTATTTATTTACAAGTTTGCACGCGTAACAATTCATAATGAAGGTTTGATCAAGGCTTAGGCGTAGAAATGGTAGCTTATGCGTAAGCAGGAGAAGTATACGTGAGCGCAGAAAAGCTTATGCATAGGATCCTGACTTACGCGTAGGAAAAGGGGACCTTATGCGTAGAGCTTACGCGTAAGCGCATATAACACCTTACGCTGTAAGGCTTACTCGTAAGAGTAGACCTTATGCGTAGTGGTCATTGTTTACGCATATCCTTCACAGGATACGCGTAGTCCCTTTGTAGAACCTTAGGCGCGCTTCACGGCGTAAGATTTCTCTTACGCATAACCTTCTACGCGTAAGGTGATCCTTATGCGTGGATTGCTAATGACCTTGATTCTGAATTTTACGTGTAGCGGACACGAAATAAAGTCATCATATCAACAATATTAACACATACATCCATTCTATAACAGATCATGGCATGAAAACTTATTAAACAGTTTCAGCAGTAAGATTACTTACGCGTAGTCTTAAACCCTAGTTTCAAGAATTACGCATAAGAAATCTAACCATGGAAATAGCATCAAACTTATTCTGGTGGTTCTTAGATGTCATGTGAGTGTTATGGCCAAGTTTTAACATCCAACTCTCAATGAATCAAAAATACCCAAACGTGAAGAACATAAACCCTAATATCTAATTATCAAACAATTATTGTTTCTGGGTTAATTCTAAACACAGATATGATCAATTCACTATAATAACAACATCACACAACAATATTTTTGACCAAAACCATTCACATTTGAAAACACCCAAAACGACTCATGAACCCTAATTTTGAAAAACAATCAATTCGTGTTTCTGGGTGGATTTTGAGGATAAACATAGTATCATTGATATTAAAGAAACGTTTTGACCCATTTACCTTAACCTCAAACACATAAACATGATCATGTGTTCTTACGCGTATGCGTATAACACAAAATCAACCATATGCGTAAATTTAACCGTTGGATTCGTTTGAAAATCAAAACCCATGTTTAAAAACGTGTTACAAACACAAAATCACTTACAGATTGATGATCAAAACTTCTGATTTGTTGAACGATTATTATGCGTAGGATGAGTTTGGTGTGTGTAATAAATGTGAAGTGAAAAGGTTAGGTGGGGAGTTTTATTAAAATAACTTTCAGCTTTTGACAATATTAGCCCCTCCACCTTTTCCATTTTCATCCAAAGCCTTTTTAACTTCCATTTTGGTTACCAAACGAAATATTTTAAGACAGAAACTTAACGACACTCCCCTTTGACTTAAGAAATAATGAAAGGTTATAAATTTTAGTCCGAGGAGTGTCAGTGAACCAGAAATGTAACCACCATTTTAAAGAAACAACCGGAATAGGATAACATGCAAGTACACAGTTATTTTGAAACAGTTAAGTATTTATTTTCTCCCCCTCAACACTTGATCGGAAAAATACTGAATTTTGAAAGATTTGAGTGTTGACGGAAGAGTTGTACTTGCCATGTTAAAAGAAATATAGATAGAAAAATATTTTTGTTGTTTTATCTGTTTTTATATTTTTGTATTTTGTTTTTGAAAAATATTTACAAAAGAGGTTTTGGTGTTTGATAGTTTTAAGAATGTTTTAAGAGTTCATCCAGTTCCTCTTGAGTCAAACACGCATACCAATTGGTGGACCAACTCATTAAACCTTGTAGGAGCTAAGGCTTTGGTGAGAAGATCGCCAATTGGTATTCTTACCCACGAAATATAATTCAACGGTACCTGCTTCCACGTGGTCCTTGATGAAATGATATCGAAGATCGATGTGCTTTGATTTGGAATGTTGAACTGAGTTGCACGAGATCGCAATAGCACTCCGATTGTCGCGATTACATCGGGATTCTGTCAAATACGTAACCATAGTCTTTAAGTTGTGTTCTCATCCAAATGACTTGAGCACAACATGCGACATGGCTACATATTGCTTGGTTGAGGACGGCGATGTACAATCCTGCTTCTTCGATTGCCATGACACCATTTTATCACCAAGAAATTGTAGAGCTCATGAAGTACTTTTACGTGAATCTAAGCATCCTGCGTGGTCAGCGTCTGAAAAGCTATTAGTTCAAAACCAGAATCCTTCGGATACCAGATCCCCAAATTAATGGTTCCCTTGATGTATGGGAGGATTCTTTTAGCCTCAGAGAGGTGGGTTTCATTGGTCGCGACGATAGCGGGAGCAAAGATAAACGGCAAAGACAATATCGGTCTGTTGGTATTAGATACATGAGAGATCCAATAATACTTCGGTATTTGGTACGGTCAACCAATTTCCCATGCAAATCGGTGTCCGACTTCTTGGTATGTGACATTGGTGTGGCATAAGTATCACAAGTATTCATTCAGAATTTGTTCAGAATTTCAAGGGCATATTTGGGTGACTCAAGAAAATACTACGTGGTGATTGATGAACTTGTAGTCCTAGAAAGAACGTAAGTTCACCCATCATGGACATTTCAAAATGTTTCTTCATTAGTTTTTCAAAATCGATTCAGTACTTTTTATGAGTTGACCCAAAAATGATGTCATCCACATAAATTTGAAGAATTAAAATATGTTGCCCATGATATTGTATAAAAAGAGTTGGGTCGACCGAACCTTTGGTAAAATTATTGGCAATGAGGAAAGATGATAGCTTATCATACCATGCCCGAGGAGCTTGTTTGAGACCATATAGAGCTTTGTTCAGTTTGTAGACATGGTTGAGCGGGATCAACGAATCCTTCGGGCGGTGACATAAATTGTTTCTTTCGGTTGACCATTGAAAGCGGTTTTGACGTCCATCGAAAGACCGTTATGTTCATATTAGCTGCGAATGCGGAAATATCCGAGCGACCTCAAGGACGAGCAACGAGCAAATGATTCTTAAAATTCAATACCTCTTCTGTCTATAACCCTTAGCCGCAGGCGTGACTTGTTTCGATAACGTTCCTTCAACATCAATTTGTTTTTCCAAATCCATTTTAGACCAATGACGTAGACCCTGTTGGTCTTTCAACCAGTTCCCATACTTCAAGACGTTTGAATTGGTTGAGTTCTTCTTTCATGGATTCAATCCAGGTTATCTTTTGTCATTGCATCCTTAATGTTTTGGGTTGGGTTTGGCCAGACGGTGAGTGCATAAATGCAATGTTCACCGTCTGTGAAGAGCGTTGTCTCTGCTGGCGGTTGATCGGGTTGCCAATAATATTTTCAAGAGGATGGTCTTTTGTCCATCTATGTGTAGAGGGTTGATGTTGGTATACGTTGTGCAGATTTTGAGGATTCAAATGGCTTGTTGATGATTCCGCGACATCAGATGCAGCAGTTTCATTAGCAAACGGGTTAAAGAACGCATTTGGATCAAAATCTGCATGTGGGGTACTTCATTCAGAACATCATCAGCCGGTTCATCATTGTTGGAAGTGGTTTGTTCAACTGTTGTAGTAGAGTCAACAGGTGGTGCATCTTCAACAGTAGTTGTTGTAGCAGGTGTATCAGGTATTAGAGTATTATCGGGTTGAGCGTGAAACAATGCGGATACACACGGAGCACGTTTATCAATATCGTCACTAAACAGAGGATCAAATAGTCTTTCCATTTGTTGATGAGTAAGCTGAGGGCTTGTTTGGTGATGATGGGGTTTGGGGAAGTTTAAACGGTTGTGACGGGTTCCAAGTGTTATACTCGAAGCCATTTCATAAGTTCATAAAATTAGCATGAATCGTTTCCATAACATGCTTTGTCCGACGATTCCAGATCCGGTAACCTTTAGAATTCTCACAATATTCAATAAAGACTCCAATGTCAGCTTTGGCTTTGAGCTTTCCAAAGTCATCACGATCATTATTTGGATAGCACAGAGATCCAAATACATGAAAGTGTTTGAGATTCGGTTTACGGTTGTGGATAAGCTCAAATGGTGTTTTGTTGTGGCGTTTTGTAATCATTGAGCGGTTCGAGTGTAGCATGCGGTTGAGACGACTTCACACAAGTAATGTGGATGTGTAGCATTGATTAACATCGTTCGCGGACTTCCACTAACGTACGATTTCGTCTTTCAACAACTCCGTTTTGTTATGGTGTGCGGGCAATAGATGTTTGATGCTCAATTCCCACTTTCTCATAATATTCCCGAAGAGTTTGATTCACAAATTCAGTTCCTTTGTCCGTTCGAATTTGTCGGACGGTGTTCCGGAGTTGAATTTGAATTTTTGTGAGAAAGGTGATGATCATCTATGGAGCTTGGTCTTTACTTCGAAGAAAATAAACCCAAGTCCATCTTGAGTAGTCATCAACAATTACCAAGATGTAGCGTTTGCCATTAATCGTCTGCACGCGCATTGGACCACACAAATCCATGTGAAGAAGATGAAGCACATCTTTGAGAGCGTGTTCCACCTTTGAAGAAAAATGAGCACGAGTGCTTTTCCCTTGTTCACAAGTTGAGCATAGGTGATCTTTAGAATACACGAGATCGTGGGAGACCTTCAACAAGTTTGTGTCGAGCAACGTTGATGATGGTTTGAAAGTTTAGATGTGAGAGCCAACGGTGCCATAGCCAAGATTTTGTAGATGTAGCCTTTGATAGTAGACAAATGGGAGATGAAGCAATCATGTGTTGCATGGAGATAGTGTAGAAGACCGGATGAGCGTTGGCGAGACATAAGATCATTTCCTTGTAGATCACGAATGAAACAAGTTTTCTCCTGGCGACTTCCAAGTCTCCATCACAAAATTGACCAACAGAAAAAGATTGTGACCGAGGCCTTCCACATAATAAACCCCGCTAATTTCGATGTTGCCATTAATGTAATCTCCGTAGCCCATGATAGCTGCGAAGTAATCATTCCCGAATCGGCAGTGCCAATGAACTTTGAAACAAAGTTTGATAACAGTTTAAGATTCCTGTCATGTGTCGGGAACATCCGCTATCAACAATCCAGAGAATGATTTGTATCACTGCATTACACACGGCGACACGGATGGAATAGAAGTAGATGTGGAACCCGAAATGTTAGAGGGTTCCAGGAGCGGTTATAGTAGAAATACACACATCAATAACTTTAGGCATCCATTTAAATCCTAGTGTGTTATATATCCATTTATGCCATCTCCAACTAGTATTTGCTTTAGTCTTAGTGAATGCACTAGGTGGTACTACATTCCTAGGAGGTGAAACCGGAGCTACTGAGGACATGCGTTTTCTAGAATCGAAGAGAGGCGGTTTACCAAGCAGACTTAGAAAGATTAGTGGGCCTAGAGGTATTCGATCCTTAGGATTCCGTAAACGAGAGATGATAGCTTTAGCAACACATTTGTCATGACAATCAGAATTCATACTTTTACGACAAATGACACAAGGTGCATCGGGCGAATATCAAAAGTACTTAAAGGTTTAGCATTCGTTACATCATCTGTGCCTATTACATTTGCCGGGCCTTAATATTTATAGTGGAAGAAACGTGAGTCTTATTCATAGTCCTAGGGTGTTCTTCTACTTCAACATTCTTTATTGTTCTTTTCTTAGGTCGCAACTTCCTATTCTTCCTTGTATTGCTCTTAGGCTGTGAAGTGCGGACGTTTGGAAAAGAGGCAACTATTCTGTTTCATAGAAGGAAGCACGTTTGCAACTTGTGATTTGGCAGTAGTGATTCTAGGTTCACGATTACTAAGTGTTACCGGTGCTATTCTCTTAAACACATGAGGCGGAAGTTGTTCATACTTTCCTAACATTTCCTTAACTTAAAATAGTGTGCACCAACTCTTGATTTTCGAGCGAAGATTTCAGAAAATTCATGACTTCTTTAGTGTATGCAAGATAATGATCAAGTTCATTGGATGCTTCAACACGAGTCTGTTAGAGTAAATCAAATATGACACCATATTCCTTTTTAACTTTTGTAAGTTCTTGTTCATATTTTGAGATTTGACACTTGAAAGACACGATTTGATCATCCAGTTGCTCAACTTTTGGATCGGAAGATTTTACCGCAAGGCGATTTTGTTTTGAAAAGCAAGTTGTTGATCATGAATATCTTTTTGACACCAATTAAGACGGCGTATTGCAGTTGAAAGCTCGTTTGACAATCGTTCATTTTCGACTTTTAAAGACTCGATGAAGCACATTATCAGTATTTTCAACAGTTTCCACAGAATCAACAGTATCGCGCAGATATAGAATCGGATGCATAAGGCAAAGAATGCAATAACACAACATTATAAATATCAGCACAGATAACATCTTCCAAGAGTCGATCAACATCTTTTCTCAATAATTTCTTTTTGCGTTTAATATTAGAAATCGATGTTTCGTTTTCTCAAAACCGCGTTTTCATGAGACCAAGTTCCTTGTGAAAATCCCTTTCCCAATATAGTGCAGAGTTTTTCAAATTTTTGACATGGGGTAAAATTCTTTTCTAAAAATATCTCGTTGTTCTCGTGCCCATGGCGAGGTAAAATGTTCAACTTTTATTTCAGAATGAAATTCAATCGCACGTTCCAAAAGTTTGATGTCAGATAAGAAAGTGTCGAAATATTTGATAACACGACAAATTTCGGCTTTAGTTTTTACTTCACTAAGTGAAGGAAAAGGACGATTATCTTGTGCACCATTGTGTTGGGGACTAACTGAAAACTAGTGTGACAATCAAAGGTGTGTTTGAAGTATCTTGTTGTGTGACAAAAGTTACGGCTTTCGAATAGTTAAATGGTTTATTATAAACGATATTTTCCATTTTTGACCGACTCTCGTCATCTACATCTAATTCCTCCATGAGATTATATTCCACAACAGTCATAATTGAATCATCAATTCTATGTTCTGCTGTAAACTGGGATTTGGTTTGAATGCTCGTGTGAAAACATAGGTTTGTATGTCGGCAAGATTGGTCCATATCCATTTTGATTTGGTTTGAAAGAAAACTTTTGAATCGTTGTGATTGATTCACCATGTTTATAAACAACATTTTTAAACTCTTTGATTTTGTTTTGTAAGTCGACAATTTCCTCAAGATGGTCATCTATTCGTTTCATTGAATGCTTTTTGTACTCGGAGAACTGTTTTTGACAAGTTAACAACTCAGCCTTGGCTTTTTAAGTGTCCAAAGTAAGAGCGTTAACTTGTTGTTTATGTTCATGTTTCATTTGTTCTATTTGAGACAACAAAGCATTCTTTGAAGCGGCTAGATCACAAATCTGTCGTTCCAAATATTTTTCATTTTGGTGTGATTTGGAAAAAGCGGCTTCAAAACCTTTTTCACGGTTTTCTTGAGTTTTGAAAAAATTGAGTTGTCGAATTAAGCAATCGTTATCCATGGTTAACAGTGCATTTTTCTCTTTTAATTTCGTGCAAATTTCCAAACGAGAATGTTGGTCTTTAATTAAGGTTAAGAGCTCAGTTTCTCTGTCAGACAAAAGCTCATTTTGTTCAACGTAAGTCTCAACATTATCATTATTTAGATCCTCAAATATAACCACGGAGTCAACTTGATTGTCAATATTAACCATAAGGTCATTTTGATCATCAAATATAACTACGGGATCTATTTGATAATCATCAGAATGAGATGTGGAGGACTCATGTTGAACACTCTGATCCTTGTCAGATAGAGAAAGTGGCGGAGATATCGGATCATTGATGATAATTGTTTGTTCGGTACCGAGACAAGCCGTCGGTGTCATACCGGGCTGTATCACTCATGTGTAGTGCTTGCATTTATGCCATCAACATCACTGCTGCATTAGCCTGCAAGTCCTCCATATCATCATCGAGAATCGCATCGCCATAAAGCTCTGTTACTTGTTGGTAAGAGTTCCACCAGCTTCATCCTTAAGAGCCAAGAGCAAAGCCTCTTTGAAATAAGCCTTGCCTCTTGTCCTCGGTTTAGGACATGCATTAGCCAGATGACCCTTCTCATTACGGTTATAGCATCGAAGACCATTAACCTCATTCTGAGCATTTCCTTGTTCAACCACTTGAGCCGCTTTCTTCTGCTGCGGAGCACCAATGTTATTCCTTCCCATAGCATTGAACCCTTGACCACCTCCCATCGGACGACCATAACCACGATTTTGAACTTCAACACGTCCATTGTTCACACAACGGCTGATTCCTTGTATTAGATGAAGAACGAATGCGATTGTTGGATTTGTTTGTATAACGTCCAAATGCTTTAGCAATCATCACAAATCCTTGTTGCAATTCATCGAAGGCATCGGAGTCCTCATCGGCTTCACTGTAAAGAGCTTGATCAGTGTTGTTGTTGTACGGAACCAATTGATTTTGTTGAGGTTGTTGCTGTGTGCGGATCGAAGGTTTGATGGTTGCATTTGTTTGAGGAGCGGGTTGAAGAGCTTGTTGAGGAGGAATATTTGTTTGAGCCCACAAAGCAAGTTGTTGATTGTCCCGGTGATGGTGAAGCAGTTTGACCACGGAGAATCCTTTCCTTATCAACTTCTTTTGGTGAGGCTTCAGATAGTCGTACAACAATCCGTAGGTAGCATGATGCATATCTTTAGCTTGACGGAGAAAAATAACATACTTCTCCCATTCTGGACCAAGACTACTTAGGAACTTTGTGTTGTGACAATTCGTGGCATGATGATATTGTGTTTGTCCAAATCATTAATGATGTCAGCGATGATGATAAGATTCTAATGACTCTCCAGGTTCAATCATGAAGTGTTCATAAGCCAAGTAGATTTTGGATTCCATGTCTTCTGATTGAGTTTTGTGCCTTGGATAAGAAGATGAATCTGTTCCCACATTGCTTTGGCAGTCTTTTGAGCATCAACACTTTGAAGGATTGGATTGGGTAATCCTAAAAGGATGTATTGCATTGCAAGTTAAATTACGTCGGCTTCAAAGTGTAGAAGTTGATCACCCGTGAGTTCTGCAACTGTTGCAATGTTGGTGACATCATCTCTTGGTGGAACAACATTAGGATCTCCGGTGTAACGACATGTAGGCATCTGAAATGGACCTTCCATAATGACCTTCTTTAAAACTTTCCATGTGGCTTCTTTAGATCACAAAACCTAAAGAACCGAATCACCCATTGATCATAATTACAGGGAGTGAGCATTGGAGGTCTATCAAGTAAGCCAACTTCATGAATTGATTGTTGGCTACTCAAGGCTTCACACATCTTGCCAAACCATGCTGGTTCCTTCATAGTATTCCTGGATGGATGTTGATTGTAGAAGTTTGTGTAAGGTTGTACTTGAAGACTAGGTGGTGGTTGAATTATATGAGGTTGTGGAATTGCTGCAAGTAGTGGAGTATGTTGTTGATTAAATTGTTGTTGATAAACTGCTTGTTGTTGATTCCATTGTTGATGTTGGGGACTTAGTTGTTGTTGTTGTTGTTGATTATAAGTGTAAGAAAAATAGTTAGAGTATGGTAGTTGTGACATGTTGAAAACTTGTGTTGTTAAATGGATCTTTGTAGTCGAATGAACCTTTGTTGATGAAGTATCCTTAGGCGTAGAAATCACAATAAATCCAAGTACCACTTATGCGTAAAAACAACGAAGTTACGCGTAGGTTTAGCTTACGCGTAAGCAGGGAAAAAGCACTAAAGTTATGCGTAAACAGTAAGTTAGGCGTAGGATTACCTTATGCGTAAGACTAAGCTTAGGCGTAAGATAAATCTTATGCGTAGGATTTTCTACGCGTAAGCTTTATGCTAATGCGTAATTTTAGGGTTTTTTACCAAACGATCTTTTACACTATCCAGGCAAAGATATCCAAAGTTAACGTATTTTCAGGCTTATCCAAGCAAGAAAACACGGAGTAAACCACGAAATTGAAGATCAAACCAAGGAATAAGTTACGCGTAGAACTAGGGTTTTGATACGCGTAGTTCTACTCGTAAAATGACTTTTGCCCAAAGATGTTTCTAAACCAGATTTTTGTGATGAAATAGCTTCAATATCACCAAAATAACACAAAAGTGTGAAACTTGATGATCCAAAGCGTCTAAGACTGTTATGCGTAGAACGAGTACCTAGTCAAAAACCAAGCTTAAAAACAATAATCCACACGTAAAGGTTGAAACTTTTTGCCAAAAACAATTATTTTAACACCTTAAAACATTGAAAGTACAAGAATCTTGGATTCAAAAGTGTAAAAAATGTGTTTTTAAGCGAACCAAAGTATCACTCGTATGCTTTACGCGTAGGACCAAAACCTACTTCAAAAACAATACGATTCACCCAACTAGTAGGCGATTGATACCACTGTTAGGTTCCCATATATGCAACACAAGCATCAATAGAAGAAATAGATGAAGAGATAGATCGGTTGAACAATAAACCAAACACACACACACGTTAGACTAAGGATGGTTATGCGTTGGAGTATGAATGAGAGAAAATATTGAACAACCAACCCTCAAGTGAGGGTTATAACAAGGTATTTATAGGAGGGAAGCTAGGGCAACACTCCTAGTTCCCATCCTTTTCCTTATTGGACTAGGCCTAGGCTTATTGGCCTTCTACATAAGCCTAAGGCTAATTACTAACATAAAGGCCATATTAAGCTAACTATTACATATGAATTACTAACACTTAATTTAGGTTTAGGAGTGATTCCAACAGATACCATTGTAGGTGCGAATAGACAGTAAAGGGTGAGTTGTTCCCAACCACAGCTGGAGGCTGCTAGAGAGGCAAAAGGCTGACAATGGAGGAAAGTACCCAGAAACAGTTGAATTGGTCTTATGGGGAACTGAAAATCTCAAGACTTATGGCGAGTCTTTGGGTCATGTTCTATTGATGATCAGTTGTAGACCAATTGCAGACTCACTGGGATGAGTCAATCGGGTTGAACCTGTCATTCTTGAAGAGCTCGGATGACCTAGAATCGATGTTGTTGTCAATTGCTCAGGAGTCTTTAGGGATCTCTTCATTAACAAGGTATCTTCTTTAACATCCACTTTGAAAACCCGTTCATTAGTGAGATAAAATATAATGAGATGTTTTTGGAGTCGAAGAGGCAGATGGTTGTTGTGTTTGTTAAAGGTTTAGCTGAGAATCCTAAAAAGTAAGGTGATTTTTGTGTTTCGGCCATTATATAAGTAAGATAGGATATGTATTCATGCTCTGACTGTCATGTTCATTTTGAGATTGGATATAATGTGAATAAATGAAGAGACTTCTTTCAAGTGATGCTTGGATTGCTTAATTAAATTGCTTTCATGGTTAGTGCGCCTTGATACAATTTTTAGATGTTTAGGTTTGTTCATCCGATCTGTCGCATTAGTCTTGTTAGAGTCTTTTTGAATGCTTACAAGGCTTCTACATTTTGTTTATTGAAAATTGTATCTAAGGCATTTATATGTTTTTCATTACACTTTTGTTGTCAAGTGTCTTATTGTCTTGATGTTTATTACCTAGACAGATTATAGAACAAATTAAGAAGAAAGTGTCACACGAGACAGTAAGAGAAAAAATTTAAACTGTGATGGAAGCTCAATGTACTGAATATATTTATAGGTTGATTGGGATGGTTACACAATTGAATATTATGGCCAAATATTTGAAGCTATAAACAAGATTGAAGGTGGTTCTTTTGAGGTATTTCATACATATCATGTGCAAATTCATAAGTGTTATTCTCAATTGAAGACTTGCATTCACTATATTACAATTGCGTAGGGAGACGACTAATCTTATTACATATTCTGACTAGGTTCCCATGAGGTATATTCCTTTTCTCCTATGATTTTAAAATGAAAAATCATAGTGCGATGCTCCTAATGGATCATGGTTATATTATTAGGTGATACCAGCTTTTGAGGAAGCTGTTGCAGGCATGTCTTTCGGTGGCATTGAAATGTCAGATCGCGCAATAACAGACCAATGATCAAGAGAGGTAATTGGTATATAACATTATGTAAATGTTCAATCTTTTTGCTTCTTTTTGTTAATGCTTTTGTCATTGGTGGTATTTCAGTTTTGCTACTTTGGGTAAAAGTTAATGGGTTGTTCCGGGCATGTATTATTTCAAATGAGCATAATTGGTAAAAAAAGGAAAATAAATAGCTTAAACAAAAATAGTTAAACCCGTTTATTAATGAATGGGTCAATCATGGTATGTTCTTATCTTCAACGGGGAATAAGTGATTTGCGTTTGAATATTATACTACAGTATCAGTTAAGTTTTACATAATTGATACAAATTGGATAGTATTTTATTTTAGTTAGAGTTATATGATGTCAAGGCTCGAGAAATATACAAGAGTTACTTTTCCTACACTTGGCTCACATATTCAGATTTTTGACATAAAACCATTTGATGCACCTATCATTGTTGGAGTCCTCCATTTTTTTAAATCTTATAAAACTATAAGCTACGTGATATGAGGTTGTCGTGAAAGCAGGATACCGATTTTCGTTTACGTGATCACTTACGTCCAAATCACTACAACAACATGCAGAGGTGATTTTACTTTTTTTTTGATATATAGTTTTCCATTTCAGTATTTGAATGAATTGCAATTAATTTTTCCTGTGTTATTGTAAGTTTTTGTACAGGAAATATTTAAGCTGTCTTTTAGAAGTTAATTTGCTTAGTTAATGATATATTTTGATGAGTGTTCTTAGTTCTCTCTTTTTTAATATAATTTAATTGGCAGGCTCTGATGCTCGCGTGTTCTATTTGGGTGTAAGAATATCAAGACGGCACGCATTTCAACAGGTGACACATTTGCTGTAATGATTATCGATCATGTTATTTGAATCATTTATCTTCAATATACGGACAGAATATGGTGTTACTCATTAATATTGTTTTTGTTGCATGATAACCCCAAAATATTCTTAGCCTGATTCCCAAAGAATACGATGGTTACAAATTTAAAGATGTTGTTGCACATGTTTGTCGATGCGTCGGTGGTAGGCATGCCACATAAAATGCAGACAGTGACAATGATCTAAAGGTCGTGTCTGATTATATACCAGTTAATCTCTATGTTTCCTAACATTCAATACATTTGTAGTTGATGTAGCACATAAATTATGTGATGGTAGTTCTATGTAATATGTTGACTGTATAGTTACGCAAGTTAGGTTCATATAAAACATGTAAGTTTTGTCAAGTGAAGAAGTGTAGTCGGTCATATCTATTGTAAGCGTTTCAAATTAATAACAATGATACTGCATCCATTGTCATACATTAGCATAAACTAACCCATTATCAACATCTCATATTTATTAACTTGATCGTATAGGCGAGGTATACTGAGCAATTAATTGAACGTATGAAAGGGTCTCATATCGATCAAAGTGTTTCACGCCATATAAACATTGATTGAATGACTCCAGATTATTACAGTAAGATTGAGTTCTTTCCTAACTCATATGAGTTATGTATACTGAGCAATTACTTAGTAAACCAAATGATAGATGCCAAGGAGAAAGGCAAAACAATGTCTTACACATACATGTATAAGATAACACCATTAAACTAATAATTGGCGTACCATTATTAACTATTCAAATCAAACCAATAACGCTCACAATCGTAAATTCTTTATTATTGCAACCAATTAAACCAATACCTCCTCCAAGAACGGGTTCTTATTAGTCTTAATCATGTTTGTTTGTTGACAGATGCCGATTTTACATTGTCAAATGCCAAACACATCCGTCATACAAACATACTTTGATGCTCCTTTAACCTCATAATCTTGCACGAACAAGCACACCTTAGCTAACACCTCCTGGATCACCTCCAAGCCTATCGACGCCATCAGGAACCCCATAGAAGATGTCTAACCCTGTTTCTCCAAGAACGCACTCTATATCTTTAGGACTTCTAAGAAGCATGTCTAATGATAGATCATCTATTTTCTAATTGGCAACCTCAAGCCCATACGGCTCCATGTCAGGAGGTGTGGATCTTTGGATTACTGCATTTTTTTACTTTCATACTTGAAGCTTCTTAAAATTGTTCAAACAAGTGAGGTAATATGCTTTAACTGCCCTATTCTAATAGTGAAAAAAAAATCCAAAAACCGGTTCCTTTAATAAATCTGACACTTCAAACTTGCATACAGATATGATAATTATAAACTATGATTCGAACACGAGACTAACTGTTTCCCTTCATATCCCTTAAGTAGTTGAATATGCAATAAATACTAAGAAACACAAATAGACGTTGGTTTGCATAATGTTTTTGGAACAAAAGGAATATTAGATGCAGTACTTGTAGTACATTAGAAGGGTGTCTAGATTGCCTATTTAAGATATATATTTCCTTGTGGAATCATAATATATAACAGGGTCCATGGGATTGCTTACTTAGTTGACATATTGATTTAACATTTTTTTGCAGAATATGATTATTAGATTTCATAAAAATTCACTTTTACTTGCATAAATAAAATATTGTATTTGTATAATAGATGTGGCATTTTTCCTTTTCTTTTTTCTTTTTCTTTTTTTTTCTGTTTTGTATGTATGTAATAGGACCGACATTGTTCCTCTTTGGGCGCTGGCTATTGCATTCTTTGGACTTAATGTCAACGCTACAAGAGTAACGCTCGCTAATTTGGTCGCTACTTCATTAGAGCTGAGGTGAAGTGTTCTTATCTCAATCACTATACCGTTCTTTAAAAATTACTACCTTATTTATTTGATTTCTAAGTAATGCATCACGCAATGGGTTTGCACTCTCTGTGAAGCTAAATTTGAGACAGTTTCTGTAAAGGCCAAACTTTTATCACAAGTTGGGTTGTTCTCCAACAACCAATTTCTCACACGGGCAACTATATGTAGCCGTTTTAAGAGTGAAAATCAAGAAATGATTGAAGCTTCTATGTTGCAACAAAGACGAATACTACACAAAGTGCACTGCCAACAGGTTTACAAAGAAGTTCTATTTTGGATTTGAATGAGCACTGTTTATTTTGTTCTTTTGACATCTTAATTCATTCTTTTCATGTATCACATGAATATCTAAGGTTTTTTTTTTTTTTTTTTGTTATGATATGTTAGTATTCTTCAAGGTTGTTGACATACTCATTATTTTTCAAGTATAATCATAAACTAGCCATACATGGGAGTTATAAGCTAGTGTATATGTGTGTGTGTGTGTGTGTGTATATATATATATATATATATATATATATATATATATATATATAGAGTATGGTTATTGTAAAAAAGGAATTATGATAAAAAGGATAGGAAGTGATCACAACCATGTGATCACTTAAATGAGTGGCTAGATCTAGTAAGGGAACATTTTTAAAAACTTAAAAATCAAAGGTGCTTAATGTATCTTTTTTGTTGTTCATAAGGGTATCATCGTCTTTATTATATGAGCATTCATTCCACATTATGTCATTTCAAGTTTGCAAATTAATTCGTTTAATGTACCCTGCACCGTTTTTTTGCACGAAGCATCATTATTGCAATTAAAATTAAACATTTGAAGCTATTGATTTTGTCTAAAACACAAAAAAATGCCATACACATATATTTACAGCTTCATAAATCATTTGGTATATATGAGACATGGGAATTATGACTAGATTACATGGTTAAAAATACTATAATATAAAACAAAATATTGACATACAACCTTGTGTGTTAAGAAACTTAGTGTGTCGTCTAAATTGTATAATGAAATAAAGTGTCAAATATGTTAAGTGTGTCAAGAAATTTAGTGTGTCACTTGAAATGTATCATAAATTAAGTGCGTCAAAAAACTTAATGTGTCACTTAAAATATATCAATAAATCTAATGTGTCAAAAAAATTAGTGTGTCACTTAATATGTTTAATGAAAATGTGTGTAGCAAAAAAACTTAAGGTATCAATAAAAAGGTGAAAGAAAATAGTACATCATTACAAAATTTATCAAAATACAAGTGTGTCACGAATAGTGTGTCAAAAAACTTTGTTTGTCAAAAATACAATAATAAAGATGTGCGTGATATGTGATTTGTGTCAAAAAACTTAGTGTGTCGAAAGAAAAAATAAGTGTGTCAACCGTCAAGAAACTTAATGTGTCACTTGAAATATAAAGTATGAAATTAAGTGTGTCAAGAATCTTAATGTGTCAGTTGAAATATATCATGAAATCTAGTGTGTCAAAAAAAATAATGTGTCACTTGATATATATATATATAACGAAACTATGTGTGTAAAAAAAAGTGAATGTGTAAAAGAAAGCGTATCATAAAAAATGTGTCAAAAGACTAAATGTGTCATTAAAGTGTGTAAAAAAACATAGTGTGTCATTAGAAATGTATCGCGAAAAGTGTGTCGAAAAAATTTGTTTATCAATATGCGAAAAACGTTAAAAATACAAACAATGAACAAGATATACGCGGAAAAATATTAAAGAATACATAGTTGATACATGAAGTCATTAATCTATTAAACAACATGACGCATCTTCGTGTACAAGTGTATGATATATACATGATACAACAAAATAATACACCTCTAACTACGAAAGAATATTTCTTTCTGGCCCAAAGAAATACTATGTTTCAATTCTATTTCTTCGAAAAAGAATAAATCTTCATCACCGAATACATTGTTTTTAGTTATTGATAAATAGAGAGATGGTTTATAGATCTCGTAGAAAGAAACAATTAAGAAATCATCACAGAATAAGACATTAATTTTGATGATTTTACAAGAATTGGATATTAGAGAGAATGGTGAAGAAGTTGTTGGTGGCATGTGATTTTTGAAACGTAAGATTGGAAATATAAGGTTTATGTTCATGAGAGATTTAAAATGTTATAAATACCTATAATATCCTTACTACAAACATTTTCTACCTTTTTTATCCTTCTTATCCTATTAGACTTTTTATTTGATCCAACCCTTATATATATATATATATATATATATATATATATATATATATATATATATATATATATATATATATATATATATATATATATATATAGTAAGTTAAAATAAAAAAGACAAATATCCAGTAAAAGTTAATAAAAATATTTGTTTTTTTAATTCTCCAAAATTCCAAAAAAATTCCACAAGATCGGGTATGTTGGTGCATAAAACTTTTGTGAAAACATTTTTTATAATTTTGAGTTTTGATCGCTTTTTAATGCACAAAAATGAATTTTGATGCATAAAAAAATTTTGATGCACAAAATTTTCAAACTTGTTTTAGTTAAATGCTGATGTTATTTTGATGAAAAAGTCAAAAGAAATTGGGTGCAAAAAAAATTTTTGATCACAAAAAAAGCGATTTAATCATGGCGTATTTTTTCATAATTTTTTCGGAAAAAATATCCACTTTTAGAAAAAAGTTTTTACAACTTTTTTAAATGCATCATCATCACCGTCTTTGTGAAATTTTTTGGAATTTTTAGAACTTTTTTGAAAAAATCTTTTATCTTTTTACTGGATAATTGTCTTTTATTTGATCTTTACCCTATATATATATATATATATATATATATATATATATATATATATATGTAGACTATATAGAGTATGAAAAATGTCAGTAACCATCACATTCCAGAGGGTGGGAATGATATGATGATAAAATATTGATCGCATAATGCTTATTTTCTACTTAAAAATTCTGTTATCTTACACTGGGACAAGTGAAAAATATATAGTAATGATTTCAACTAATGATCCAATACTAGTCGCATTTTAAAATCCTTAATACGCATACGTACATGACAACATTCAAAGCAAGACGTCTATTTTCTCTTTCTAACTAATAATTCAATTACTTATATTAATTTAAGTATCACAACATGAATAGTCTAATGTTTTTAATCATGCCCTTTTCTATCTAGCAATCTTATGCATGTTATAAAGAATTCTGTTGATTGACTTTATCTTCAAACTGTGACCATCGGATTATTTAGTTGGAACTCTTCAAGTTCTTTATGTATTTATTTTTTTATTATTATTATTTTATATATATATATAATTTTACTAAAACCGCCAAGATACACAAAACCTAGTTAATCATGAGGAATTTTCAAATGCTTACTCTTATTTTGGTGCTTACCAAAAGACAAATCCCTACCATCCATCTAGTTTGATCTAATGGTGAGGATAAACCTAAGATTTAATATGGAAACCTAAGTCCATTTTTTTTCCTCCTTTTTCTTTGTCTTTTTGTCTTTCTTAATTATTAACTTTTTTTTTTATTCACGTTTTAATTTTAAATACAAAGTTTTTTTTTTTTTTGAATTCACTTTTTATTTGAAATTCATTATTTTTTATTATTATTTTTTTTGTTCACGTTTTTTATTATTCTTTTTAATTTTAAATTCAATTTTTTTTTCTAATTTTTTTTTTTCATCGTTTTCATCGTATTCATCCACGTTTTATTCAGTTTTATACACGTTTTCGTCCGTGTTCATATGTTTTCGATATTTTTACGTTTTTTAATTTCGGCGTTTTCGTGCGCTTATCATTCCGTTTTGACGCGTTCCATTGACCGTTTAGCGTTTATATCGTTTTCAATTTTAAGCGTTTTTGTCCGTTTTCATACGTTTTATCCGTTTTCACGTTTTCGTCCATTTTAGACATTTTCTTCATTTGACGTTTTCGTCCGTTTTTATCCGTTTTCGCCCGTTTCATACGTTTTCCGGTTTCTTTTAGCCATTTCATCCGTTTTTTCATTTTTCTTTCGGTTTTTCCATTTTCTTACGTTTTATTCGTTTTCATCAGTCTTCTTTCATTTTCGTCCATTTTCATATGTTTTCATACGTGTTTTCGCTTTCATATGTTTTAAATTTTGTTCCATGCGTTTTCGTCCGTTTTCTTACGTTTACGCCATTTACATACGTTTTGTCTGCGTTTTTTAGTTTTCATGTATTTTCGTCCTTTTAGGCGTTTTAGTCGTATTTTTACGTTTTCATGTATTTTCGTCCATTTTATTAGTTTTTCGCGTTTTCATACATTGTCATCCGTTTTTACATTTTCGTTTCGTCCATTATTAGGCGTTTCGTATGTTTTTAGACGTTTAGCGTTTTATGTTTTCGTCCGTTTTCATACGTTTTCATCCGTTTTTATACATTTTTGTCCGTTTTCAGACGTTTTTGTCCGTTTTCATATGTTTTTATACGCTTTTCATTCGATTTTATATGTTTTTGTCCGTTTTCAGACGTTTTCATTTTGATATTTGTAAGTGACATTTATTTATCTCTTGTGATATAACATTGTAAGGAAGATGAAAAGTATTACATTCGTCATCATGTATGTGTTATCAGTTGTGATACTCAACTAACAATGTGATTGTTGTGTTTTTGAAAATATTTAGGAAGATTTTTGTGTTTTATGATATTATGAAATATTAGAAAAGTTGTTCAAGTGAAAACAAGAGATGTTATGATACTTTTGTTAGACTTGTGGTTGATTTTTCTATTTAATGGATACATTGTGCATGTTTTGATAGGTTTTATAGCGGATTTGAAAATATCTATGATTGAATCAACAAACTAAATAAGCTATGGTTGAAGATAGCACACATCTTTATAAAAAGCGAGAAGCTCAAACACTGTGATATCACGGTGATATCACCTCACTTGTGATATCACGCGTGATAACACCGGTGATATCACTGCTGATATCATGTGTGATATTACCGATGATAGCATGTGTGATATCATAGTTTATATCGCTTGTGATATCACCTGTGATATCATGTGATATCACCAATGATATCATGTGTGATATCCGCGCGATGATATAATGTGATATCACTTTGTGATATCATGTGTGATATCACAGTGTTTGAGCCTATCTTCGGTTTGTCTATAAAGATGTGTGCTTTCTTCAACCATAGCTTCTTTGATTCAACCATATATATTTTTAAATCCGCTATAAAACCTATCGAAACATGCACGTGTATCCATTAAATAATACAAAGTCTAACAAAAGTTTAATAACATCTCTTGTTTTGATTAAACACCTACTAATATTTCATATTATCATAAAACACAAAAAATCTTCTAAATATTTTCTAAAACACAAATAAGAAAAAATGACGAATAATCCAAGATAATATAATAAGTGATGTTTATTATCATTTCTCTCATATATACTTGGTAAAATACAAAATTCTTATCACATTTGGTATGAATTTAATATTTCATATTCTTAGTTGAGTATCACAACTAATAACTTATACATGATGAAGAGTATAATACTCTTCATCTTTCTTCTGCTTTTATATCACAAGAGATAAATAAGTGTCACTTAAAAATATTAAAATGAATAAAAAGGAAGCAAGCTATGAAAATAAAGACTTGACATATTCTCAAAATTAACAAGTGTTGCATTAAATTAGCATTTTTTTTGAATAAAATAAGAATTCACCTAAAAAGACTTTAACCCTTTTATTTATACTAAGAGTGTAATATTACAAATGATAAATAACATTGGTTGCATTAAAAAATATCTTGTCAATGCATGAAAGCACAAAATCTATCTTGTAACTAAAAATTATAAAAATATTAGAAAACACATAGGTGATAATATATAAAAATATATGAAAATGAAATATCTCGAGGTGATATTAAAAGGTTTAAAAAACATATTTGTTTGTTTATGAAATATCACAAGTGATATTAGACATTAACTTTTCTATAATAAAATATCACAATTGATATTAGACATGTAATATAATAAAGTTTAATAATAAGCATAAAAACGTAGGAAAATAACGTATAAAACAAAACTGCAAAAAGGATGAAAACATATGAAAACGTTCAAAACGATAAAAACGAATGAAAATTATGCGCATGAAAACGTGGTCGACGAAAACATATAAAAACGCATGAAAATGGGCAGCGATATGAAAAACCACAAAAACGTTTGAAAAGCATCGAAAGCAAAATGGACTAAAACGTAAAAATGGACGAAAGTGTATATAAACCTATGGTTGGCGTTAGAATAATAGCGTAAAGCGGAAAACGTGTATTAAACGTATGATCATCGAAAAGTAAACAAACGAAAACATAGGAAAACGAATGAAAACGTAAGAAAGCGGTAGCGTAAGAAACGCATGAAAAGGACAAAACGTAAGAACCAATGAAAACGGACGGCGTAAAAACGGACAAATTGCGAAAACAAGAAAACGAAGAAAGCGTGAAAGAATGAAAACGAATAAGCTCAGAAATGCTTGAAACGGGCCGAAAATGTTCAGCGAATTAAAACGGAATCGGGAAAAAGTATGAAAACGACAAAAACATAAAAACGGACGAAAACGTCGTAACAAGACCGATTAACTCGGACGAAAAGTCCTTTGGAAAACGGACGTAAAAACATGTGAAACGGACAAAATGTAAGAAAGGGCGTATGTCGTGATGGCGGCCAAAAGCGGAAAAAGCAGAGAAAGCGTAAGAAAAGCGTAGTGTGAAAATTACCAAAAAAGAAAAAAAAAGTAAAAAAGGAAAAAAGCGTGAAGTTGAAAAAAAATGATTAAAGAAATGACAAATAATGATAAAATAAAGATAAAAAACGAAAAATAGAAATACTGAGCTTGGTTTAGGCATATTAAATCTTAGATTAATCATCACCATTAGATCAAAATAGATGGAAGGTGCGGATTTATCCTTTAGTATGCAAGAATTTTTGAGTATGTAAAATAAAGTGCCTCAGTTAATCATATGGGATTGACAATACACTCTATTTAATCCGGGAAATAAAATTTGTCCAATATAGTGAAATTTCGGCTGATTCTTCACTTTTTGGTTATATAAAGAAGATAGGTCTCCACATTTTCATTGATAACTACGTGATACTCAGTAACTTAGTAGGATTAGAATATTCATGAATCTGCTTTAGATTTCGTGGATATGTGATCCTTAATCGGCAAACATAATCAAGCTCTATGCTGTAACATCATTGTATTACCCGTATCTAGCATCTTGTCAGAGTTTTTTAATTATTATAAATCACCCAATAAGACATCAATAAAAATAAATAAAATCATATTAAAAATAAAGGTTCATTCAAATTAGGCAAACACTAAAGGTACTTAGCTCATAATCTCAAAAAAGTATTAAAATCAGAAATATTACGTAAACAAAACATGTTCATGGTAAAAGGATTAGCAAAGCGAAGAAGAATATGTCTACAAGCCTTTGATTCTTCAATCCTTAAGAGTAGAAGGTCCATAACTAGTAGAAAACACCTAGGGAAACCTTGGAAATCGATTTGTAAAGTTTGGGATTATATTGGGTCGTGTTAGGGTTTGATTATACAGATTTTTTACCTAATCGGCATGGATATGCCGTATCCATTTTGTTTGGAAGCGCCATATCGCTCTCGAATTTGAATTATTTTAGTTGATTTTCCGACTCATACTTAGCTAATAGCATTAAAGTTGTGGAAATCTCTGTCGTCTTTCCATGGTCACTTAAATCACCTAAAACATAACTAGTATGAAGAAGTTATGACCAAAATACTACATCAACATTTAAAGACATCACGTAAACTTGATTTCAACTTTTAGCTTCGTTTCTCACTTGATTCTTTTACGAGCATTCCATAATCATCTTATAATCACGAGTTTATCTTTTCTTGAGTATTTTTCCTTATTCCAATTGACTCCTCAATTCATCATCCCATCTCGGTTAATTCATTTTGAATCATTTGTTGCAGATTTCGTGTCTTCTCGTTCCAACCTTATATACATATACAAAAAAAAAAAGCAGTACCAATACTTATGTAAATGCAATATAAATGAGCAATATATACGAGATATTGATATTTAAAATATGTGTCTAATTGATGATATCAAATATCCCCCAATTGACTTATAAGTATCTTTCAGTAGACTCTTAAATTTATTGTAAAGAACACCTTACGAAAAGCAAATGGAAGCACTTACTAAGTGAATGCTCGATTGCTCAGTCATTGTAAATATTTTATCATATGCTTGACAAAGATACGCTTCTCCACCACTAGAGTTTAGATAACTAATAGAAGGGAATTAGGTTGAAACATTAAGGCTAACGAGTTTAAAAGGTAGAAATAAAACATGGAATAAACAATTATCAAATTGGCTTAAAAAAGACACAAACAAATAGTAATAAGTTCAAATAATGCCAATGTTGCTAGTTACTGTTACCACAAACCCACAAGACTCATTTCACGGAATTACACATGCTCTCACACGAAAACACGCACAACATAAAATTTTATCACACTTTATTTGCCTTGACCAATCACCTTCTTTAAGCTTCATACTTAGTTATTTTATAATAAAAGACTAATGGTCTGAAAATGCATTAAAGCTGTCACATTTTCATATTATATGCATCAAACTTTTAATTTTCCTATTTAAGAAAGTTTGATCATTAAATAGAAAAATTAAAAGTTTGATACATACAAAAAAAAGTGACAACTTTGATGCATTTTCAGACTATTAGCCCTAATAAACTATCAACTTATTTTTTTTTTGTCTCCGCACTTTTACTTTTCTTTTTCTTTCTTTTCCTTTTAATCATAAAATACTTCACGTATCTCCTTACTCCACCAAAAAATGGATACATCAAGAATTACTAAACTGAATCGTCCTTCATAAATCATAATCAATCAAATATCGGTATTTTCTAGCAAAGTGATACTTTCAAATATCATATACATACTATTACACTCTTAAAATTTCTCAAAGAGTTATGAAAATCCCAACTAATTATTAAAAGAAAAGAATTGTCCAAACTCATGCAAGAATCGAAAATACAACCATTACAACTCCTAAGCAACTAACAACTAGCCAAATATCATATACATACTATTACAAACTGTTTAAAATTTCTCAAAGAGTTATGCAAATCCTGAATAACTATTAAAAGAAAAGAATTATCCAAACTCATACAAGACTCAAAAATACAACCAATACAACTCCTAAAATACTAACAACTAGCCAATAGACTTAAACTAATAGGGTAGGTTAAGGTATAATGGTGTAATGAACATCATTTACCATGGTTTAAAAATAAAAAGAATGGCTCAACATGTTTATCTATAGTATCTAGCATTAATAATGAGTGATACCAAATGGTTTAATTGGGGGATTAACTTACTAGTATAATTAGGTAGTATACACAAATATTTAACCATACAGGCTATTTGAGTGAAATCCTAAATTTTCCTCCTAACTAGTTACATCAATTTACCTTAGTGCCATGCTCGTTTTGGTTGTCTCAATGCGTACCCTATGTCAAGTTCTAAAGTCTATTGCTAAAACTACCACCGGCACAATCATACGAAAATGAAACAAAAGAGCATAATATTATTGTATGCTACAAAGGCAACATAATCAAATAGGGTATACGTGCTCAACTGTGCAACTAGTTATTTATGTAAAACATGTCAAAAATTTGTGAAGATTCAAAATTTTCATAAAGTAAAAACAGATAGAATCTTTTCTCTATCCCCTTCCTAACACATAAGATTTCGTAACACATAAGATGTATAATGTTCTCATTTTACAAATATAAAAGAAAAACAAAACATTTAAATGGAAAAAGAAATGAAAAAAATCCCATAATTTGCTAAACATGATCATATGTTTGGTGATTGCACCGTCATCCAATTATCATTAAACAATCATCCTCATCAATTCCAACTTAAAATCAAAGACAAAACAAATAATACCAAAACATAAAACTCTAAAAATAAAAATAAAAATAAAGCATATTTTAAAGGATAAGTATAGGTTGCCTCTGACAAAGCCCTTGTTTTTATTCAAGTCATGAGATTGACTCCACCCTTATTACTAGAGACAAGTGTGTTGTTCCCCACACTTATAGTTCAGCATGTGTAAGTATGCCACTATAGATGAAAGTGGTGATTGAAATTTATACCTTAATGGGTGTTCCACCATACTATTTACCTTGGGTGGTTCCATAAAAGTAGTTTCCTTTGACTCCATAAAAGATGAAAATGGATCATTGGAGATTAACAGTTCGAGCTTCTTAACATCCGTTGTAGGTTGCACCTCATTTTGAACACATCACATCGGATTCACTCCTCACATTTATATCTTTCTCAACATTATGATGAAGTACTTCCACTATCTCTATTTCCCGACTCATGAAATTTGAAGGCTCACTAAATAGGACTTCTTTGTTGATTTCAACTTTTCCTCAATAGAAATTTCTTCAAATTCATCCCATTCATCTTCGAGCTCCTTTATAATTGCACGAGATTCTTAAAATAAGAGCACTTCCGGATATGCTTTGAATTTCTTCGTTGATTCAATATTTTCCTTCAATCAAAATCTTCTCAATCTCCCTTATAAGGTCAAAATCAACGTCCTCTAATATGAAGAACATCATCAAAGGTATTTGTCAAACATCATCAAAGTTGTTTGGTGCTCTTGCACCATATAGCTCAAAGTTACAGAAAGTCTTCATGTTGGTGTCTATTGAACACCTTAGCTCATGTTATAAAGTATTATGATATGGTTCCCCGTTACGGTTATTGCACCTCATGTTTATAGTTACGTATGATTTTATTTATTCACTAAGATTTTGCTTACATTACTATATGAAATGTTTCATAAGTGAGCAAAGTGGCGTACATAAGATCAAAGAAAAGGGTCCTAGGGGATGATCTAACGTTGTAGCTCGTGGTTAGTAACGAGCTTCTTTTACCATCCTTTGATGCAATGGTTAAGCCCAAAAGTCTTTTGAAGTCAAGAAAACAATATCTAAAAATGTAATATGTTAACTGTCAAAATTGTATACGTAGTGCAAGAAATAGGGTGTTTGGATATAAGTTTTATCCACTCACTTTTTTGTCAAACAGGTTTAATGTGTATAAATATTATAAAACATAACCTATGTTTTGTATGAAATATAGTATGTTCATATTAAATTTCGATTTTTGGACTATATGATTTAAGTGCTTACGGACTTGGTTTGCAATTAAGTTTAAATTGTACAAAACCATTATACAGTGTAGAGGTGGAACCTTCCACGACGTATAGAGAACCTCTGAAAAAAAAGTAGACGTTTCAAGTTGGTATCAGAGCGATAGTTTGAGAGATTTAAGTATCCATCGTTAGTTAGTTACTTAGACTTAAACCTAGTCTTGATACTTATAGTAAATATATACATGTTTACACTAAAGTGGTTGAATATAGCAGCATTATGCATATTGAATGCAAGTTCATATCTGATATGGGATAGTTTAGTTCTTGAATCAAGGTATGATATGATGACAATGAGCACATGAATATGTGATGCAATTATTAGGACGTCTACAACGTGATAATAATCACGTCATATAACATGGACTTATTGGAGTCGTGTCATTATCGGAGGATTGAGGTAGAAGAGTGCATAGATAAATATGAATATCTAGAGAAAGTGATCATTACAATATTTAAAGTAAACGGCCAAATTATTCTCATGTCTTTAAATTTTCAGTTTTATAAGATGACTCAAGGGCAAGTAGAGTGGTCTAATGGGTCTTTTCATCAGGATGGGATGGGAACTAGCCAACATGATGATGATAGAGAATTTTCACTCGAGCATATACAAGCTACAACTCATGATGATGCAAATGTCCTCGACCCCGTGGAAACTAAGTTACGAGGTATAGTATAAGAGGAGGTTGCCAAAGCTCAACAAGGTTCATTGCCTCTTTTCCTTTTCAAAGCCAACGGGGCTATAAATCAGACCATAAAGAGTGAATTGAAAAAGTTATAGGTTGAAATACCTGACCTTGTGCAAGTAGACGGACCGGTAGCTAATGTTAATGAAATTCAAATCAAGGCAATCCCTTTCAGCTGCAAAGAATTTTCGACATGTTCACCAAGCTAAATCTTCGTTTGGGTCGTTGTTTGACGGAATTTAAACTCTCTCTTTTCTAAGGTGTCGGGTCTTCTCGAATAATTTGACCCGATGAATTTTTTGTAACTGTTTAGTGATATCTTTCTCTTGTACTTTGCTAGCTCAGCTCCTTGCTAGTTTGATATTTTCTTTATGTTCTTATATATTCATTTGCTGGCCCCCAAAAAAAATGTATGTTCATACCATTGTTTATATTGGACTTTTGAGTAAAATAGTGTTTCCAGTCTGCATATATGCTCAATTTAATTAAACTTTTTTGCATTAAAGAGCTTAATTTAACACGACTTTTGTGTCAGTATAATGTACTAAGAGCTTAATACATGGTATCCTGCATGAACTTTTAATAGATGACAGTTCCATATGAGATTTTGGGATGAAGTGATTAAAGCTGAATTGAAGGCTTTATTTATAGAAATAGTAACTTGTAACAAATATACACATGACGATTTATAAACCTCACTTGAAAATAACATTAATAACCCTACACCAATGAGCCAAATGAGAGTAAATCTATCTCTATAACTAATACCTCTCTCTAAAACTCTCCAAAACACTCCAACCTCTCTCTAAAACACATCCACCCAATCGAATCCTTTTCTCCGGCGGTCGGTTTCGACCGGCCGTCCGGATCTTTTCGTGTACTTTATTTTTCTCACAATAATAGCCTTACTCACAGATCTGTCATCTCTCGCCGCTGCCGGAGTTGTCATTTACCGCCACACCTTCAGTCTGCTTCGGATCTGGTGGTCCGCCATCGATAGCTTCTTTGTAGCCTTGGGTTTTGCTTCTAGATCTGTTGGGTTTTGCTCTGGCTCCTTTTAGGATGCTTAGTTTTAGCTTCTATGTATGTTTTCATCTTTATGTACTTTTGTCAAGCTACATCTTTATGGTTGTGTCTTCCTAAAGCTCACTTTGGTTCCTTTGATTCCCTTGTATGATTGTGTTGTGGTGGTGTCACACCTATTAGGGTGTATGTTTTTTTTGGCTTAACTTGTTGCCTCGTGTATTTTGTTTGGCAAGTCGGCTCCGATTTTGCCCTTTATGTTCGATGTAACTTGTTGTGTTCAAATTACCTCCATTTGTGAGGAGTGAAATGAAATGTAATCTTTGTTCAAAAAAAAAAAAAAAAAAACAACTAATCCTTAATCAAACATCTTTGTCTTTGTCTCTCTCTCACACGCATGCACTCACCTAGTTATATGTATATGTATCACTATCCCTTAAAGTCTTCAACACAAGTAAATTGACCATTGTCTTACACAGACCTCTCTCTCAGCTTCAAACAAATTGAAAATTGTCTACTATAATACAGATGGAGCAATACTCACAGTACTTGATGTGGGTCAAGAACAAGAGTAGTATCTTCAACAATTCATTCAGCCACTCATGGGAAGAACAAGCTTTTGCTGAGGATGCTCGAGGTCCCCTAGGTGGGTTCGTATGGCCTCCAAGGTCTTATTCATGTAATTTCTGTAGAAGAGAGTTCAGATCAGCTCAAGCCCTAGGTGGTCACATGAATGTTCACAGGAGAGAAAGAGCTAAGCTTAAACAATCTTCCAATAGTACACAACAAAACCCTATATTGGAATCTGCAACCCCTAGTTGTTTCCGTTCACCCGATTTGGCTTCTAGAATTTCCTCGATACTAGTTCAAGAAAGTGCCACTCTTGTTAGCAATTCGGATGCAAAAAGTTGTGTTTGTGAAGAAGTCGTGGTACTTGGACCTTTTGGAACAAATTTGTATCTAGGGTTTGATGAGTGTGAAGATGAAGTTATGAATTGCAAGAGACAGAAGACGGGTGTTTCACCGCTTGTTATAGAAGATCAGGTGGATCTTGAATTGAGGTTAGCTAGGTGAATTCTTCAACAAGAAAAATAGTAGAATTAATTTGTCCATGCTTTCTTACTCAACAATTTAAAGAAGCAGAAGTTTGACAATAATCTTGATGAAGGTTTTTCTACTTGCTTACTTTATTAACTATTTCAATATCACTTTCTTGTCAGTTACTTTGTTTATTAGAATGACAAATTAAAGTTAATGAAACAGTTGTGTTCCTTTGTTAAACATCATCTTAACTTAATTCCTCACTTTTTCTTTCTTCTCCTGTACATGGCAAAATAGAAAAATAATATACAAGTCCCAAATTTATAAATGATTATAAGTTCAGAGACATGCTCAATTACTGATCGATCCAAGGCAGCTCGAAGTTTGATCACTGTAGTAAAGGTGTCATATTATTCGTCCCTGCTCCTTGTTGGTTTAATATTGCTACTCCCGTCTTAAAAAAAAGTTGTTTGTATACGAATAAATCATATGGGCATTTGTGTTATTATATAATCATATGTCCTAAGAGTTTTTACTCTTGTGATCAAGGGACGGTTATATATATCTGGAATGATTGTTTTGCATGTACTATATATTGCAGTTCCCTTGATGATATCCTTTTCAGGTGCCTTAATTCACATGATATTACCATATATATGCCTACGTGATCCAATCAAGGTTATACTGGTAGTATGTCACATTTTAAAGTAATCCTGGATAATGTTCAATTTTATATCACTGAATGTATCTTGTTAAATCATGTTATAATATATGAACGTTTATTAAGATTACGAACAAAGTTTACTTATTCATTTAACAAGGTATATGTGTTATTATTGAGTTTTGTACGCGAGTATTTTTTTCCCGTTAATCATGGTTTCCGATCTTTTGAACGATTAATCTATGGGGTTTGAACCCATCGCCAAATGAATTCATACGGGTAAAACTCCATTTTTAGGAGGTTTGCGTGGACACTTTAGGGTTGCGTTGCACTTAGCAGGAACTAAATCTGAGACCTCGCGTATTTTAGTAGTATTAGTTATAAGGCTTTTACGGTTTTACCACTAGTGGTTATTTTTGGTACGTGAGTTTCGTTAGCCTTGGATAGTAATATATGAACCCTGTAGAAAATTTAGATGTTAGGATGGTATTTTATATATGGAATACATCTCATTAACTCTTTGTCAAAACTTGTAGATGTTTGGTAGCATTCATTCGCACGGCTTAACTCTAACGTAAAATTTAAACCCGGATAGTACGTGTTAGGATGGGATATCCTGTCCAAGAGAGTGAAAGACTCAAAATCCGAAATCTCACATTTGCTTGAGAACATAACTAGCCAGCTTGATATAATCAACAAACTAAAGATTAAAACTAATTGATGCAGAAAGCTAAAGTTTATCCGTTGATTGGTGCTTGAGGAATGGACAATTGGGTCGATATACATAGGTAAAGTTTAACTTGAAAACATAACTCGCCCGATGCACTTTGCCGTCCTTGATGAATGGACAATTGGCGTTCGTACAGATGCACATAGTTAAAGTTTTTCCGTTCATTTAAGCATTTTTGAAAATAGTGTAAACCTAAGTTTGGACGACTAAAAGATAAAGAAACAGGATATATAAACGATAAATGGAATTGTAAAAACTAATGGTATTGTTCATACATGGGTTTTGATACTCAGATTATTATTTTTTCATACACACATCATAATTGTGCATTCTTGTTTTGTATAATATTTATTAAAATATTGTATAGTGTGGTGTATATATAAAAAAAATGATGTGAATATCAAACCCCTTTATATATGTATCTGAAATATATTCCATCAAGTTGGAGGCCCGACTAGTAACTGATATATTGTATTTTTATTTTATATTAATTGAGAATGTTTCTTTTTTCTTGATAAATTCCAACTCTCCGTAATACTTCCAAAAACAACATCAACCATGCACCAACTCTGAATGATCAATCCACAACAGTACGATTTACGTAGAGATCCCAAGTAATTTTTAATTCAATCAGATATTTAATATTCTTTATGAATTATTAGATTGAATAAACACAACTACAAGCATCTCATATCATTTTCATCGGTTACGCGTCTTTGATTAAAGTATTGATTATGATTATTACTAGCTAGTGCTTAAATCATTATCTCTTTTTAGAAATGTGTAAGTTCGGGAATTTCTCATATGCCATAACTAGTTATAATACTATATTTTCACAGGTTTTAAACGAAATTTATATTGATATATTCTTTTACGAGTTTAAATTTAATTGCATACAATAAAACTTTTATAAATTAATAATATAAGCATCGAAATATTTTATTAGTTTAGCGAGATATTATTATTCGATAAATTAATAATTTATCAATTTAAATTTTTTTTACATATGACTTTTAAATTTTCATGTCCCATATACTATTTACAATATATACTAGTTAGAGATTAAAAAATAAATTAGAATAACAAGTTACAATTAACATTTAATGAATTCACATTCACAAGTCAATTAAATTTGTCAAGTTCCATTACTACTTAGATGCAAAAATTATTGTCATGAGGCAATCACGTTTTAATAAAAGTGGTAGCACAAATTTTCAACCTCTCATGTAGAATATTCCTTTCTAAATTCCCATTTATTACTTAAAATAGTAGAGTGAACAATTTTTTGAGCAATTTCAAAAAAGAAATATGAACAATTAATTTGTGACGGAGGGAGTAATATTTAAAGATGAACTTAATATATATTTGAAGTCAACAAAAAACAAGTGATTATAGATTCATTTTTTACTAATCAAACTTAGAATTTTTAAGTGTATCATATATATATATATATATATATATATATATATGTGTGTGTGTGTGTGTGTGTGTAACACCCCAATTCCGTGATATCGCAGGAATTGGCCCAATGTAAATAACTTGATGCACAACGTCGTAATAATAGAAAGATCTAAAGAGTCTCGTTTTAAAAAGGCTTTATCATTCAAATATATCAGAGTTTACAAAATAGGTCCCAGTTGGTTCCATTGATTACAAAACACAACAATATAAAGTTTTTGATGTTTTGTGAATGATAAATTATTTGTCTATATAGCCTTCTTGATCTTGCCCCGTTCCTGACTTTCGACATTATGGACTGAAATACATGCTTAAAACTCCCACACAAGGTTGAGTGAAATTCAAAGAGTTTGTTAAATGGTTGAACACATTATGTTGGTAGTGTGAGTTAATTATACTCACACCAATGGTTTGAAAACAAAACAGTTATTATTAGACTAAGCATCATGCAATCAAGGCGTTAACGTGTTCCAAATTTAATTGAAGAAATTGTTGGTACGTGCCCTAATAGGTAAAATTGCCATTTTTACCTAATGTTACTCAAATATAGTGCGTTTGTTTGCCTCTAACAGACGGCACAAACGGGATTCGTCCAATCCCAATAGATCTATTCACAATATTCGCCCACTTCACATAGTGATTAATGATTCATGATTTAAGGACTTATGTTTGGCAAATGCGGTAACTTAGTGCTAATAAAACAATCAGATAAGCATATAGTTTGAAAGCAATGTGTTCGGTTTAAAATAAAGCATGTATCTCCAGGGGTTTGTAAAACAATTAAGTAATAGAAAGTGGGTATGAACTCACCGGAGTTAATACTAAGTACTTTAACGGAAGAAAGTGGGGCTATGAACTCACCGAGAGTTAATAATGCTAAGTACTTTAACGGATGTGATGGATAGCCGGAAACTCTCGTGCAACCTAAAATGAAATGTTGCGACTTAAGTTTGGAATAATGTTTAAGGAAACATAAACCATCCTATATATATTCCTATGTTGATCATGATGTAGTCAATTATCATTTGATGTTTATAGAAAGATCTTTAATATGAGAAAACGTATTGAGTTTATAGATATCGTACTACCGTTCGGGCCATCATAATTCAGAGGTCATGCAGTAAACGTTCGAGGAGCTATGACACTTTAAATCGTAAATCCAAAAACTCGTCGATAAGTTTTACTCAAATGAAACCCCTCACATGAAGCTCCCTACTATTGTAGCACTTAGTAGATACAATATATGTTTTGAGTGAAGATTGTTATATATATAAGTTTATCATGTTTTTACAAGTTCTCATCGTTTCATAAATATGATTACCTTAGTTAATGGTCTTGGGTAAATAAGCCTTAAGGCTTTAGCCATGGCCTTGCCGTGACTTTGGTCTTGACTACCATGGTCTTGAAACTTAGTTTTGACCTTAGCGTAGTAGCGTGGTCTTGACTTATGGCCATTAGGCCTCTTGGTTTGCTTTTAGTTGTGACAAAAGTATAGTTATGAGACCATATAAATGGCAGTTTCTGTTTTTGAAAGATAATGGCCTGTTTATGCGTTTTCAAGGTCCGAGCTTTTTTGCTATTGAAGGAAAACGTCGTTCCGGACAACTTTCATGTTTTAACTTTTTCATGATTCGGAACAGAAGTACCACGTTTTACACGACCAGACCCTAAACAGCTTCTACATGGCAGTTTTGGCGTTTTAGTTTCGCTAACTTCTTTTAACTATAACTTTTGACTCGTTTGTCCGTTTCGGGTATTCAAGTTGCTATGTTTACCTTTTTATCTTGTCTACCATAGTATATAAGTTAGAAAGTCCATATATTACTGATTTTAATGGTCTCAAATGTGTAGAATATGACTAGTTTACTAGTTTGTTACTTTTATGACAATATGTAAATTAAAACATGTGATTGAGTATATGTACATCATGAATCAACATAGTAACTATATATATAGCATGAAATAGTTAAGATTATGAATAATAAAGATGAGATGATGATGGTAATAAGTTGCTTACAACTTTTGGCTTTCAATAAGAAAGGAGTAACTTAGTAAGGATAGGACTTTGATTGATCACTTAAGACTTTGGATTGAGCTAGCCTTCCACACCTTGGCACCCTTGCAAACTTGAAGAGTTGGTGATGAAGTACTAAGTGACTTGAGTGGATTTAAACTCAAGAAGATCAATTAAACTTGCTAAAGATTTGATGAAGTAGCTTGATCTTTGGAACTTCTTTGCATAAACTTGGAGTTTAAAGATCAAATGATGGAAGATATGATGGATTTAAGTTATGAACGACCCAAAAATAGTTTGTGAGGGTGTTTAGGATGTATTTCACTTCCTATTTATAGGAGGGTAAGTTTGGTTAACCATATATTGGGTTAAATATTAACCATGGTTAAGTTAGGATACTTGTAATCATCTAAATAAACCATGGTTAGGATTAAGCCACCAATAGGATGACTCCCAAAGGCGGTCACAATGTGCCTAGGTGGCTTAGATGATAAGTTTTGATAATATCTTGAGTTTAGAGTAAGTTTTGGTTCCGTTAAATGCCAACCGTTAGTCGTTAAGCCATAAAACGTAAACCGGTATCGTAAAAATCGAAACTACAGGAATGATGAGACTCATCATTATACTCAATCTAAAAATATAAAATGAGTGATAAGTCTCATTGGGTGCAAAACGTATGCTTAAAGCTGGAAATCGGGTCAAAAACGCGTAATTCGCAGTTTATCAAAAGAACAAAATTCCGGGGAAACGAACGTGAATTTATTTAGAGTAGACTAAAATTAGTCTAAAAGTGATATGAAATGTCAAAATGTGGTTTCGTCATCGCAGCGGGATAACTTTATATTTATACGTGAAGTCTAAAAGTTACGCGATTTAAGCAAAAATGTAGAACGTACAAGGTTAATTACCTTATGGTCAAAGGAGGAGGGAAATATGTTTGACTTTTCCAAAAATGTAAAAGTGTCAAAAACATATTAGAAACATAGTGCATGAATCGTTAATCCGGATGTAAGTAGAATTGTTTAAAACGTAAGTTTAGTTTTAAATGCAGAGGTTTATTTGGTAACACTAAAATGAAATCTTAAAAATTCTAAAATTAATTATGAGAGATCTAAAAATTTATCTGATGTGAGGAAAATTATCAGAGTTGATTTTCGTTATGCGCATGATGTTTAAACGGTGTTCCGACCAAAATGAAACTTTATAACGATGTTTTTTTAATAACTTTTGCGAATATGATCTAACGTTTGTCGAACTCTTAGGATATTACTAAAATAATTTATCTTACGAGAATGTGAAATAAAAATTTTACAGATGAATAGTAAAAGTGAATAGTAAATTCCCGAAAATGAAAAGTAACCTGAAAGTGCGGGTGGTTACAATCTCCCCCCGTTGGAGAAATCACGTCCTCGTGATTTAATTGTTACTTGATGGTGATGCTCCTTCAAAAAGGTGAGGGTACTTTTGACGCATTTGGTCTTCTCGTTCCCATGTAAATTCTGGGCCACGTTGGGAGTTCCAGCGAACTCTGACAATTGGTATTCGACTCTGTTTTAGTTGTTTGACCTCTCGGTCCATGATCTCCACAGGTTGTTCAATGAAGTGTAGATCGTTGCTAAGTTTGAGTTCATCTAGTGGAATAACTAACGATTCATCGGATAAACATTTCTTTAGGTTGGATACATGAAAAGTTGGATGTACATCACTGAGTTCCGATGGGAGCTCAAGTTTGTACGCCACTGGACCAACCCTGGCTAGGATTTTGAATGGACCTATGTATCTTGGGTTTAGTTTTCCAGGTTTACCAAATCGTATGACACCTTTCCAAGGTGAGACTTTTAGCATAACCTTGTCTCCAACTTGGAATTCTAAAGGTTTGCGTCGTACATCGGCATAACTCTTTTGTCTATCTCTTGCTTTTTGTACGATTTTTACTTGTATGATTTCTCTTTGTTTTTCACGAATGAGTTGGACCATGAGTTGAACATCTCCCACTTCGCCCAGCAGACAGGCGTCGGCACTTTCGGCAGTAAAGTGCTTCAAATGCGCCTTGATACTCGCGTGATAACTGTTATTGTAAGAGAATTCGACCAATGGTAAATGGTTATCCCATCCTTTTCCAAAGTCGATTATACAAGCTCGAAGCATGTCTTCCAGCGTTTGAATGGTTCGTTCACTCGGACCATCGGTTTGAGGGTGATACGCTGTACTCATGTCTAGGTTTGTTCGAAGCGTCTTGGAGTACTGCCAGAAGTTCGAGGTAAATCTACCATCGGTCAGATATGATAGAGATTGGCGCACCGTGTTTGAGACTATTTCCTTGACGTACGGTGAGTCAACTGATCCATCTTATAAGTCTCTTTGATTGGTATAAAGTGTGCGGACTTTGTGAGACGATCCACTATGACCAAGATGGAGTCATAACCGTTAGATGTCTTTGGGAGTTTAGTGATAAAATCCATTGTGATTCGTTCCCATTTCCAAATTGGAATCTTGGGTTGTTGTAGAGACCAGGAGGTTTTGGTGTTCAGCCTTCACTTTGGAACAAATAAGGCATTTACTGACGTAGGTGGCAATGTCGGCTTTCATGTTTGGCCACCAGTAGAGTAGCTTTAGATCATGATACATCTTATCAGATCTTGGATGTACGGAATATTTGGATTTGTGGGATTCAAGCATGATTAAATCTCGTAAGCCACCATAAAGTGGTAACCAACTTCGTTCTTGGAAGCATAAAGTTCCGTCAGAAAGGGTTTCAAATTTCTTCTGTATCATGCCGTCCAATTACTCCTTCTCAATGTCTTGTTGTTTCAGCCGGCGAGCATTGAGTATTTGAGCAGGAAATTTGAATGATGGTTAGGACTAAGGCTTGAACTCGTAGAGGTTTAACCTTTTCCTTCTCCAGGGCATCTGCTTTACGTTGGCTTTTCCCGGATGATAGCGAATGTCGCAATCATAATCACTCAATAGTTCTAACCATCGTCGTTGCCTCATGTTTAATTCCTTTTGATCGAGAATGTGTTGGAGGCTTTTGTGGTCGGTAAACACAGTACATCTAGTACCGTATAGATAGTGTCTCCAGATTTTAAGTGCAAAGACTATTGCTCCTAACTCCAAGTCATGAGTATTGTAGTTTTCTTCATGTTTCTTGAGTTGTCGTGAAGCATAAGCCATGACTTTTTCTCGTTGCATGAGTACGGCTCCTAATCCTTGGTGTGAAGCATCGCAATAGACTACAAAATCTTCGATCCCATCGGGCAATGCTAGAATAGGGGCACTACAAAGTTTTTGTTTTAGGATTTGGAAAGCTTCTTCTTCATCTTCGTTCCGATGTACTTTGTTTTTTTGAGTTAGCGTAGTCAAAGGTTTGGCTATTGAGAAAAATCCCTCAATAAACCTTCGATAATAACCGGCCAAACCTAGAAATTGATTGTTCAGTAGGTGTTGGCCAATCTTTGATAGCCTCAATTTTAGCGGGATCAACATGTAGACCCGTGCTATCGATAACATGCCCATGGAATTGTACTGACGAATCCGAATTCACATTTAGAGAATTTTGCGTACAACTTCACTTTCTTGAGCAAATCTAAAACCGTTCTTAGATTATCTTTATGTTCTTATTCGCTTTTGGAGTATATGAGAATATCATCGATGAATACTATCACGAACTTGTCCAAGTATGGCTTACACACCAGATTCATGAGATCCATGAATACTGCTGGTGCATCCGTCAAGCCAAACGGCATTACTTGGAACTCATGATGACCATAGCGAGTTCTAAAGGCTGTTTTTGGAATGTCTTCTTCTCGAACCTTAACTTGATGGTAACCCGATCGGAGGTCTATTTTTGAATAATAGGTCGAACCTTGTAGTTGATCGAATAGATCGTCGATTCTTGGGAAAGGGTATCGGTTCTTTATGGTTAATTTGTTTAGCTCACGATAGTCGATACACATTCATAACGATCCATCTTTCTTTTTCACAAATAAGACGGGTGCTCCCCAAGGTGAGGAACTAGGTCGGATAAACCCCTTGTCCGAAAGTTCTTATAGTTGATTTGCCAGTTCTTGCATCTCGGATGGTGCCAGTCTATAGGGTACGCGGGCCACTGGCGCCGCTCCTGGCACTAAATCAATTTGAAACTCTACTTGATGGTGGAAGTCCGGGTAAGTCTTGGAAAACTTCGGAAATTCACGAGCGACAGGAACGTCTTCAAGTCGTTTTTCTTTGGATTCCTTCTCGGTAACATGAGCTAGAAATGCGTAACATCCTTTTTCAATATACTTCATGGTTTTCATACATGAGATGATGTTAAAGCAAGTTCCACTTCGATCACCACGGATGACCAAAGTTTCATTGTTACAAGGAATGTGAACAACTTTTTCGCCACAGATGATGTTGGCTCGATGTTTTGACAACCAATCCATGCCAATAACAACATCGAAACTTCCAAGTTCGATTGGCATGAGATTGATGCTGAATGGATGATCTAAAAGGTTGAGGGTACAGTTTTGGAGTACAGTATTGGTGTTTACTAAGTTTCCATTGGCTAATTCAATACTATAGTGTGTATCCATAATGGTTGGTGCAATATTAAGTAAAGGTGCAATTTTGGAAGATATAAAGCTCATATCAGCACCGGAATCGAATAAGACTTTAACAAGATGGTTATTGAGTGAAAACGTACCAGTGACTACGTTCTGGTCTTGTTGAGGTTCACCGTTGCCCATAACATAGGCTCTACCACGAGCATCTCCGCCTTGTTGGCCACGGTTTTGAGGACAATTTGGTTTGACATGCCCTTTCTCCCCCAGAAACATGTAACTATCGGTTGAAGGTTAGCTCCAGTAGCCACAACTTTGCTTCTACAGTCTTTAGCAAGATGTCCTGGTTTTTCACACTTGCGGCACTTGGCTGGGCAAGGACCCATATGATGGTAGTTGCATTTATTGCACTTTGGGTAGGTTCCACCATAATTTCCTCCAGTGGTCTTTGCAACATAAGCCGTTGAGGCTTCTTGTCTTTGTTTTGTTCTTGATGGTGTTGGGTGTTATGATTTTGGTTGTTGGAAGTGTTTCTTTGGTTGTTATCCCATTGTCGTTTGTTTTTGTTGTTTCGGTTGTTATTGTTGTTGGTATGGTTGTTGTTATTACGGTAGTTGGTGTTGTTGGTGGTAGTGTTGAGATTATGTCTTTGGGTAGCTCTGTTGAACCACTTGATCCATGAGACTTCGAGACATTCGCATAGCATTATCAAGTGACTTTGGATCAAACGATGTCACGTTTCCCTGGATGATAGGCGTAAGTCCCCAGATATATCTCTAACTAACTTTCGGTTGTTGGAACCATTGATGGACATAGTATCGCCAATTCTTGAAATCGACGGTTGTAAGTAGAAATGTCAGAACCTTTGAGAACATGGTTCCAGAACTCCACTTCCAATTTCTGTATCTCACTACGAGGGCAATACTCCTTGATCATTAAACCCTTTAGAGCAACCCAAGAGATTTGATAAGCACTCATGATGCCTATTGGTTGAGCAACTGCATTCCACCATGATAATGCCAGATCCAGTAGTGTACAAGTGGCATATTGAACTTTGTCACTTTCGCATTTGTGATTGAGAACACGAACTCCATTCTTTCAAACCAGCGAGTTAAACCCACGGCTCCTTCTGAACCCTTGAAATTTGTGGGTTTGCAACTCATAAATTCTTTGTATGAGCAACCTCTAGTTGCACGAGCTGCGGCAAGCCTAGCGGCTTCCCGTGATGTGAAGCGGTATTGGCTGCATAGCGGCGGTGGCTTCAGCGGTTGTGGCGGCTTTAGCGGTCTGCGGTTGTTGCAGGCGGTATGAGTGGCGTGTTTATGCTTGTTCAGCCGGTGGCCGGCGGCGATATGGGCTCTTTCTACGTTAATTGTTGCATTCACTCGATTAGTAATCATTCGCTCAATGGCAGTTGGAGTCATTGGTTGAGGTGCTTTAGCTTTCTTTGGTGGCATGATTCTATCAAAAAGAGATATCAAGAGTTATAAAAAGATCATGATTTTTGATGGAAGGTTAGAAATAATAAAGTTTGGAGTTTTAAACCATAACACATGATAGCATAAAACAAGATTTTTTATTCACATAACGTTGATTGATTTACAAAATCGAAACCTATTACAAGCTTCTTCAAAATTTACTAACTGAAACTTTCAGTTTAGTAATTACAACGCTTTACTACTGCTAGCTATTACATGAGTTACACAGAGTTTTCTAACTGAGTCTAATCAGTTTAGAAGTACAAAAGATAACTAGTATTATCACACTAGTCTAAGATTGGTTGGATGAATCGATGTTTCCATATACGGCTAGAACATCGATGCTATCACTTAAACAATTTTCTTCGACCTCTTTTTGATTTATTTTCTGTTGCATGGCATTCATAAAAGATTGCATATCATACAACTCCTTTCGAAGACAATATCGGTCGAATTTAGCAACGTCTAGTCGGATCTCTGCCGAGTTTAAGCGATTTCGTAGTTCTTGGATCTGTACCCCGTCTTGGCATTGGATTCTTTCCACTCTTGATAACCTATCTTTGATGTCTTCCCATCCAGTTAGTGGATGGAAGACGGTATCTGCAACATAATCCAAGTCCTTTTTCACATAACTCATATCTAGTATAAATAAGTCAAGCGTTGCGAGCATGGATGGCCCGGTTTTGGCACTTGACAAATGATTCTTGTTGATTCATCTGCCATGCCATACTTTGGACTTTATGTTGGGTTAGGTCAAGGTGTGTTTTTAAACGGTATAGCTCGTATTGGCGAAATTTATGAAGGCGGTATTATTGTGGATGACCCGACCGTAAGTGGATGTTGGTCCTTTAGTAGGGTTAGGAGGATTAGGTTCGGAAGATGTTTCGAGGGAGGTGGTGATAATGGTACTACACCATATACATAGTTTTCCTCTTGATCATCCTCGGATTCAACCCAATCTTGAACATTATATTCGGGGAGAATCACGTACAATCAGATCTCTTCTTCGTCGTCCATATCTTCGTATGGTTCATCTTAAATGTCGGCAATCGTCAAGGTAATCATCATTGATATCGGAAAATCAAGTTCGGAATAATTGGAATGTTTGGAATTTGTTCGGGTGATGCTTAGGAACGTAATCGGGAGATCTGACGACATAGTGTCTAAAAGGATATGATGTTAAAATAGTTATAATATTTAGGAGAAAGCTTTAAATAATTCAAGTGTATATATCAATATACTAATATGTTCATGTTATTATAACATGTATTGAAAGTCCATAATCGTCTGGAGGACGGAAGGCACGGAGAACGGAAGGCTATAAAATGTTTTTGTTTGTAAAAGTAGTTATAGTTTAAGTCTCAATTTAGACTCGTTTCTCTATAACTATGGCTCTGGTACCAATCAGTAACACCATTTCGTGATATGCGTGAATTCAAACGGGTACTTGATGGCACAGTCGTAATAGAAAACGATCTCTAAAGGAGTCGTTTTAAAAGGCTTTATCATTCAAATATATCAGAGTTTACAAAATAGGTCCAGTTGGTTCCATTGATTACAAAACACATCAATATAAAGTTTTTGATGTTTTGTGAATGATAAATTATTTATCTATATAGCCTTCTTGATCTTGCCCTACCGTGCTAGCAGGCATTATGGACACGAAATACATGCTTAAAACTGTCAACACAAAGGTTGAGTGAAATTCATAGAGTTTGTTAAATGGTTGAACACATTATGTTGGTAGTGTGAGTTAATTATACTCACACCAATGGTTTGAAAACAAAATAGTTATTATTAGACTAAGCATCATGCAATCAAGGCGTTAACGTGTTCCAAATTTAATTGGAGAAATTGTTGGTCACGTGCTAAATAGGTAAAATTGCCATTTTTACCTAATGTTACTCAATATAGTGCGTTTGTTTGCCTACGGCCAACCACAAACGGGATTCGTTAATCCCAATAGATCTATTCACAATATTTGCGCCCACTCTCACATAGTGATTAATGATTCATGATTTAGGGACTTATGTTTGGCAAATGCGGTAACTTAGTGCTAATAAAACAATCGAGATAAACATACGGTTTGAAAGCAATGTGTTCGGTTTAAAATAAAGCATGTATCTCCCCCAGGGTTTGTAAAACAATTAAGTAATAGAAAGTGGGGCTATGAACTCACCGAGAGTTAATAATGCTAAGTACTTTAACGGATGTGATGGATAGCCGGAAAACCTCTACGTGCAACCTAAAATGGAATGTTGCGACTTAGGTTTGGAATAATGTTTAGAAAAACATAAACCATCCTATATATATTCCTATGTTGATCATGATGTAGTCAATTATCATTTGATGTTTATAGAAAGATCTTTAATATAGAAAACATATTGAGTTTATGGATATCGTACTACCGTTAGGGCCATCATAATTGAGAGGTCATGCAAGAACGTTCGAGGAGCTATGACACTTTAAATAAAGTAAATCCGACAACTTCGTCGATCACGTTTTTACTAAAATGAAACCCTTCACATGAAGCTCCCTACTATTGTAGCACTTAGTAGATACAATATATGTTTTGAGTGAAGATTGTTATATAAATAAGTTTATCATGTTTTACAAGTTCTCGTCGTTTCATAAATATGATTACCTTAGTTAATGGTCTTGGGTAAATAAGCCTTAAGGCTTTAGCCATGGCACTTCACGTGACTTTGGTCTTGACTACCATGGTCTTGAGACTTAGTTTTGACCTTTGTGGTAGCGTGGTCTTGACTTATT
>OU343220.1:96012345-96050226 GCA_910596185.1 Chrysanthemum makinoi | reverse complement strand
GATCAAAAACCAAAAAACAGAAAAAGAGTGTTGCTTTTTTAACCATTTTTTGGAGATAACTTTCTTTTTGTCTTCTTCCGTCGGCAAAATGAGTAAATATAGGCGCGGATTACTAAACATAAGGGGACACTATCATTAATTGGAGAGAGAAAAATGCAACACCCCCTACCATGGGGTGTTGCATTAGTAGGACCCTTTTGTAATGTTAAAAAGTGCACAACTTTATATCAGATAATAGTCATTGTCTGCCATCAGTATAACTACTCAAATCCTCATTCTTATGACAAACATATAAGCTAATTCTACCATCATTTTCATTCCCAAATTTCACAAATTCTTTCAAATCATCATCACACCTGAGTATGCTAATTCCTCTTGCTAAAGACTTTTTTGGTCGGTTGTAGTATATCTCAGTAACCATGGTATCAGTTGTTGTTCGAACAAATTCAAACAGGTCTTCAAATTTGAAACAACTAACTTCGATGTTATGCAAGGTGAGCTTTTTACCTTTTACATACGCTAATGGATTACGAGTGAAATGCCCGCTGTGATGAACATCCATTGTAAGAAAAAACTTTGATGATGAAGCCTCCATCCTATAAACAAATAAAGGTTCATGATTACTAATAAGTATGAAAAAGCTAGGAGCAACAAGCTAAAAAGCTAACAAATATGTTTCTGTCCAAAATGTAAAGTATGACAAGATTTAAGTTTGGCATATTAGTTGAAATACAAGATTTAGATATCTTAAAAAACCATATATTTCATCTTGAGAATCAAAAGGTAAAATTTGAACTTACATAATTGAAGTTTATGGTTGTGGATCACTAGTGGCGGACCCCAAATGTAAACTTTACATAATCGAATTTTGATTTGAAAAAAAACGGAGTTAGGATTTTGGAACAGATTATGGGGTAGGGTTCTTAACCAATTGGGGGTTTGACTTGGTGTGTTTTTACGTTGGGGATTTGAGTTTGACTTTGGCTATATAAGTTTGCCTAGTAGTAAAAAAAAAGATAAGTCATATTTGTTACCGGCAACCCATTAAGTGGGTAAAAATTTCCTAGAATTGCACCCAAAAAAAAGTCGGGCACCTTAAATTGAGAAAAATAAAAGAATAGTACCTTTAATTGAAATTGAACTTAAGATGGGTACCTTTTTATGCGATTTGCCCATAATAATATGTAATATGATTATACAGTAAAACCTCTATAAATTAATACTCGATAAATTAATAACCTCGGTAAAACTAATAATTTGTCTGGTTCCAATTTTGGGACCGGTACAAATTTGGACCTCAAACGATAAAATAATAAGATAATAATTTTTTTGAAACCCCGATTATATATATTTTTGTCCCAGCGAAACTATAAATTAAAATATACTAAAAAAATCCATGTATATATATATATGTGTGTGTGTGTATATATATATATATATATATATATATATATATATATATATATATATCTAGATCAAATAAGATCAAACTTAAAGTTGTTAAAATAAGATCCAACAAAAATTTGACAAGCGACACTCTCCTTACAACAAAAATAATTTTTTTATTAACTACAACTAAAATTGTTAAAGTTTCGATAGATTTATTTTTAAAATTTACGAAACCTAGGTGATACACTTTGATTAGAAGTGTAATGTATATCAGGTTTTTGTATGTGTATCAGGTTTTAGAATATTTATTAGTGTAATGTGTATCAGGTGTATCACTAATCTAAACTCATGTATCATTTGATTATTAGTTGTTAAAATGTTAATTTGTATTAAAATATTATTTTTATTTCTATTATTGCTAAAATTGTTATTTATAACTGTTTTAGTGTTTTTTAGACTTGATCTTATTTTTACAACTATATAAAATTGTTATATATATATATATATATATATATATATATATATATATATATATATATATATATATATATATATATAGTGAGGATCAGTGCGGATTTTTTAATTAGATGCGGATGTGCGGATAGATCTGGCCTTTCAGATCTGATCTTGACTTTTTGTAAAAAAGTCAAGATCTGCGCTATCTTCACGGTACCAATTGATCATGTCAACGATTTTTTTTAATTTTTTCCCTTTTGAGGGATCCTTACTATTGTTATCTTCTTTCATTTTTTTTATTTTTCCAGATTTTTCTGAGCACTTTTTAGTTTTTTGATTATGAGTTCTACCGTGATATTAACGATATTATGAGTCCTATTGTGATATTAAGAAGCTGTGATATTATAAAATGGTGATATTATAAAACCAAATGTGATATTAAGTTTTTTTACATGTAAAATTGAACCGTGATATTAAAAACATATGATAGTAACTATGATATTAACAATTTTATTAAAAAAACATATGATAGTTACGGTGATATTAACAATTATATTTAAAAAAGAAAAAAAATCTGTGATAGTAAAAAGGAACCGTGATATTAACATTCCTCTATTAAAAAAGTTACGATGATATTAATAATATTAGTAAAAAAACAAAAAAGTACTGTAATGATATTAAAAAATTTACGATGATATTAATAATATTAGTAAAAAAACAAAAAAAGTTAGTGTGATATTAACAATTTGTATTTAAAAAAAAGTTTATGTGATTTTAAGATTAGATCTTGACTTTTTTACAAAAGTCTAGATCTGATATTGACATTTTTACAAAAGTCTAGATCTGATCTTGACTTTGACAAGATCAAATCTTGACTTTTGTAAAAAAGTCAAAATCAGACCTTAATATCGCAATACCTTTAATTATAAAAACGATTTTTTTTGAAATTTTTTTCAGCGATTCTTAATAATTTATCATCTTCTTTATTTTTTTAATTTTTTAAGATTTTCTTGAATTAAAAAAAAAATCTACTGTGATATTTACGTACCATCCCTACTTAAAAGCTAATCAGCACCCGATCCCTTCCATATATATATATATATATATATATATATATATATATATATATATATATATATATGTAACCACCACTTTCGGGTTACTTTTCATTTTCGAGAATTTACTATTCACTTTTACTATTCATCCGTAAAATTTTTATTTAACATTCTCGGAAGATAAATTATTTTAGTAATATCCTGAGAGTTCGACAAACGTTAGATCATATTCGCAAAAGTTATTAAGAAAACATCGTTATAAAGTTTCATTTTGGTCGGAACACCGTTTAAACATCACGCGCATAACGAAAATCAACTCTGATAATTTTCCTCACATCAGATAAATTTTTAAATCTCTCATAATTAATTTGAGAATTTTTAAGATTTTATTTTAATGTTACCAAATAAACCCTACGCAGTACGAAACAAAACTTACGTTTTAAACAATTCTACTTACATCCAGACTTAACGATTCCTGCACTATGTTTCTAATATGTTTTTGACACTTTTACATTTTTTGGAAAAGTCAAACATATTTCCCTCCTCCTTTGACCATAAGGTAATTAACCTTGTACGTTCTACATTTTTGCTTAAATCGCGTAACTTTTAGACTTCACGTATAACTATAAAGTTATCCCGCGTATGACGAAAACCACATTTTGACATTTCATATCACTTTTAGACTAATTTTAGTCTACTCTAAATAAATTCACGTTCGTTTCCCTGAAATTTTGTTCTTTTTCGATAAACTGCGAATTACGCGTTTTTGACCCGTATTTCTAGCTTTAAGCAGCGTTTTTGCACCCAATGAGACTTATCACTCATTTTATATTTTTAGATGGAGTATAATGATGAGTCTCATCATTCCTGTAAGTTTCGTATTTTTACGATACCCGGTTTTACGTTTTATGGCTTAACGACTAACGGTTGGCATTTAACGGAACCAAAACTTACTCTAAACTCAAGATATTATCAAAACTTATCATCTAAGCCACCTAGGCACATTGTGACCGCCTCTTGGGGGGGAGTCATCATATTGGTGGCTTAATCCTAACCATGGTTCATTTAGATGATTACAAGTGTCCTAACTTAACCATGGTTAATATTTAACCCAATATATGGTTAACCAAACTTACCCTCCTATAAATAGGAAGTGAAATACATCCTAAACACCCTCACAAACTGTTTTGGGTCGTTCATAGCTTAAATCCATCTTATCTTCCATCATTTGATCTTTAAACTCCAAGTTTATGCAAAGAAGTTCCAAAGATCAAGCTACTTCATCAAATCTCTAGCAAGTTTAAGTGATCTTCTTGAGTTTAAATCTACTCAAGTCACTTAGTACTTCATCACCAACTCTTCAAGTTTGCAAGGGTGCCAAGGTGTGGAAGGCTAGCTCAATCCAAAGTCTTAAGTGATCAATCAAAGTCTTATCCTTACTAAGTTACTCCTTTCTTATTGAAAGCCAAAAGTTGTAAGCAACTTATCACCACCATCATCTCATCTTTATTATTCATAATCTTAACTATTTCATGCTATATATATATAGTTACTATGTTGATTCATGATGTACATATACTCAATCACATGTTTTAATTTACATATTGTCATAAAAGTAACAAACTAGTAAACTAGTCATATTCTACACATTTGAGACCATTAAAATCAGTAATATATGGACTTTCTAACTTACATACTATGGTAGAAAAGATAAAAAGGTAAACATAGCAACTTGAATCACCCGAAACGGACAAACGAGTCAAAAGTTATAGTTAAAAGAAGTTAGCGAAACTAAAACGCCAAAACTGCCATGTAGAAGCTGTTTAGGGTCTGGTCGTTTAAAACGTGGTACTTCTGTTCCGAATCATGAAAAAGTTAAAACACGAAAGTTGTCCGGAACGACGTTTTCCTTCATTTTTAAAGAAGCTCGGACCTTGAAAACGCATAAACAGGCCATTATCTTTCAAAAAAGCGAAACTGCCCTTTATATTGTCTCATAACTATACTTTTGTCACAAATAAAAGCAAACCAAGAGGCCTAATGCCCATAAGTCAAGACCACGGCTACCACAAAGGTCAAAACTAAGTCTCAAGACCATGGTAGTCAAGACCAAAGTCACGGAAAGGCCATGGCTAAAGCCTTAAGGCTTATTTACCCAAGACCATTAACTAAGGTAATCATATTTATGAAACGACGAGAACTTGTAAAAACATGATAAACTTATTTATATAACAATCTTCACTCAAAACATATATTGTATCTACTAAGTGCTACAATAGTAGGGAGCTTCATGTGAGGGGTTTCATTTTAGTAAAACGTATCGACGAGTTGCTGGATTTACGATTTAAAGTGTCATAGCTCCTCGAACGTTCTTGCATGACCTCTGAATTATGATGGCCCGAACGGTAGTACGATATCCATAAACTCAATATGTTTTCTCATATTAAAGATCTTTCTATAAACATCAAATGATAATTGACTACATCATGATCAACATAGGAATATATATAGGATGGTTTATGTTTTCTTAAACATTATTCCAAACCTAAGTCGCAACATTCCATTTTAGGTTGCACGTAGAGGTTTTCCGGCTATCCATCACATCCGTTAAAGTACTTAGCATTATTAACTCTCGGTGAGTTCATAGCCCCACTTTCTATTACTTAATTGTTTTACAAACCCTTGGGGGAGATACATGCTTTATTTTAAACCGAACACATTGCTTTCAAACTGTATGCTTATCTGATTGTTTTATTAGCACTAAGTTACCGCATTTGCCAAACATAAGTCCCTAAATCATGAATCATTAATCACTATGTGAGAGTGGGCGCGAATATTGTGAATAGATCTATTGGGATTGACGAATCCCGTTTGTGTTGGCCCGTTAGAGGCAAACAAACGCACTATATTTGAGTAACATTAGGTAAAATGGCAATTTTACCTATTAGGGCACATACCAACAATTTCTCCAATTAAATTTGGAACACGTTAACGCCTTGATTGCATGATGCTTAGTCTAATAATAACTATTTTGTTTTCAAACCATTGGTGTGAGTATAATTAACTCACACTACCAACATAATGTGTTCAACCATTTAACAAACTCTATGAATTTCACTCAACCTTTGTGTTGACAGTTTTAAGCATGTATTTCAGGTCCATAATGTCGGAAGCTAGCACGGTAGGGCAAGATCAAGAAGGCTATATAGATAAATAATTTATCATTCACAAAACATCAAAAACTTTATATTGATGTGTTTTGTAATCAATGGAACCAACTGGGACCTATTTTGTAAACTCTGATATATTTGAATGATAAAGCCTTTTTAAAACGACTCCTTTAGAGATCGTTTTCTATTATTACGACTGTTGTGCCATCAAGTAATACCAGTTTGAATTCGCGCATATCACGAAATTTGGGGTGTTACAGATTGGTACCAGAGCCATAGTTATAGAGAAACGAGTCTAAATTGAGACTTAAACTATAACTACTTTTACAAACAAAAACATTTTATAGCCTTCCGTTCTCCGTGCCTTCCATCCTCCAGACGATTATGGACTTTCAAGACATGTTATAATAACATGAACATATTAGTATATTGATATATACACTTGAATTATTTAAAGCATTCCCCTAAATATTATAACTATTTTAACATCATATCCTTTTTAGACACTATGTGCGTACTGCATCTCCCGATTACGTTCGGCATCACCCGAACAAATTCCAAACATTCCAATTATTCCGAACTTGATTTTCCGATATCAATGATGATTACCTTGACGCCGTCGATTACGAAGATGAACCATATGAAGATATGGACGACGAAGAAGAAGAGGATCTGATTGTACCAGATTCTCCCGAATATAATGTTCAAGATTGGGTTGAATCTGAGGATGATCAAGAGGAAAACTATGTATATGGTGTAGCACCATTATCACCACCTCCTGCCTCAGAAACATCTTCCGAACCTAATCCTCCTAACCCTACTAAAGGACCAACATCCACTTACGAAGTCGGCGGGTCATCCACAATAATACCTGCCTTCATAAATTCTGCTCAATACGAGCTATACCGTTTAAAACAGCACCTTGACCTAACCCAACATAAAGTCCAAAGTATGGCATGGCAGATGAATCAACAAGAATCATTTGTCATTGCGGCCAAAACCGAGGCCATCCATGCTCGTCAACGCCTTGACTTATTTATACTAGATATGAGTTATGTGAAAAAGGACTTGGATTATGTTGCAGATACCGTCTTCCATCCACTAACTGGATGGGAAGACATCAAAGATAGGTTATCAAGAGTGGAAAGAATCCAATGCCAAGACGGGGCACAAATCCAAGAACTGCGAAATCGCTTAAACTCGGCAGAGATCCGACTAGACGTTGCTAAATTCGACCGATATTGTCTTCGAAAGGAGTTGTATGATATGCAATCTTTTATGAATGCCATGCAACAGAAAATAAATCAAAAAGAGGTCGAAGAAAATTGTTTAAGTGATAGCATCGATGTTCTAGCCGTATATGGAAACATCGATTCATCCAACCAATCTTAGACTAGTGTGATAATACTAGTTATCTTTTGTACTTCTAAACTGATTAGACTCAGTTAGAAAACTCTGTGTAACTCATGTAATAGCTAGCAGTAGTAAAGCGTTGTAATTACTAAACTGAAAGTTTCAGTTAGTAAATTTTGAAGAAGCTTGTAATAGGTTTCGATTTTGTAAATCAATCAACGTTATGTGAATAAAAAATCTTGTTTTATGCTATCATGTGTTATGGTTTAAAACTCCAAACTTTATTATTTCTAACCTTCCATCAAAAATCATGATCTTTTTATAACTCTTGATACCTCTTTTTGATAGAATCATGCCGCCAAAGAAAGCTAAAGCACCTCAACCAATGACTCCAGGTGCCATTGAGCGAATGATTACTACTCGAGTGAATGCAGCAATTAACGCTGAAAGAGCGCCATAGCCGCCGCTTGAAGCCGCCGCCTTCTGGCCGCCACTACCGCTGCTTTGCAACAACCGCGCCGCTAAAGCCGCCACGGCCGCTGAAGCCGCCGCTAAAGCGCCGCTACGCTACCAAGCTGCTAGGCTTGCCGCATGCAACTAGAGGTTGCTCATACAAAGAATTTATGAGTTGCAAACCCACAAATTTCAAGGGTTCGAAGGAGCGTGGGTTTAACTCGCTGGTTTGAAAGAATGGAGTATGTGTTCTCAATCGGCAAATCGCTGAAAGTGACAAAGTTCAATATGCCACTTGTACACTCTTGGATCGGGCATTATCATGGTGGAATACAGTTGCTCAACCAATAGGCATCATGAGTGCTTATCAAATCTCTTGGGTTGCTCTAAAGGGTTTAATGATCAAGGAGTATTGCCCTCGTAGTGAGATACAGAAATTGGAAGTGGAGTTCTGGAACCATGTTCTCAAAGGTGTTGACATTGCTACTTACAACCGTCGATTTCAAGAATTGGCGATACTATGTCCATCAATGGTTCCAACAACTGAAAAGCTCGTTAGAGATATATCTGGGGACTAACGCCTATCATCCAGGGAAACGTGACATCGTTTGATCCAAAGTCACTTGATGATGCTATGCGAATGTCTCGAAGTCTCATGGATCAAGTGGTTCGAACAGGAGCTACCCAAAGACAGAATCTCAACACTACCACCAACAACACCAACTACCGTAATAACAACAACCATACCAACAACAATAACAACGAAACAACAAAACAAACGACAATGGGATAACAACCAAAGAAACACTTCCAACAACCAAAATCGTAACACCCAACACCATCAGCAACAAAACAAAAGACAAGAAGCCTCAACGGCTTATGTTGCAGCACCAACTGGAGGAAATTATGGTGGAACCTACCCAAAGTGCAATAAATGCAACTACCATCATATGGGTCCTTGCCCACCAAGTGCGCAAGTGTGAAAAACCAGGACATCTTGCTAAAGACTGTAGAAGCAAAGTTGTGGCTACTGGAGCTAACCTTCAACCCGATAGTTACATGTTTCGGGTGTGGGGAGAAAGGGCATGTCAAACCAAATTGTCCTCAAAACCGTGGCCAACAAGGCGGAGATGCTCGTGGTAGAGCCTATGTTATGGGCAACGGTGAACCTCAACAAGACCGAGCGTAGTCACTGTACGTTTTCACTCAATAACCATCTTGTTAAAGTCTTATTCGATTCGGTCTTTGATATGAGCTTTATATCTTCCAAAATTGCACCTTTACTTAATATTGCACCAACCATTATGGATACACACTATAGTATTGAATTAGCCAATGGAAACTTAGTAAACACCAATCTTGTACTCCAAAATTGTACCCTCAACCTTTTAGATCATCCATTCAGCATCAATCTCATGCCAATCGAACTTGGAAGTTTCGATGTTGTTATTGGCATGGATTGGTTGTCAAAACATCGAGCCAACATCATCTGTGGCGAAAAAGTTGTTCACATTCCTTGTAACAATGAAACTTTGGTCATCCGTGGTGATCGAAGTGGAACTTGCTTTAACATCATCTCATGTATGAAAACCATGAAGTATATTGAAAAAGGATGTTACGCATTTCTAGCTCATGTTACCGAGAAGGAATCCAAAGAAAAACGACTTGAAGACGTTCCTATCGCTCGTGAATTTCCTGAAGTTTTCCCTGAAGACTTACCCGGACTTCCACCATCACGCCAAGTAGAGTTTCAAATTGATTTAGTGCGGGGAGCGGCGCCCAGTGGCCCGCGTACCCTATAGACTGGCACCATCCGAGATGCAAGAACTGGCAAATCAACTACAAGAACTTTCGGACAAGGGGTTTATCCGACCTAGTTCCTCACCTTGGGGAGCACCCGTCTTATTTGTGAAAAAGAAAGATGGATCGTTATGAATGTGTATCGACTATCGTGAGCTAAACAAATTAACCATAAAGAACCGATACCCTTTCCCAAGAATCGACGATCTATTCGATCAACTACAAGGTTCGACCTATTATTCAAAAATAGACCTTCGATCGGGTTACCATCAAGTTAAGGTTCGAGAAGAAGACATTCCAAAAACAGCCTTTAGAACTCGCTATGGTCATCATGAGTTCCAAGTAATGCCGTTTGGCTTGACGGATGCACCAGCAGTATTCATGGATCTCATGAATCGGGTATGTAAGCCATACTTGGACAAGTTCGTGATAGTATTCATCGATGATATTCTCATATACTCCAAAAGCGAATAAGAACATAAAGATAATCTAAGAACGGTTTTAGATTTGCTCAAGAAAGTGAAGTTGTACGCAAAATTCTCTAAATGTGAATTCTGGATTCAGTCAGTACAATTCCATGGGCATGTTATCGATAGCACGGGTCTACATGTTGATCCCGCTAAAATTGAGGCTATCAAGGATTGGCCAACACCTACAGAAATTCGTCAATTTCTAGGTTTGGCCGGTTATTATCGAAGGTTTATTGAGGGATTTTTCTCAATAGCCAAACCTTTGACTACGCTAACTCAAAAAAACAAGAAGTACATCTGGAACGAAGATGAAGAAGAAGCTTTCCAAATCCTAAAACAAAAACTTTGTAGTGCCCCTATTCTAGCATTGCCCGATGGGATCGAAGATTTTGTAGTCTATTGCGATGCTTCACACCAAGGATTAGGAGCCGTACTCATGCAACGAGAAAAAGTCATGGCTTATGCTTCACGACAACTCAAGAAACATGAAGAAAACTACAATACTCATGACTTGGAGTTAGGAGCAATAGTCTTTGCACTTAAAATCTGGAGATACTATCTATACGGTACTAGATGTACTGTGTTTACCGACCACAAAAGCCTCCAACACATTCTCGATCAAAAGGAATTAAACATGAGGCAACGACGATGGTTAGAACTATTGAGTGATTATGATTGCGACATTCGCTATCATCCGGGAAAAGCCAACGTAGTTGCAGATGCCCTGAGCCGGAAGGAAAAGGTTAAACCTCTACGAGTTCAAGCCTTAGTCCTAACCATCAATTCAAATTTCCCTGCTCAAATACTCAATGCTCAAGCTGAAGCGGTGAAACAACAAGACATTGAGATGGAGAAATTGGACGGCATGATACAGAAGAAATTTGAAACCCTTTCTGACGGAACTTTATGCTTCCAAGAACGAAGTTGGTTACCACTTTATGGTGGCTTACGAGATTTAATCATGCTTGAATCCCACAAATCCAAATATTCCGTACATCCAAGATCTGATAAGATGTATCATGATCTAAAGCTACTCTACTGGTGGCCAAACATGAAAGCCGACATTGCCACCTACGTCGATAAATGCCTTATTTGTTCCAAAGTGAAGGTGAACACCAAAACCCTCCGGTCTCTTACAACAACCCAAGATTCCAATTTGGAAATGGGAACGAATCACAATGGATTTTATCACTAAACTCCCAAAGACATCCAACGGTTATGACTCCATCTGGGTCATAGTGGATCGTCTCACAAAGTCCGCACACTTTATACCAATCAAAGAGACTTACAAGATGGATCAGTTGACTCGATGCGTCAAGGAAATAGTCTCAAAACACGGTGCCAATCTCTATCATATCGACCGAGATGGTAGATTTACCTCAGACTTCCGGTCACTCCAAGGCGCCGGAACAAACCTAGACATGAGTACAACGTATCACCCTCAAACCGATGGTCAGAGTGAACGAACCATTCAAACGCTGGAAGACATGCTTCGAGCTTGTATAATCGACTTTGGAAAAGGATGGGATAACCATTTACCATTGGTCGAATTCTCTTACAATAACAGTTATCACGCGAGTATCAAGGCGGCACCCTTTGAAGCACTTTACGGTCGAAAGTGCCGATCGCCTGTCTGGCTGGGCGAAGTGGGAGATGTTCAACTCACGGTCGAAACTCATTCGTGAAATAACAGAGAAAATCATACAAGTCAAAAATCAGTTACAAAAAGCAAGAGATAGACAAAAGAGTTATGCCGATGTACGACGCAAACCTTTAGAATTCCAAGTTGGAGACAAGGTTATGCTAAAAGTCTCACCTTGGAAAGGTGTCATACGATTTGGTAAACCTGGAAAACTAAACCCAAGATACATAGGTCCATTCAAAATCCTAGCTAGGGTTGGTCCAGTGGCGTACAAACTTGAGCTCCCATCGGAACTCGGTAATGTACATCCAACTTTTCATGTATCCAACCTAAAGAAATGTTTATCCGATGAATCGTTAGTTATTCCACTAGATGAACTCAAACTTAGCAACGATCTACACTTCATTAAACAACCTGTGGAGATCATGGACCGAGAGGTCAAACAACTAAAACAGAGTCGAATACCAATTGTCAAAGTTCGCTGGAACTCCCAACGTGGCCCAGAATTTACATGGGAACGAGAAGACCAAATGCGTCAAAAGTACCCTCACCTTTTTGAAGGAGCATCACCATCAAGTAACAATTAAATCACGAGGACGTGATTTCTCCAACGAGGGGAGACTGTAACCACCCGCACTTTCAGGTTACTTTTCATTTTCGAGAATTTACTATTCACTTTTACTATTCATCTATAAAATTTTTATTTCACATTCTCGTAAGATAAATTATTTTAGTAATATCCTAAGAGTTCGACAAACGTTAGATCATATTCGCAAAAGTTATTAAGAAAACATCGTTATAAAGTTTCATTTTGGTCGGAACACCGTTTAAACATCATGCGCATAAAGAAAATCAACTCTGATAATTTTCCTCACATCAGATAAATTTTTAGATCTCTCATAATTAATTTTAGAATTTTTAAGATTTCAGTTTAATGTTACCAAATAAACCTCGCGATGCGAGAAACTAAACTTACGTTTTAAACAATTCTACTTACATCCAGACTTAACGATTCATGCACTATGTTTCTAATATGTTTTTGACACTTTTACATTTTTTGGAAAAGTCAAACATATTTCCCTCCTCCTTTGACCATAAGGTAATTAACCTTGTACGTTCTACATTTTTGCTTAAATCGCGTAACTTTTAGACTTCACGTATAACTATAAAGTTATCCCGCGTATGACGAAAACCACATTTTGACATTTCATATCACTTTTAGACTAATTTTAGTCTACTCTAAATAAATTCACGTTCGTTTCCCTGAAATTTTGTTCTTTTTTGATAAACTGCGAATTACGCGTTTTTGACCCGTATTTCCAGCTTTAAGCAGCGTTTTGCACCCAATGAGACTTATCACTCATTTTATATTTTTAGATGGAGTATAATGATGAGTCTCATCATTCCTGTAAGTTTCGTATTTTTACGATACCCGGTTTTACGTTTTATGGCTTAACGACTAACGGTTGGCATTTAACGGAACCAAAACTTACTCTAAACTCAAGATATTATCAAAACTTATCATCTAAGCCACCTAGGCACATTGTGACCGCCTCTTGGGGGGGGGGGAGTCATCCTATTGGTGGCTTAATCCTAACCATGGTTCATTTAGATGATTACAAGTATCCTAACTTAACCATGGTTAATATTTAACCCAATATATGGTTAACCAAACTTACCCTCCTATAAATAGGAAGTGAAATACATCCTAAACACCCTCACAAACTGTTTTGGGTCGTTCATAGCTTAAATCCATCATATCTTCCATCATTTGATCTTTAAACTCCAAGTTTATGCAAAGAAGTTCCAAAGATCAAGCTACTTCATCAAATATCTAGCAAGTTTAAGTGATCTTATTGAGTTTAAATCCACTCAAGTCACTTAGTACTTCATCACCAACTCTTCAAGTTTGCAAGGGTGCCAAGGTGTGGAAGGCTAGCTCAATCCAAAGTCTTAAGTGATCAATCAAAGTCCTATCCTTACTAAGTTACTCCTTTCTTATTGAAAGCCAAAAGTTGTAAGCAACTTATTACCATCATCATCTCATCTTTATTATTCATAATCTTAACTATTTCATGCTATATATATAGTTACTATGTTGATTCATGATGTACATATACTCAATCACATGTTTTAATTTACATATTGTCATAAAAGTAACAAACTAGTAAACTAGTCATATTCTACACATTTGAGACCATTAAAATCAGTAATATATGGACTTTCTAACTTACATACTATGGTAGACAAGATAAAAAGGTAAACATAGCAACTTGAATACCCGAAACGGACAAACGAGTCAAAAGTTATAGTTAAAAGAAGTTAGCGAAACTAAAACGCCAAAACTGCCATGTAGAAGCTGTTTAGGGTGCAGTGCGTGTAAAAGCGTGGTACTACATTTCGAATCATGAAAAAGTTAAAACATGAAAGTTGTCCGGAACGACGTTTTCCTTCAATAGCAAAAAAGCTCGGACCTTGAAAACGCATAAACAGGCCATTATCTTTCAAAAACAGAAACTGCCATTTATATGGTCTCATAACTATACTTTTGTCACAACTAAAAGCAAACCAAGAGGCCTAATGGCCATAAGTCAAGACCACGGCTACGGCTAAGGTCAAAACTAAGTTTCAAGACCATGGTAGTCAAGACCAAAGTCACGGCAAGGCCATGGCTAAAGCCTTAAGGCTTATTTACCCAAGACCATTAACTAAGGTAATCATATTTATGAAACGATGAGAACTTGTAAAAACATGATAAACTTATATATATAACAATCTTCACTCAAAACATATATTGTATCTACTAAGTGCTACAATAGTAGGGAGCTTCATGTGAGGGGTTTCATTTGAGTAAAACGTATCGACGAGTTTTGGATTTCACGATTTAAAGTGTCATAGCTCCTCGAACGTTCTTGCATGACCTCTGAATTATGATGGCCCGAACGGTAGTACGATATCTATAAACTCAATACGTTTTCTCATATTAAAGATCTTTCTATAAACATCAAATGATAATTGACTACATCATGATCAACATAGGAATATATATAGGATGGTTTATGTTTCCTTAAACATTATTCCAAACCTAAGTCGCAACATTCCATTTTAGGTTGCACGTAGAGGTTTCCCGGCTATCCATCACATCCGTTAAAGTACTTAGCATTATTAACTCTCGGTGAGTTCATAGCCCCACTTTCTTCCGTTAAAGTACTTAGCATTATTAACTCTCGGTGAGTTCATAGCCCCACTTTCTATTACTTAATTGTTTTACAAACCCTTGGGGGAGATACATGCTTTATTTTAAACCGAACACATTGCTTTCAAACTATATGCTTATCTGATTGTTTTATTAGCACTAAGTTACCGCATTTGCCAAACATAAGTCCCTAAATCATGAATCATTAATCACTATGTGAGAGTGGGAGCGAATATTGTGAATAGATCTATTGGGATTGACGAATCCCGTTTGTGTTGGCCGTTAGAGGCAAACAAAAGCACTATATTTGAGTAACATTAGGTAAAAATGGCAATTTTACCTATTAGGTCACGTACCAACAATTTCTCCAATTAAATTTGGAACGTTCGCCTTGATTGCATGATGCTTAGTCTAATAATAACTGTTTTGTTTTCAAACCATTGGTGTGAGTATAATTAACTCACACTACCAACATAATGTGTTCAACCATTTAACAAACTCTATGAATTTCACTCAACCTTTGTGTTGACAGTTTTAAGCATGTATTTCGGTCCATAATGTCGGGCGGCACGGAAGGGCAAGATCAAGAAGGCTATATAGACAAATAATTTATCATTCACAAAACATCAAAAACTTTATATTGTTGTGTTTTGTAATCAATGGAACCAACTGGGACCTATTTTGTAAACTCTGATATATTTGAATGATAAAGCCTTTTTAAAACGACTCTTTTAGAGATCGTTTTCTATTATTACGACTGTTGTGCCATCAAGTAATACCCAGTTTGAATTCCGCTGCATATCACGGAATTGGGGGTGTTACACACACACACACACACACACACACATATATATATATATATATATATATATATATATGATACACTTAAAAATTCTAAGTTTGATTAGTAAAAAATGAATCTATAATCACTTGTTTTTTGTTGACTTCAAATATATATTAAGTTCATCTTTAAATATTACTCCCTCCGTCACAAATTAATTGTTCATATTTCTTTTTAGAGTTGTCTCAAAAAAATTGTTCACTTACTATTTTTAGTAATAAATAGGGAATTTAGTAAAGGAATATTCTACATGAGAGGTTGAAAATTGTTGTGGCCCCACTTTTATTAAACTTGGTGATTTTTGTCTCATGACAATAATTTTGAGACGGAAGTAGTAATTGGAACTTGACAAATTTAATTGACTTGTGAATGTGAATTCATTAAATGTTAATTGTAACTTGTTATTCTAATTTATTTTTTAATCTCTAACTAGTATATATTGTAAATAGTATATGGGACATGAAAATTTAAAAGTCATATGTAAAAAAAATTTAAATTGATAAATTATTAATTTATCGAATAATAATATCTCGCTAAACTAATAAAATATTTCGATGCTTATATTATTAATTTATAAAAGTTTTATTGTATGCAATTAAATTTAAACTTCGTAAAGAATATATCAATATAAATTTCGTTTAAAACCTGTGAAAATATAGTATTATAACTAGTTATGGCATATGAGAAATTCCCGAACTTACACATTTCTAAAAAGAGATAATGATTTAAGCACTAGCTAGTAATAATCATAATCAATACTTTAATCAAAGACGCGTAACCGATGAAAATGATATGAGATGCTTGTAGTTGTGTTTATTCAATCTAATAATTCATAAAGAATATTAAATATCTGATTGAATTAAAAATTACTTGGGATCTCTACGTAAATCGTACTGTTGTGGATTGATCATTCAGAGTTGGTGCATGGTTGATGTTGTTTTTGGAAGTATTACGGAGAGTTGGAATATTTTAACTATTTATCAAGAAAAAAGAAACATTCTCAATTAATATAAAATAAAAATACAATATATCAGTTACTAGTCGGGCCTCCAACTTGATGGAATATATTTCAGATACATATCATTTTTTTTATATAGACACCACACTATATAATATTTTAATAAATATTATACAAAACAGTAATGCACAATTATGATGTGTGTATGAAAAAATAATAATGTGAGTATCAAAACCCATGTATGAACAATACCATTAGTTTTTACAATTCCATTTATCGTTTATATATCCTGTTTCTTTATCTTTTAGTCGTCCAAACTTAGGTTTACACTATTTTCAAAAATGCTTAAATGAACGGAAAAACTTTAACTATGTGCATCTGTACGAACGCCAATTGTCCATTCATCAAGGACGGCAAAGTGCATCGGGCGAGTTATGTTTTCAAGTTAAACTTTACCTATGTATATCGACCCAATTGTCCATTCCTCAAGCACCAATCAACGGATAAACTTTAGCTTTCTGCATCAATTAGTTTTAATCTTTAGTTTGTTGATTATATCAAGCTGGCTAGTTATGTTCTCAAGCAAATGTGAGATTTCGGATTTTGAGTCTTTCACTCTCTTGGACAGGATATCCCATGATCCCATCCTAACACGTACTATCAGGGTTTAAATTTTACGTTAGAGTTAAGCCGTGCGAATAAATGCTACCAAACATCTACAAGTTTTGACAAAGAGTTAATGAGATGTATTCCATATATAAAATACCATCCTAACATCTAAATTTTCTACAGGGTTCATATATTACTATCCAAGGCTAACGAAACTCACGTACCAAAAATAACCACTAGTGGTAAAACCGTAAAAGCCTTATAACTAATACTACTAAAATACGCGAGGTCTCAGATTTAGTTCCTGCTAAGTGCAACGCAACCCTAAAGTGTCCACGCAAACCTCCTAAAAATGGAGTTTTACCCGTATGAATTCATTTGGCGATGGGTTCAAACCCCATAGATTAATCGTTCAAAAGATCGGAAACCATGATTAACGGGAAAAAAATACTCGCGTACAAAACTCAATAATAACACATATACCTTGTTAAATGAATAAGTAAACTTTGTTCGTAATCTTAATAAACGTTCATATATTATAACATGATTTAACAAGATACATTCAGTGATATAAAATTGAACATTATCCAGGATTACTTTAAAATGTGACATACTACCAGTATAACCTTGATTGGATCACGTAGGCATATATATGGTAATATCATGTGAATTAAGGCACCTGAAAAGGATATCATCAAGGGAACTGCAATATATAGTACATGCAAAACAATCATTCCAGATATATATAACCGTCCCTTGATCACAAGAGTAAAAACTCTTAGGACATATGATTATATAATAACACAAATGCCCATATGATTTATTCGTATACAAACAACTTTTTTTTAAGACGGGAGTAGCAATATTAAACCAACAAGGAGCAGCAACTTCATACCATTTGGACGAATAATATGACAAGTTAAAGTATTAGCCAGAGGATTTACTACAGTGATCAAACTTCGTGTCCTGGTGAGGTGGTTTTGGCTGGAAATGGTGAAGTGTTGCAAGTGAAAATGGCTTGGAAGAAGAGACAAAATCGATCAGTAATTGAGCATGTCTATTGAGAGTAGATGAAGCTGAACTTATAATCATTTATAAATTTGATATATATAACCGGACTTGTATATTATTTTGCCCATATGATTTATTCTATTTTGCCATATTAAACCAACAAGGAGCAGGGACGAATACACCTTTACTACAGGAGAGCTGCCTTTGGAGAAAGAAAAAGTGAGGAATTAAGTTAAGATGATGTTTAACAAAGGAACACAACTGTTTCATTAACTTTAATTTGTCATTCTAATAAACAAAGTAACTGACAAGAAAGTGATATTGAAATAGTTAATAAAGTAAGCAAGTAGAAAAACCTTCATCAAGATTATTGTCAAACTTCTGCTTCTTTAAATTGTTGAGTAAGAAAGCATGGACAAATTAATTCTACTATTTTTCTTGTTGAAGAATTCACCTAGCTAACCTCAATTCAAGATCCACCTGATCTTCTATAACAAGCGGTGAAACACCCGTCTTCTGTCTCTTGCAATTCATAACTTCATCTTCACACTCATCAAACCCTAGATACAAATTTGTTCCAAAAGGTCCAAGTACCACGACTTCTTCACAAACACAACTTTTTGCATCCGAATTGCTAACAAGAGTGGCACTTTCTTGAACTAGTATCGAGGAAATTCTAGAAGCCAAATCGGGTGAACGGAAACAACTAGGGGTTGCAGATTCCAATATAGGGTTTTGTTGTGTACTATTGGAAGATTGTTTAAGCTTAGCTCTTTCTCTCCTGTGAACATTCATGTGACCACCTAGGGCTTGAGCTGATCTGAACTCTCTTCTACAGAAATTACATGAATAAGACCTTGGAGGCCATACGAACCCACCTAGGGGACCTCGAGCATCCTCAGCAAAAGCTTGTTCTTCCCATGAGTGGCTGAATGAATTGTTGAAGATACTACTCTTGTTCTTGACCCACATCAAGTACTGTGAGTATTGCTCCATCTGTATTATAGTAGACAAATTTCAATTTGTTTGAAGCTGAGAGAGAGGTCTGTGTAAGACAATGGTCAATTTACTTGTGTTGAAGACTTTAAGGGATAGTGATACATATACATATAACTAGGTGAGTGCATGTGTGTGAGAGAGAGAAAAAGACAAAGATGTTTGATTAAGGATTATTTTTTTTATTTTTTATTTTTTTTGAACAAAGATTACATTTCATTTCACTCCTCACAAATGAAGGTAATTTGAACACAACAAGTTACATCGAACATAAAGGGCAAAATCGGAGCCGACTTGCCAAACAAAATACACGAGGCAACAAGTTAAGCCAAAAGAAAGCATACACCCTAATAGTTGTGACAGACCACAACAACACCATACAAGGGTGGGGGGAATCACCAAAGTGAGCTTTAGGAAGACACAACCATACGAAGATGTAGCTTGACAAAAGTACATAAAGTCTGAGAAAACATACATAGAAGATAAAACTAAGCATCCTAAAAGGAGCCAGAGCAAAACCCAACAGATCTAGAATCAAACCCAAGGCTCAGGCCAAGTGCTCGATGGCGGACCAGATCCGGCCCAGCGGTGGCGGTGGCGGCGTGACAACTCGGCGTGGCGAGAGATGTGAGATCTGTGAGTAAGGCTATTATTGTGAGAAAAATAAAGTACGAAAGGATCAGGACGATTGAAACCGACCGCCCAGGAGAAAAGATTGATTGGATGTGTTTTAGAGAGGTTGGAGTGTTTTGGAGTTTTAGAGAGGTATTAGTTATAGAGATAGATTTACTCTCATTTGGCTCATTGGTGTAGGGTTATTAATGTTATTTTCAAGTGAGGTTTATAAATCGTCATGTGTATATTTGTTACAAGTTACTATTTCTATAAATAAAGCCTTCAATTCAGCTTTAATCACTTCATCCCAAAATCTCATATGGAACTGTCATCTATTAAAAGTTCATGCAGGATACCATGTATTAAGCTCTTAGTACATTATACAGACACAAAAGTCGTGTTAAATTAAGCTCTTTAATGCAAAAAAGTTTAATTAAATTGAGCATATATGCAGACTGGAAACACTATTTTACTCAAAAGTTCAATATAAACAATGGTATGAACATACATTTTTTTTGGGGGCCAGCAAATGAATATATAAGAACATAAAGAAAATATCAAACTAGCAAGGAGCTGAGCTAGCAAAGTACAAGAGAAAGATATCACTAACAGTTACAAAAATTCATCGGGTCAAATTATTCGAGAAGACCCGACACCTTAGAAAAGAGAGAGTTTAAATTCCGTCAAACAACGACCCAAACGAAGATTTAGCTTGGTGAACATGTCGAAAATTCTTTGCAGCTGAAAGGGATTGCCTTGATTTGAATTTCATTAACATTAGCTACCGGTCCGTCTACTTGCACAAGGTCAGGTATTTCAACCTATAACTTTTTCAATTCACTCTTTATAGTGCGATTTATAGCCCGTTGGCTTTGAAAAGGAAAAGAGGCAATGAACCTTGTTGAGCTTTGGCAACCTCCTCTTATACTATACCTCGTAACTTAGTTTCCACGGGGTCGAGGACATTTGCATCATCATGAGTTGTAGCTTGTATATGCTCGAGTGAAAATTCTCTATCATCATCATGTTGGCTAGTTCCCATCCCATCCTGATGAAAAGACCCATTAGACCACTCTACTTGCCCTTGAGTCATCTTATAAAACTGAAAATTTAAAGACATGAGAATAATTTGGCCGTTTACTTTAAATATTGTAATGATCACTTTCTCTAGATATTCATATTTATCTATGCACTCTTCTACCTCAATCCTCCGATAATGACACGACTCCAATAAGTCCATGTTATATGACGTGATTATTATCACGTTGTAGACGTCCTAATAATTGCATCACATATTCATGTGCTCATTGTCATCATATCATACCTTGATTCAAGAACTAAACTATCCCATATCAGATATGAACTTGCATTCAATATGCATAATCTTTGCTATATTCAACCACTTTAGTGTAAACATGTATATATTTACTATAAGTATCAAGACTAGGTTTAAGTCTAAGTAACTAACTAACGATGGATACTTAAATCTCTCAAACTATCGCTCACGATACCAACTTGAAAGCGTCTACTTTTTTTTGGAGGTTCTCTATACGTCGTGGAAGGTTCCACCTCTACAGCGTATAATGGTTTTGTACAATTTAAACTTAATTGCAAACCAAGTCCGTAAACACTTAAATCATATAGTCCAAAATGAAATTTAATATGAACATAATATATTTCATACAAAACATAGGTTATGTTTTATAATATTTATACACATTAAACCTGTTTGACAAAAAAGTGAGTGGATAAAACTTATATCCAAACACCCTATTTCTTGCACTACATATACAATTTTGACAGTTAACATATTACATTTTTAGATATTGTTTTCTTGACTTCAAAAGACTTTTGGGCTTAACCATTGCATCAAAGGATGGTAAAAGAAGCTCGTTACTAACCACGAGCTACAACGTTAGATCATCCCCTAGGACCCTTTTCTTTGATCTTATGTACGCCACTTTGCTCACTTATGAAACATTTCATATAGTAATGTAAGCAAAATCTTAGTGAATAAATAAAATCATACGTAACTATAAACATGAGGTGTAATAACCGTAACGGGGAACCATATCATAATACTTTATAACATGAGCTAAGGTGTTCAATAGACACCAACATGAAAACTTTCTGTAACTTTGAGCTATATGGTGCAAGAGCACCAAACAACTTTGATGATGTTTGACAAATACCTTTGATGATGTTCTTCATATTAGAGGACGTTGATTTTGACCTTATAAGGGAGATTGAGAAGATTTTGATTGAAGGAAAAGATTGAATCAACGAAGAAATTCAAAGCATATCCGGAAGTGCTCTTATTTTAAGAATCTCGTGCAATTATAAAGGAGCTCGAAGATGAATGGGATGAATTTGAAGAAATTTCTATTGAGGAAAAGTTGAAATCAACAAAGAAGTCCTATTTAGTGAGCCTTCAAATTTCATGAGTCGGGAAATAAAGATAGTGGAAGTACTTCATCATAATGTTGAGAAAGATATAAATGTGAGGAGTGAATCCGATGTGATGTGTTCAAAATGAGGTGCAACCTACAACGGATGTTAAGAAGCTCGAACTGTTAATCTCCAATGATCCATTTTCATCTTTTATGGAGTCAAAGGAAACTACTTTTATGGAACCACCCAAGGTAAATAGTATGGTGGAACACCCATTAAGGTATAAATTTCAATCACCACTTTCATCTATAGTGGCATACTTACACATGCTGAACTATAAGTGTGGGGAACAACACACTTGTCTCTAGTAATAAGGGTGGAGTCAATCTCATGACTTGAATAAAAACAAGGGCTTTGTCAGAGGCAACCTATACTTATCCTTTAAAATATGCTTTATTTTTATTTTTATTTTTATTTTTAGAGTTTTATGTTTTGGTATTATTTGTTTTGTCTTTGATTTTAAGTTGGAATTGTAATGATAATTGGATGACGGTGCAATCACCAAACATATGATCATGTTTAGCAAATTATGGGATTTTTTTCATTTCTTTTTCCATTTAAATGTTTTGTTTTTCTTTTATATTTGTAAAATGAGAACATTATACATCTTATGTGTTACGAAATCTTATGTGTTAGGAAGGGGATAGAGAAAAGATTCTATCTGTTTTTACTTTATGAAAATTTTGAATCTTCACAAATTTTTGACATGTTTTACATAAATAACTAGTTGCACAGTTGAGCACGTATACCCTATTTGATTATGTTGCCTTTGTAGCATACAATAATATTATGCTCTTTTGTTTCATTTTCGTATGATTGTGCCGGTGGTAGTTTTAGCAATAGACTTTAGAACTTGACATAGGGTACGCATTGAGACAACCAAAACGAGCATGGCACTAAGGTAAATTGATGTAATTGATGTAACTAGTTAGGAGGAAAATTTAGGATTTCACTCAAATAGCCTGTATGGTTAAATATTTGTGTATACTACCTAATTATACTAGTAAGTTAATCCCCCTATTAAACCATTTGGTATCACTCATTATTAATGCTAGATACTATAGATAAACATGTTGAGCCATTCTTTTTATTTTTAAACCATGGTAAATGATGTTCATTACACCATTATACCTTAACCTAACCTATTAGTTTAAGTCTATTGGCTAGTTGTTAGTATTTTAGGAGTTGTATTGGTTGTATTTTTGAGTCTTGTATGAGTTTGGATAATTCTTTTCTTTTAATAGTTATTCAGGATTTGCATAACTCTTTGAGAAATTTTAAACAGTTTGTAATAGTATGTATATGATATTTGGCTAGTTGTTAGTTGCTTAGGAGTTGTAATGGTTGTATTTTCGATTCTTGCATGAGTTTGGACAATTCTTTTCTTTTAATAATTAGTTGGGATTTTCATAACTCTTTGAGAAATTTTAAGAGTGTAATAGTATGTATATGATATTTGAAAGTATCACTTTGCTAGAAAATACCGATATTTGATTGATTATGATTTATATGTATCCATTTTTTGGTGGAGTAAGGAGATACGTGAAGTATTTTATGATTAAAAGGAAAAGAAAGAAAAAGAAAAGTAAAAGTGCGGAGACAAAAAAAAAATAAGTTGATAGTTTATTATAGGGCTAATGGTCTGAAAATGCATCAAAGTTGTCACTTTTTTTTGTATGCATTAAACTTTTAATTTTTCTATTTAATGATCAAACTTTCTTAAGTAGGAAATTAAAAGTTTGATGCATATAATATGAAAATGTGACAGCTTTAATGCATTTTCAGACCATTAGTCTTTTATTATAAAATAACTAAGTATGAAGCTTAAAGAAGGTGATTGGTCAAGGCAAATAAAGTGTGATAAAATTTTATGTTGTGCGTGTTTTCGTGTGAGAGCATGTGTAATTCCGTGAAATGAGTCTTGTGGGTTTGTGGTAATAGTAACTAGCAACATTGGCATTATTTGAACTTATTACTATTTGTTTGTGTCTTTTTTAAGCCAATTTGATAATTGTTTATTCCATGTTTTATTTCTACCTTTTAAACTCGTTAGCCTTAATGTTTCAACCTAATTCCCTTCTATTAGTTATCTAAACTCTAGTGGTGGAAGCGTATTATCTTTGTCAAGCATATGATAAAATATTTACAATGACTGAGCAATCGAGCATTCACTTAGTAAGTGCTTCCATTTTGCGTAAGGTGTTCTTTACAATAAATTTAAGAGTCTCTTGAAAGATACTTATAAGTCAATTGGGGGATATTTGATATCATCAATTAGACACATATTTTAAATATCAATATCTCGTATATATTGCTCATTTATATTGCATTTACATAAGTATTGGTCTTGCTTTTGTTTGTATATATGTATATAAGGTTGGAACGAGAGACGAAATCGCAACAAATGATGCAAAATGAATTAACCGAGATGGGATGATGAATTGAGGAGTCAATTGGAATAAGGAAAAATACTCAAGAAAAGATAAACTCGTGATTATAAGATGATTATGGAATGCTCGTAAAAGAATCAAGTGAGAAACGAAGCTAAAAGTTGAAATCAAGTTTCATTGATGTCTTTAAATGTTGATGTAGTATTTTGGTCATAACTTCTTCATACTAGTTATGTTTTAGGTGATTTAAGTGACCATGGAAAGCGACGAGATTTCCACAACTTTAATGCTATTAGCTAAGTATGAGTCGGAAAATCAACTAAATAATTCAAATTGAGAAGCGTATTGGCTTCCAAACAAAATGGATCTGCATATCATGCGATTAGGTAAAAAATCTGTATAAACAAACCCTAACACGACCCAATATAATCCCAAACTTTACAAATCGATTTCCAAGGTTTCCCTAGGTGTTTTCTACTAGTTATGGACCTTCTACTCTTAAGGATTGAAGAATCAAAGGCTTGTAGACATATTCTTCTTCGCTTTGCTAATCCTTTTACCATGAACATGTTTTGTTTACGTAATATTTCTGATTTTAATACTTTTTTGAGATTATGAGCTAAGTACCTTTAGTGTTTGCCTAATTTGAATGAACCTTTATTTTTAATATGATTTTATTTATTTTTATTGATGTCTTATTGGGTGATTTATAATAATTAAAAACTCGACAAGATGCTGATACGGGTAATACAATGATGTTACAGCATAGAGCTTGATTATGTTTGCCGATTAAGGATCACATATCCACGAAATCTAAAGCAGATTCATGAATATTCTAATCCTACTAAGTTACTGCGTATCACGTAGTTATCAATGAAAATGTGGCGACCTATCTTCTTTATATAACCAAAAAGTGAAGAATCAGCCGAAATTGGGAATGTCTAACCAATGCCCTAAGGGCATTGGTTAAGATTTAATTCTTTGTGGTTTATAATAAGTACTTATGTGGGTCCCTCGTCCAAATATGTTATTATGTGTCAATTATAAGGACCATTTGTGTAACTAAAAACCACAGAGACAAATCTTAACCCTTAGGGCATTGGTTATTTATCCGCCGAAATTTCACTATATTGGACAAATTTTATTTCCCGGATTAAATAGAGTGTATTGTCAACAGACGTCTGGTACTTATTTGATGGCGCGATGCGAATTTCTAACTGAAAGAGGCCCTCAACTACACACATAATATAAATATATATAAGTAGTCGTGAATTAGTAAGCTCGGAGTCTCATATATATATAATAGAAGTGCATGAAATTTAATTTGGCCCTCATCAGCGGGCTGGTCTGTCGCACTTCTTGCACTCCTAAAAAACCGGGCCCTTGATTGTCAATCCCTTATATGATTAACTAGGTTTTCACATTATATCTTAGCGGTTTTAGTAAAATTATGCCTATATATATAAAATAATAATAATAAAAATAAATACATAAAAGACTTGAAGAGTTCCAACTAAATAATCCGATGGTCACAGTTTGAAGATAAAGTCAATCAACAGAATTCTTTATAACATGCATAAGATTGCTTAGATAGAAAGGGCATGATTAAAAACATTAGACTATTCATGTTGTGATACTTAAATTAATATAAGTAATTGAATTATTAGTTAGAAAATAAGGCGTCTTGCTTTCAGATATTTTGTCATGTACGTATGCGTATTAAGGATTTTTAAATGCGACTAGTATTATTGGATCATTAGTTGAAATCATTACTATATATATTTTTCTGTCCCAGTGTAGTAAGATAACAGAATTTTTAAGTAGAAAATAAGCATTATGCGATCAATATTTTATCATCATATCATTCCCACCCTCTGGAATGTATTAGTTAGCGACATTTTCATACTCTATATATATATATATATATATATATATATATATATATATATATATATATATATAAAGATAAAGATCAAATAAATTATCAGTAAAAGATAAAAGATTTTTTTTTTTCAAAAAAGTTCTCGAAAAATTCAAAAAATTTCACAAGATGGTATGATTGTGTGCATAGAAAAGTTGTGAAAAACTTTTAAAGTGGATATTTTTTTTTTTCGAAAAAAAGGTATGAAAAATACGTTTGCTCATTAAATCGATTTTTACTTGCATCAAAAATATTGTTTTGCACCCAATTTCTTTTGACTTTTTTCATCAAAATAACATTAGCATCTAACTAAAACAAGTTTGAAAATTTTGTGCATCAAAATTTTTTCTTTTGTATCAAATTCATTTTTGTGCATTGAAAAGCATTATCAAAACTCAAAATTATAAAAATGTTTTTCACAAAAGTTTATGCACCAACATACCGATCTCTTGGAATTTTGGAATTGAAGTAAAAAATATATATATTTTTATTACTTTTACCGGATATTCTTTTATTTTCCTTATAGGGTTGGATCAAATAAAAAGTCTAATAGGATAAGAAGGATAAAAAAGGTAGAAAATGTTTGTAGTAAGGATATTATAGGTATTTATAACATTTTAAATCTCTCATGAACATAAACCTTATATTTCCAATCTTACGTTTCAAAAATCACATGCCACCAACAACTTCTTCACCATTCTCTCTCTAATATATCAATTCTTGTAAAAATCATCAAAATTAATGTCTTGTTCGGTGATTTCTTAATTGTTCTTTTCTCTGAGATCACATAAACCCAAATCTCTCTATTTATCAGTAACTAGAAACAATGTATTAGGTGATGAGATTTATTCTTTAGAAATAGAATTGAAACATGAGTATTTCTTTGGGCCAGTAAAGAAATATTCTTTAAATTAGTTAAGGTTATTGTATTATTTTGTTGTTGTATCATGTATATATCATACTTGGTGCGAAGATGCGTCATGTTGTTTAATAGATAATGACTTCATGTATCAACTATGTATTCTTTTAATATTTTTCAGCGTATATCTTGTTCATTGTTTGTATTTTTAGCGTTTTTACATATTGATAAACCATTTTTACCGACACGTATCCCATACATTTCTAATGACACACTATGTTTTTTTTTATACACTTTAATGACACATTTAGTCTTTTTGACACATTTTTTATGATAAACTTTCTTTTTTACACATTCACTTTTTTTTTACACACATAGTTTAAGATTGCTATATATATATATATCAAATTGACACATTATTTTTTTTTTGACACACTAGATTTCATGATATATTTCAAAATGACACATTAAATTTCTTGACACACTTAATTTCATGCCCATATTTCAAGTGACACATTAAGTTTCTTGGCCGGTTGACACACTTATTTTTTCTTTCGACACACTAAGTTTTTTGACACAAATCACATATCACACACATCTTTATTATTGTATGTTAGGTCACTAGTTTTACAACACAAGCTTATAAGAAAGGAGATGAGGCGATTGAACAAGTATAACCACACACACACACGATATAGTATAATACGGTTATGCAGAGTAGGGTATGAAATAGCGAACAACCAACCTTCATATGAAGGTTTACAAGAGGTATTTATAGGAGGGAAGCTAGGGCAACACTCTAGTTTCCTTCCTATTCCTTATTGGACATGAGCCTAAGCTTATGGGCCTTCTACATAAGCTTGACCTTAAACAAACATAAAGGCCATAATAAAGCTACCTATTACATATGAAATATAAATACTTGAAATCCTGTTTAGGAGTGATTCCAACAATCTCCCCCTCAAGTATATATGAATGAAAAGTGATGAAGGCGTTGATGTAATAGCTTGATGGCGTCTTGACATTCTTCTTTCTTGTGAGAAGAATTGCCTTGATTCGAACAATCTCCCCATGTAGAGATAGTTATCTTTGAACAGTTATGCTTTGGCGTCATCTTTAACTTTGTTCTTTGATCATTGTTCTTTGTGGTGAAAGTGATAGTATGTTGTTATATGCGCATCGATTGCCTCAGTGCCTTATTTGCTCCGGTCTCCACGTCATTCTTCAACATGCTCACACGCTCTTTGGCGTTGGAATCAATCTTGATGAAGTTCTTTAAGTCTTTAACTTTGTAGATTCTTTGGTTTGTGAAGAATCATTGATTTGTGTTGTTGCTTTTGAATAGAACTTCCATTAGTGATGATGTTGGCGTGAGCATGAGACGAATCAGCACGATCATCCCGCTCCGGAGCTTCCATAAGAAGAAAACATTTCAAGCGGTTAGTAATAAGCGGTTTCCGGCACTTACAAGTTTGAACCGAGAGTGTACGGCATAGTGTGAAAACACAACTCTAATTCTTACAAAGGCGTTCTGAAGGTCCCAAGTGAGATAGCGATGTACCGAAGTACATCTACGATTCGAGATAGTGAGGGTACACGAAGCATCACCTCACGGCTGTAGACCGTTTGAGACACTCAGCGTAATCCACGGGGAGTTACGAAGTGACTGGCGGCGGTACATTTGATGTTGACCACAGCGAGGTTTCCATTCAATCATAGAGGATCACAGATGTGAACCTCTCATAAATGTTCTCGACAGATTGCTAAGATCTGTGAAGGACTCGATATGAACCATTGATGATCTTATTAGTTGATCATCAAGTGATTAAATGTCAAGTGTTCCTAAGAGATCTTTTGATGAATCTCGTGGCTCTAGACTCAATAGTGCGTTTTGGTTTTCTGGAGCGGAGACTAGGGAGAGGGTCTCCTTCTTCAATACCAGCAATCTCTAAGAAAGCCGATAGTTTCGTAGGGTTCCTGTGAGAATGAAACAAGCTTACGTTGAGAAAACTTGAGTGGATAAGAAGGTTTAGTGCATGCGTCACGGGTCCATGACGACTTTTAATCTTCAATACCGGCGTCACTAAGTGACAACCAGTAGCATATGAATTGAACCGATTATGCGCCTAAGTTGAATAATCGGGAGGCCTATTTCTTTTCACCCTTTTCTTTGCATTTCTTTTTAATTCTTCAACTCCTTCTTTCTCCGATTCTCATTTTCTCCTTTTTACAATCATACCTAAGGACTTCTAACACTAACTAATGGTAGTGTCCTTGGGTAGATCCCTCCTTTCTGGGATCATAGGACGGTTTTTCCTAACCTTAGTCACCTTATAACTCCATGACTAACCTATGTTTGCCATTAAAACCATTTGTATGAAAAATGTCTCTCAAAGGGTTTGTTAATGAAAAACATGTTTGAACCATAGTGAGAGATGATGTTTTGCATAAATACTCCCCCCTCCACATGTGCTTAATAGTTTTAATGGTTAAATGCACAGTGAGGAAAGAGCGCACTTTTGAATTGATCCTGAAGATAGACAATCCCCTTGAGACGGTTCGTTGCATAGTTAAAGACTTACATTGTCGGCTTTTAGGTGACAACTAGCTCTAATAACTACCTTGAAGGTGTAGACAAACCTTGGAAGGTTGTCAAACCCGTCGGAGTTCATGTCTATCAAAAGTTTCTCGAATGGTACATTCTACTCGGACAAGTCCTTTGCGAGACACGTTTACATCACTAGCGAACTAGCTTGAAATTATTACGTCCGAGGACAAGTCTTTTCGAGTTACTAACAGTTTAGTACCGTCAATTCGTTGGTTAAGTCGGAGGTACACAGATTCATTTGCATTTTGTACAACATATTTCTTATCACATATTTTCTCCCCCTCAAAATGGCATATTAAAGTGTTATTTTTGAAACGTTTGAGAATAAATATGACCATTTCAGTGTTGCGGGAAGAATGACCACTGTGAACAATTTGTGAACAAAGTTTCAAATACTCCCCTCAACAAGTGATATAAACGGTTGAGGTTTTGAAAGTCTTAAGGGAAAGTACTTGTTCTTTTGAGCAAAACCTTGAAAAATGAAAGGTTTGATAGGTTTTACTCAAAAGTAAGAAGCTTTCGCTCCTTTTATAAGGATTGTGGCAGCTGAAGTACCAAGGGTCCTTTCTTGAAAATTACGGGTTGTACACTGTTATGTGTGCACAAGCCATTGACATATATAATCATACATCCAAAATTATGAAGGAAACAATTCAAGGGGTACCGGGAAGTGTAGTGATGTTCCCGGTGCGCGGGGCGTTGAAAGCGGTGATGTTTCTCTGGGTCGACCACCAACATAGCTCTCCAATCGTGCGGGCTGATCCCTTCGAACAACCGTTCATCAATCATGGTGATGATCCTTCTCACATCCCTCCTTTCACGAGAATTCCAGCTTGGAGACCCACTTTGGTGTATATCCTTCAACACATATGCTAATCCGTCCCTAACCACTTCAAAGTATGATCCCCGAATTTCAGAAGATCACTACACGCCATTAAGCAGTTTCTTTGAAGTTCACTATGGTAAACAACTCCGAAAGGTTTGCTAATGAGCGTATATTGAGGTAGCTGATTGAGATCGGGAAGAGTAAGCGTTGGAGGAGTGAGGTTGACACGCGTCGGATAAGATTCAACAGCCATCTGGATATCTTCAACGCGTTCTTTGATCACAATGCGTCTAATGAAGATGAGAACTGACTTGATAAATTCACGTTGAACTTCAGTCGAGAATTGTCTCATCACGACCATGCCTTGGCAAGGTACATGTCTTCGATGTCGTTGAGGGACAAGTTCTCAAAGTCAGACTCGGAGAATCCATAGTCCTGTTCATCTTGTCGTTTGACTATGATATTCTTTAAGAATGAATAGTCCCACTTAGACTTGAGATCAATGTGTTTGATGGCCACGATGTCCTTAGAACTATACGCATGTTGAGACTTCGAACGGTAGCTACGTAGTAGATTCTTGGCGTTCGGGCCAATGATGAATCCCATACAATGCATCTTGGTCGTATGCTTGCGTTGTCGAAAACAAGTGATTTGCACGTTCCTCGATAGCTATGCGGTTTGAGTAAATAGCCTTGGGAATGGAAGAGTCAATGATGTAGCGTATTTTGAACCATCGCTACCGTGTAAGAAAATCCAGTCTCTGTTAAAGAAGTATCGGAAGGGAATCCGTGGTTCGTCTGTTTGGCCAATGGTGGGTAGGGGTTTGGTCCAATCGGTGTAGTATGGAGGGTTGTCCCTTTGTGTGAAGTCAATGTTTGCTTCGGGATTGAGCCAATCCATGTCGTTAGACATAGCTCGAGCGATGTTCTCAAGATGATATTCGACCTCGGCGGCTTTGTTTGTCTTTAAGAAGTTGGAATGCTTCATTCTTGATTAAGCTTCAGATTCGTCATTTTCTTCACATGGAACTTTTCTTGCAAAAGTTTTGCGTGCTCAATGTAGAACCGTCTACCAATTCTTGACCTTCATCGGGGTAGGGAGTTTGATTGACAAGTGTGGAGAACCATTCAAACTCTTTGGTTTTATCGTCATCTAGCCATGAGACAACTCGGTGAGAGTCGTCTTCTTCTTCTTTTGGAAGGCCTTGATGATGATCTTGGTTTCGCACTTCTTGTTTGGGTGAGGTAGGTTGTTGTCGGGGCTCAAGGACCTCTTCATCGTCACCACCCGTATACTCAAAGTAATCACCTGTTTTATGAGTCGGGGGTGGTAACTTCGGAATCGTCGAGGTTTATCATAGAAGACCGAGGTGGAGGAGACTTTGTTGAGAAGAGAGTTCGTGGTGGAGGAGGAGGTGGCATAGAGGTAGATTTACCGGCTTACGGCGTTTAGGTGCGAGAATCCTTATCCTTATCATCGTCATCTCTTGGTCGTTTGGGTTGATCGGTTGACTCCTTGCATGATGATCTGAGTTGAAAATCAAGTAGATTTTCGAAAAATTTAGCTTCATCGAGTAAAGCGTTCGGATCGCTTTGACATTTGTATCACAAGTTTAGCGATTAACTTCAGTTCGAGAGATCGGCTTCTTTGGCCATTGTATTTTTAACCAATGCTACGATGTTAGGGGTGAGTTATCCGGAAAATATTTCTCTAGTCACCCAGGGCGATGTCAAGAAGAAACTTGTGAGTATGATCTCTTGCGTCTTTTCCGTTCCTTTTGGACTTTAGGAGCGATATCACGAAGGTACTTGTTAGTGTAACAACCGATCATTTCGTTCAATTCCTCTTTACGATGACTCTTCATGAACTTCTGAACAAATTCCCTTTCTTTCTCCATCTTGTCATGCTCATCATACACATATCTTTGTATTGACAAAGAAATTTAGCTTTTGTAGAGCACGTTTTCTTTCGACTTGTTTGACGGCTTTGTGAATTCGTTTATGAGCTTGAGAAATCCAAGATCGAGGTGGTTTCTTCCGCATTTGGATGATGATTTTGTTGATCTTTTTGATGGTGGTGGTGATGAGTGAGATGAAGAATCGATGAGGAGGGACATGAGGAGATTCGGGGTCCTTTGGAGGTGCCGAAGTATCCTCCTTGGAGCGAGTTGGACTGTTGAGAAGAAAGTCATCATAATCTTCTTCGTCATCATGTCAGTTTAGCCTTTTCTTCGTCACGTTCCTTAGCTTCTTCATCAGTTTTCTCTTTCTCAGTCTTATTCTTTTCTGGTTCCTCAATGTTAAGATCAGTAGACTCCTTCACAGCGTTTGTTGTTGCACAAGAGTGGTGGCACGGATCCTTATCGGGTTGATTAACGCATCGGGACACGGTGAAGAGTGGACATCACCACTTGATCCTCCGGGGCCACCCATTTGATCTTTTGCAAATTCTTCAGCCTTTTGAATTTGTCTAACTAATTTAAACTTCTTCCTGTAGGATTGATCCAGTTGCTCTTCTTCTTCTTTAGAGCTTTCATCATGAGACTCAAATGCAGTCTTTCCTTTTCCATGTTAGGCTATTGGACTTGTAGGTTTAGGCTGGAGGAGGGATCACGGTTGCGGTCAGAGAAGGTAATCTCTTCATCTTATCGAGTCTTATCGAGCTTTCGTCCACAAGCTTTCTTTGCGTTCGGGTTTGGGAATTGGGATGGGAGCAGCTTCCTTAGATGGAACAATCCTCTTTGAAGGAGGGTTCCTCTTGGGGAACTTCCTTTGACTCACGGTACTTGCCGTACTTCCTGCACTTCCTCTTTTGGTTCTCCTTACAGGTGTTCCAGAAGATTTTTCGTCGAGATGACCAACTTTGCCTTGTCTAGCGCTTCGGATACCTTTTGTATGCGTTTGAGCTTTTCGACATCTTGATTAGAAATGGCAACCACGGCACCTTGTTTCTTTGTAGGCGTTTCCTTGATTCTACGAGATAGAATGGGTTCCGTCAACATGCGTGATTGTGGGGTCATTGAGCCTCTTGGGAATGTCGGGATGAAGTCCAAGTGCTCTCTGGATCAACAATTTAGTATATCTGATGTAGGGAATCTTTGAGCCAAGTTTGTTGAGAAATGACATCATGTCATCCCAAATCGAGCCGATAGCGATGTGTTTATTGTTGACCAATGCCCAGAATATTTGCAGTTCCATGAGCTTAGGGTGCTCATAGCCGATTTACACCGCGAAACAGGACTTGGTGATGATCATGTAGAGAGTTCTCCAGGGTTGAGGAATACTCTTAAGCTCTTCGTGAGAATGCTTGGTGATTACTCCTGTAGCCTCGTCATAACCGATATTGATTAAGAATTGGAGAGTGAGCTCTTGGCGGGTGTGGCATATAGTTTGGTTGGATCGACATCAGGAATTAGGAGAACGACCCTTAAGTCGGGTGTAATGGTGACTTGTTTGTGATTGAGTCACGTCCGCAGTTTGTCCTTTGACCCTTTCCATAGTGTTCGGAAGCGTTGGATGTAGATCTCAGAGCGGTTGCGAGTGTGAAAGCATGTTACGTCGGATGAGTCCTCGAATGTCAATAGCAATAAAACACGAAGATTCAGAGCAAGTGAGGTTGTCAAAGTCAACACGGAGATTATTCTTTCCTATCTTCATTGGATAGCCATGAGGATAGATATCGGCAATGGAGAGAACTTCAGGTGCATCCATATTCATTTGTTCGACCATGTCGTGATCGAAATAACATTAGCCAAAAGAACCAACATATCGAAAGACATAATGTTAGTCAACGAAGGTCTTATTGTCTAGTTATTGAATGTACAGTGTCAATGATTGTTCCGAGTCCTAAGTCACTTGTATATTCAATAGTCCAATGACGTCGTGAAATGTTTAGTGAGTTAGTTAACTTTAAGTTTTAAAGTTTATTTTATCACTTATTGTTCACAACATATCAAAGCGATTTCAGTTTATTAGTGACATTGATTTGGTTTATTTACAAGTTTGTACACGTAACAATTCATACTTGAAGGTATGATCTGAGGCTTATGCGTAGGATTGGTAAAGTTAGCGTGAGAGCGGGAATGATATATGCGTGGCGTAAACTTAGCGTAGGGTCTTAACTACGCGTAAGAAGTGTTGCAGCGTAGGAAAAGAGACCTTATCGCGTAGGCATATATTAACCTACAGCGTAAGGCTACAAAGAGAGTGACCTTATCGCGTAGAGGTCATTGTTACGCATATCCTTCACAGGGATACGCGTAGTCCCATATGTAGAACCTTATCGTAGAAGCGCTATGCGTAAGACAAATCTTACGCATACAAGCTACGGCGTAAGGTGATCCTTATCGCAAGTATAAACAACCTTGATTCTGAAGATTTAGTGTTGCAAGCCTGAAATAAAGCATCATATCATCAATGTTAAACACATAACATTCATTTTATGACAGATCAAAACACATTTGGACAGTTTAAACTTGATTACAGCGTAGGCATGCAGCGTAGTCTAAACCCTAAATCTACGCGTATGAGATCTAGCCATGGAATATGCACCAAAGTTTTTATGGTATATCTTAGATGTTGTGAGAGCATAATGACCAAGTTTTAACACTTAATTCATGGTGAATCAAAAATACCCAAACTTAGAACCTTAAACCCTAATTTCAAATTGTTAACCAATTAGTGTTTACGGGTGGTTATAGACCTGGAAATCATCAATTCATCATACAAGAGCATAACACAACAATCTTTTGACCAAAACACTTCACATTCGAAAATACCCAATTAGACTCATAAACCCTAATTTTCAAAATCATCAATTAGTGTTTCGGGTGGATTTTGATGGTAAAATGGTATCATTGATGTATTTTGAACGTTTTGACAATCCATTACACCACAAACACACACATGTTGATTGTGTGTTCATACATATGCGTAGAACACATAATCATGCTTAACATTTTTAGCCGTTGGATTTTCATGAAATTCAAAACCTTATGATAAAGAAATGTTGTGATCACAAAAACACTTACAAGATGGATCAAAACGGTTTTCTTGAGTGAATTTTTAATTAGGATGGTTTAGGTTTTTGTAATAAATGAGAAGTGAAAGTAGGTGGGAGGGTGTTTTATTAAATAGAGTTTAACCTTTTGACAGTTTTGGTCCCTCCACCTTTTCCTTTTTCAAACCAAGCCATTTAACTTCCATTTTGGTTACCAAACGAAGATTTTTAGGAAGAAAAGCTTGTGACACTCGACTTGAGAAAATAATGAAAGGTTATTAATTTAAGTCCGAGGTGTCTTTGAACAGAAAATGTACCACCATTTGTAAAAATCAACGAGATATGATAACATGCAAGTACACGGATATTTTTTGAAGCGTTGAAAGTTTATTTTCTCTCCCTCAACACTTGATCGGAAAAATACTGAATTTTGAAAGATTAAAGTGTTGGCGGAAGAAATGTACTTGCAATGTTGAAAGAAATATAGATTAGGAGAATATTTTTGTTGTTTTTATCAGGTTTTATAATTTTGTATTTTGTTTTTGAAAAATTATTTACAAAGAGATTTTGGTGTTTGACGAGGTTTTAAGACTGTTTTAGGAGGTCATCCAATTCCTCTTGAGTCAAACACCTCATACCAATCGGTGGACCAACTCATTAAACCTAGCGGGAGGCAAGGCTTTGGTGAGAAGATCGCCAATTGGTATTCGTACCACAAAATATAATTCAACGGTACCACGTTCCACGTGATCCTTGATGAAATGATATGAAGATCGATGTGCTGATTTAGTCTTTGGCTGAGTTGCGAGATTGCAATGGCACTCCGATTGTGCATAATACATCGGGATTACGTCAAATCACGTAACCATAGTCTTAGAGTTGTGTTCTCATCCATATGACTTGAGCACAACATGCGGACATGGCTACATATTACCGCCGGTTGATGACAGCGATGTACAATCCTGCTTCTTCGATTGCCAAGACACCGGTTTATCACCAAGAAATTGTAAAGCTCACGAAGTGCTTTTCCTTGAGTCTAAGCATCCTGCGTGGTGTCCCAGCGATTAGTTCAAAACCGGAATCCCGGATACGGATCCCCAAGTTAATGGTTCCCTTTATGTATCGGAGGATTCTTTTAGCCTGAGAGGTGGTGGGTTTGATTGGTCGCCGATAGCGGGAGCATAGATAAGCGGCAAAGACAATATCAGTCTCGCTAGGCTGTTAGATACATAAGAGACCCAATAATACTACGGTATTTTGTAGGGTCCACCAATTTCCCATGTAAATCAGTCTAGCTTCTTGGTATGAGCCATTGGTGTGGCATAGGTGTCACAAGTTTTCATTCCAAATTTGTTTAACAATTCAAGGGCATATTTGGAGTGACTCAAGAAAATACCACGGGGTGATTGATGAACTTGCGGTCCGAGAAAGAATGTAAGTTCACCCATCATGGACATTTCAAAATTTTTCTTCATTAGTTTTGCAAAAGCGATTGAAAACTTTTTATGTGTAGACCAAAATGATGATGTCATCCGTAAATTTGAACAATTAAGATGTGTGCCCGTGATATTGTATAAAAAGAGTTGGGTCAACTGAACCTTTGGTGAAATTATTGGCAATGAGGAAAGATGATAGCTTATCGTACCATGCCGAGGAGCTTGTTTGAGACCATAAAGAGCTTTGTTAGGTTGTAAACATGGTTGAACTTCGGGATCAAGCGAATCCATCGGTTGGTGACATAAACCGTTTCTTTAAGTTGTCCATTGAGAAGCGCGGTTTTGACATCCATCGATAGAACCGTTATATTCATATGG
>OU343220.1:95919592-96012245 GCA_910596185.1 Chrysanthemum makinoi | reverse complement strand
TTGCAAGTACAAATCTTCCGTCAACACGTTGTTCAATCGAACATTTCATTATTTTTCCCGAACAAGTGTTGAGGGGGAGAATGTAAATATTTTTCAGTCTCATAAAACCTTGTACTTGCATGCTACCTTAAATTTGGTTGTTTCTTTGATAATGGTGGATATGTTACTTGTTGTAAACTCTCCTTGGACTCAAATTTGTAAAATTTCACTATTTTTAAAGTCAAGGGGGAGTTTCGTCAAGTTTCTTTCCAAACAATCACGTTTTTCTTAACCAAAATGGAAGTCATGGGCCGTGGTTGAAAATGGTTGAGGTGGAGGGGCTATTATTGTCAAAAGTGAAAAATAATTTTATACAAAAATCCCCACCTAACTATTCTTATACATTCATTACTAACATTTACTTCCTCAACCACCATAATCCACGCCTATCATTCAAAGTAAAATCCGTGCTTTAAACTTGAAATTTGTAAGTGTAAAACGTCTCCTTGTGTGATTACAAACATTGGTTTTAAATATTTCATAAAACTAACGGTTTGATTTTAAACTAGGAGTGATTTAGGGTTCTATGCATATGCGTATGAACAAGAAATCACTATGGGGTGTTTGTGATGAAATGGTTTGTGTTATCATAGTTAAAATCAAGTCCTTTAAACATTTTCATCATAAATTTCAACCCAAAAAACGTTTTTAATCACATTCGAATTTTAGGGTTTATGTGTGAATTTGGGTACTTTCTATTGTGAGTATTTGAGGATAATTAGATGCTTGAGAAATGATTGTTACATGTTTAATTAATCTTTAACACCTTTGAATCATGCCCAGAAACATCAAATCTTAAAAATTAAGCTTTAGGGTTTATGAACGCGTAGAAATTGGGTATTCTTGATTCATGGTACATTTGATGTTAAAACTTGTTGAAAACAACTCATTTAGCTTCTAAGACATCCCAGAAAAAGTTTGGTTGATTTCCCATGGCTAGAACTCTTACACGTAGAATTTGAACATTAGGGTTTTAAGCTTACGCTGTAAGCATGTCTTACGCGTAACATGCATGTCATGTTTGTGATCTTGAAAATGGTTGAAAACTTGTTAAAATGAGTGTTATGATTGATCTACTTCAGGCTTCTACGCGTACTAGTTTCAGAATCAAGGTTAAATGGAATCTACGCTTATGGAACACCTTATGCGTAGAAGTTAAGCATAAGAGAAGTCTTACGCGTAACCCTTACGCATAAGGGTCTACAATGGACTACGCGTATCCTATGAAGGATATGCGTAAACTTGGACTTCTACGCCTAAGGGATACTCTTACGAGTAAACCTTACGCGTAAGTCCTTAACCTAAGCTTATGTGTAAGCCTTATGCTAATAATCCACTCCTACGCGTAAGCCCTCCTTACGCCTAAGGGTGATTCCTACGCATAATCTTATTCCTACGCTTATGGTTGCCCTGTTTACGCATAAGCTTACTAACTTACGCTTAAGCCAAAATTGTAACTTAACATTTGAAATGTTACGTGTACAAACTTGTAATAAGTTACTCATAATGTCACAAAACCAAAATGTCACTAATAAGCTACAAAAGTTAAAACGTTGTGTGATTAAGTAAACTTTGGACTTTAAACATTCAAAATTAACATACTCACGTAACTTATCATGTCAACTTTGGACTATTGGACAATATGTGACTTTGGACTCGTAACATTCATATACATAACAACTTCAATAATTGGATAATAAAATCAACTTTTGACTAACATAATGTCTTTCGATATGTTGGTTCTTTTGTCTCAATATCTTTCAGATCACGAAATGGACGTTATCACGGAAAATGTCAACGCACCAAATGAGCTCACAATGAATGATATCTTCCCAATTGGTTATAGCAAGACGATTGGAAAGAACAATCTCAAGGTCGATTTTGAGAACTTCACTTGCTCGGAATCATCATGCAGAGTAGCTGTGGATATCCTCAAAACTCATCCTTACACTAACATGCTCACCAATTCAGCAACTGTACCAGAAATCTACATTCATCAATTCTGGCACACGATGAAAAAGGTTGATGGTCAAGATGCTGTCACGGTGACTCTCAATGATAAGGAAGTCACCGTCACGGTAGCAGATCTTCGAACAATTCTTCTTCTGCCTGCTATACAGCCTGCTGACTATGTAGCAATTCCAAATGAAGAGGCTACAATGCAATTCATGGTCGACATTGGCTATGATGAAGCTGCTGGTGTAATTACCAAGCACTCCACGGTCGATCTAAAGAACATTCCTCAACCGTGGAGGACATTGTACATCATGATCACCAAGTCTGTGTCTGGAAGGGACATTGGTCATGAGCATCCAAAACTCATGCACTTGCAAACTTTCTGGGGCATGGTCAACAAACTGCACATCGACTATACAAGCCTGATCTGGGAAGACATGATGTCTCATCTCAGGAATCTTGGGTCAAAGATTCCCTTTATCAGATACACAAAGCTGTTGATTCAGAATATTCTCGGGAAAAATCGGGACATCCCCTTGAGAATCAATGACCCCAAGAACCACTCTGCGTTGTATGAGCCTACATTGAACATTGTCAGATTCAAAGACTCATCAACAAAGAAGCAAGGTGCAGTGTTACTGGACTGCCTTCTCACTGATGCAATCAAAAGTCTTCCATCGTATCTACGATATCAAGAAGCAGGTTTATGGATGAAAAGACTTCAGTTGTTCCAGTCAAGAAGACAAGAAGATCAGGCAGCGCTGAAAGTATTGAAAGCACTGGGAGCACTCTTAAGTATCCAAAGAGGCATCCAAGCTTCAAGAAAAGAATCCCTTCTCAGGTTGCTCATCCTAATCCTAAAGCAGAACCAACTCCAAAGGATGACGATTCTGAAGATACTGAGTCTGAAGATGTGGTTTACTATTCCGAAACTGCTACAGATGAAACAACCTCACTGAAGTCAGATGACAAACCACCCAGTCCCAAACCAGACAAAGGGAAGACACCAGTAGCTGAAGAAGAAGACGACTCTGATGAAGACATAAAACAAAAGGATGAACAACAATACCACAAAACTCTCAAGCAGCTGAGGTTACAGCATGTTGTAACGGAATTCAATCTTCAACAAACCAGAGGCCCTGGAGGTTCCAGTGGTGGAGCACTAACCACACCAGCTCTTGATGCAGTTAATCAACCCGATAAGGGAACTGGTACCACCACTAAGGAATCAACAGAGCAACAGCAACAAGAGTATGAAGTCCTGTTCGACTTTGAGGAAGAAGAGCAAGAAAAGACGGAGAAGATAACCGATAAAGATGTGGAGAAAGCCGCTAAGGAAAAGGCTGAGGAGGAGGCAAGAGCTCGAGAGGAAGCTGATAATTATCTTCAAGATAACCCTGAACATAACCCGAAACAATCTTCAGAGCAACCTCGAGACCCAAAGCCACCTCAAGACCCATCTTTAACTGAGTCATCCTCTCATTCATCACCACTACCATCTAAAGATACTACCAACCGATCATCATCCAGATCAGTCAAGAAATCCGCTGATACTTGGGCATCTCGTGCCAAAACCAAGATTGTTAAGGCTGTCAACCAAGCAAGAAAACGAAATGTGGTTAACAAAAAGTTGAATCAGCTAGCTGACAGGGTTAACTTACTCGGTATTATGATGAACGAGTTCACGGAGAAAAGAGAACAAATCTAGCAATTCCTCAACAGGGACATCAAAGGGAGAAATGGACAGCAGATTGTTGACTACACTCATCATTTTCTTCTTCAAATTGTCCTTGGTGTTACAAGATAAATGTTTGCTAAATAACTTCACCCTTATCTGAAGACAGTGCTCAGGCAAACAATCACTACAACACTGGTGGTTATGCAAACCCAACCAGTTCAGCCTCCTAATGTCACTGAAGCCGACTTGATTTCCCAACTGATACTTCAGATGTATCATCGTTCTCCATCTTTCACATCTGATGAGTCAAAACTCTTTGAGGCATTGCTTGCATATCAACTAAAGATAACTTGCAAGGAAGCTGCTGGTCAGGAAAAGAGACCAAGAGACGATGATGATAAGGACAAGGATCCCAAGGCTAAACGTCCTAAGAAAATAGGCCAGTCCTCATCTATGCCTCCACCACCACCAAAGACCACCACCACAACAAGCTCTTCTCAACGACCTCCTGCTTCTGATAAACCTCAGGACTCTGAGTCTCCACCATCATTGGAGAAAACTGGTGATCATTTCCAATTCACCGGTGGTGAAGACGAAGAAATTCCTGAGCCCCAACAACCGCCCTCATCTACAACATCAACCAAGCAACAACCAACATCATCCTCCAAGCCAAAGAAGAAAAGATCAACCTCAGTTGTATCATGGTTGGATGAAGATGATACTGAAGAATACGAATGGTTCAGCAAGCTAGTTGATGCTACTCCTCGACTATCGGAAGGCCAAAAACCGGTAGATGGTCGTACTATGGGGCATGTTAAGATCATCCAGGATAAGTTCAAAGTGAAGAAGATGACGAAAGGGGAGTTACGCCGAATCAAGAATGATGCGTTTCAACTACTAAAGGACAGCTCCAATAGTGCCATTGAAGTCGAATATCATCTCGACAACATCGCACGAGCCATGTCAAAAAACATTGATTGGCTCAACCATGAATCAAACATTGACTTTACAAGACAGGATAAGACTTTATACTACACAGACTGGACCAAGCCACTACCAACCATTGTTCGACCAGATCAACCCAGGATTCCCTATCAATACTTCTTCAACAACGACCTAGAATTTCTCCAACACGGTAGCGAAGTTAGCAAGAAGTATGCTACATCACTCACCTTTAACATCCCAGCAGCAGTCTTCTCCAACAATGTTGCCATCGAGGAAGAAGCCACAAGAATGTTCGTTAAACATGTGGCGAATTATGATCTAGATGCACAATATGGCATTCATCATTGGCCTAAAAGAAGAAGACTATACTACCGAAGCTGCCAAGTTCAGAAATCAAACAAAGAGGTGTTCAGTGACAAACGGATCGTTGCTATCATGAATGTCAGTCTGGCTACAAAGTGGGATTACTCATTCCTGAATGAGATCAAAGTAAAACGCCAAGACGAACAAGAATATGACTTTACTGAAGCTGATTTTCCGAGATTGTCGCTCAATGGCATCGAAGACATGTACCTTGCTAAGGTACAAGGACGGATGCGACAATTCTCCACCAACATTCAGCTCCAGTATATCACAGCCTTGTTGATATTCATCAGAAGCAGAGTGATCCAAGAACATGTTGAAGATCTTCAACTTGCTGTGGAATCTTACCAGAAACAAGTCAACCTCACTAAACCGTTGCTACACTTTCCCGACATAAACCAACTATCTCAGTACACCATTGTGAAGAAACCAAAGTTTGGAGTTGTTTACCGAAGTGAAATTCGTCACAAGGCGTACAACGAGGTTCACAAATTATGTGATCACACTTTGAAGAAGGTTCGTGATGGGTTAGCGTATCGGTTAAAGGAGATACAACAAGGAATTGGGTCGAAGAAGCGGTGGAATTCTGATGAAGGAGGATGTTAAGAATCTTCTCAGAGTTGGATGAAAGGTTGTTTTCATCGTGATCATCTTATGCGGAATTTGACTCTTTATTGGGTGAAAGACAGAGTTTCTCGCTTACGGGCTATCAACGTTAAGAGAGAACTCCTGGTCTACTTGATTGATTGTCTGGTATCTCTTTTCATTATTTTGATTAAACATTTGGATGATATGATTTGTATATTGAATATCGCTTGTGCACACATATCAGTGTACAACCCGTACTTGTAATGAAAGGACCTAGGTGCGACGCGCTACAATCCTATAAAAGGATAAAGCTTTACTTTGAGAAACTTATCAAAACCTTCCACTTTTCAAAGTTTTGCCAAAAGAACAAGTATCTTCCTTATGTTTTCAAAACCTCAAAAAGTTAGTATTACTTGTTGAGGGGGAGTATTTGCCAAAAAAAATCCTTGTTCACAAATGTTCTTAATAGAAATCTCTCCCACTGGAAACTGGTCATATTAGATATCAAATTTAATCAAAAATAACATTAATATGCCATTTTTGAGGGGAGAAAATTTGTGATACAAATATGTTGAAATTGTGATTGAATCTTCGTGTTAAGACTTAACCCATGAATTGACGAGATCCAACTTCCATCAAAATGATTTATCTTCCAAGACTTATCCGAGTAGATTGTACTCTCAGAGAAACTCTTGATAGACATGAACTTTGGCGGGTTTGACAACCTTTCGGGGTTGTCCACATCTTCAAGGTAGTTATTAGAGCTAGTTGTCACCTAAATGCTGACAATGCAACTCTTTTTAACTTGTTAACGAACTGTGTCAGCATGGAATTGTCTATCTTGAGTTGATCAATTCAAAAGTGCGAGCTCTTTCCTCACTGTGCAGATTTCCATCAAAACACTTGAGCACATGTGGAGGGGGAGTATTTCTGAAATATAAAACTCTCTAAGGGTTACAAAATGATTTCACTCATAAACACTTTGAGAGATTTTCAAGAAAATGGTTTTATGGCAACGTAGGATAGTCATGGTGTTAAAAGGTGACTAAGGTTAGGAATAACTAGCTCCTATGATCCTTAAATAGAGGGATCTACCAACACACCACCATAGTTAGTACTTAGAAGTCCTTAGGTATGATTATAAAACGAAAATGAGAATTGGAGAAAATTGGAGAATTAAAAAAATAAAAGTAAAGAAAAGGGTGAAAAGAAATAGACCTCCAAATTATTCAACTTAGGCGACACCGGTTCAACATATATGCTACCGTAGTCACTAGATGACACGGTATTGAAGATTAAAAGTCGTCATGGACCGAGTGATGCATGCACTAAACCTTCTTAGCCACCAGTCTCTCTCAAAAGCTTGTTTCATTCTTACAGGGGAACCCTCGAACTATCGGCTTTCTCTTAGAGATTGGCGGTATTGAAGAAGAGACCATCTCCCTAGTCTCCGCTTAGGAAAACCAAAGCGCACTATTGAGTCTAGAGCCACGAGATTCATCAAAGATCTCTTAGGAACACTTGACATTTCATCACATGTCGTTCAACATTAAGGACGCAAGTGATACCCTAGAGTCCTACATCATCTAGCAATCATTTAGAACATTTATGAGGGTTCACAATCGTGATCCTCGGTGATTGAATGGAAACTCGCCGTGGTCAACATTAAACGTACTCATGCTAGGTCGCCGTAGCCCCTTGTGGGTTACAGCAGTGTTGTCTCAAAGCGGTCTGTCATTGGGGTGATGTCGGCGTACCTCTCACCGACTCACGAATGCAGTAGGTGTAATTTTGGTACATCGTGTTATCCTACTTGAGGGACTCTAGTTCAAGAACAACCTTTGCTAGAATTAGAGATGTGTTTTCACACTATGTTGCTAATTTAACTCGGTTCGAACTTGTAAGTCTTTGGAAATCCCGCTAAGGAGATTCCTTTCAAGAATCGAGTCCGAAGATGGGTCATTACTTGAACTTGTTCAATGTAATTAAGCCCCTTTTATGGGATTCGGAAGACGATTCGGCCGACCAAGGTGAATGAAATCAAGACATTCAGAGAAGAACAATCGTAGTGGTCAATTCTCTGCTAAAACCAATGGCCAATGACCGATTGGTGTTTATCACTAACCCATTCTTAGGTTTTCTTCTTATGGATGCTCATGGGAGATGATCGTCTTTGATTCTCCACATGCTCATACCACCATCAACACTAATTGAAGTTCTCTCGAAAGGCAACACAAAAGTCAGAATGATTCTTCCACAATGCCAAAGAATCTACAAAGTTTAAAGACTTAGAGAACTACATCAAAACTGAAATCCAACGTCAAAGAATGTGTGAGCATGTTGGAAAAAGGCGGAGACACTCCGAGCAACCAGCGGACCTAATGCGAACAACAACAACATAACATCACCATATCCACACCATAACTAAGAACAAAGAACAAAGAACAAAGATAAAGAAGACGTCAAAGCCTAAACTTCAAAAGAAACAAGATCCTCACTCTAGGGAGATTATTGGAATCAAGAAACTTCTTCTCACAAGAAAAAGTAATGTCAGAAGACGTCAAAGCAACTGCTATTACATCAACACCAACAACTTATCCAAGATTGCTGGAGTCATCATTTACTTACTAACACTTAGGGGGAGATTGTTGGAATCACTCCTTACTTGTATTTCAAGTGTTAGTAATAAATATGTAATAGGTTGCTTAAATTAGGCTTTTATGATAGTTATTAATGGCAAGGCTTATGTAGAAAGCCCATAAGCCTTGGCCCAAGCCCAATAATGAAGGAAGGGACTAGACATGTTGCCCTAGCTCCCTTCCCCTATATAAACACTTGTAAACCTTCCTTTGAAGGTTGGTTGTTCACTCATAATCATATCCTACGCCTAAACATTTACTAGTATCATACGTGTGTGTTTGTGTGTGTTCAACCAATCCCTCTTTCATCTTATTTCTTACATATTGATCCTTGAGTTAACTTATGGTAACCTATCAGTATTTTTTAAGATATAAAGTATAAAGGGTATAAAGTATAAGGGGTATTTGTTTATAATCCAATGTTTTAAAAAACATGAAGACTAATAATATTATATTTAACTCTATATAATTTTTAAAAATTCAACCACTAAAGTTTTATTAATTACCTCATCTTTTTTTAAGGTTTTGTTTTCACAAATTTGACACCTATATTTTTATGTGTTTTATTTGTATCAACTAAATTTCTCTACCAAATTTATTAAAGTTTAACCAAAATCAATTTAATTTTGACTTTTGATTAACCAATCACATCACACTTGCTTGCATGGCGAAATCGAGCTCTCCTATTGGCCTAATTGCTTTTTCAATAAGAATGAATTGACAAAATCACTCCGAAATGATGTAATTCCTTTATTAAATAAAAGATAGTAAATTTTTTTAGTTGAGAGATATTAATTATGACTACTAATACTACTACTACTATTTTAAACTATAAAACTAAGAAACTTAAATTAATGCAATCAACGAAATTGAGATTGTAAAACTTATGGACTAATGACACGATCACTTTTGGTTTCAGGTTTGATCACAATTAATAACTATTTGTTTTAGAAGAGATTGTGGTTCTTCAACTTTCATAGAAAAAAACTAGTACTAATTCAATAAATAATTTCGGGTAAGGAATATGTGTATTGGCACCAATTGTCTCATACATCACCTGGATCGATTCGGCACGAACAGGACAACCACAATATTCTTCCATCTTACAACTATCAAATTAAGTTTATAACACAATGATGGAAACCATAACATATTCATTAAGATCAAATCAACATCAAAGTGTTCATAACTCTAAAATTGTTCAAACAAATTAAACATTAAGAAGAACAAACTATTAAACCCTACTCCCAGTTGTGATCAGGGGATGTTTAGCCGGAAAACAAATTAACGGTGTGTTCTTGAGTTATATTTGGAGGGGATGAGAAGAGAAGGGATAGGGGAAAAAGAAAAAGGAAGAATCAAAAGTGGGTGAAATATTTTAGAAGAAAAAAAGCTTATCTTCATTTCACTTTCTTTCTCTTATTTTCTTTTCTTTTCTTCTCTAAAACAAACTTGAGAACATAAATTTTTTGTTTTTTTTTCATTTTTTTCCTTTTTCTCGAAAATTATTCTTACGAAAATAGTGATGGACATCATCTTCATTATGTTTTGCATATAAATATCAGAAGCCAGATAAATTAAATCCTTTGTTTGCACGATCGCCAACAAAATGAAACTAATATCTTCTGAACTAATAATATACTACAACTTTGAATATATGAGTCGGCCGAATGTGTTTTGCGAATGTGGTCCCAGAATGGGGTCTTCCCCTCTCATCCTGTGCCCAATGATTTATATATAACAGAAGGGTTGTATCCCTTTTGTTTTACTTCTCGGCCTCAGCCAATCCAAAAAACCACAGGCCCAAGATGGAGTAAATTATGGGCTTTTTTCAATAATTAGTGACGAAAATGTGTTAAAAGCCCAATATCCACGAGTTGGTTGTTCCAACAGGTAAAATCACGATTAAAATTATTGCATCTTTATTATTTGAACGAGAATGTAACGCCCGCCGCGCTGTGGCGGGGTTTTGCATCAACTTTTAACGTTCGTATATAATTTTGTTTTTGTCTTTGGTTTGGTATATTTGTGTAGAATTTTTTGAGTTTTCCTTTTTCTACTGTTATTTTCTGTCATAAATATTTTTTTAGCACTAATTTTGTTGCTAAGCATTTATTTTTTTAATGGTCCCTTTATTTTTTTAACTTGTGTTTTCCCTTTGTACATTTTTTTGTTTTTGTGCTAACTTTTTTGCAAAGTTAGTGGCTGGGTGGGTGGGTTATAAATATTTTGTTGTCTTACTTGCTAATTGTCAACCCTTTTTTTTATTTAACTTTTTCCACCGCTTCAACATGACAGCGATTCCAAACATCGAGGAGATCAAATTTGCCCTAACAACCTGGCCACAACTTTCAAATTTCTTTTCAGCAGCGAGGGTACTGAGGATCGTGCTTTCCTGATTCGGATGGAGGACGAACGTCAGCAGCTGTTGGGCAAAATGGAAGGACTGCATTCATAATGGAGACTCATTGGTTTGGTCCTTTTGATGGCTACGCTATGGATGGTCTGGATGACCTTGTGGAGCTGCAGCGCGTTGATCGATTGATACTCTCATCTAGAGTCTGCGTGATGGGATTGCTGTTAAGGAAGCACAAGTGGGGTTTATGGAGATCAACGAACAGCTGTCTGAAGATTAGGTTGTTGCTGGCGGTTCTTGGTTGTCTTTTGTGGAAGTGGCTGGTCTTGGTCTTAGGTTTTAGTAGTTGTGCAGATGGTTAGGTGTTTTAAGCTTGGTTTGTATGTATGTAGTTCGAAAGGGTGTTTGTAACCTGTAGTAGGTTACAATTTTGATGCCTTTAGTAAGGTCACCCTCTTGTTAGAATGACCGTGTAATTATTGATTAGTTAATGGAAGCAAATGAGGCACACTTTATGTTATGTTATGTTATGTTATGTTATTTATTTATTTTTATGATTGTTGCCAAAATTTGGTTCGCTTGAGCATACATGTTTGGAAACCCTTTATGTGTTTGTTGTGTTATAGAGCAGCAATGCATAGATCGTATGAATCTAGTTTCCGGTTTGTTGTGTGTTGACGCAAGTGTTTGCAATTGTTTGTGTAGCGACGTTATCGTGCATGTTTGCTGTTGCATCCTAGCATTTTGTGTCATTAAGGTGAGAAGTACATAGGAATAGAGGAAGCATACGATTTTATTGCAAATGTAGTGCAAGCGTTGCCCAAAACGTGTGCGCTGCTTTTGAGCGCAACTGGTAGTTTACCCGTAGGCATATACATTACCATTGTTCTTACATTGTATTTTTGAAAGCCTCCTTTTTTACAGGTAGTAGGCTAGAGTTAAGTAAACTACATTGTTATAGCCTTAGTTTAGCCATAGTACAAAAGTTAGCGGTTCATAGTCGATCGCTTTTAGACCTGTGATTCTGCACCAGGATCACCTTTTGGCTTCTTTTTCACTCGTATTTCTGGGTCTTTTGGTGGTTCTTCAAACAACTGCTTGCGCACAAGTGATGGTTCAACATGCTTGATTGCCACGTCTTTTCGCCGCTCCGCAGAAAGGCGGCGGTCGTAGAGGTGAAAGTCGCATATAAATACGCTTCAAAGTTGTGCACTTTGATACAGAGAAGTCTCTACAGATGGCAGGGTGGCAGGCAGAGTTGATGCATCGACAACACTTTCAAGGATTAGTCTTGCCTTTCTTGCTTCCATAACCAAAGCGAACTTCAAACTTGTGCTTCATGTTTTGGAGATCCTTGATGATCGACGGAAGTTTGTATGGATGTGGGTCGGCAACATAGCTAAGAACCTCAGAACAGACCGGAAGTAGGGAGTGTCCTCGGGTATACACCTATGTTAGCGATGCCCGCAGCACGCCGAAATTGCTTGTTTTGAAACAATAGCTGCAGTTCGTTTGTACCATGTTTCTCATCAATGTCTGTCTATATTCTATTGCGTTATAACTTTATTTTGAATCAATTATGTATACCTGTAGTTTGGTATTACTGGCATCCCCGGTTGCTGACAGTGCCAGTGGGGCCTGTTTGGTTCAATGTTTTTGTTGCACCGCTTGCACCTATTTGTATACCAGGCAGCATCTTCGTCTATCTTTGTTATGACTGCTTCAACCGTAAACTTTTGGTTATGCTACCAAAAATAATAGTTAGTGCCATGTACTTGTTTATTTATTTCATATACATGTTTATGGCTTACAACGAGCGTCTCGGGACTTATGCCAAGTGTTGTTGCCATTTGGACAGGATCGCTTGGTAAAGACTCGGCTGACTGCTGTTGACTTAATGGAGGCAACATCAACGGCGTGCCCGTAGCCAAGAGTTCGGCATACCTGTAGGTATGTTTTTTGTGACATAGTATAAGGGTATGTTTGTGAATTAGTTTATCAAATTGTGTTACTGACATGATACTTACACTCCTTGGATTTCGTCTGCTTGTGGTATTTTAGGATTGAAATAATAGCTACTTGCCGGGGTGGCAGAAAGCTGAATATTGCCTGCAAAGCTCTTGACCAAGCAGGAACTCACAGCAAGCACAATCGGATGATCAAACTTGGGCTAAGCTCCGTTTCAAATTTTGTTGCCATTTCGTTCCACAAGCTTAGGGTCAGGCTATTGCCGCTGCAGTGCCAAGTAAGACATAAAAATTTAGAATTATTAGGTATTGGTTATGGGTTAGCATTGTAGATTAGTACATACTTGAGGTTTTGGATTTTCGCATTATTTCTAAGTACTCGGTTGCCCGTTGAGATTCCAAAGGCTTTTATCATTCCAACACTGCGGATAATCCTGATGTAGTCTAGACACGCATGTAAATAGTTAATCTTTGGGGTCCTTATCATGGGCTATAATGTAAATTTAATACCTGTTAGGATTGCATCGCGAACATTGACTCTAGATCAGAGTTCGTTGTAGGCAAAGAAAATTAAAGTAGTGAGCAGGGAAACCGTTGCCCTCTAGTGGAGCAACTTCAAGTACTTCCAATGATAGCGTTTTATTGTTTGGCAGGTGACGTTGCCAAACCTCTGTGTTCTTAGCATGAACCTCCGCATTTTATAACACATACCGTTGTGCGAGTCAAACCGCTTGATATCCCAACATCAACGTTTGCCCGAATTGCATTTCCTGGTATTACATGTTAGTAATTTATTAAATCGATTATTGCTTATGTTAAACTTCTTTCTCATATTCACGATGCATACCCGTTTGTCTAGAAGTATTAGGCACAATCCGGTTGGATTGGGGTCAGGAATATTTCTAGATGCCCATTTGCGGTACACTTTAACGTGCAATTCTTTTTGCAAGTCCTTTGGTTTGATGTCTGTAATGTCAACGACATCCGGTTCTTTTGTGATGAGTACACCTTTCCATTTTGTGTCTTTGGTGATTACAACATCTATTGTAGAGCTTCCCTCTGGGCTTGCTTGAATGACCTCAGCCTTGTCTTTCTCAGTCTCTGGCCTGCAATCAAATCAAATGCTTATTTGCAACAACGAAATAGTGTAGGTAATGGCTATGGTCTGCCATACACAGATGCAAAAGGTATGAGTGTGAACCTTTCTGAACCTATCTAAGCATGCATCATCTTAGTTTCCTCTGCGCTTTCCTGTATAAGTTCTCCCTTTCCCTTATCAGCCATGAGTCTGCAATTAGTTGCCATATAAGTATGCGACGATGACATAATGTGGGGGCATATTTTAAAAAACACTTACAGTGCTAACAGATGGGCAAAATTTATGATTAGAAAATTATGCAACATGTAGGAATATAAATAGTGCAGTTAGGAAGTCAGAGCTAGCACCATTTAAGTTTCTATAGAAACGTGTGCATTCCTGTAGCAACGGCTACAACGTCTATAGACTAACGTTATGCTAAAAGAATAATGCACCTCGCCATCAGTGCTCTTATTTTTCAAAAGTCTTTGTCCACAATATTTTTGTTGTGTTGTGTGGATTTGGTTTGGATGTAGTTCAATCAAGATTTTGAGACCCTTTGACTAATAAGCCTCGAAAAGAGCAACGTATAGCTGACCGTGCCCAAATATAGCTTCTGGCAAATAGATGCCTATCTTTGAGAGAGACTGCCCTTGGCTTTTGTTAATCATTATAGCATAGCATAGCTTAACAGGGAATTGTTTACGCTTAAATACAAAAGGCATCTTGTCCTCTTTGACAGTTAATAAAATACGTGGTAAAAAAACCTTCTCCCCTATTCTCGTCCCGGTTATAATTTTCGCTTCGATTACCCTCGTTAGCAACTGAGTAACAATCATTCTTGTACCGTTGCACAAACCTCCTGTGACATTCAAATTACGCATTAACATCACCGGTACACCAATTCTGACCTCCAATGAATGTCGAGGGATTCCTGATAATTTCATGGAGTTCTAACTTCGATACGTACCCCCGGTATGCACCGCCGCTCTAATTGGTGGACGCTCATATAAAACTCAAACGGATATCCGGGCAAGATCCTGCAGTATCATTTATTATGTCAGCGGTTTCATTTTTGGACACACTATTGCCTTGTCTTGAAACGTCTCATCAATGTGGTGTCTGCGTTGACTCAATGTCATATATGAACTCAGAGATCATCAAAAGCTCGTTCAATTTGGTTCCAAACAAAATGCATCCGAATGCGAACCCATGAGGATTTTAAGGTCAGCCTCCTTCTAAGCAAAGCATTCCCATGTAATGCTCACGGGCATTTGAAATGACGGCATTCAATCTTTTCTTCCACGTCATGCCGGTCTTTGGAGTCATATTTTGTAGCGGGGAAAAACCGTAAAATGCTACAGCCTTGACTAACTATGGAAGCACCAATGATCACACTTGGAGCCGCTCTCTTTATCACAAGCCTCTCGAAAATCACCACCCAATAAAACTGATTTGCCTCCAAAAAGCCTGTGCCGATTGTCTAGAAGGTCCTGAAGCGTTCTGTCCAATGCCTCAAAACATATTTTTTCATTCACTGGGGCCTCGTCCCGTATGATCAAGTCGTTTTCGGCAGAGCTACCATCATGCGTTTTTTATTGCACACACCGCATTCATGCTGAGCGCAATGGTATTTTAAAGCGTGAATGTCTTTGTTCTTCCGGATGCCAAATAATAAAGGATGCAAGACGAAACCAACGCCAACACTATTCTTCCTCGGCTCTAAGTGTTGCAATGACTGCCTTCCATAGGAATGTTTTGCCTGTCCCTCCATGACCGTACACAAACATTAGCCATTGTTGTTTGCCCTGCACATCGTCTATGATAGTGTCAAACACATGTCATTGCTGTTCGTTTAACTGCTGGATCATGCTTCTGCTTTCTGCAGCCATCTCTTCCCTATTGTAACAGGTTTCTTCCATCATAGTGCGGTTTCTAAACAGACCTAGCAACCAAGCTGGAGGATCAGGTAACCCGTAATCCCTGAGTGATTTTCCATGGTTCATAAGTAGTGCTTGTACTTTGTACAAAACCCCACCTTCCAATTTTGGTTCGTTTAGAAATGTGAGTCGTAGACCTAATGCTTTTGACAAAATCTAGGTATCACGTACATATGGCTAAAACATCCGCCAAGCAAAGCACTTCGACTTGAATCAGAGAATCGCGACAAATGCGACCTCAACTGACTGGCTGAGTTTGTTGTACAGCTTTCCTGCATTGCTGTAACCCATTCTAGATCATCCTGTAATAGCCCCAAAGCTTCGCAGGCCTCCCGTTTGTATGCGCGATAATCATCATGGGTCCTAATCCCTACAAATGACATACACCTCTTTTGATGGCACAATAGCATGCGCTGGTAGAACACCCACAGTTGGGTGGACATATGCCAAGCGTCCAATGACTGGTCTATTATTACGCCTAGGTGACCATATCCTATCTGCTCTAGACCACACAAACTTCGACGGAAACTATAGATATGTTAAATGCCTTCCAACTGTTGATGATTCATTAAATTCCAACCATGCTGTTAGAGTAGTCCGCCTGGCACTAGGATTGCCAAGGATGGACTGAAACGTTTGCGACGCTCTAAAAGAAATATGCTGCATGTTCTCTAGATGGACAACAAGGATCTGAACCGCGGGTTCTCTACTATGAATATCAAAACCCAATATTCGCCAGCAAGCTTCGTGAGGACCATATAAGGCGCATTTGAGATTTTTATTTCATCGACACATTGATTAGAAGTGCTTTACCGGTTGAAGCACGCGATGATTGAACGTTTTCATCACCTATCTACCTAGACACCCGTGCAATAATCATGTCAGTACCCTTAGAAATATACTTAAAGACATACTTTATAAGCATGGTCCAGCCACAATACTCAACATTTATGTGCGCATAAAATCTCATACATAATGCCTGGTTGTATGGCACAACGTACGCATTGTCTAATCTAACACCATGGCGTTGTGCGTTTATTTGTATATCCCGTCGCCTATAATGTGAATACCCTCCTCTATCAAAGAATGTCGCATCAGAATATTCCTTAGGGAAATTTTTTTTGCACGTGCCCCTTTCACGCATGCAAACAGAATTCGGAAATGCTCCTCCACATGGGCCATGTATCATAAATTCTGTAATGACTCTAAAACCTTCCGGATCATCTTGCTGATGAGGTAGTTCCGCACTCACATATCTGTCTACTTCATCTGGACGCATTGTCTCTAGTCTTCGAGATGTCCACAAAAGTATGTGGCAATGTGGCAAGCCACATTTCTGGAACTCCACCGTGTACAGGACTGAAAAAAGTACAAGCATAGATAAATAACAGGTGCATTGAATAACCAAAACAAAATATAGATGTAGAAGATATAGAAGTGTTAGGTGATGAAAAGATACCGTGATTTATCGAACCAAAAGGCCGAAAATCCCGTATATACTCAATGAGGGATTAGATCTTGCGCTGAAATACTCGGTCAATGACATCTGGTCTATCGGCTGCAGTAAGGTTAGGATACGCATCCATATACTCTTGTATTTCAGGCCATCTAGTTAAGTGAGCGTGGACGAAAAAGCGGGTTGCCATGTTCGCATATATTGCTAGAGCGTCTAAATAATGGCTGTACATATAACGTGGGCCACCAGTAAATGACGACGACAAAATTATTTGAGAACCCACATTTGACCAGTCAGCGTCCCCACGTGAAATTGCATCATACAAACCTTTCAAATAATCACCTCTGATATTCGATTGGTTGGCCCTAATGAAGTCCATTCTTTCTTGCTCTATACTGCAATACGCGGTGACTACGTATTGCTGAAATAGTTTCCCACCCCTAGACAACAGATTATAGTAGCCAAACCTATCGTGTAATTGATAGCAATAAAACGATTTCATGGATATTCGCCTCCCCTTGCGTGTAGACACACTTTCAACATTGACGTAGTGCAAGTCTAGATGGTAGCCATGCTCTCCAAATACGAACAACAAAGGAAATTGGGCAGACATGTAAATTGCGTGCAACTTATTAATCCTTTGTGGTTCGCCAGAATAAGCTTCTAATATTATGTCAAGGTCACTCTCCGTTTCCTCCATATCATCTAAAACTATAGCCCCAATTGAATATGCCAGGTAGCACATTGTGTGGCACCGGTTAAAATAACAACGACTTTAAACTCCGAACATCATATGGTTGTTGGTTTGTCCTGCAGGTGCCCGGAAAATTTGAACTAAAGCGTTGTTCTCATCAAGGAACGGTATCAGTGCTCTCACAATCGCAGGCCTCAAAAGGTTTCTCCGATCACTTTGAAAATTATCCATCTGGCTGAACCTCTAAGGTACTGTGTCATAAATATATATACCAAAAACCTAGGACGTATAAGGGACTCGAACATAATCCCTATCCGATGATATATCGGGCCCGATGTTAGGATTTATAAAAATCCGTTGTTAAAGAGTCGGTCACCTCAAGTATATGTATTCAGTTAGAAAGCGTGTCATAGAGTCATGTAATGTTAGTAAGTAGTTTCACAACTAACACGAGGAAGGAGGTCTTACCCCAGTATGCACGATCCACGCTTTAGTAGAGGTGTGTCTGAGAAACTATAAATACCCTCTACCTCCCAAGGTAGAGGGTTGGAGCTTCATTAATATCATTTTTCTTGCCCTAAGTTCCCAACTCTCTTTTACTTTCTCTCTAGAATTCATATCATACCCCATTAATTTGTGTGTTTATGTGTTTATGAAATCCAATATGTTAAAAATGGTATCAAGAGCCATGGTTTGATCATTCATCTATCATGTTCTTGGACTTAGTATTTCATATGGTTTTGGGTTTGAATGAATGAGTTTAGAGTAGTTTGCATCATTTGGATCATTTCTTATGTTTAAAGTTTGGATTTTGATAGTACTTTTGTGTTTAGAATCATTATAAGTGTTTAGGTTTTGATGTGGAAGGCTTGAATCATCGTGGTTGGGTTGTTTTTGGATTGAAAAGTGGTGTTTTCGAAAGTTTGTTGGATTCAAGTTGAGTCACGGTATACATTTCTTTGATGCGAGTTGTCCCATGTTTGATGCGACTTGTCTATTATGAGTTTCCTTATTGAGCGAAGTTTTCTATATCGCGGAGTTGTCTATTGAGACAAAATGACAAGGAAGGACAAAGTAGTGGAAGTAGTGGATGTACTTGTGTACTGCGCGAGTTCTGGCGCTAAATGGGTGTTTTATGCGAGTTGTCTATTAGCGAGTTGGTAAACGAGGTGCAAGTTGTCTTGTCTTCAGGAGTTGTATGCACGTGATTTGTCTTATCTGCTGACTTGTCTTGGATTTTTTGTCTATCTAGGGAAGCAGTTGTCTTGGAGTGCGAGTTGTCTTGGAGTGCGATTTGTCAAGTGTGCAACTTGTCTATTGAGACTTGTCATTTCTTCGTGTTACATTTTACGGTTTCTCTTTTGATTTAGTAAAATCCCGTGAAAGAATCGTTTCCGATTTAATCAAAGATAGTAAAATCCCGTAAAATCTGTAATCATGTCTACAATCACTTCTTCATTTCGATGACGTTCAAGCTGAGGATCGATACTGGTCCTCCTGGCTTTGGATAGAACCGGGATTATGACTCTTGGGCTCAAAGAATCAGGTTATCTTGCTAGAAAGGAAAAATGGGGTCAATATCCTCAAATCAATTGATGAAGGACCATACCAAGTTGAGAGTTGAGACTACCAGAGACATTCTTGAAACAGCGACTGGCGGTTCGTAATATTAGGATTTATAGACCAAAGATGTGATGGTGAACTACCGATAAGGAGAAGAAGAGATAACGATGCATAAATCGTGGCTTCAAACATCATACTTGAGGGGTTTACCTAAGGACATTTATAAGTTGATCAATCACAACACTGCTAAGGTGAATATGGGACAATGTTAAGATGCTTCTCTCTAGTTCAGATTAATTAAAGAAGATGAATCTCACCAGTATGATGACTTTGAGAACTTTAAGATGAATCGAGGGAAATGATATGAATACTACGTGAGATTCACAAGCTTGTGAATGACATGAGGAATATCAAAATGACTATGCCAAATATCCAGCTCAATTCAAAGTTTGTGAAAAACATGAATCCCGAATGCGCCAAATTTGTCACCAAGCTAAACAAAGGATTGAGGAACACACCACGAGCAATTGTATGCTTATCTCGCTTCATAATGAAACATGCTATGTTTGAGCGAATGATCTTGGAAAAGTTCAAAACTAATTTGGAGATGCAAGCTCTTCAAATGATTCAACTGCATTCTACACTAATGTAGGAAATACCACCAAAGCATCACATGTCATACCTACTAGAAATGGTAACCACAAACTCATTCGGATCCGAGGTATAAACCAGATTGAACACATTCATGGAACAACTTGTTAATCAACTTGCTCTAAGGGTTAAGCAAACACGAACTTCCCTGGCAACACCAACAATCATCTCCATGGCTTCCAATCTTCACAATCATGCTACAGAAAAGGTGGTGCAAAATTTGCAAGGAAGACATAATAAACAAGGAAATGGGGAGTTATGGGAATGCTAGTGTAGGTGGAGGATATGTGGGTAATCAGAATAGAGGAATGAACATGGATCAAGGTCAAGGGAAGCCAATCAAGTGTTACAACTGTGGTGGAGAAGGACACATGCGAGGAAGCTGCACTTCTCCTAACGTCCACAAAATCACGAGTACTTCAAGGAAAAATCTTTGCTGGTACAAGTTCAAGATAATGGAGCAGTTATTGGATGAAGAAGAATTGTTGTTTTTCTTAATGAAAAGGAAATGCTAAAACTTACGATGCGAGATGTGGATGAACGGCCGGTCAGGGGTATGGGACACAACAATCCAAATGCATTTCAAGTTGCAGATTGTGATGCATTTGACTCTTATGTCGATGATGAACCTCTGCCGGACCATCTTCATGGCTAGTATCTCAACAATGGTCTCTCCAAAGGCTCCTTCACCACAACATGCAAGTCCCTCCAAGGAATCAATCATATCAGAGGTATTGAAACTATACGATGAAATTGATGTGCAAAAGATACACGACAAGGTACAATCAACTGAAATTATTGAATCAGATATTGAAAATATGGGTAATAGCAATGTTGTCCCATATGATCAATATGTGAAACAAAATGAAAGTGAAATTGTACAAAGTGATGCATCTTCTGAAGTCAATGATGACTATATTTTTGATGAATACAGTGCATGTGCCCCTGATGATTCTATAACCTCTGAACTGAATGCCTATAAGGAACAAGTTGCTATATATGAACAACGGGATAAGTTTGAATTGACTAACCGTGAGCAGGAGATGGATTTTCAAATGCGTACAATTATCAGAAAAATTAACTTTAGGGAAGAAATGTTAAAACAAGAGTTAAACTCCTTGCAAGAAAAGCTCAATAAAATTGTTAAGCAAAAGCAAGAACTTCAAGAAAATGTAAAAGTGCTTAAACAGGAGTTTACTGCTAAAGAATCAAAACTTTTAAATGACTTTTCCAACTTAAAAACTTTGAAAAACAAACTTGAGAACAAACTGTACATACAAGGGAACACTATTCAGACTGCTCACATGATCACTAAGCATAGAGTCTTAAGCGATAAGCATAGTATACCCCTTGTCGAGGTACCGAATCCCGAGTATAGAAAAGTTGCTAGAGCTGCACAAAAGGTAGTCTATGATGGTAATGAGATTCTTAAGCCTAGGCAAACACCATCATGTATAGGAAGCACTGATGAGGATAGAAAATTAGAAGATGCCTCTAGGGAGAAAATGGCAAAGAAGTTAAATGATCCTAAGTGTACAAAGTATAATATAACGTTTAAACCCCATGATTACACTAAAGAAAAATGGATAGCCTTGAATAAGTTTAAACCTCAAACTTAATTAACTCCTGAGCAAGTATTTTGAAAGAAAGATTTGGATAAACAAAAAATCGATAACCTGGTTGAGAAGAATCCTCCTTGTAGGAGAATGCCTCCAGCCACTGTGTATCCCCACCAATACACCTATGCATTTAGTGCCCAGAACTCTTTCTACTCAAAGCAAGACCTTAATCAGTCTATACGTAGTCTATCAACTGTTTGTTGACTTTGAGAAAACATGTAAGAAGAGAATTACACCCACAGGGATTACAGAAGGGGAAAGGGGTTTTGAGCAAACTAAAGAGTGTCATTTATCGGAGGTCATGCCTTTCTTTAAACTACTAAAAGAACAATTTGAGAGTCTTCAAAAGGGCATTGATACGGAGATTAAAGAAATGAAGCAGGTGTTCAATGAAATGGAAATTGAGGTCAATGATTATGAACGTGAACTCAAATGCAATGAAATTGAAAGGAAGAATTTGCATATCTTAAATGAAAACTTGATTTCTAGTTGTGTTGCTTAAGATATGTTCTATACTGTTACAAATTATTCTATTACTGCTTCTCAATTTCATGAATTATCTGTTGCTTTGAAAGTTTCCCATGATCGTGTCGTTGAGCTTGAAAACAAAAATTCAAAACTGAATGAGAAAATAGAACAAGATGATCATGATAACTTGGTAAAACATTTTTCTAAGCTGGAAGTTGAACATTTTGCTTTGCAATTAAAATATCAACATTTCAAAGAAAATGTTAAAACCGCAAATGTCAAGACATCCTCAGATGCTCCTGAGTTTGATGCAGGTTTTGAAATAAACAAACGTGACAAGCAGATTCGAGCTCATTGTAACACGATCAGAAGATTGAAAACTCAAATTTCACAATTGAAAGGTGAAAAGAATAATGTGAATGGCTCCTAAATGCCTCCTCCATTAGATTCTCAGAATTCTCAAAACTTTCCTCTTCAAAACATCATTAACGTTTTACAACAAGAAAATGAGAGTTTTCTAGAAGAAAATGAAAAGGTTAAACAACATTTCAAAGAGTTATATGATTCAATGAAAGTCACTCGTGACAAGAACAATGAAAAAATAACTTCTTTACAAAAGGAAATTGAGAATCTGAAGAGTCAGGTAAAAGGGAAAATGCCAATTGTCGGTGATGAGAATCTTGTGTCAAAGGCACTGCTGATTCTAAGTATCTTTGTACTTGTAAGTATATTCCCCTCATCTTAGAAATAACGAACTTGTGTGTCAAGAATATTTTTCGTATCTTAAGGAGAGTCTAGAATGTCTCGTGAGATTGTGAAGAGGATAGCATAAATAAACCACTTGATAGTGAAGTTAGGTATGCATGCTTATATGCCAAACGATCTCAGGAGCTTTTAGAATGTTTAAGAGCAACATGCCCTAAATCCTTTTGTACTAAAGATAAAGTCATTATGCCATGCTCTATGCCTAGTATTAAGAATGCGACTCTTGATATGTCTTGTTCTATGCCTAAAGTAAAACATGTGAACTTTGATGTGCCTGCTAGTACTTCAGATCCCAGCACTTCTAGATTAGGAACTCAAAAAGTAGCAAAACCAACTAATGTTCCCATCATTCCCTCTACAGGACTAATCAGTGACACTAAGGCTAGCGGGTCAAAGCCTCTAGGCAATACAAAGCAAGATAGGACCTTGCAAGCTAAGAGTGATCAATGGAAGAAAGTAGAAGACCACCCTCGGAATAATAAGTTGGTGTTGAATAAGACGAATCGTGTTGATTCTAGTATTAGCTATAAGCTACTGTAATTAATTTGAATTCTACTACTACTTGAAAAACATGTAATGAATGCTTGATCTCTGGTATTAATCATGAATGTGTTGTGAATGATTTGAGTATCTTGTCAAATCTCCGGTAAAAAATGTTAACACTAGAAAACAGGATAAGAAGGTCAGAAAACCATGGTGGAAGAAGGCTAGAAAACATTGGAAACCAAGAGGAAGAAAATTTAGTAATGTAGGTTATCAATGGATACCTACTGGCCGTAAATTCAATCTTAATGAGTTGTGCCCTAAATTATCTAAATCAATGCCCATTAGAAATGGATGCCTCTGGTAGAACTATACCTTTAAGAAGTGAACATACTTTGAATAGATCTACTGTTACTACTAGCCTGACATCTACCTCTAATGATATCATTGTTTCTACTTGATGTGGGTGTTCCAATCATTTACTAACCAAGTGGAACCCATTCTGCATGGGGATCCCAATTGTCCATCATCCATTCTTGTCTGTGTTCAAGCTGCAGAGTCGTTCAAATCGTTCTGTGGTAACTGGACTCAGGCTGTTCCAAGCATATGACTGGAGATCGCTCGCGGCTCATCAACTTCGTGCGTAAATTCATCGGGACTATTAGATTCGGGAATGACCATTTTGGTGCAATAATGGGATATGGGATTATGTCGTATGTGACAGTGTAATTTCCAGGGTTTATTATGTTGAAGGTCTGGGTCATAATTTGTTTTCTGTTGGGCAATTCTGTGATTCTGATATAGAGGTGGCCTTTAGAAAACATACATGCTTCGTTAGAGAACTAGATGGTGTTGAACTTTTGAAAGGAACTCGTGGAACTAATTTGTACACCATCTCTATCGAAGACATGATGAAGTCCTCTCCAATCTGCTTGTTGTCAAAGGCTTCAAAAACAAAGTCATGGTTATGGCATCGTCGTCTCAATCACTTGAACTTTGGCACCATTAATTATCTTTCTAGAAAGGACCTCGTAAGAGGATTGCCCATATTAAAGTATGAAAAGGATCGTCTTTGTTCAGCATGCCAATTGGGAAAAAGCAAGAAATATACCCATAAACCCAAACCTGCACCGGTTATGGAAGTTCTTCATACTCTTCATATGGACTTATGCGGACCAATGAGAGTGCAAACGATAAACGGGAAGAAATACGTGTTAGTCGTTGTTGATGACTACTCTCGGTTTACTTGGGTTAAGTTTTTTAGGACAAAGGATGAAACTCCAGATGTCATCATCAAACTTATCAAACAGTATGGGGTTGAATCTTAAAACTGTTAGAATTATTTGAACGGACAATGGGCTGAGTTTGTTAACAAAGAACTAAGCCAATTTATGAAAACATTGGAATCACCATAAAGAAGTGTTCCGTACTCCTTAAGCAGGTGTAGTTGAAAGAAATCGGACTCTGTGGAAGCACAAGAACTATGCTAATTTACTCAAAGGTTCCAATGTTTCTCTGGGCTAAAGCCATTGCCACTGCTTGCTATACCCAAAACTGTTCCCTTATCCACACCACTCATGGAAAAACTCCATACGAACTTACACAATGAAAACACGATCTCTTTCCTTCGTGTGTTCGGTGCTTTATGCTATCCAACAAATGATGGTCAAGATTTAGGTAAACTAAGAGCTAAGGCGGACATTGGAGTATTTGTAGGTTATGCACCAAACCGGAAGGGTTACCGAATCTACAATAAAAGAACCCGAGATATCATGGAAACTATTCACGTTACGTTCGATGAGCTGTTTGGGCAAATGGCTCCTGGACAATCCAGTTCAGGACCCGCATCTCAACTTTCATCTTGTGGTCCCATCATTTCTTCTCTTGTACAAAATACCTCACCTGCAGTTCCATATGTACCTCCTTCTGAAGAAGATTTAAAGAAATTGTTTGATCTGATGTTTGATGAATACTATGAACCTCATGACATTAACCATTCTACACTATCAACAGAGGCGGCTCCTAATCCTATCAACATTGATAATCCATCTATTTCTGTGTCACTATCCCAAGAAGCCTGAAGATCACTCATCATCATCCTCAAATCCTCAATCTTCGAGTGTACATCATGGAAATGCATCTGCCAACTATGATGGAGATAACCCCTTTGCTACTCCAGAAGATGCACCGTTTGAGAATATTTTTGCTCCTGATCCATCATCTGAACCATCTTCATCAGGGGACCCCAACTCTACTACATCAGTTCCTCAACAACAACCACACGAGCATTTTAGAAAATGGATACATGATCATCCATTGGATAATATCATTGGGAATCCTTCTTGTCCGGTATCCACTCGTAAACAACTCGCTACTGATGCTTTATGGTGCTTCTTCAATTCCATATTATCAAAGGTCGAACCAAAAGATGTTAAAACCGCAATGTCTGTGCTATGATCATTGCTCTCAAATGTATCTTCAAAGTAAAACTTGATGAGCATGGTGATGTGCTGAAGAACAAGGCAAGACTTGTTGCAAAAGGATATCGTCCAAGGAGTCTTGACTTTGAGGAATCATTTGCTCCGGTTGCACGTATCGAGGCAATCAGAATCATCTTGGCTAATGCGCTACGAGGAACATGGTGGTTTATCAAATGGATGTGAAGACTGCCTTTCTTAATGGAGATCTAAAAGAAATCGTTTATGTCGGTCATCCGAAGGTTTTGTGGATCTAGAACATCCTACTCATGTATAAGCTTGAAGAAGGCTCTTTATGGCTTGAAACAAGCTCCAAGGGCATGGTATGATACATTGTCAAAGTTTCTCTAACAACAATGATTCAAAAAGGAGTAGTTGATCCCACATTGTTCAACAGAAAGTCAGGCAAACATTTAATTCATGTTCAAATCTACGTTGATGATATTATTTTTGCCTCGAGTGACCACCCTAATGAATGTGACCGTTTTTCAAAGAAAATGGGCTCCAAATTTCAAATGTCCATGATGGGACAAATGTCATTTTTCTTAGGATTACAAATTTCACAAAGTTCCGGAGGCATTTTTATTAATCAATCTAAATATGCTAATGAAATATTAAAGAAATTTGGATTTGATACTTGTGCCACCATTGACACTCCCATGGTGGGCGTACAAAACGGATGATGACCACTTAGGGATCATGGTTGATCAAGCGAAATATCGAAGTATGATTGGATCCGATGTACCTCATAGCAGTAGACCTGATATTATGTTGCATTTGTATGCATGTGCTAGATACCAGGCTAAGCCTACCAAAAGCACCTTGAAGGCGTTAAACGGTCTTTCGGTATCTCAAGGAACCATTAATATGGGACTTTGGTATCCGAAGGACACCAATATTTCACTAACGGCATATGCAGATCTCGGGATGCAGTGTCAAGATACCGTCGAAGCCGCGTGGGTGGTGCAAATTCTTAGGAGAAAAGCTTGTAAGCCGGTCCTTGAAGAAACAAATGAGTACGTCTATATCCTCTACAGAGGCAGAATACATAGCCATGTCATCTTGTTGTGCTCAAATCCTATGGATGAAATCCTAATTATCTGACTATGGCTTTGAATTCAACAAAATCCCTCTTTATTATGATAACAAAAGTGCGATTGCTCTCTCATGCAACAACGTTCAACATTCAAGAGCAAAGCATATCGACATTCGATATCACTTCATCAAGGAGCAAGTTGAGAAGGTGTGGTGGAACTATATTTTGTGAGCTGAATATCGGTGGCGGAGACATCTTCACTAAAGCTCTTAGAGAGCGTTTGAGTTTATTCTTCCACGACTTGGACTTAGAGTCTACAACGGAAACACTCAGCGTCTTCAAGAGGAAGATGAGGAGTAAAGGATTTACTTCATCTAAACTCTTGTACATATCTAGTCAAAAAGCAAAATACAAAATTATAAAACCCACAAAAAGAAAATAAAAAAATATAAAATTTCTAAAATCCATAAAAATCAGAAAATCTTTGAAAAAGCCCAAAAATATTATTTTTCCCATCTATTTCTATTCTTCGATAACATCTACGGACTTTGATTTGTCACTCAAAGAATGGCACGGGTCTTTAAATGAAGTTCAAATGTACATAAACAATTTATTAAAAAAAATGGGATGGAGAAAAATGGTAGTTTATTGTCATTTCAGGCAGTAACCAGTTTTAAATGAAAGAACAGAGCCATGCTTAAATTAATTTTTGAATCATCATGCTCTGATTCTAAAAACAAATGTTTGTCGCTAAAAAGACAAATATTTCCATCACAAATATTTTTCTTTCTAAATATTCTTCTGAAAAATATTTGTCATCTAATGAAAACAAAATTGCATTGAAAATAACTCAGACTATATTTTTGAAAATCATCTTGACTTATCATTTGTCAAAATCTCTAACACTCAATCAACAACTTATGTCATTGATTAGGGAGAGAATGATTTCAATCAAATCATTAAGTTACTTTTCAAACAATTGCCACGTAATCGAGCAAGGTCTAATTTTGGATAATAAAAAAGAACAATGTTTTTATACAATTGGATCCAGACCAAGGCTAAGGTTATGTTTTCATAAGATACTTAAGCATGTTTAATCATTGGAGTTTAAAGTCTCAAAACTTGATCCTTATCAGTTAAATGTTTTAAAACCAAGTCACAATTCTCAAACAATTTAAATCCATAGAGATCACAAATCTCAAAGGATTTGAAAATTGTAATCGGGGGAGAATTTGTGATTTAAATTGAATATAAACTGATAATTCAATAAGTGGTTTTATAACGATAATAATAAGCACTCCTCCTATGTGCCAAAGCGATTTCAAATTTTCTATGCACATGTTAAGGGGGAGCATCTATCTCAAACCAAAAAGGATTGAAACATGATTGATTTGTCTCTAAGTGCAGGTTCTCTCTAATATGTGCAAAACACTTTCAAATCTCGATGCACATATTGAGGGGGAGCAATCATAAGAAAACCACATCCTTTCCCAGAATATCTTCAACAAAGTATTTAAAATACTAATTTTGATCGGGAAATTCATGTCGATAATTTTAGAAAATGTTGATCAAAGAATTGAATTCTTCATTCTTAATCCAAGATTTCTAAGTCCTCCTGCCTCCATGGGCGAAAAAAATTTCAAATATTTGATGCACATATTGAGGGGGAGCTCTTTCTAAAATATCAAAAACAATTAAGGTACAAAATATTTTGATTTTATATCACAAGTACCTGGATTGATTTTCAAATGGTTTTCAATGGCAGAAGAACAATACCAAAAGACCAACCAAGTTTACTTTATGCATGGAGATATAAGGATGGTTAGGTTAGGTATTCGTTCCCACGATCCCGCCAGAGCCGGAGGGATCTACCCAGGGACAATCCACTAGATAGTGTAGAAGTCCTTAGGAATGATGTAAAAAGGAGAAAAGTGAGAAATAGGAAGAATGCGGACTGAGATAGAGCTAGAACTGGAATAAACCCAACAAGGTTCTAGTTATGAAATCTCGGTAAGCACTGAAGGGGTTGAAGAATGAAAAAGAAATGAATGAGAAAAAGGTGAAAAGAAATAGCCCTCCTTTATTTCAACCTTAGAGGCAGAAAGGGTTCAATTCATATGCTACTAGTGGTTACCAAGGTAACACGGTATTGAAGACAAGGCGTCATGGACCCAGGTGACGCCTGCACTACAACTTCCCAAGCTACTCAAGTTCCTCTTAAAAGGGCTTGTTTCATTCTCACTGGGAACCTACATAATCTATTGACTTTCTCCTAGAGATGGTTGATATTGAAGAAGGAAACCCTCTCCCTAGTCTCCGGCATAGGAAACCAAAAGTGCACTATTGAGTCTAGAGCTAAGAGATCATCAATAAATCTCATTAGGACACAATCTATGAAGACTCACTGTTTCACACAATATGGAAAGTGATAATATATCTTAAAAGTCCTACGCATTACCCTTGTGGTATTGCCAGAACATCCGAGTGATATGTAAAAGTATTCACGATGAGATGAGTGGATCCTTCTAGAGCCAACATCAAACAAGCTCTTGGTGGGTGACATGTGAGATCTATCCATTAGATCAAACTTGTGACAACTGGATAGAAACGATGGGGCGATTCAATATTTAATCAACTGGTCCGGAAATGGATTGCCGGATACCTTTGAAAAACCGGTCGTTGTGCTTAAATTCTTTTCTCTAGCACATCGATTGTGTATTAATATTTCAAAATAAAAGGTATTTATGATTGATAATTGAGTTTCCTTTAAACCTTCGTTGTATTGCAAAACACTTTATATTAAGCAATACACAATTGTTTTTCAAATCACTTTTCATCAATCAGTGAATCTCAATTAGCTGGTTCACTCACTCCGTGTTGTCTTCTTTGAGACGTTCTGGTTTGAGAACGGCTAGAGCAACATTTGCGAAACCACCAAGGAGATTCTTTGAAGTTTTACCGATCACGAGAGGCAGTACTTGTACTTGATTAACGAGGAACCGTGGGCGTGTACCTCAATTCAACGAAAGTGATCAAATACACTTTAGATGCACTTTTATAACTTGCTACATTTCTGCAGGAACACAACGGTTGCAATTTTGTATGGTGGCGTCAATCCATAGCCGCATGCTCACACATCACTTACATTCCAAAGAAATCATGATAAGTGCATATCTTCATCAAGTGAATCTGATATTTCCACTACATGCTTCTGCTACACTACTGCAAATATCATGAATCAACTAAAGCTTCCGCTACTCTGATGACAAGATATCATGATCCAGAATGTGAGCATGTCGGTCGAAAAGTCACAACTTCACATGATGGCAACTTAACAATGGATGAGTTAGAGATTTATGGTGGCAGAAGATCTCAATGTTGGCTCAAAATTCATCATCACGTGGATCAGTTAAAGACCTCCACTTGAAACAACAAAACATGCGGTACATGAAGAATCAAAGGCTACAGACTACAAAGCAAAGAACTTGTTATATATTGGTTTTCATAAACACACAATCAAGCACAAATAAGGTTTGAATGATATGACGTAATTTAGAGAGAGAAAGTAGAATGGGAGTCTTTCTAGAGAGAGAAAGTAAACAAAAGAAAGAAGGTCAGATTGAGTGAAAGGTCCAACCCTCTACCTTGGGAGGTAGAGGGTATTTATAGTTACATACTAAACGTCCTCCTTCGGACTGTGGATCAGGCATACAGTTGGTAAAGACCCGTCTGTCCTCCACGGTGTTGCACTAAACTAAATAACTAACTAAAATAACTAGTAAATAACGTAATGTCTACGAGCTAAAGTTGGGGTGACCGACTCTTCAACATGGATTTTCTAAATCCTAACAATCTCCCCCTAAGGGAGGTCACCCCATGAAATACATTTTTTATCCTAGCATTCTATCTTTATCTTCATGCTCGAGCACGTAGACTTCAATTCTTCAATCCCGTAATCTTTGTACTTTAGTAGTGATACTTCAAAGTCCGACTGCTTTGTACTTTTAGTGGAGGTCTTTGAGCTGATCCATGAGTAGATAATTCTTTGAGCCAGCTTTGAGATCATCAGCCACAGAAAATCTCTGACTCATCCTTTGTTGTATCGGCATTATGTGAAGTTGTGACTTTTGGACCGACACACTCACATTCTGGATCATGATATCTTCTCATCATAGTAGCGGAAGCTTTAGTTGATTCATAACATTTCTAGCAGCGTAGCAGAAGCATGGATTGATAATATCAGAGCTAATTGATGAAGATATGCACTTATCATGATTTCTTTAGAAGTGAATGTGATGTGTGAGCATGCGGTTAAGGATTGACTTCTCAATATCGATCAGCTGCAACCGTTCAATGTACCTGCAAACAACAGTTAGCACTAAAACACACGAAAGTGTCTTTGATCACTTTCGTTGAATTGAGGTACACGGCCCACGGTTCCCCATTGATCAGTACAAATACTGCCTGTGATCAGGTAAAATTCTGAAGAATCTCCTTGACAGGTTTTTGCTCTAGCCATTCTCAAACCGGGTGTCTCAAAGAAGAAAACACGTGAGTGAACCAATTGAGATTCACTGATGGATGAAAAATTGATTTGAAAAACAATCGCGTATTGCTTAGAAGAAAGAATTTTTCAATACGATGAAGGTTGTATGATAAAGATCAATTTTCAATCAAAAAATACCTTTTGTATATGAAAGAGAATACACATTCGATGTGCTAGAGAAAAGAAGAGATTTGCACCTCGAATGGTTTTTCCAAAAGTATTTTTTCAATCAGAGATACTTTTTGTGTTTGAAAACACGAGTACACATTCGATGTGCTAGAGAAAAGAAGATTTTCACATCGAACGGTTTTTTCCAAAAGTATTCGTCAATTCATTTCCTGGACCAAGGTTGATTCAAGAATGAATCGCCCCATCTTTCTATCCAGTTGTCACAAGTTTGGTCTTTTAGAAAAGATCTCACATGTCACCCACCAAGATCTTATTTGATGTTGGCTCTAGAAGGATTTCCATCTTCATCGTGAATACATTACATATCACTCGGATGTTCTGGCAATACCACAAGGATAATGCGTAGGACTCTTAAAATATTATGACTTTCCACATTGTGTGAAACAGCAAGTCTTCATTAATTTTGCGTCCTAATGAGATTTTATGGATGATCTCTTGGCTCTAGACTTAATTGTGCACATTTGATTCCTATGCCAGAGACTAGGGAGAGGGTCTCCTTCTTCAATATCAACAATCTCTAAGAGAAAGTCAATAGATTATGTAGGTTCCCCGTGAGAATGAAACAATCTCTTTTAAGAGGAACTTGAGTAGCTTGGGAAATTTAGTGCAGTGCATCACTGGGTCCATGACGTCTTGTCTTCAATACCATTGTTACCTTAGTAACCACCAGTAGCATATGTATTGAACCCGGTTTCTGCCCTAAGGTTGAATTATTAGAGGGCTATTTCTGTTCACCCTTTTCACATTCATTTCTTTTTCATTCTTCAACCCCTTCAGTGCTTACCGAGACTTCATTACTAGAACCTTGTTGGGTTTATTCCAGTTCTAGCTCTATCTCAGTCGACACTCTTCCCATATTCTCACTTTTCTCCTTTTTCATCATACCTAAGGACTTCTACACTATCTAGTGAATTGTCCCTGGGTAGATCCCTCCAGCTCTGGCAGGATCGTGGGAACGAATACCTAACCTAACCATCCTTATAACACCATGCATAAAGTAAATTGGTCGGTCTTTTGGTACTGTTCTTTCCTTCTCGAAACTAATTGAAAAATCATTTGGAAAATCAATCAAGGTACTTGTGATATAATATCAAAGCATTTGGTACCTTAATTGTTTTTGATCATTTAGAAATGCTCCCCCTCAATATGTGCATATGATTTTGAAATTGTTTAGCACATGGAGGCAAGAGTTCTTAGAAATATATTCTTTGATCACAATTTCCTTAGAAAAAGCCTTTTGATTTTCTTGGTAAATTCTCCCCCTTAATATGTGCGTAGGATATTTGAAATCATTTTATCACATAGAGGAAAGAGTTCTTTTAAAGTACTTCCATGATCACAAAGGCCATTAAGAAATGTTGGAATCACTCCTAAACGTTAATCAAGTGTTAGTGATAACATGTAATAGTTAGCTTATTATGGCCTTTATGTTTGTTATTAGCCTTAGGCTTATGTAGAAGGCCCATAAGCCTAGGCCTAGTCCAATAAGGAAAAGGATGGGAACTAGGAGTGTTGCCCTAGCTTCCCTCCTATAAATACCCCTTGTAAACCTTCATTTGAAGGTTGGTTGTTCAATTCATTTCTTTCACTCATACCTTACGCATAACCATTTACATTTATACGTGTGTGTGTGTTTGGATAATTGCTCAATCGCCTCTCTATCTTTCTATTAAGCTTGTGTTGTAAAACTAGTGACCTAACAGTGGTATCAATCGCCAACTAGTTGGGTGAATCGTTATTGCTTTTGAAGTAAGTTTTTTGGTCATACGCGTAAAGGTAACGAGATATTTGGTTCGCTTAAAAACACGTTTTTTACACTTTTTAATCCAAGATTCTTGTACTTTCAATGTTTTAAGGTGTTAAAATAACTGTTTTTGGCAAAAAGTTTCAAACTTTATGCGTGGATCATAGTTTTAAGCTTGTTTTGTTCGGTGGGTATCGTTCTCTGCGTACTGTTTAGCCATTTGATTCATCAAGTTTCACACTTTTGTGTTATTTTGGTGATATTGAAGCTATTCCATAACAAAAATCTGGTTTAGAAACAACTTTGGGCAAAATCACTTTTACGAGTAAAGCTACGCGTAAGTGAAACCCTAAACTTACGCGTAACTCACTCCTTGGTTTGATCTTCAGTTTCGTGGTTTACTCCGTGTTTTCTTGCTTGGATAAGCCGAAAATCGTCGACTTTGGATATCTTTTGCTTTGTGATAGTGTAAAAGATCATTTCGGATAAAACCCTAAACTTACGCATAAGCATAAAGCTTACGGCGTAGAAATCCACGCATAAGATTCATCTTACGCCTAAGCCTAGTTTTACGCATAAGGTAATCCTACGCCTAACTTTCTACGCCTAACTTTGTGTCTACGCATAACTTTAGTGTCTTTTCCCTACTTACGCGTAAGCTAAAACTACATGTAACCCTCATTGTTACGCGTAACTTTGGTGTTTTTACGCATAAGTGCTACTTGGTTTATTGTGATTTCTACGCCTAAGGATATTTCATCAACAAAGGTTCATTCGACTACAAAAATCCATTTTACCAACACAAGTTTTCAACATGTCACAACCACCATACTCTAACTATTTCCCTTACACTTATTCTCAGCGTCAACAACAACTAACTCCACAACATCAACAATGGAATCAACAACAAGCAATTTATCAACAACAATTTAATCAACAACATACTCCACAACTTGCCGCAATTCCACAACCTCAAATGGTTCAACCACCACCAAGTCTTCAAGTTCAACCCTACACAAATGACTTCAATCAACATCCATCAAGGAACACTATGAAGGAACCCACTTGGTTTGCAAAGATGTGTGAAGCTTTAAGCAACCAACAATCAATTCATGAGGCTGGATCACTTGATAGACCTCCAATGCTCACTCCGGGAAACTACGATCAATGGGTGATAAGGTTCTTTAGGTTTTGTGATCTGAAGAAGCCACATGGAAAGTTCTTAAAGAAGGTTATCTTGGAAGGTCCATTTCAGATGCCTACTGTCATTGTACCGGGAGATCCAAATGCTAATCCACCAAGAGATGAACAATCAAACATTGCTATCATTGCGAGACTTGAATGCGAGAAGAACTTCTACACTATGAAGGTGATGAGCTTGCAATGCAATATATCCTCTTAGGATTACCTAACCCAATTCCTTGAAGTGTTGATGCTCAAAAGACTGCAAAGGAAATGTGGGATCATATTCATCTTCTTATGGAAGGATCTGCACTCAATCGGGAGGATATGGAATCCAAAATTTACTTGGCTTATGAACACTTCATGATTGAACACGGAGAGACACTAGAGTCTTATCATCATCGATTCTCGGACATCATCAATGATTTGGATAAACACAACATCATCATGCCAAGAATTGCTGTTAATACTAAGTTCATGAGTAGTCTTGGTCTGAATGGGAGAAGTATGTCATTTTTCTCCGTCAAGCGAAGAACATGCATCATTCTACATACGGATTTTTGTATGATTACTTGAAGCCTCATGAAAAGGAAGTTGATAGAGAAAGGATTCTCCGTGCTCAAATTGCTTCACCTTCACATCCGGAAAATCAACAACTTGCCTTATATGCTCAAACAGTTATTCTCCTCAACCAGCAACTCAACCAACTGCTACAATCACACCATATGATCCTCCCAGCCTCAATCTCAACAAACTCAATTGGTTCCATACAACAACAACAATGCTCAAGCACTTGTCAATGAAGCTAATGAGGACATCGATCCGTTCGAAGCATTGCAACAAGGATTTGCTATGATTGCTAATGCCTTTAGCCGTTATACCAACAAATCCAACAACCGTATTTGTTCCTCATGTAACACAAGGAATCAAGCATTGTGAACAATGGGCGAGTTGAAGTTGAGAATCGTGGTTATGGTCGTCAGATGGGCGGTGGTCAAGGGTTTAATGTTGTGGGTAGGAATAACAATAGAGCTCAAGTGGTGGCACAGGGAAATGCTCAAAATGGGTTGAATGGTCTTGATGCTACAAGCGCAATGAGAGGGACACTGGCTAATGCATGCCCAAAGCCGAGGACAAGGGGCAATGCTTATCACAAAGAGGCTCTTCTTTTGGCTCTTAAGGATGAAGTTGGTGGAACTCTCACGCAGACAAAGAACGAGCTTTATGGCAAATCAGATTTAGATGATGATATGGAGGACTTGCAGGCCAATGTAGTTGTTATGTTGATGGCTAATATGCAGGAGTTACACATGAGTGACACAGGCCCAGTGTATGACATTGATGGCTTGTCTCAGTACCGAACAAACCATATTTATCTCCGATCTCATATCTCCGCCAACATCTGAATCCGGCAAGGCTCGGAATGTTCAAAATGAGTCGTCCACATCTCATTCCGACGATTTTCAAATAGAACCCGTAGTTATATTTGACGATCAAGATGACCTTATGGTTTCCCTTGATAATCAAATTGACTTCGTGGTTATACTTGAGGATCTAAGTAATGATCATGTTGTGACTCACGTTGAACACGCCGAACTTTTGCCTCATCCCGATTTTGCTCGTTTAATACAAGACCAACAAACCATAGTGGAAGAATGTCGTACAATTAATCAGGACTTGAAAAGTAAAAATGCCTTTGTTAACCAAGGATTTTGAATGTTTACAAAAGCAACTCAACTTTTTCAAAACTCAAGAAAAACATGAAAAAGGTTTTGAAGCGACCTTTGCAAATCTCATCAAAAGCGAAAAATATTTAGAGACAGTCATTGATCTAGCCGCGAAGAATGCTTTGTTGTGCGAAATAGAACAAGCTGAAACATGAACATAAAAAGCAAATTAACGCTCTCACCTTGGAAAATCAAAAAGCTAAAATTTGAGTTGTTAACTTGTCAAAAACAGTTCTCTGCATACAAAAAGCATTCAACAAAGCGAATAGATGATCATCTTGAAGAAATCATCGGCTTGCAAAACAAACTTAAAGAGTTTAAAACTGTTGTTTACAAACATGGTGAGTCGGTCATAGCTATTGAAAAGTTTACTTTAAAACCAAATCCAAATGGATATGGACCAAATCTTGCTGATTACAAACCTAAGCTTTCAACAAATGCATTCAAACCAAATCCTAAAGTTTCGGTCACGAGAATATAAAATTGATAATTTTGTTATGAGTGTTGTTGAATATCATCGTCTAGAGGAATTAGATGCGAAGAGCGAGAGTCGATCAAAATTAGAAAATGTTGTTTACAACAAACCTTTTAACTATTCAAAAGCGGTCACTTTCGTCACACCAGCGGATTCTTCTAACACACCAAGGATTATCATAAAACGTCGAGTCTTCTAATGTTAATCCCAAACCAGATTATGCACAAACTTATGGTCCTTTACCTTCCATCTGTGAAGTAAACTCAAAACCTGAAAATCGCAAAATTCTTTGATATTTTGACCTTTTCATGGCTGACCTCAAAACTTTACAACATGAGATAGAATATCATTCCGAAATCAAAGTTCAACATTTTCAATCGCCTCTAGCGCGAGAACAAAGAGACATTTTTCTGAAAAATCTTTTACCAAATGTTAAAAATTTGAAAAGTTGTGCATTGTCTTGGGAAAGGGACTTTCATAAGGAACTTGGATTGATGAAGGTCATTTTAGAGAAAACAGAAACATCTATTTCTAATACTAAGCGTAAAAAGAAAATGTTGAGAAAAGATGTTGATCGACTCTTGGAAGATGTCATAAATCTTTGATGTCCATAATGTTGTGTTATTGAATTCTTTGTCATATGCATTTGATAATATCTCTGCTGATCTTTTGTTGATTACGTGGTAAATGTTGAGAACACGATAATGTGCTTGGTCGAGTCCTTAAAAGTTGAAAATAAGCGATTGTCAAACGAACTTTCAAATGCAATACGTCGTCTTAATTGGTGTCAAAATGATATTCACGATCAACAACTTGCTTTTCAACACAAAATCGCCGATTGCGTGCAAAATCTTCTGATCCTAAAATTGAGCAACTGGATGATCAAAGCGTGTCTTTTAAGTGTCAAATCTCAAAATATGAACAAGAACTTGTAAAAGTTAAAAGGAATATGGTGTCATATTTGATTTACTCAAAAGACTCGTGATGAAGCATCAAATGAACTTGATCATTATCTTGCACACATTAAAGAAGTTATGCATTTTCTTTGGAAATATTCGTCCAAAATCAAGATCGATTCACACTATCTTCAAGTTAAGAGAAATGTTAGGAAAGTATGAACAACTTCCGCCTACCGTGATTAAGAGAATAGCCCCGGTAACACTTAGTAATCGTGAACCTAGAATCCCTACTGCCAAATCACAAGTTGCTAGCGTGCTTCCTTCTCTTGAAAGCAGGAATAGTTGCATCTTTTCCAAAGCGTCCGCACTTCACGACCTAGGAGCACTATGCATCGAAGAATAGGAAGTTGCGACCTAAGAAAAGATCAATAAGGAATGCTAAAGTAGAAGAACACCCTAGGACTATGAATAAGACTCACGTTGCTTCCACTATAGATATTGCGTTCGGCAAATGTAATAGAAATAGTGATGTAACGAATGCTAAACCGTTAAGTACTTTTGATATTCAGTCCGATGCACCTTGTGTTATTTGTCGTAAAAGTATGAATTCTGATTGTCATGATAAATGTGTTGCTAAAGCTATCATCTCGTTTAAGGAATCCTAAGAACCGGAATACCTCTAGGCCCACTAATCTTTCTAAGTCATTGGTTGGTAGACCGCCTTCTTTAGATTCTAAAGCGCATTGTCCCACTGTAGCTCGGTTTCACCTCCTAGGAATGTAGTACCACCTAGTGCATTCACTAAGACTAAAGCAAATACTAGTTGGAGATGGCAGAAATGGATATATAACACACTAGGATTTAAATGGATACCTATAGCTATTGATGTGTGTATATCTACTATACACCTTTCGGAACCCTCTAACATTTGGGTTCCACATCTACTTCTATTCCATCTGTAGTCGCATAAGTGTGTAATGCGGTGATCTGATCATTCTCTGGATTGTTGATAGCGGATGTTCCCGACACATGATAGGCAACCTTAAATTGTTATCAAACTTTATTGCAAAGTTCATTGGCACTTTGTCGGATTTGGGAATGATCACTTCGCGGCTATCATGGGCTCACGAGACTATCAATGGGAACATCGAAATTAGCGGGGTTTATTATGTGGAAGGCCTCGGTCACAATCTGTTTTCAGTAGGTCGGTTTTGTGATGGAGATTTGGAGGTTGCTTTCAGGGAGAAAACTTGTTTCATTAGTGATCTACAAGGAAACGACCTTATGTCTGGCTCACGTAATTCAAGTCTTTACACTATCTCTATGCAAGACATGGTTGCTTCATCTCCCATTTGCTTACTTTCAAAGGCAACATCAACAAAATCCTGGCTATGGCAACGTCGTCTCTCACATCTAAACTTTCAAACCATCACCAACCTTGCTAGACACAAACTAGTTGAAGGACTCACACGATTTAGATATTCTAAAGATCACCTTTGCTCGCCTTGTGAACAAGGGAAAAGCAATCGTGCTCACTTTCCTTCAAAGGTGGAACACAGCTCACGACATGTGCTTCATCTTCTTCACATGGATTTGTGTGGCCCGATCTTGCGTGCAAGCGATCAATGGCAAGCGCTACATCTTAGTAATTGTTGATGACTATTCACGCTGGACTTGGGTCTACTTTCTTCAAGCAAAGACCAAGCTCCACAGATGATCATCACCTTTCTCATGAAAATACAAGTTCACTCGAAACACCGTCCGACAAATCGAGCAGACAGAGGCTGAATTTGTTAACCAAACTCTTCGTGAATTTTATGAGAAAGTGGGAATTGACATCGGACATCTATTGCACGCACGGAACAAAACGGAGTTGTTGAAAGCGAAACCGAGCGTTAGTGGAAGGCGCAGAACAATGTTAATCAATGCTAAACTTCCAGTTACTTATGGGCGGAATTTGTATCTCTGCATGCTATACTCAAAACCGTTCTATGATTACAAAACGCCACAACAAAACACCTTTCGAGCTTGTCCACAAGAGAAAACCGAATCTCAAACACTTTCATGTATTTGGATCTCTTTGCTATCCGAATAATGATCGTGATGACTTTGGAAAGCTCAAAGCCAAAGCCGACATTGGAGTCTTTATTGGATATTGTGATAATTCTAAAGGTTTCTGAATCTCGAATCGTCGAACAAAAGAGGTTATGGAAACGATTCATGCTCATTTTGATGAACTCACGAGAAATGGCTTGAGTATAACGACTTAGAACCGGTCACAACCGCTTAAACTTCCCCAAACCCCATCATCGGTGAACAAAGCCCCTGACTCACTCGTCAACAAATGGAAAGGTTATTTGCTCCTCTGTTCAGTGACGATATTGATGAGCGTGCTCGGGTGTATCCATTTGCTCAACGATACTACTCTTCATACGATACACTGCTACAACAACTATGGTTGAAGAAGCACCACCAATTGACTCCAACACAACAGTTGAACAAACCGCTTCCAACAATGATGAACCGGCTGATGATGTTTTGAATGAAGTACCCCCACATGCAGATTTTGATCCAAATGCGTTCTTTAACCCGTTTGCTAATGAAACTGCTGCACCGGATGTGTGAGAATCTTCAACAAGCCATTTGAATCCTCAAAATCTGCACAATGTATACCAACATCAACCCTCCACACATAGATGGACAAAACACCATCCTCTGGAAAATATTATTGGCAACCCGAATCAACCAGTCGTTACGAGACAGCGTCTTCACACAGACGGTGAACATTGCATTTATGCACTCACTGTCTGCCAATCTGAACCTAAAACATTAAAGACGCAATGACAAAGGACAACTGGATTGAATCCATGCGGGAAGAACTCAACCAATTCAAACGTCTTGAAGTATGGGAGGCGGTTGAAAGACCAACAGGGTCTTCGTCATTGGTCTAAAATGGATTTGGAAAAACAAATTGGATGTTGAAGGGAACGTCATCCGAAACAAGTCACGACCGGTGGCTAAGGGTTATAGACAGGAAGAGGGTATTGACTTTGAAGAATCATTTTGCTTGTTGCTGCGTCTTGAGGTTTTGATAGATTTTTCTATTTCATGCTCACATGAACATCACGGCTTTCGGATGGATGTAAAAGCTGCTTTTCTCAATGGACAACTGAAAAGCGGTTTATGTTCAGTCATCGAGAAGGATTCATTGATCCAGAGTTCCCTAATCATGTCTACAAACTGAAGAAAGCTCTCTATGGTCTCAAACAAGCCCCTCGGGCATGGTATGATAAGCTATTATCTTTCCTCATTGCCAATAACTTTACCAAAGGTTCGGTCGACCCAACTCTTTTCATACAATATCACGGGAACATATTTTAATTGTTCAAATTTATGTGGATGACATCATTTTGGGTCAACTCATAAAAAGTACTCAATCTCTTTTGCAAAACTAATGAAGAAACATTTTGAAATGTCCATGATGGGTGAACTTACGTTCTTTCTAGGACTGCAAGTTCATCAATCACCCCGTGGTATTTTCTTGAGTTAGTCCAAATATGCCCCTGAATTGTTACACAAATTTGGAATGCAAAACTGTGACACCTATGCCACACCAATGGCTCACACCAAGAAGCTAGACGCTGATTTACATGGGAAATTGGTGGACCCTACAAAATACCATAGTATTATTGGGTCTCTCATGTATCTAACAGCTAGCAAACCTGATATTGTCTACGCATATAACCCCTGTTTACGCATAAGCTACAATTTCTACGCATAAGCTTTGATCAAACCTTCATTATGAATTGTTACGCGTGCAAACTTGTATATAAATGAATCATAACGTCACGAAACCAATAATGTCACTAATAAGCTTAAACGTTCAACATGTTGTGTTTAATAAGTGATAACATAAAATTTAAAACTTAAAGTTAACTAACTCACGGAACTTTTCATGACGTCATTAGCCTATCAGACAAACAAGTGACTTTGGACTCGTAACAACCATTGATATTATACGTTCAATAATTAGACAATAAAACCTTCTGTTGACTAACATTATGTCTTTCGATATGTTGGTTCTTTTGGCTAATGTTATTTCAGATCACGACATGGCTGCTCAAATGAATGTGGATGCACCTGAGGTTCTCACAATTGCCGATATCTTTCCTAATGGCTATCCAAGGAAGATTGGAAAGAACAATCTAAGAGTTGATTTTGAAACTCTCACATGCTCAGAGTCTTCTTGCTTGATTGCTATGGATATTCTTAGGAATCATCCCTACCAGAACATGCTCTCACACTCACTGCTTTGTTCGAGAGATCTACATTCAACAATTCGGAATTCAATGCAAAGGATCAAAGGTCAAAGTGCTATGGTGATGTGGCGCCAATCACAAACATATCACCATCACACATGCGGATCTACGGAACGTTCTTCTAATTCTGAAATCGAGCCAACCGACTTCTATGCCACACCTGAAGAGACGATTCGAAATTCACGATTGATATTGGCTATGATGAAGCTTCAGGAATAATCACTAAGCACTCTCATGTGGAGCTTAAGAACATTCCTCAACCGTGGAGAACCCTCTACATCATCATTACCAAATCGTCTCTGGTGCGTGATAGTGGCTATGAGCATCCAAGCTCATAGAACTACAAATCTTCTGTCATTAATCAACAAAAGGACATCGAAATTGAAGCAACATATGGGAAGACATGATGTCATTTCTAAGAAACTTGGCTCAAAGATTCCCTATGTAGGATACACAAACTGTTGATCGAGACGCTTGGACTTCATCCCGATATTCCCAAGAGGCTCAATGACCCCGACAATCATGATATGTTGACCGAGCCTACCCTGTCACAGAATCAAGATAGAATCGTCAACAAAGAAACGAGGTCTTTGTGTTACACGATCACCTTCGACTAATGAAATCAAAAGCTGAGACATACAAAAGGTATCGTAGCGGTAGCATTAAGAAGGCAAATTTGGTCATCTCGATGATAAGTCTTGCGGTACCTATAAGGAAAACCGAGAGGAAGTGGAAGTCTTTGCAAGCGCAGCAAGAAGGATGTTCCCTAGAAGGAATCCTCCACGTAAGAGGACAGTTCCAAGGTGCTGTTCCTATTCCATATCTAAGCTGAACCACAAAGAAAGCTAAGCGGACGAGGACTCGAGGGGTCTTGAATCGGATGAAGAGACTTTCTACTGGCTGAAGATGAAACTACAACGGTATCTAAACCTCCTAGTCCTCGGTGATCAAGGAAAAGGAAGACTCAATACTTGTGCCAGATTAAGAAAGCTCAAGCTCGGATGAAGAGCAATAAGCTGGATAAATCATAGGAAGAAGTTCAAATTCGTTAGACTTCAACACGTTGCACAACAATTTGCTCAAGAACAAATGGGTGGCTCCCTTAGGGTCGAGTGGTGGAGCTCAACCTTCACCGGATCACGATGCGGTTAATCAACCCGATAGAGGATCCGGTGCCACCACTTTGGTACCACAACAAACACGTGTGGAGGACACTCTTGAAGAACCAGAATCACGAGAGTTAGAGAAGGTAAAAGCGATGAAGAAGCTGCAGTAAAGCCAAAGGCGATGAACAAGCTTTTAAGTCTAGAAATGAAGAAGATGTTGAGTATGATACGTTTCTTCTAGATAGTCCTACACGGTCAAAGGAAGAAACTTCCGAGCCACCAAAGGACCCGGAGTCTCCTCACATCTCATCATCATCAGATTCTTCTTCTCACTCTTCACCACCACCATAAAAGAAATCAACCAAATCATCATCCAAATCAATGAAGAATCCAATTCCATCTTGGATCTCTCAATCTAAGAATCGAATCGTTAAAGCTGTCAAACGAGTAAGAAAGAAAGATATTCTCTATATAAAGTTGAATTTCCTCGCGATAAGATAGCATTACCTTCATGATGAGAATGACAAGATGAAAGTTGAAAGGAGTATGTCCGAAGCTCATGAAAGATGATCTTCAAGGGAGCATGGACGAGATGATAAAAGGATACTCTCACAAGTTCCTAATGGAGGTCGTTCGAAGCGACAAAGGAGATGTATACCGACAACGTATCCAAATCTCTTACATTTAGCCAAGCAAGCCATGAAATCAACTCCGATAAGTTTGAGCATCAATCCAGTTGAAACTACAATCTTCTCAGATGATGAATTGGTGAACCAGCTGGTAGCGCAAATGTCGAGACGCTCTGCAACGTTTGCCTCCCATGAAGCTAAACTGTTTGAAGCATTCTTTGAAATACCAACTCAAGTCATCATTTAGAGAAGAGGCTGTAAGGCCTAAGCGTTCAAGAGATGATGATGATAAAGATCAGGATAAGGATAAAGAGCCCAACGCACAAAGAAGTCCGGTGAATCATCCTCTATTCAGACTCGATGCAACCTCCACCCCAAAGGACTCACCTTCAACAAAGATCCCTCCTCCTCTTCTGCAGATAAACCTCCTGGGATTATGAGTCACCACCCCAGCACTCGAAAACGGTGACCACTTTGAGTATCTGGGGGTGACGATGAAGAATATGAGCCCCAACAACAACCCGCCTCTCCCGACAAAGTCAGAAACCGGAACCCTCATCTAGGCCAAGAAAAAGAAGAAGGCCAAGGTGGCGTCCTATCATGGCTAGATGAAGATAACCAGAGGAGTTTGAATGGTTTCTACACTTGTTAATTCCACTCCTACCCTTCGAAGGTCAAGATCCGGTAGACGGTAATACATTGGAGCATGATAAATTCTGCAAGAAAAATTCCGAGTAAAGAAGATGGCGAAATCGGAGTTGAAGCGAATCAAGAATGAAGCTTTTCAAATGTTCAAAGATAGCTCTGAAAGTGCCATTGAGGTCGAATATCACCTTGAAAACATTGCTCGAGCTATGTCTAACAACATGGATTGGCTCAACCCGGAAGCAAACATCGACTTCACAAGCGGATAACCCTCCATATTACACCGACTGGTCTAAACCTCTACCAACAATTGGCCAACCAGACGAACCTAGAATTCCTTTCCGATATTTCTTCAACAATGACTTGGATTTTCTTCTACACGGTGGCAATGGTTCAAGGAAATATGCTACATCTTTGACACTTCCATTCCCGGCAGCAATATACTATAACTGCATAACTATCGAGGAAAGATCTAACCACTTGTTCTCCAACACAGTGGAAGAGTATGACCGTGATGCAATGTATGGGATTCATCATTGGCCAGAATGCCAAAGAATCTACTACAAAAGTGCGCGAGGTTCGAAATCTCAACATGAAGTGTTCAGTCCTAAAAGCATCGTTGCCATCAAACACGTTGATCTTTCATCCAAATGGGACTACACTTTTCTCAAGAAGATTGTGGTCAAAAGGCAAGACGAAAGGGATTATGCATTCTCTGAAGCTGACTTTGAGAATTTGTCTATCAACGACATCGAAGACATTTACCTTGCCAAAGTACGTGGTGCGTATGAGACAATTCTCCAACAAGTACAACGTGAATTCATCAAGTCAGTGCTCATCTTCATCGGATGCATAGTTATCAAAGAAGCGTGTAGAAGATCTCTAGCTTGCGTAGAATCTTATCGGACCCGTGTCAACTTCACTCCATCGCAGCTTGATCTTCCCGACATCAACCAGCTCTCCCAATATACGCTCATCGCAAACCATTACGTCATTTACGCAGGTGAACTTCAAAGAAATTTCTTAATGGCGTGTAGAGATCTTCACAAGTTTGGAGATCACACTTTGAAGATGGTTAGGGACGGATTGGCTTATCGGTTGAAGGATATACATCAAAAGATTGGGTCTCCTAAGCGATGGAATTCTCGGGATCGAAGGGATGTGAAGAGGATCATCACGATGATTGATGAACGGTTGTATCGAAGGGATGATTCGAGAAGATTGGAAAGCTATGTTGGTGGTCGACCGGATTAACATCACCGCTTTCAACGCCCGATTCACACTCCTCGGCAACATCTCGGACTACGGTACCCCTTGAACTGCTTCTTCCATTATAACTTTGGATGCATGATTTAGTATGTCAATGGCTTGTGCACACATAACAGTGTACAACCCGTACTTGTCAAGAAAGGACCCTATGGTACGCTTCAGTGCCACAATCCTTATAAAAGGAGCGAAAGCTTCTTACTTTTGAGTAAAAACTATCAAACCTTTCACTTTTCAAGGTTTTGCTCAAAAGAACAAGTACTTTCCCTTATGATTTTTCAAAACCTCAACCGTTTATATCACTCGTTGAGGGGGAGTACTTGACTTTTAACTTTGTTCACTAATTGTTCACTATGGTCATTCTTCCTGCAACACTCAAAATGGTCATATTTATTCTCAACTTTTCAAAAATAACATTTTATATGCCATTTTTGAGGGGGAGAAAAATACGTGATAAGAAATATGTTGTGTTTGGCTATATGAAATCTCGTGTAAAAAGACTTCAACCCAAGAATTGACGAGATCTTAACTGTTAGTAACTCGAAAAGACTTGTCCGGGATGGGTAATAATTTCAAGCTAGTTTGCTAGTGATGTAAACGTGTCTCGCAAAGGACTTGTCCGAGTAGAATGTACCATTCGAGAAACTCTTGATAGACATGAACTTTGACGGGTTTGACAATCTTTCGGGGTTGTCCACACCTTCAAGATAGTTATTAGAGCTAGTTGTCACCTAAAAGCTGACAATGTATCTCTTTAACTATACAACGTAATCGTGTCTCGCAAGGGATTGTCTATCTTGAGTCGATCAATTTAAAAGTGCGCGCTCTTTCCTCACTGTGCAGATTTCTGTCAAAACTCTAAAGCACATGTGGAGGGGGAGTATTTTTGCTAAAAGATAAAACTCTCACAGTGGTTCAAACATGTTTTCATTTACAAACCCTCTGAGAGATTTTCTTGAAAATGGTTTTATGGCAATTGAGTTATAAGGTGATTAAGGTTAGGAATAACCGTCCTATGATCCGCCAGAGCCGGAGGGATCTACCCAAGGACACTACCAATAGTTAGAATTTAGAAGTCCTTAGGTATGATTATAAAAAGGAGAAATGAGAATCGGAGAAAGAAGGAGTTGAAGAATTAAAAAGAAATGCAAAGAAAAGGGTGAAAAGAAATAGCCCTCCAGATTATTCAACTTATGGCAGACACCGGGTTCAATTCATATGCTACTGGTTGTCACTAGATGACACCGGTATTGAAGATTAAAAGTCGTCATGAACCCCAGTGACGCATGCACTAAACCTTCTTAGCCACTCAAGTTTCTCTCAACAGAAGCCTGTTTCATTCTCACAGGGAACCCTACGTAAACTATCGGCTTTCTCTTAGAGATTGCAGGTATTGAAGAAGGAGACTCTCTCCCTAGTCTCCGCTCAGGAAAACCAAAATGCACTATTGAGTCTAGAGCCACGAGATTCATCAAAAGATCTCTTAGGTACACTTGACATTTCCTCACTTGATGTTCAACAATAAGAACATCAGTGGTACGTTATCGAGTCCTTCACAGATCTTAGCAATGTGTCGAGAACATTTATGAGAGGTTCACATCTGTGATCCTCAATGATTGAATGGAAACTCCTGCCGGGTCTACATCAAACAGCCACGAATTCGCCGGTAACTCCCGTGGATTACGCTTAGTGGTCTCAAACGGTCTACAGTGCGTGAGGTGATGCTTGGTGTACCTCAAAGACTCATCTGAACCGTAGGTGTACTTCGGTACATCGCGTTATCTCACTTGTGGGACTCCGGTTCAGGAGCGGCCTTTGTGAGAATTAGAGTTGTGTTTTCACACTATTCTGTTAACACTCTCAAAGTTCAAACTTGTAAGTGCCGGAATCCGCTTATTACTAACCGTTTTTATGTTTTCTTCTTATGGAAGCTCGGAATGATCGTGCAGATTCTTCACATACTCATGCCAACATCATCACTAATGGAAGTTCTATCTAAAAGAAACACAAAGTCGAATGATTCTTCGTCAAACCAAAGAATCTACAAAGTTAAAGACTTAAAGAACTTCATCATTACTGAAATCCAACGTCAAAGAGCGTATGAGCATGTTGAAGAATGACGTGAAGACAACGAGCAATGAAGCGGACTGAGGCAGATTTGATGCAGACAACAACAACATACTATCACTACCACCAAAAAGAACAATGATAAAAGAATAAAGACAAAGATGACGTCAAAGCAAAACTGTTCAAAGAAAACTATCTCTCTACATTGGGGAGATTGTTCGAATCAAGGCAATTCTTCTCACAAGAAAGAAGAATGTCGGGAAGGCGTCAAAGCTACTATTACATCAACGCCTTCACCGTTTATAGTTTTTCATCACCAACACTTAGGGGGAGATTGTTGGAATCACTCCTAAACGTTAATCAAGTGTTAGTGATTAACATGTAATAGTTAGCTTATTATGGCCTTTATGTTTGTTATTAGCCTTAGGCTTATGTAGAAGGCCCATAAGCCTAGGCCTAGTCCAATAAGGAAAAGGATGGGAACTAGGAGTGTTGCCCTAGCTTCCCTCCTATAAATACCCCTTGTAAACCTTCATTTGAAGGTTGGTTGTTCAATTCATTTATTTCACTCATACCTTACGCATAACCGTTTACATTTATACGTGTGTGTGTGTTTGGATAATTGCTCAATCGCCTCTCTATCTTTCTATTAAGCTTGTGTTGTAAAACTAGTGACCTAACAAGAAACCATTAGAAAATCAATCAAGGTACTTTATGTTGAAACATAGAAATCTTTGTACCTTGAAAGTTTATTTTCTTTTTGAAATGCTCCCCCTCAATATGTGCTTCGATATTCGAAAGCGTTTATCACATATGGGAGAGCAGTATGCACATTTGAATCAAAATGATCACCTTTTACCAAATTTCATTATTAAATCACAAATTCTCCCCCGATCAAAAATATAAAAACCCTTTGAGATTTTGGATCCCAAGTGATTTAATAAGGTTTAGAAAACATGGGAGAAAATGTGCCTGATTTAAAAGCTCTTCTGGTTTATGGTTAAATGCTCCTCCACAATCATGTGCATTATGTATTTCAAAATCGTTTGGCACATGAAGGAAGGAGTGCTTTTGAAACAATCACCCTTTAAAACCGATTTGAGATTTAAATCAAGATCACTCCCCCGATCAAAAATTTCAAACCAATTGAGATTTTGGATCCCGATTGATTTAAATCATTTGGAAAATTTTGGGGAAAGACGTGGTTTGATTTAATTTTTGAAATTGACTGATGAGGACTAATTATAGTCATTAAAGATTGTTAGTGTCAAGTATGATAGTTTTTACGAGATCTTTAAGTAAAATAAAACAATTTCACAATCAAACAAGAACAGAATTTTTTTTATTTAAAAAGATCTTTGAGTTTTAAAGAAAATCATACCATGACATAACATTAAATATTTAGATCACCACTTATTATTGTACAAAACGAAACTTTTATTAAGAAATATCGTTTGAAAATATTTTATTTTAAATCACTCTCCCCCTCAATCGATGACCGTAGTCGATGATTGAGTGACTTAAGTTTTGATAAAATGAAGTCCGGTGATATCCAAAATTAAGTCCAATTTATTTTCAAAACCCATATTTTTCCATTTTTCAAAACAATATTATTCAAAAATGGTATCATCACTATTATCCTGCACAGAGATACGTTAGGTGGTTGAGCTGCTTTTGTTGTTGTTGCTGATGTTGGAAGAAAACCGTCTGCTGAAGCAGTGAGACCTCTGAAGTTGCATCTATCGTGCCAACTATCCATGGAGAGATCCAATTAAGCTCCGTTTCTTATTTTGTCGACCCAAGAAATAGTTTCCCTTTCCTATCGGCATCCAATCATCATCATTTGTGGGATCCGGATCGGGAACAATCTTATGAGCCATGATATCTGCATATGTTAGTGGACATAAACAGATATATGGTGGTCGACATCACCCAAACAGAAATCGACTAATAAAAGTCAATCCAACATATCAATCAGTTCATATAAGGCATGGGATTTATGTGTTCATCAAACTCTAATCATCTAGTCCTTCAACATAGGCAAATATCGTTTTCTGATAAGCACGTAGGATGATTAAGAAAGCCTGTTAGATGATGTAAATTTGAAAATATTCTCCCCCTCAATCAATGACTCATTTCATAAGAAGTTTTAACCAAGCTGAAGTCATTGATTGGGTTTTTCAAATTTATGAAAATTCTAATTCTGATTGATTTTCAAGCAACTCATTTTCCACCATTTTCTTAAAACAAATATTTTTTTGAAGAATTTTAGAAGGAAAAATATTTGAGTAGGAACAGCAGTCCTTCGACATACTTTCCTCATTTTATTTTAGGATAAGTGCACGAAATATTTGAAAATTGGTTTAGCGCAGCACTTTCCTTTCTTGAAGAACGGATTGCTATCTGAAATAATAGCAAGCCATAGTTTAAGCACGGGTTACAGTCTGAGTAAACTGCAAGCCAATGTTTGAGACATGTTTAAAAAAAATATTTACACCTCCTGCTCGAACTTCATCCAAAGTCCCGTGCCATTATTGAATGACATTTCTAAAACCGTAGATATTATTGATACTAGAAGACATGTCTTGAGAAAAACAATTTTTTTTTTATTATTTTTATTTTTATTATTATTTTATTTATTTATTTTTTTTTTGATTTTTTTTTGAAAATTTTATATTTTTATATTTTGTTTTTGTTGGTTTTATATTTTTGTATTTTGCTTTTTGATAAATATATACAAATAAGATGATATAGTTTAAGAAGATGATGATACGAGTACCGAGATAAGGATATCGTTCAACATTTAGTAGAAGATAGAAGTCATCATTTCTTAAACTTTCACCACCAAAGCTTTCGAGACTCTTGAATGGACTTTAGAAATTGAGCCTACAGAAAGTGCGACTTTGGTAGCTTCCCCCCAAACCGACAATCTTCGAATAAAGACCATTTTCCCAAGAAGTAGAATGTGAGAGAAACAATCTATTTGAATAAAGCTCAACACCCCGAAGAACACGAGAACACCGAAGTAACAAGTTTAAACACTGATCATCTTTGTGGTTATCAAACCCGGGATACATGATTAAGCTCTATCACATGAACCTGTTGTGCGTCCCCGATGTACACATTACTCTTCGAGTTTGAGCAGTTGTCTATTCGGGAGAACAATATGTCAACATCTTTATTTCACCAACTGCATTCTAGTTATCTTTCATATAACCAATCAGCCCATAATGTACACATGTACCCAACAAGAGTAGAGACGATGACATCCAAGTAACATGTTGAATCACTGATCATCTCTGCGGATATCAACTCCAGAATAACTGAATAAGCTCGATCATGTGAACATGTTGTGTGTCCCTGATGTACACATATCTCTCCCCTGATGGTTACGATCTCATCGGAATCATCATAACATTGTGTACATAAAGCAATAACCAGAAGCACTTTATCATAAGCCATATCGAAGATGTCGATAAGCAATATCATCTTACACTCCACATATTCTTCTCATATTTCTTCCTACTGAAAAGTGAGTTAACACATACCATAAGTATCCAGAGACCACTTCCCCCCAAATGGTTGGAATAATGCATCCTTCCCCCAAATAGTTGGAATAATATATCCTTCCCCCAAATAGTTGAAATAATACATCCTTCCCCCAAATAGTTGGAATAACACACCAAAGGCTACGAGTTAAACACTGAGTTTCTCTGCGGTTATGACATTTGTCTTTCCCAGGATTACTTCAATAGAGAAGAAATATTAAGTTCATCACGTGTACTCGTTGTGTGTTTAGATGTATATCTCCTTCCCCCTTGCTGGTTTTGATACCTCAGAATCAGCAACACATTATACATGCCAAATACTCTTGAAATAGAGAAGAACAAACAATTATCTCAATGAATCTGTGAGAATCAAACTCTGAAACTCTCTGACTATCTTTATCAACCCATATGTAGACAATTTGAAATGATCACTAATGAAGAAAACTCGATATATCAAACTTGAAACTGAAGTTGAATTCCCTACATTTGTATCTTAAGCTTGCACTTAATGATGGATGAACGGTGTCGAGAATCTATGCTTCAAGCAAATCTCTAAGTACTCACTACTCAAACAAAGTATGAGACATTAACACCTCTTGAGATTATCCACATCGTCGGTCTTTAACCATCCACCCCGACTGCTGGTAACTAGATAAACCAAGTCTTCAACTCAAATTCTTAAGCCCGAGCAAGTTATCAAATAAGAACATGCCTTTGTGAAAGTCAACTTCAATCTCAAATAAGTGATAAATGATTAATTCTGAAGTAATCAATTTATGTCAAATATATAACACGTGAATAAACATACAATCGGATGTACATTGACCCACTGAATGAACCGGAACAAATGATTCCTCAACATCAATGCATTCTTACTAAAGGTATACATGTAGAGGCTGTATGGAAGATTCACCAATAATGTCTTCGAGCGGATGAGGTAGTCATTTTCCTTAATGTTCATGTGGTTGATTTATAGCGTGCACAATGAGAGGAACAATAATCCATGAAGATTTGGCAAAGGAATACCAAAGAGCGGATCATTATTCATGAACAATAATCCATGAAGATTTGGCAAAGGAATACCAAAGAGCGGATCATTCTTCAATTGTGCAACTACAATATCATGATAGTCATTATCAACGCCTTGTGAAATAACTGGAGATAAGGTTTCTTGAGAATTCCGAGAAGTACTTCTTAGATGGTGAACCTGTTGAGTCAGTAGGAACCAGCATAAGCTTGGCTGGATGATCAACATTCGTTGGAGTTTGGAAGTACTCATCAAACATATCTTGAAAAACAATGAATCCCAAATAGTAAATCCCAGTTATCCTCAGTGAGTGAAGACATTAGGCGTTGGAGAGTCGTATGACCATAACTCAAGTATCCATCTACATGAAGTATATTCACTCTTCTCCCCCTCAAAAATTGCAAATGAAGTTTTCCATTTTTGATTTAGCAAGTGAATAAGAATATATACCAATGAACGGAGATCCACTTGAGGATTGAAAGAGCATGGAAAGACATGAAGCTTGTGGATGAAGAATGTCGATGAGAATGGTCATAAAAATGAAGATTTCTCTTCTTTTGAAGATAAAGCGCACTGAGGCGTACACTTTTCTTTTCTTTGAGGAACGAGGCCGGAAGTGTAATCTACAGACGCCATAGTGTTGAAGAACGAGGCCTGAACTGATGTGAACAGACGTCATAGCCGATTTGAATATCAAGGTTGAGTTACTTGGACCCGTGAGTTATGAGATATCAATCCATTTGTTATCCATACTTTAAGCCAGTCCATGTATTGAAGGATCGAAGTATCTGCAACTGAGTAAGGACTACCTACACTAATATCACAAGCTTGATTGCATATATATTGGTTAGTGACATTAGTATCCAAACCCTTTGGGGTTTCATGGTCAACCTTGATTTTGCAATCGGTAAACTTGACTTTCCTGTAGGAATCCACTTAAGTACAGCATTCTTAAACATTCTACCAGACGGTATCCACTTATGGCAAGTTTTAGGATTGTTAAGCTTCTTATGCACAGTCGAAGACTTATCGATATTCCTAGACTCCAAGTATTTAGCAGTTGATATCCATCTAGGTGAAGTTTTAGGTTTGTTTTGCTTCTTATGCACTGAAGATGACGTACTGAAAGTCCTAGACTTAACAGGTTGAACCTTAGCACTGTTTGTAGTCTTAGTGGATTGTATCATAGCATGAGCATTAACTTTATTCAGGGATTTTGAAATACAATTATCATGATTTGCTTTAAAGACACACTTAAGACAATTCGAGCAAATAGGTTGATTAGATTTAGAAAAAGATCTAGATTTCTTAGAGTGATCTGCTACGGGAATTGTTTTAATCGAAACACAACTACTCTTAGATGCAAGCTGATGCAGGTTTTACTGACCAGGTTTTAATATTTATAAAGTCTCGTTATACCTATGATCTACCCTTGTGCACTAACGGGCAGTGTACCCGGTCGTGTGTAGTGTAGTAGTCGGTAAAGCCGAGGTCGTCCCAAGAGCTATGTGTGATGGATTATTACTAAGTCTAGGTGTCACAGATTTAATATGGTTTCGATAGGGAATTAATTAGTTAAACTACTAAAGCAGAATAAAAGCAAATAAATGGTAAAGGAAATCAATAGAGGAAAGTGGTGCAAACCTAGTTAATCCTCCTAGCTAGTTATGTCTACGTCTACTTACTTCCAATTACTTCAGGTGGGGTCAAAGTCGAGAGGACATCATTTGGTCAATTTGCCCTAACCTATCAGCAAAGATGCCACCACAGGAGAAGTCAGGTGTCCCCTCATAAGTCCTGTTGTTCCTGGTCCCCTAAGCCAAGTCATTAAGTACCGCTACATGCTAGATTTATAATAGTGAGTGCCCGACCGTTAGGAACTTAGATACTCACCCCCTAAATATTAAGTTCATCCAAACGATAGGTGATCAGTTGGTCAAATCGCACAAGTAGAAAGGGTCGTCAGTTGGTCATATCTTACCCTTCCCGTCTCAGTCCGCTCACCTAGGGTCAGTTGGTCATATCTCCTAGGAAATTGGCCTCTACCGCCATTCAAAACTACCGAACCAAGGGTGGCTACCAATAAACTATGCTTGCATACACTTAGAAATTGTATGCGGAAGTAAAGTAACGCATAAACAAAACAGTTAAGGAATCATAACTAGGCTAACACCAAGAGGTGCTTAGCCGCTCATATTAATCATACAAACCAATTCAATATTCAAAAGTACGAAATACATAAATTGAAAGTAAAAGAAATATAAAATGCTAATGCTTATCGTAGGGGAGTGATTTCTCCCTCGGAGACAGCTCCGTATGCTCTTCTGGACCTTCCTTTAGCTTTTTCCCACGTTCTCTGATAGTTGTGTGTGGAATGGGATGATTAGAAATTATGGAATTCGTGGGGTATTTATAGGCCAGATCTGGGTTACGGCGTAACTATAACAAGAGTTACGCCGTAACCTTCAACTTCTTTGTATTTTGCACTAGATCTGCTAGTTCCGGTAGTAACCTAATGAGTGGTTACGCCGTAATCTTCAATAAACTTGGTTACGCCGTAGCTGATGTAGTAGTTACGGCGTAAGTATCAGCGGCGTGAACCTCATATGACCTAATATAGTTACGTCGTAGCCTTTGGGAAGAGTTACGCCGTAACCTTCTGAAAAGTTAGCTTTTCTGAGTCACGCAATAGTTATGGCGTAATGTGAGAGAAGAGTTACGCCGTAACTTCTTCAAAACCAGCATACTATGATAAATCTTTAGATAATTCTCCAATTCCGCGTCTCTTTTGCTCCAATGCTCGTAATTTACCTGAAAGTAGAAAACAAGCGTAAATCAATATAAATGATATAAATTACAAGCATTATCGGGGGAAATTGACACTTAATATTCAGGACTATTTGATGTTATTAAATATCCACCCACTTGAACTCTACTTGCCCTCAAGTAGACCTTATTAGAAAGATTCCTAAAAAGATATCTCCCATAAACTGGAAAATATAAGTTTACAAATCCCTTATGCTAGAATAAAACAAAGCCGAACACCTCACAAAAGGGGAACAAAACACTCAAATCGCACAGTCATAGCATGTATTCTATCATAAGTTTGGCGATTACACAAATCTCCACCACTAGAGTTAAGGGCTAAACAATTCTCGAAGGCAATATGGGTAGACGCGACAAAGGTTAAGGGGTGACACGTCATTACTAACATGTCACGGCGAAGTGGACAAAACCAGTGGTACATGACCAAATCCATGGCCAAGACACCAAAGATTGCTCGCTGCATCACCTAGACACGCTTCATGACTAAAAGGGTAGGATAAGACATGGGATATATAAATGGTGTAAAATAAATCAAGCAGGTAGTCTAAATCTATAACCAAGTCATCACCACTTACCGTTTGCCCAAAGTTCAAGCTTTGAAGTCAAGAAACCGGATCATGAAATACAAGGTAGATGTGTCATTAGAGGACGTCGTGATGGGCACACTACCTTTTCTCCAACTGTTGGCATAACTACCAACTCCAATCTTCAAATGTGACCGAGGTGGCCTCCTCGATACTAAATCTATAAAGCTCATATAATAGTGCTTATAACATCGCACTTTACAATAAAATAACATACCTTTTTTTTCAACATAACAATAATCAATAAACATAATATCCCCCCACTTGAAATGAACAATGGGAATTCGGGGGGTCTTCAATGATCTTCAAGAATGTTGTCGATGAAAGCTTGATTTCCGGACCTTTCCACTCGAATCTTTGATCCGTGCTAAACCGTCAAGTTATCTCACACAAGCTAGCCACTTGTGAATGGCTAACCGTAAGAAACTTAAAACAGTTCAGACACCAATGCAATGAAGATCTAGAGGAGTATAGTGTTTCCCAGTGTCGTTATGTCCACGAGCTGTGCGAGAATAATCAAACGTATAGTGATCGAGAGAATTTGAACGGAAAAAGATATATGATTGTGAATGATTATACCTAAAGAGAAAGTTTGTAAATTACAGGGGCTTAAATGCAAATTAAAGAAAATTAAAATGATAAATTATATTAAATAAACGCTATCACTATTTTTAAAATCTAATGTTTTTTATTTTTCTTTTATAAATTTAACTTAAAAACTACGTGACGTACAAAAGAAAATGTGAACTGAAACAATATTAATCCTAAAAATATAAAAATGACATTTTCATAAACCTAATGATAAGAGAAAATTTTTAGAAAAATAAAATTATTTTTAAAACTATTTATCTAATTATTATTAATTAAAAACTATTTTTACTTATTTAATAATACCCTAAAATACAAGAAAATATGAAATGAAGCTAGAAAAATGAAATTATGACTTATAAAAATCTAAAATAACTAAATAGAATTTTCAAAACTAATTTTGTATTTTTCTGATTATTTTTCTATTTTCTATGAATTAAAAACTATTTAAAACTAATTAAATTGCTAAAAATTACAAATTAAACTATGAAAAATATGGAAAAATATTTTTTTGACTTTTTATATTTATCTTAACTTAGGAAAAATGAAAACTTATTTTTTTGAAGTTTTTCTGATTTAATTGTATTAAAAGCTAATTAAAATTACCTAAAAACTGTTTTAAATGAAGAAAAATAGCAAACAGTGATGAACAATTATGAAAATTTCAGGAAAACTCTAAAATAATATTCTAATTCTAAGAAAAATATGAAAACTGTGGCTTATGTGAAGGAATATGAAACTGCAGTGCAAGTGCTTATAAATAAGCACTTGAAATAAGCCAAAGGGTACCAACTGAGCACCAAACCTTCACAGAAGCTATAATAAGCTATAACTACTCAAAAGCAACTTATTACAACTGGCTTTAACCTCTGAAATGCAAACTTAAACAGTTTTGATGATTTGAGCTAAAGTGCTAAAACAGATTTTGGCTACTACTTTTTAGCTAGAAAATAAGCACTTAAATAAGCTGGAAGTTGAAAACCAGATGTTGGGGACGAAAGTAGACCTGGCTAGCTACTTGTAAACCAAAGATTAGACCTGGACAAGCTCTTATGAGCTTGTGCCAAGCTCTGCACAAAGCTGAGAAGATTGCACTGTGACTATGCCCTGTCACAGGGCATATAAGCCCTTTTAGACAAGCTGTTTTGGGGCTTATAAAAAATTACTAAAAATCTACACAAATCATAATAAGAAACTAGAACAGTTGAAGTTTTTAAGCCCTAAGTTTCACTGGATTTGGACCAAAATTGAATCAATGAAAAATCATCTCAGTTGGGTGAAAACTGAGATTTTCAAGTTTTGACTTTTGAAGTAGTTATGAAACTTTGACTTATTTGAGATTTGATTCAAATTTATTGGTAGTTTTGATGTTAAATGTTATACTGAATCTATATTAAGCTATTTTACTGTTATCTTAACACAAAACAAGCTTTTGCTCTTTCAAAATCTCAACAGTTGTGAACTTAAGACAGGTTAAAAGTGATTTTGACTTGAGCTAGCGGATGTAATATTTTGACAGGAATGATTCACATGGACTATATTAAGACTGAGTAGGCAGGATATCAAGCACAAACAAGAGCTCAAGCTCAAATAAACAACTGATCCAAACGATTTAGAAAGCTGTTTTGAAGATTTAAACTAAGCCAATTACTGATTTAGTTCATTCCACCACTTAAACTAAATCTAGTATCCTAATTACCACTAAGTAAACATGTCTAAACTATTTAATGACCACAGATTCAAATATAAGCACAATATGCAAACTTAGTTAAAAATGAAAATGAGAATAACACTCACAAGTGTCCACTTATATGCGGCTTAAACCAAACCCAATACCACTATTCTAAGCCATTTCCAACCCATTCCAAGCTCTGCAACAACCAATAACCATTTCCATGCCCATTTTGCTTTCTCAGTTGACTTTTGTTGACCAACATGATATTTTTCTTAAAACTGATTTATAAGCTTACAAAAAGCTATGGACGACTCAAATAAGCTTATTTGGATTTAAAACTAAGCTACTAGAAGCCTGAAATTAAGTACATGAAACTGAATTCCTTAATAGTAAACCATAAAACATGAAATGTTAATACAACTTGAATTGACACTTCAAAACAGATTATAATGATCAAACAACTTGAGTTCAATATAAGAAAGCTTTAAGTTACAAATTTTGAGACTAGCTAAGATAAGTTTAATAAAAACGACATACATGAATATTTAAAACTAAGTACTCCCTCTTGCTCTTCTCCTCTTGCTTCTTTTTATACACCAAATGCCTTCTCTCACCTCTCTGATCAATTCCCACTATTCTTTTCAGCCATTGGATGAGTGGGGTGCATTTTGGCCATTGGATCAAAATTGGCGGGAAAGATGGTTTTGACCTGTGGGCTTCTGAATTTGCAACTAGGGGGGGGGGCATTAATTGTGGTGTGTAAAGTTGGTAGATATGATGATGAGGGGGGAGGGATAAGGTGAGGTGATGGGTGAGAGGTGCAGTCAAGTGGAGAAGAAAGGTGGACAGGTGGGAGGGAAAGGGTAAGGTTTGACCGGGGTTTGACTTGGGAGGCTAATATGTGAAAGGGGTTCAAAAATGATTTGGCAGGGGTCCAAAGGATAATGGCAGGGGTCAAGGCTTAGTTTTTAATACAAGGACTAAACTTGCAATTTCTGAAATTTGAAGCACCATTTCTGCCAATTTCACAAAGTTGTTTCAAGGGACCAAAAATGACAAACTTAAATAGTACAAGGACTAAAATAGAAATTTTCAAACTTCCAAGGACTATTTTTGACATTTTCAAAACTTGAGGGACTAAAGTTGTAATTTTGCAATTTTTGATTTTAAGGACGAATTTTGACAACTCATGAATCCCTAGGGACTTGAAATGATATTTTTCTTTATTTTGATTTACCAGGGACTGTTTTTGAAAACTTTTGAAACTTAGGGGACTAAAACTGCCAATTATGCAAACTTGATCACGTTTTCACCGGATTTTGATATTTTTGCATTTAAAACACATAAAACACTTATTTGTGATATTTTTATCATTTTGATGCATTTCTGAGTGTTTTCAGATGTTTTTGCAGTTTAATTGGTACAAAAATGATGAGTATTTAGACACTCATCAATCCCCACACTAAGATATTGCTAGTCCCTAGCAATCTTTTGAAAAATTAATGGATTTCATCTCTTTACCAAAAGCCATTACTTCTGGAGTAGCCAAATGTTTTAGTTCAAGTAAGAACCTTGGTACACCGATAACCAAATGATTTTGAGCAAATCACCAGCTTCCAACGGTTTTGATTTGTCTTTACGGAGAAGCCGTTGCTATACGGACTAGCCAACTCTTAGATAAAATATCTTTGGTGAGTCGATTACCAATTATGGTTTTCCAACTGCCTTTACCACAAGCCATAAACTTGCGGGCTAGCCAACTCTTCACTTTTAAGGATATGGAGAGCTGAATACCATACAATTTTGGGCAAATTGCAAGCCGTCAACGGATTTGAGATATCTTTACCAAGAGCCGTTTGCTCCGGATTAGCCAATCCTTTTGTTTATTAGACATGGCGGATGATAACCATAAGTGAGTAAGTGCAAAACACTTACTCCAAAAAAAAATTTTTTGGCCAAAATGGGGTGGGGTGGTATAATTACATGATAAAATTAGGTGAGAATTCCCCCACACTAGAAATGAATATTGCCCTCAATATTCAAAGTACCGGCGGTTATGCCGAAACATAGAACGTAAAGGGAAATACTACGGCCATTTTTTTTTTTTTTTTTTTTTTTGATACAACTTGGGCAACTCCCCACACTAGGGTGGTAGAAAGTAGAAAGAAGTCAAAAATATGGGTGAAAACCCATATGGCATGCTCTTGTTTTTGATTCGAGTCGCTAGCTTGACTCGATCCCCGCATTTATTGGTTCATGGGGAAAGTTTGTAGATCTGGGACAACCATATGAGGAATGTCCTCTCCAAAATAGTGCTTCAACCGATGACCATTCACTTTAAAGTTTGGACCATCGGGTTGAGATAACTCAATGGTTCCATAAGAAAATACTTTAGTGATGGTGAATGGTCGGACCGGCGGGATTTTAGTTTTCTCGAGAAAATCTTCAATCTTGAATTGAAAAGAAGGACTCGATCACCGACGTTGAAAGCAGCGGTTCTTGATTTTGGAGTCATGAATCTTCTTTGTCTTTTCTTTGTAGATCAAAGAGTTCTCGTATGCTTGATCACGGAGTTCATTTAATTCATTCATTTGAAATTTCCGGTGATCACCGGTATCTGAATATCGAAGTTGGCATGTTTCAAGGCCCAGTATGCCTTGTGCTCAAGCTCAATTGGTAGATGACACGCCTTTTCCGTACACAAGCTTGTATGGAGTACACCCAATGGGTGTTTTATAAGCTGTACGGAAGGCCCAGAGTGCGTCATCTAGCTTATCCGACCAGGATGCACGGTTTTCGCCTCTGTCCTCTCGAGAATCCTTTTAATCCCTCGGTTGGAAACTTCCACTTGCCCACTTGTTTGGGGGTGGTGCGCAGATAGAGAGGCGGTGAGTTACACCATACTTTTGCATGACTCTATCAAGCTGGTCATTGCAGAAATGCGTACCACGATCACTGATTATAGCTCGTGGAGTTCCAAACCTAGCAAAAGAGATTTTAAGAATTTCACAACAACTCGGGCATCGTTGGTGGGCAAAGCTTTCGCTTCAACCCATTTTGACAAATAGTCAACGGCCACGAGTATGTATTTATTACCGCGAGATGAAGGAAATGGCCCCATAAAGTCAATACCCCAGATGTCAAAAATCTCACACACTTGAATGGCGTTTTGCGGCATTTCATTTCTTTTGTGAGATATTCCGTGCGTTGACAAGCGTCCACGAGGTTTTGACAAATTCATGGGCATCCTTGTAAATCGTGGGCCAATAGAATCCGGAATCAAACACCTTCTTGGCGGTGTAGTTGGGGCTATGATGTCCCCAGTAGGTCCAGAATGGCAAGCCTTGAGAATGTCATTGGCTTCTTGACCATACACACATCGCCATGACTTGATCGCGCAAATTTTGAATAAGTAGGGGTCGTCCCAGAAGTAATGTTTTACATCTTTAAAGAATTTGTTTTTCTGTTGGGGCGACATCCCTTTCACCACAAAGTTACCCGCATGGTAATTTGCAAAGTCAACAAACCATGGGGTAGAAGAGTCTCCACGAAAAGAAACCACATTGAGTGTTTCGAGAGGAAATGTTTCATTGATTTCCTTTTTCTCGAACACATCTTGGTGAGGGTTTTCTAGGCGGGACGGATTGATCGTGAGCCAGGTTCTCGGCTCCTTTTTTATCACGTATAATGATATCAAATTCTTGCAGGAGGAGAACCCAGCGGAGCAATCTCGGCTTTGCATCTTGTTTTGCAAAGAGATATTTGAGAGCCGAGTGATCCGTATACACCACGCATTTGGTCAATATAAGGTATGGCCGAAATTTCTCAAACGCATACACCACAGCTAATAATTCTTTTTCCGTAGTGGTGTAATGGGTTTGAGCTTCAATCATAGTCTTACTCGCGTAGTGGATAGGCTGAAAATGCTTGGTTTTACGTTGCCCCAAGGACTGCAGATAGCAAAATCACTTGCATCGCACATGAGCTCAAAGGGTAAATCCCAGTCGGGGGCAACTAAAATGGGTGCTTCCGTAAGCTTTTTCTTTAGAGTTTCAAAAGCTTCGATGCACTTTCGGTGAGAAGATAAAAGGAGCATCTTTTCAAGAAGATGGGTCATAGGCCGAGCGATTTTAGAAAAATCTTGTATGAATCTGCGATAAAAACCGGCATGACCTAGAAAACTCCTAATACCTTTGGCGGTAGTAGGATGAGGCAATTTAGCAATAACATCAACTTTTGCTCTATCTACCTCAATCCGTTTTTGGAAATCTTATGGCCAAGGACTATGCCTTCTTTGACCATAAAGTGGATCTTCTCCCAATTTAGACATAGATTGGTGTCTTCACACCGTTTTAACATGTTGTCTAAATGGGAGAGACATGTCTGAAATGAGTCCCCAATGACCGAGAAGTCATCCATAAACACCTCCATTGTTTCCCGATCATGTCGTGGAAAATGGCCATCATACATCGTTGGAGCGTGCGGGAGCATTACATAGGCGAAAAGGCATACGTCTGTAGGCAAAAGTTCCGTATGGGCAGGTGAATGTGGTTTTTCTTGATCCAGCGGATCAATGGGGATCTGAAAATAACCCGAGAAACCATCAAGGAAACAATAGTATTCGTTTCCTGATAATCTCTCAAGCATCTGATCCATGAAGGGTAGAGGAAAATGGTCTTTACGGGTGGCTTCGTTTAACTTGCGATAGTCAATACACACACGCCATCCCGTAACCAATCGAGTTGGAATTAACTCATTTTCTTCATTTGTGACAATAGTTATGCCACCCTTTTTAGGAACACAGTGGATGGGGCTGACCCAAGGACTATCCGAGATCGGGTAAATTAAACCGGCATCAAGAAGTTTGAGAACCTCTTGTTTGATAACCTCATGAATCTTAGGATTCACCCTTCTCTGGTGTTGGGACTGGCGGCTTGAAGTCATCCTCCATCAAGATTTTGTGAGTACAAAATTCGGGGTTGATACCCTTAATGTCGGAGAGTTTCCAAGCAATTGCTTGCTTGTGTGATTTCAAGACCTTTATGAGAGCAATCTTCTCCTCCTCAGTTAAGTCTTTAGCAATTATGACGGGTAATTTATCATCACCCTCCAAGAATGCATACTCGAGATGAGGAGGTAGGTCCTTAAGTTCAACCTCGGGAAATTCTTCAGTAGATGTTTGAACTGACTTGATTTCCTCAATTGTGATCTCTTTCGGAAGGAGTGAAGGTAATGGATCTTCATTTAACAATTGCTCAAGATAAAGGATATCTCCCTCCGACTCATAAACACCATCAATTCCAGGCGGAATTGATTCATCACTAGCAAGAAACTCATCGATCTCTTCCAAAAAGAAGTCACCTCCCTCAAACGGAGTGAGAGAGGGGGAAGAGTCGGCAATGATTGGTTGAGAAGATGTGGTGGAATCCCCACTCACAAAATTATGAAAATAACCAAGAAACTCTTGAGAGTACTCCTCTGAAGCAATATCAATTAAATCGATTCGATTAACCGATTCAGCATCATAATTTGAGGAGTACCTCGAAGTTTGATCAAGGTTAAAGGTGACAGCTTCATTACCCACACGTTCTCAGGAATCCTCGTCCAACAATGAGGGGAACTCGAGGATCGGCATCGAAATCAACAACCACAAAGTCAGCTGGAAAATGGAACTTTCCTACTTTCACAAATACATCCTCGGCGATGCCAAGAGGCCGCGATATAGAACGATCTGCAAGCTCAAGAGTCATGCAGGTAGGAATAAGTTCGGAAGAGAAAGTTTCTTCCATATTGAATAAGGCATCAGATTGATGCTTGCACCAAGATCGGCAAGGGCAAAGCATTCAATCATTCACGGAAAGACACAAGGGAGAAGAAATTTTCCGGGATCTCCTAGCTTCTCGGGAAGCTTCTTTAACGAAGCTGGCGGCGGTTCTCGTTCAAGGAGTTTTAGCCATTTCAAACAGTTTTTCCTTGTTGCTTAACATGTGTTTGAGAGTTGATGCAAACTTGGGCATCAGCATGATAGCATCCATAAAGCTTATGTCAAAATGTAGTTCTTGGAAAATTTGAAAGAATTTTTCCATTTGATGTGGCTTTTTGCGGAGCTTTGCTCATTTAAAGCGTGAGGGGTAAGGAATAGAAGTTTTGGATTTGGGGTTGTCAACTGGAGGTTCAAAAACAACTCCAGGTTTGGTCTTTGGTTTTGGGACAACTTGAGGATGGACATCTTTGGTACCTCCGTTATTAGTAGGAAGTTCCTTGTCCTTTGTCGCCTCAGGTTCACCTTCCACTACCTTTGGGAGAGAAGAAGAAGAGGTAGTAGGAATAGCGGGTCCATCATATGAAGCACCACTTCTGGTTGTGATCGCCTTTGCATCGCCCTCGGATTAGCGATCGTGTTGCTAGGTAAAGTACACGAGCCGAGGGTCGATCATTTAAAGACTTCTTGATGTCTGAAATCTGGCTAACCAACAACCTATTCATTTCCTCTTGGGATTTCATGAATTGCTTCAACAACTCATCAGATGATGGTCCAGTTGGAACAATGGCTTGATTTTGCACAGGAAAATTCTGGCCTCTATTGTTTGGATTAGGACCTTGATTTTGAAAATTTCCTTGATTATTACCATTAAAGTACCCAGGGTTGAAATTTCCCTGACCTTGGTTTCTATTAAAATTTCCTTGGTGTTGGAAGTTTTGATTTTGATTTTGAAAACCGTTATTTTGACTAAAATTACCTTGGTTTTGAAAACCTTGGTTTGGTCTATTCTGATTACGGTTTTGGTTTTGGTTGAAACCGGTGGTCGAGGTAATGATTAGGGCGGTGGTTCGGGTCCATAGGAGCACGGTATTGGTTGCCTCCTGGATTAGAAATCCCACCCACAGCGTTTGCTTCAAAAGGGTTACCATCGGTGGCCATACAGTTGTAATAGGCATGGGGCCACGCAAGTAACACAGACTTCCACTTTCTTAACTTCAGAGGAGGAGAAGTTTGTGGAAAGAAACTTTCTTTTGGTTGGAAGAACCAAAGCTTGAATAGCTTAGTGAGTTTGTCAATCTTAGCATCGGTGCTAGATTGATTCACGGGTGATGAAGAAGAAGGACCAACACTGACTTGGGAAACAACGGTTTGCTTCGTGCGGTCTGCGGACTTTAGACTTGTTTTCAATTATCGTTAAAGCTTCTTTTACAGTTTTGCTCAAGAAATTTCCTCCAATGGAGGAATTGAGAGAATCTTGATCAGATTGACTCACTCCATTATAGAAAGTATCGAGTTGCATCAACTCGGAGAAACCGTGGTGAGGACATTTGCGGAGCAATTCCTTAAAACGATCCCACGATTCACTGAAGGGTTCATCAAACTTTTGTGTGAATTTGATGATTTCATTTTTAAGACTCGTGGTTTTAGAAGGTGGATAGAACTCGTTAACAAATTTCTTCACCGGTCTTCCCATGTTTCGATTGATTTAGGGGTTGTTTTCAAGCCAAATCGGGCTTGCCCCTCAAGGAAAATGGGAAGCAGAAGAAGCTTGGCGGCATCTGTAGGGACATTCTTGTATTTGATGGTAGATGCAATCTTGTTAAACCATCGAATATGAGCATGAGGATCATCCCGCTCAAAACCATAGAACTGATTTGAGGTTACAAGATTGATAACCGGTTTTGAGTTCAAAATTTTCAACCACAATGGCTGGGATAACAATAGCATCTCCATACCCGTCGATGGGTGCCTGGAGAAGCTCACACATAGGGCGTTCTTCCGCCATGATAGCGGAAGTAGTGTGGCATCCGGATCTCGAGATCCGGTGATGGAAGCGAAAGTCTACGGACCGCCTTCTTGGAATCTTGACAAGCTCACGAAATGGGCTCACAGATCTAGAAGAGCAAGTGCGCATACACTAGAGTTAACTCTAAGAGATCTCAGAGTTAAGGAAGGGAATTATGAAAGTGAATTATGAAAATGGGGTAAGAAGAATCTTTTTGAGTTTTATGGTTTTGAAAAGTAGATATAACAACAAATCCAATTAAAACAAAATCGAGGCAAAACAACGGTGAACTTAAACCAATAATCACAAGATGAATGGCTTCTTTGAAAAAGGTACACCACTCACAAGGACACAAAGGCAAGTTTTAATCTTTGGTTCGGGAACTTATTATGGTTGTACCCCGGTTAGGTAGTACACTGCCTTGGTTTGCGGTGGTAATCTTTTATGTTGTTATTATTAAACAAAGAAAGCGACAAATCTTTTTGTATTTTTATCTTTGATATATATATAGAAACAAAAGAAAAATATTTTTGTGTTTTATACGTTTTTGGATGTTTTTGGGTTTTTTTTTTTGGATTTTTTAAGAATATATATATAGATATAGATGGATGGTATGAACAAGGAGTGAATATTCAAATCACTAATCTGCTAGACGTAGGATAATTAGCACTGACTCCCGGCGTGGCGCCAAAATTTGATCCGTGCTAAACCGTCAAGTTATCTCACACAAGCTAGCCACTTGTGAATGGCTAACCGTAAGAAACTTAAAACAGTTCAGACACCAATGCAATGAAGATCAGGAGAGTATAGTGTTTCCCAGGTCGTTATGTCCCAACGAGCTGTGCGAGAATAATCAAGCGATATAGTGATCGAGAGAATTTGAACGGAAAAAGATAGTATATGATTGTGAATGATTATACCTAAAGAAAAAGTTTGTAAATTACAGGGGCTTAAATGCAAATTAAATAAAATTAAAATGATAAATTATATTAAATAAACGCTATCACTATTTTTAAAATCTAATGTTTTTGATTTTTCTTTTATAAATTTAACTTAAAAACTACGTGACGTACAAAAGAAAATGTGAACTGAAACAATATTAATCCTAAAAATATAAAAATGACATTTTCACAAACCTAATGATAAGAGAAAATTTTTAGAAAAAGAAAATTATTTTAAATCTATTTATCTAATTATTATTAATTAAAAACTATTTTTACTTATTTAATAATACCCTAAAATACAAGAAAATATGAAATAAAGCTAGAAAAATGAAATTATGACTTATAAAAATCTAAAATAACTAAAGAGAATTTTCAAAACTAATTTTGTATTTTTTGATTATTTTTCTATTTTCTATGAATTAAAACTATTTAAAACTAATTAAATTGCTAAAAATTACAAATTAAACTATGAAAAATCTGGAAAAATATTTTTTGACTTTTTATATTTATCTTAACTTAAGAAAAATGAAAACTTATTTTTTGAAGTTTTTTCTGATTTAATTGTATTAAAAGCTAATTAAAATTACCTAAAAACTGTTTTAAATGAAGAAAAATAGCAAACAGTGATGAAAAATTATGAAAATTTCAGGAAAACTCTAAAATAATATTCTAATTCTAATAAAAATATGAAAACAATGGCTTATGTGAAGGAATATGAAACTGATTGCAAGTGCTTATAAATAAGCACTTGAAATAAAGCCAAAAGGGTACCAACTGAGCACCAAACCTTCACAGAAGCTATAATAAGCTATAACTACTCAAAAGCAACTTATTACAACTGGCTTTAACCTCTGAAATGCAAACTTAAACAGTTTTGATGATCTGAGCTAAAGTGCTAAAAGCATTTTGGCTACTACTTTTTAGCTAGAAAATAAGCACTTAAATAAAATTTGGAAGTTGAAAACCAGATGTTGGGGACTAAAGTAGACCTGGTTAGCTACTTGTAAACCAAAGATCAGACCTGGACAAGCTCTTTTGAGCTTGTGCCAAGCTCTGCACAAAGCTGAGAAGATTGCCTTGTGATATGCTGTCACATCGGGGCATATAAGCCCTTTTGACAAGCTGTTTTGGGGCTTATAAAAAATTACTAAAAATCTAAAAAAATCATAATAAGAAACTAGACCAGTTGAAGTTTTTAAGCCCTAAGTTTCATTGGATTTGGACCAAAATTGAATCAATGAAAAATCATCTCAGTTGGGTGAAAACTGAGATTTTCAAGTTTTGACTTTTGAAGCAGTTATGAAACTTTGACTTATTTGAGATTTGATTCAAATTTATTGGTGGTTTTGATGTTAAATGTTATCTTGAATCTATATTAAGCTATTTTACTGTTATCTAAACACAAAACAAGCTTTTGCTCTTTCAAAATCTCAACAGATTGTGAACTTAAGGACAGGTTAAAAGTGATTTTGACTTCTGTTGCTAGCGGATGTAATATTTTAGCCAGGAATGATTCACATGGACTATATTAAAGACTGAGTAGGCAGATATCAAGCACAAACAAGAGCTCAAGCTCAAATAAACAAGCGATCCAAACGATTTAGAAACTGTTTTGAAGATTTAAACTAAGCCAATTCTTGATTTAGTTCATTCCACCACTTAAACTAAATCTAGTATCCTAATTACCACTAATTAAACATGTCTAAACTATTTAATGACCACAGATTCAAATATAAGCACAATATGCAAACTTAGTTAAAAATGAAAATGAGAATAACACTCACAAGTGTCCGAACTTATATTGCAGCTTAAACCAAACCCAATACCACTATTCTAAGCCATTTCCAACCCATTCCAAGCTCTGCAACAACCAATAACCATTTCCATGCCCATTTTGCTTTCTCAGTTGACTTTTGTTGACCAACATGATATTTTTCTTAAAACTGATTTATAAGCTTACAAAAAGCTATAATAGACTCAAATAAGCTTATTTGGATTTAAAACTAAGCTACTAGAAGCTGAAATTAAGTACATGGCTGAATTCCTTAATAGTAAACCATAAAACATGAAATGTTAATACAACTTGAATTGACACTTCAAAGCAGTTATAATGATCAAACAACTTGAGTTCAATATAAGAAAGCTTTAAGTTACAAATTTTGAGACTAGCTAAGACAAGTTTAATAAAAACGACATACATGAATATTTAAAACTAAGTACTCCCTCTTGCTCTTCTCCTCTTGCTTATTTTTATACACCAAATGCCTTCTCTCACCTCTCTGATGAATTCCCACTATTCTTTTCAGCGATTGGATGAGTGGGGTGCATTTTGGCCATTGGATCAAAATTGGCGGGAAAGATGGTTTTGACCGTGGGCTTGAATTTGCAACTAGGGGGCATTAAGTGTGGTGTGTAAGTTGGTAGATATGATGATGAGGGGGAGGGATAAGGTGAGGTGATGGGTGAGAGGTGCAGTCAAGTGGAGAAGAAAGGTGGGCCAGGTGGGAGGGAAGGGTAAGGTTTGACCGGGGTTTGACTTGGGAGGCTAATATGTGAAAGGGGTTCAAAAATGATTTGAGGGTCCAAAGGATAATGGCAGGGGTCAAGGCTTAGTTTTTAATACAAGGACTAAACTTGCAATTCTACGAAATTTGAAGGACCATTTACGCCAATTTCAAAAGTTGTTTCAAGGGACCAAAATGACAAACTTCAATAGTACAAGGACTAAAATAGAAATTTTCAAACTTCCAAGGACTATTTTTTACATTTTCAAAACTTGAGGGACTAAAGTTGTAATTTTGCAATTTTTGATTTTAAGGACCAATTTTGACAACTCATGAATCCCTAGGGACTTGAAATGATATTTTTCTTTATTTTGATTTACGAGGGACTGTTTTTGACAACTTTTGAAACTTGGGGGACTAAAATTGCCAATTATGCAAACTTGATACATTTTCACCAGATTTTGATATTTTTGCATTTAAAACACATAAAACACTTATTTGTGATATTTGTATTATTTTGATGCATTTACGGTGTTTTAGGATGTTTTTTGCAGTTTAATTGGTACAAAAATGATGAGTATTTAGACACTCATCAATCTTGAACTTAGGCAAATGATGACTTCCCAATCACAAATAAAGACTACAGGGTAGGCTAAGGTGTATAGGTGTATCGAAACAATATAAGGTTAACAAAATGAAAGGCAAAATGGCTCGGATGGGTGTATCTAGGGGTATCTTGCACTAAAGGTGAGTGCAACAAATGGTTTCACATGGGGGTCGAGAAGTCGAGGTGACTAATCGATAGACACACAATGGTAGGCTATTTGGGTGATAATCCTATAATATTGCCTTCTTAAAACGAAAAGTCCAAATACATCGAGCTAACTCAACATACCTCGTCTATGGTCTCGAAATGATGACACGGCCAAGTTCTAAAGTTTACAAAAGCTAGAGCACACTCATAATTTGGTGGATTTGGGGTAAAAATATTGGAAACAGATAAGGCTAATCTCACCATATAATTGTTAGGTTCCCATATTTGTAACACAAGCATCAATATAAGAAGTATAGATGAGAGATAGATCGGATGAACACCCAAACACAAGACACGAATGATATATGAATGTTTATGCATTATGAAATGAGTAAGAGTGAACAACCAACCTTCAAGAGAAGGTTTACAAGATTATTTATAAGAGGGAACTAGGGCAACACACCAAGTTCCCATCCTTTCCTTATTGGGCTTTGCATAGGCTCATGGGATTTCTACATAAGCCTAGCCTTGATTACTAACATAAAAGCCATAATTAAGCTAACTATTACATATTAATTACTAACACTTGAATTCTAGTTTAGGAGTGATTCCAACAATCTCCCCCTAAGTGTTAGTGATTAATGATTTGATCTTTAAACGTTGTAGGTGCTGATGTAATAGTTGCTTTGAAGTCTTCAGACATTCTTCTTTCTTGTGAGAAGAAGTTCCTTGATTCGAACAATCTCCCTAGTGTAGGGAAATTGTTTCCTTTGAAGTATTCTGCTTTGACATCATCATTTTCTTTGTTCTTAGATCTTTGTTCTTTGTGATGGTAGTGATAGTATGTTGTGGTTATCTGCATCAGGTCCGCTTCGTTGCTCCAGTGTCTCCAAGTCTTTCTCCAACATGCTCACACGCTCTTTAACGTTGGATTTCAATACTGATGTAGTTCTCTTAGTCTTTAAACTTTGTAGATTCTTTGACTATGACGAAGAATCATTTTGACTTTGTGTTGCCTTTTGAGAGAACTTCAATTAGTGTTGATGTTGGTATGAGCATGTGGAGAATCTACATGATCTTTTCCACCCGCAAGCATCCATAAGAAGAAAACATACAACATGGGTTAGAAATAATCCAGCGCTTACAAGTTTGAACTTCGAGAGTGTTAACAACATAGTGTAAAAACACAACTCTAATTCTCACAAAGGCTGTTCCTGAATTGGAGTCCCACAAGTGAGATAACACGATGTACCGAAGTACACCTACAGTTCAGATGAGTCGCAGAGGTACACCGAAGCATCACCCCACAACTATAGAACGTTTGAGACACACTAAGCGTAATCCATGGGGAGTTACCGAAGTGACCCTTTGTCGAGGTTTGTTTGATGTTGACCCTGGTAGGAGTTTCCATTCAATCACTGAGGATCACATTTGTGAACCTCTCATAAATGTTCTCGACAGATTTCTAAGATCTGAGTAGGACTCGATAACGTATCACTTGCGTCCTTATTGTTGAACGAAAAGTGATGAAATGTCAAGTGTACGTAAGAGATCTTTTGATGAATCTCGTGGCTCTAGACTCAATAGTGTGCTTTGGTTTTCCTGAGCAGAGACTAGGGAGAGGGTCTCCTTGCTTCAATACCAGCAATCTCTAAGAGAAAGCCGATAGTTTCGTAGGGTTTCTGTGAGAATGAAACAAGCTTTCGTTGAGAGAAACTTGAGTGGCTAAGAAGGTTTAGTGCATGCGTCACTGGGTCCATAACAACTTTGATCTTCAATACGGTGTCATTAAGTGACGACGAAGCATATGAATTGAACCCGGTGTCTGCCTTAAGTTGAATAATCTGGAAGGCTATTTCTTTTCACCCTTTTCTTTACTTTTCTTTTTTTAATTTTTCAACTCCTTCTTTCTCCGATTCTAATTTTCTCCTTTTTATAATCATACCTAAGGACTTCTAATTCTAACTATTGGTGGTGTCCTTGGGTAGATCCCTCCGGCTCTGGCGGATCATAGGACGGTTATTCCTAACCTTAGTTACCTTATAACACCATGACTAACCTATGTTGCCATAAAACCATTTTCATGAAAATCTCTCAAAGTGGTTATGAGTAAAAGCATTTAATACTGCTATTGAGAGTTTAAGATTTTGCAGAAATACTCCCCCTCCACACGTGCTTAAGTATTTTGACAGAAATCTGCACGGTGAGAGAAGAGCACACACTTTTGAATTGATCAACTCAAGATAGACAATCCCCCGCGAGACACGGTTACGTTGCATAGTTAAAGAGTTACATTGTCAGCTTTTAGGTGACAACTAGCTCTAATAACTACCTTGAAGGTGTGGACAAACCTCGAAAGGTTGTCAAACCCGTCAAAGTTCATGTCTACCAAGAGTTTCTCGAATGGTACATTCTACTCGGACAAGTCCTTTGCGAGACACGTTTACATCACTAGCGAACTAGCTTGAAATTATTACCCGTCCCGAACAAGTATTTTCAAGTTACTAACATTTAAGATCTCGTCAATTCATTGGTTAAGTCTTTAGTACAACGATTCATTTGCAATTCACAACATATATCTTATCACTTAATTTTTCTCCCCCGCAAAAATGGCATATAAATGTTATTTTTGACAAAATTTGATATCGAATATGTCCATTTTGAGTTTTGTGGGAAGATTACCACGAAGAACATTTTGGTGAACAAAGTTTTTAAGCAAATACTCCCCCTCAACAAGTAATATTAACTTTTGAGGTTTTGAAAATCATAAGGGGAAGTACTTGTTCTTTTGAGCAAAACTTTGAAAAGTGAGAGTTTTGATAAGTTTTACTCAAAAGTAAGAAGCTTTCGCTCCTTTTATAAGGATTGTGGCACTGAAGCATACCACAGGGTCCTTTCATTACAAGTACGGGTTGTACACTGTTATGTGTGCACAAGCCATTGTCATATATAATTCACACATCCAAATGATAAGATAATGAAACAAATCAAGGGGTACCAGGAGTTTCAGGTATTCCAGCAATAACTCCAGGAATGCGTTCTGGATGTTGGTAGCCCGTGAGAGATATGCTTGGACGACCGCCTACGAAACTCTCCAAAGTTCTGATCTGATCCCGTCTAAACAACCTTTCATCAATCCGTGTGATGATCCTCTTAACATCCCTTCTTTCCTTTGAATTCCATCTCTTCGGTGACCCAATGCCTTCTTGTGTCTCCTTTAACCGATAAGCTAAACCATCTCTGACTTTCTTCAGTGTATGATCCCCAAACTTATGAAGCTCTTTGCACGCCATGAAGCAGTTGTGGTGTAGTTCACTGATGTAGACTACCCCAAACGGTTTCTTGATAATAGTGTACTAAGCAAGTCGGTTTATGTCGGGAAGGTGTAGCTGAGGTTTGGTGAGATTAACGCGTTTTTGATAAGATTCCATGGCAAGTTGTATGTCTTCTACACGTTCTTGGATCACGATGCTTCTGATGTAGATGAGTAATGACTTGATGTATTCGCGTTGGACAGTTGTCGAGAAATGTCGCATTTGTCCTTGCACCTTAGCGAGATACATATCTTCAATGTCATTTAGCGATAGTCTCTGAAAATCTGCTTCACAGAACTCATAGTCCTTTTTGTCTTGTCGTTTAACCACAATGTTCTTGAGGAATGTGTAGTCCCACTTCGACAAAAGAGTAACATGCTTAATAGCAACTATCCGTTTATCATTAAACACTTCATTCTTCGATTTTTGAACCTGGCAGGTTTTGTAGAAGATTCTTCGGTGTTCAGGCCAATGATGAATCCCATACATCGCATCAAGGTCATACTTTTCCACTTGGTTAGCAAACATATGTGTGGCTTCTTCCTCGATGGCTGGATTGTTAGAATAGATTGCTGCTGGGAAAGGAAATGTGAGTGACATAGCGTACTTCCTTGTAACATCGCTACCATGCAGAAGAAACTCGAGGTCATTGTTGAAGAAGTAACGGTATGGAATTTGAGGTTGATCCGGTCGGCCAATTGTTGGTAGCGGTCTGGTCCAGTATGTGTAGTATGGAGCTTTGTCTTGTTTTGTGAAGTCGATGTTAGCTTCGGGATTGAGCCAATCGATATTTTTCGACATGGCTCGTGCAATGTTGTCGAGGTGGTATTCGACTTCAATTGCACTTTCTGAGCTGTCTTTAAGTAGTTGGAAGGCATCATTCTTAATTAGCTTTAGCTCAGCTTTAGTCATCTTCTTCACTCTAAACTGTTCTTGTATAAACTTCACATGCTCCATAGTACGGCCATCTACCATTTCTTGACCTTCAGGTAATGAGGGAGTAGCATCAACAAGTGTAGAAAACCAGTCATATTCTGCGGTGCCATCTTCGTCTAGCTATGAGACAACATTGGTCTTTGTCTTCTTCTTCTTTGGCTTTGAGGAGGATTTTGGTTTCTTTGTTGTAGTGGGAGAGGTGGGTTGTTGTTGGGACTCTGGGATCTCTTCATCGTCACCACCAGTGTATTCGAAATGATCACCGGTTTTTTCTGTCGATGGTGGTAACTCAAAGTCCTGAGGTTTGTCTGTTGCAGTCGAACGTGGAGGAGATCTTATTTCGGTTGGAGTCCTTTGGAGTGGTGGTGGCATAGAGGAGGATTCACCGGACTTCTTCTTGCGTTTCGATTCTTTATCTTTATCCGCATCATCATCGTCTCTAGGACCCTTAGCCGTTTCAACTGCCGCCTTGCATCCTGTTTTAAGTTGGTATTCCAGCAATGCTTCAAACAGTTTACCTTCGTCAGAGGTAAACGTTGCAGATCGTTTAGACATTTGAAGTACAAGCTTGGAAACCAATTTTGCATCAGAGAAAGCTTTAGGCTCAGTTGGGTTGATTGTAACAGTTAAGGGCGTTGATCTGATTGTTTGTTTGGCCAACTGCATGAGATTCGGATAGAGTTGTTTGGTGAACATCTCTTTTGTCACACCAGGAACAATGTCGAGAAGAAACTTATGAGTATATTCCCTAATCGTCTTGTTCATTTCCCCTTGGACATCACGATTGATAAACTTCTGGATATGCTCCCTTTCACTCAACATCTCGTTTATCCCGTCTTGAAGAAGGTTGATCCTGTCAGCGAGTTGATTCAGATTTTTGTTGGTCACGTCTTTCTTCCTGACTTTCCTGATAGCTTTGACAATCTTTCTCTTAGCTCGGGATATCCAAGAGTTGGTTGGTTTCTTTACTGACTTGGATGCGGATCTGGTTGTGCCTATGGATGGTGGAGGTGAAGAGTGAGAAGACGAGTCTGATGATGATGAGACATGAGGAGGCTCAGGGTCCATACGTGGCTCAGAAGTTAGTTCCTTGGAGCGTGCTGGACTATCTAGAAGAAAATAATCATAATGAACTTCGTCATCTTGTCCAGATTTAGCCATTTCTTGACCTTAATCTGGCCTCTTCTTCATCTGCTTGAGTTTGGGCTTCTTTTTCTGCTTTTTCTTTAGCTGCAACCTCAGCATCTTCATCAGGACTTTTCTCAGACTTCTCCATTTTTGGTTCCTCAAAGTCATAGTTGATAGAATCCTCAAGTTGCCTTTGTTGTTGTTCGTGGGTGGTGGTACCAGTTCCCTTATCGGGTTGATTAACCGCATCGAAAACTGGTGTAGATAGTGCACCACCACTTAACCCTCCATGGCCATGAGTTTGTTGCTGTTCGAACTCTTTGGCAACGTGTAGGAGTCTTAGATTCTTCAGCTTTTTCCTGTAGTCTTTGTCTAGTGGTTCTTCTTCCGAGCTCTCCTCTTCCTCTGGTTCAGCAACTGGGGTTTTACCTTTATCAGCCTTAGGAATTAGAGGTATTGCTACTGTCAAAGGATCATCGATTGGAGTTTCAGAGTAGATGACCTCTTCGTCCATTTCAGTGTCCTCGGAGTCTTCATCCATTAGCTTTTGTTGCGGTTCAGGTTTGGGAATAGGGATAGCATCTTTTGATGGAATTTTCCTTTTAAGAACATGAGTCCTCTTAGGATACTTTCTCGTACTCTCAGTGCTCGTAATACTTCCAGCACTGCCTCTCCTTGTCTTCATGACAAGTGTCCCAGAAGATTTTCCATCAATAAATCCCACTTTGCCTGCTTCCACTGCTACTAGATATTGTTTGTACGAATAAAGTTCTTTGATAGCATCAGTGAGAAGACAATCAGGTAACACCGCACCTTGTTTCTTTGTCGTTGAGTCCTTAAATCTAACAACGTTGAGTGTGGGCTCAAGCAACATGGAGTGATGTTTGGGGTCTTCAAGTCTTTGGGGAATATCTGGATTGGTTTCAAGAATCCTTCTGATCAACAATTTTGTGTATCTAATATAAGGGATCTTGGAGCCAGGCCGTTTAAGGTAAGTCATCATGTCGTCCCAGATAACAGCTACAAATTCAATGTGTTTCATGTTGACCATGCCCCAAAAGATTTGAAGTTCCATGAGCTTCGGATGCTCATAGCCACTGTCACGTCCGGAAACGGATTTAGCAATCATAATGTACAGTGTTCTCCATGGTTGAGGAATATTCTTGAGATCCGCTGAAGAATGTTTTGTGGTAACTCCAGCAGCCTCATCATAGCCGATGTCGACCATGAATTGAAGAACGACCTCTTCGGTATGAGTAGCAAAAAATTCAATAGGCTCAATGGTTGGAAGAAGAAGAACAGCTCTTAAATCAGCAGGAGTGATGGTTACTTGTTTGTTGTTAAGCGTCACCGTCACAACACTTTGACCTTTGACCTTTTGAATTGTGTGCCTGAATTGATGAAGGTAGATCTCTGGTATAGTAGTTGAATTTGTGAGCATGTTCTGATAAGGGTGTGTCTTCAGAATATCCACTGCAATCTGGAAAGAAGACTCAGAACATGTGATGTTGTCAAAGTCGACTCTGAGGTTGTTCTTTCCAATATTCATTGTGTAACCGTTGGGGAAGATGTCTTCAATTGAGAGAACATTTGGTGCATCAACATTTTCCATTTGAGCGTCCATATCGTGATCTGAAAGATATTTAGCCAAAAGAACCAACATATCGAAAGACATTACGTTAGTCAAAAGTTGATTTTATTGTCTATTTATTGAATATGATATGTTAACGAATGTTACGAGTCCAATGTCACTTATTTGTCCAATAGTCCAAAGATGGCGTGATAAGTTTAGTAAGTAGATTAACTTTGAGTTTTGAAGTCCAAGTTTTCACTTATTTTCACAACTTATTAAACATTTAAGCTTATTAGTGACATTTTGGTTTCGTGACGTTATGAATTATTTATTTACAAGTTTGTATGCGTAACAATTCATAATTTTGGTTGATCTAAGGCTTAGGCGTAAAATTCCAAGCTTATGAGTAAACAGTAAAGGTTATACGCGTAAGCATAAGCTTATGCGTAGGATCTTGACTTACGCGTAAGAAATGTTACGCGTAGGAAAAGAGGGCCTTAGGCATAGAGCTTACGCGTAAGCGTATGTAGAACCTTACGTGTAAGGCTTACTCGTAAGAGTGAACCTTATGCGTAAAGGTTACTATTTACGCATATCCTTCACAGGATATGCGTAATCCCCTATGTAGAACCTTACGCGTCAAGGTTACGCGTAAGATTTCTCTTACGCATAACATTCTACGCGTAAGGTGATCCTTATGCATAGAAGCTCAATTAACCTTGATTCTGAATTTTCACGCGTAATAATCCTGAAATAAATTCATCATAACACCTTCATTAACACGACATTCAATCTTTTTCAGTCTAACATAAAGTATCAATTCGGCAGAGTTACGCGTAGAATACATAAACGCGTAAAGCTTAAACCCTAGGTTTCAAAAATTACGAGTAAGGATTCTAGCCATAGGATTGCACCAAATCTTTTCAGGGATATCTTAGAGGCCATATGACCATGTTGCAACAAATTTTAACATCAAAAACCTAATGGATCAAAAGTACCCAATTCTTATGAACATAAACCCTAAATCTTACTTTTCACACAATTGATGATTCTGGGTATGTTTTAAGCCTAGATTTGATCAATTAAACATGTAAATAACATATCTTAACCTTCTATTTGACCAGAAACTCTCCCAAATGAAAACACCTAAATTTACGCATAAACCCTAATTCATGAATCACTATTAAAACGTTTTCTGGGTAGAAATTTATGTTGGAAATGTTTATGGTATATGATTTTGAACATTTTAACATCATTTTAAACATCACAAACACTCAAGTGATGATTTTGTGTCCATACGCATGCGTAGAACACAAAGATCACCCAAACACTAATTCCAACCGTTGGATGTTAATGAAATTAAAAACCAATGTTTGTAAACATGTTAAGATCATAAAAACACTTACAAATCAGGAGTTTAAAGCACGAAATTGTAGTTTGATTCTTAGGCATAGGATGACATGGTTGAAAGTAATAAATGTGTTAAGAATGTTAGGTGAAGAGATTTTATTAAAATGAGTTTAAACTTTTGACAACATTGGTCCCTTCACCTTAACCATTTTCATCCAATGCCCATAACTTCCATTTAGGTTACCAACATTATGATTTTTGGAAAGAAACTTGACGACACTCCCCCTCGACTTTAGAAATAATGAAATTTTATAAATTTGAGCCGGGGAGTGTCAGTGAACCAGAAATGTGACCACCATTATCAAGGAAACAACCGCGATGAGGTAACATGCAAGTACAAGGTTTTATGAAACCGACAAATATTTACGTTCTCCCCCTCAACACTTGACCAAGAAAATCTGAGAATTTTGAAAGAGTAAAGTGTTGACGAAGATTGTACTTGCCATGTTGAAAGAAATTTGGATAGAAGAATATTTTTGTATTTTTATCGAGATTTTATATTTTTGTATTTTGTTTTTGAAAGTATTTAAAAAAGAGGTTTTGGTGTTTGACAGGTATTTAAGAATGTTTTAAAAGTTCATCCAGTTCCTCTAGAGTCAAACACCGCATACCAATCCGGTGAACCAACTCATTAAACCTAGCAGGAGCTAATGCTTTGGTGAGAAGATCTGCCAATTGATATTCAGTACCCACAAAGTATAATTCAACGGTACCCTTTTTCACGTGCTCCTTGATGAAATGACATCGAAGATCGATGTGCTTTGATTTCGAATGTTGAACAGAGTTGCACGAGATCGTAATAGCACTCCGATTGTCGCGCAGTACATCGGGGATTCATCAAATACGTAACCATAGTCTTTGAGTTGTGTTCTCATCCAAATGACTTGAGCACAACATGAGCCTGACTAAATATTCGGTTGAGGACAACGATGTGCAATCCTGCTTCGATTGCCATGACACAGTTATCACCGAAATTGTAGAGCTCCGAAGTACTTTTCGAGAATCTAAGCAACTGCGTGATCGGCGTCTGAAAAAGCTATTAGTTCAAAAACAGAATCCTTCGGATACGGATCCCCAAGTTAATGGTTCCCTTGATGTATCAAAGGATTCTTTTAGCCTCGAAGATGGGTTTTAGTTGGTCTTGGACTGATAGCGGGAGCAAAGATATCGGCAAAGACAATATCGAGTCTCTGGCTATTAGATACATGAGAGACCCATGTACTGCGGTATTTGGTAGGATCAATTAATTTCCCATGCAAATCAGCGTCCAGTTTCTTGGTATGTGCCATTGGAGTGGCATAGGTGTCCAAGTTTTGCATTCCATTTTTGTTTAAAATTTCAAGGGCATATTTGGGTGACTCAAGAAAATACCATAGCGGGGTAATTGATGAACTTACAGGTCCTAGAAAGAACGTAAGTTCACCCATCATGGACATTTCAAAATGTTTTTCATAAGTTTTGAAAAAGCGTTTGATTATTGTAGATGTGTTGACCCAAAAATGATGTCATCCACATAAATTTGAACGATTAAAATGTGTGCCCGTGATATTGTATGAAAAGTGTAGGGTCGACCGAACCTTTGGTGAAATTATTGGCGATAAGAAAGGATGATAACTTATCATACCACGCCCGAGGAGCTTGTTTGAGGCCGTAGAGAGCCTTGTTCAGCTTGTAGACATGGTTCGGGAACTCTGGATCAACGAATCCTACTTTGGTCGACATAGACCTTTTCTTTCGGTTTTTCCAATGAGAAGAGCCATTTTGACATCCATCTGGTAAACGGTGATGTTCATGTGAGCCGCAAATGCCAAGAAAATCTGTACGGCCTCAAGACGAGCAACCAGAGCGAAGGATTCTTCAAAGTCAATACCCTCTTCCTGTCTATAACCCTTAGCGCCTGACGTGACTTATTTCTTATTACTGTTCCTTCAACATCCAATTTGTTTTTCCAAATCCATTTGAGACCAATGATGTAGACCCCTGTTGGTCTTTCAACCAATTCCCATACTTTAAGCCGTTTAAACTGATTGAGTTCTTCTTGCATGGATTCAATTCAGTTGTCTTTTGTCATTTCATCTTTAATGTTTTTAGGTTCAGATTGGCAGACAGTGAGTGCATAAATGCAATGTTCACCGTCTGTGTGAAGACGTTGACTAGTTACGACTGGTTGATTCGGGTTACCAATAATGTTCTCAGAAGGATGGTCTTTAGATCCAACGATGTGTGGAAGGTTGATGTTGATATACATTCTGTAGATTGGGAGGATTCAAATGGCTTGTGGATGATTCCGCACATCAGATGTGGCGGTTTCATTAGCAAACGGGTTGAAGAACGCATTTGGATCATAATCTGCAGGTGGGGGTACTTCATTGTTTAGAATATCATCAGCTGGTTCAGCGTCGTTGGAAGTAGTTTGTTCAACTGTTGTTGTAGAATCAACTGGTGGTGCTTCCTCAACAGTAGTTGTTGTAGCAGGTGTATCAGGTATTGGGTTTTGATCGGGTTGGAAACATTGGATACACCGGGTGCATATTCATCAATATCATCACTAAACAGAGGAGCAAATAAATTTTGTTCCATTTGACGTTGAGTTAGTTGTAAAATAGGTTGGTGATGTGGTGGGGTTTGAGGAAGTTTAAGGTTATGACCGGATTCAAACATTATGCTCGAAAGCCATTTACATGTAATTCATCGAAATTGGCATGAATCGTTTCCATAATCTCCTAGTCGACGATTCCGATCTGGTAACGGAGTTTCACATATCCTACTAAGACTCCATGTCACTTTTGCTTTGAGCTTACCAAAGTCATCACGATCATTATTCGGATAACACAGGGATCCAAATACATGAAAGTGTTTGAGATTCGGTTTACGGTTGTGGATAAGCTCATAAGGTGTTTTGTTGTGGCGCATGGTAATCATTGAGCGATTTTGAGTGTAGCATGCTTGATTGACACGTGGCCACACCGTAATCAGAAGTTTAGCATTAATTAACATTGTTCTTGCAGCTTCCTTAGCAACGCGGTTTCATCTTTCAACAACTCCGTTTTGTTACGGTGTTAGTGCAATAGATGTTTGATGCTCAATTACCACTTTCTCATAAAATGCACGAAGAGTTTGATTCACAAATTCAGTTCCTTTATGCATTGATTTGTGGTTGTGGTGAACTTGAATTTTCATGAGAAAGTGTGATCATCGTGGAGCTTGATCTTCTTCGAAGAAAATAAACCCAAGTCCATCTGGAGTAGTCATCTACAATTACCAAGATGTAGCGTTTGCCATTAATCGTCTGCACGGGCATCGGGCCACACAAATCCATGTGAAAAAGATGAAGCACATGATGTGGTACATGTTCCCTTTGAAGGAAGAGTGACACGAGTGCTTTCCCTTGTTCACAAAGCTGAGCAGGTGATCTTTAGAATATCAAAATCTTGGGAGACCTTCAACAAGTTTGTATCGAGCAAGTTTGGTTATTTGGTTTGTTTAAATTTGAGAGCGATGGTGCCATAGCCAAGATTTTGTAGATGTTGCCTTTGAAAGTAGACAGATGGGAGATGAAGCAATCATTTCTTGCATTGAGATTGTATAAAGACTTGAATTGCGGGTGCCGGACATAAGATCGTTTCCTTGTAGATCACGAATGAAACAAGTTTTCTCCCAAAAAGCAACTTAGAAATCTCCATCACAGGCTGACCACTAAGAAGAGATTGTGACCAAGGCCTTCCACATAATAAACTCTGCTAATTTCGATGTTACCATTGATGTAATCTCCATTAGCCCATGATAGCTGTGGAAGTGATCATTCCCGAATCTGGCAGTGCCAATGAACTTTGCAACAAAGTTTGATACTTGATTTGAGATTGCCTGTCATGTGCCGGGAACATCCGCTATCAACAATCCAGAGGATGATATGTATCACCTGCATTACACACAGGCGACCACGAGATGGAATAGAAGTAGATGTGGAACCGAAGAGTTAGGGTTGGCAGTTATAGTAGAACACACATATCAATGATTTTAGGTATCCATTTAAATCCAAGTGTATTATGTAACCATTTCTGCCATCTCCAACTAGTCTTAACTTTGGTCTTAGTGAATGCATTAGGTGATAAGTTCTTCCTAGGAGGTGAAGGGGGTTCTATGGGTACATCAATGATCATAATTGGAACACTAGAAGGTGGTTTACCTATCCTGATTTAGAAGCAATAGTAGGCTTAGAGTTGTCCGTTTTCTAATATTACGCTACGATTCAGATTGTCTTAGCAACACATTTATCATGATAACCAGAAAACATGCTTTTATGACAACCAACACAAGAGGCTTCAAACAAAACATTAAGAGTACTTAAAGATTCAACATTCGTTACATCACTTTGTTCATTACATTTGTTAGACGCAATATCTAAAGTGGGTGCAACTTGAGTTTTATTCAAAGTCCTAGGGTGTTCTTCTACTTCGGCATTCTTTATTGTTCTTTTCTTCGGTAACTTCCTATTCTTCCTTGTATTGCTCCTGCTGTGAAGTGCGAGCGTTGGGAAAAGACAACTATTCCTTTTGATAGGGAAGCACATTAGTATCTTGTGGTTTGTCATTAGGCATTCTAGTGTCACTTTTTCTAAGTGTTACAGGTGCAAGTTTCTTAATGTTACTAAGATTAACTTGTTCATACTTTCGACTTCTCTTTTTAGCATGATTCTAGTGTGCAACAAATCTTGATTTTGAGCGAAGATTTCCATAAACATTCATGACTTCTTTAGTGTGTGCAAGATAATGATCAAGTTCGTTTGATGCTTCATCATGAGTCTGTTTGAGTAAATCAAATATGACACCATATTCCTTTTAACTTTTGCAAGTTCTTGTTCATATTTTGAGATTTGACATTTCAAAGACGCGTTTTGATCATCCATTGCTCAAGTTTTGGATTAAAAGTTTTGCATGCAAGCTGGTTGATTTTGTCTTGCAAAGGCAAGTTCACGATTGTAGCAATCTTTGCAACCCATTGAAAGCAGCGTTTGCATTTAAAGCTCGTGTAATCGCAAAGTCATGAGATATAATCAAATGCATATGCAGCGGAATGTAATAACACCACATTATGGATATCGCCAGATAACATCTTCCAAGAGTCGATCAACATCTTTTCGTAACATTTTCTTTTTACGTTTTGTATTTGAAATAGATGTTTCTATTTTCTCGAAAACTATTTTCATCAGTCCAAGTTCCTTATAAATTCCTTTCCCAATACAATGCAAAAATTTTCAAGTTTTGAACATGGGGTAAAATTCTTTTAGAAAAATATCTCTTTGTCGTCGGCGCTGAGGCGATTGAAAATGTTCAACTTTAATTTCAGAATGAAATTCAATCTCACATTCTAAAAGTTTGATGTCAGATAGGAAAGTGTCAAAATATCTAAGAATTTGACGACTTTCGTATTATTGATTTTATTTCAGGTGAAGGTAAAGGACCATTAATTTGTGTAGAATTGGGTTGGGGACCAACATTAGAAGACATAGGTGTGATAATCAAGGTGTGTTAGAAGTATCCTTTTGTCGACAAAGTTATGGCTTTTAAATAGTTAAATGGTTTGTTATAAATAACATTTTCCATTTTTGACCGACTCTCGGCATCTGCATCAAATTCAACAACACTCATAATGGAATCATCAATTCTATGTTCTTGCTTGTAAACTTCGATTTGGTTTGAATGCTCTATTAGAAAACTTTGGTTTGTAATCAGCAAGATTCGGTCCATATCCATTTGGATTTGGTTTAAAGTAAACTTTTGAATAGTTGTGATTGACTCGCCATGTTTATAAACGACATTTCAAAACTCTTTGATTTTGTTTTGTAAGTCGACAATTTCTTCAAGATATAGTCATCTATTCGTTTTAGTTGAATGCTTTTGTACTTTCGAGCTGTTTTTGACAAGTTAACAACTCAGACTTGGCTTTTTGAGTTTCCAAAGTGAGAGCGTTAAGTTGTTTATGATCATGTTTCAGTTGTTCTATTTGAGACAACAAAGCATTCTTGGATGCGGCTAGATCACGTATCTGTCTTTCTAATTATTTTTTGTTTTGGTAAGATTTAGAAAAAGTGACTTCAAAACCTTGTTCACGTTTTTCTTGAGTTTTAAAAACGTTGAGTTGCCTCTTTAAGCATTCAATATCACACGGTTACGATTGCATTTTTGTTTTTAATTGCTGATTGAGTTCACAACATTGTTCCATTCGGGATCGTTGGTCATTAAGTAAGAGGTCAATATCAGGATTAGGCAATGGTTCAGTCAGCGTGAGTCTCAACATGATCATTATTCGGATCCTCAAGTATAACGAAGTCAACTTGATTATCAATGGTAACCGGGAGGTCATCTTGATCGTCAAATGTATCTGGATCTAGTTGAGAATCATCGAAATGAGATGTGGATGGCTCATGTTGAACATTCTTAGCCGGATTAGGATGTTGGATTTGAGATATTAGATCGATGATGAATATGGTTTGATCCGTACAGAGACAAGTCGGTGTCATACACTGGGGTGTGTCCTCATGTGGAGTTAGGTGCATGTTTGCCATCAACATAAGCTGGCATTGCATTGCAAGTCCTCCATATCATCATCAGAATCTGTATTTGCCATGAAGCTTTGTTCCTTGTTGGTAAGAGTTCCACCAGCTTCATCCTTAAGAGCCAAGAGTAAAACTTCTTTGTGATAAGCGCGCCTCTTGTCTCGGCTTTGGGCATGCATTAGCGGATGACCCTTCTCATTACAGATTATAGCAATGAACCATTAATCCCATTACGAACATTACCTGTTCAATCACTTGAACCCTTTGTTGTTGTGGAGCAACCATGCTATTTCTTCCCATTGGATTAAACCCTTGACCACCGCCCATCTAACGAACATTACCCGATTCGAACTTCAACACGTCCATTGTTAACAACAGCTGATTCCTTGTGTTTGATGAGGCGAATGCGATGTTGGATTTGTTTGAGTATCGGCCGAAGGCTCTAGCAATCATGACAAACCCTTGCCGCAATGCATCGAAAGCTTTTGTATCCTCATTAGATTCACTGTAAAGTGCATGATTATTGTTGTTGTTGTATGGAACCAATTGAGTTTCTTGAGATTGGTGTTGTGACTGATCATAAGGTGTTATCATAGCAGATGGTTGAGCAGCGGGTTGTGGAGGATTTGTGAATACAGTTTGTAATGTCGGTAATTTAGGATAACAAGCTTGAGCCCACAAAGCTAATTGTTGATTATCCGGAAGTGAAGGTGTGACGGGGAGTCCACGGATAACCCTTTCTTTGTCAACTTCTTTTTGGTGGGGCTTCAAATAGTCGTACAACAATCGTATGTAGCATGATGAAGATTCTTTGCTTGACGGATGAAAGTGACATACTTTTCCCAATCAGGACCAAGACTACTTAGGAACTTAGTGTTGGTACGCAATTCTTGGCATAATGATGTTATGGTTTTCCAAGTCATTGATGATGTCTGAGAATCGATGATGATAAGACTCTAATGTCTCTCCTGGTTCATTCATGAAGTGTTCATAAGCCAAGTAGATTTTGGATTCCATGTCTTCCTGATTGAGTTCAGTGCCTTGAGAAGATGAATATGTTCCGCACCTTAAGTCTTTTGAGCATCAACACTTGAAGGATCGGTTGGGTAATCCCAAAAGGATGTATTGCATTGCTAGTTCATCGGCTTCAAAATGTAAAGTTCACAACAGTGAGGTCAGTAAGACTTGCGATGTTGGTGACATCACCTCTTGGTGGATTAGCATTTGGATCTCCGGGTGTAACAACGGTAGCCATCACGAAGCGGACCTTCGGGATGACCTTCTTAAGAACTTTCCATGTGGCTTCTTTAGATCACAAAACCTAAAGAACCTAATCACCCATTGATAAGTTTTTGAGGGTGAGCATTGGAGGTCTATCAAGTGATCCAACCTCATGAATGGATTGTTGGCTACTTAAAGCTTCGCACATCTTTGCAAACCAAGCGCCCTTGTAGTATTTGGGCGGATGTTGATTGTTAAAGTTTGTGTAAGGTTGTACCAAGAACTAGGTGGTGGTTGAATCATTTGTGGTTGAATTGCTCCTTGAGGGAATTGATGTTGTAGTTGATAGAGTTGTTGTTGTTGTTGTTGATTGATTTGTTGTTGTACTTGTTGAGGATACACATGAGAGAAGTAGTTAGAGTATGGTGGTTGAGACATCTTGAAACTTGTGTTGTAAAATGGATCTTTGTAGTCGAATGAAAACTTTATTGATAAAGAGTCCTTAATCATAGAAACCAAGCTTAGGCAAAGAAAACCTTATGCGTAAAACTCCAGTTACTGTAGAAGAGATCTTAGAGGATTAGCTTAGTAGGGTTAAGGAGACCTTAGCTTCGTAATCAACTTAGGAGTAGAATGGTTATGCGTAAGAATTTCTTATGCGTAAGACAAGGCTTAGGCGTAAGACAAGGCTTAGGCGTAAAGATTCTACGCGTAAGTTTTAGCTTAGGCGTAAAACTAGGGTTTTTGCCCAAAAATCCTTTACACTTATTCGGTCTGAAAAGATATCCAAAGTCGAAGTGTTTTCAGGCTTATCAAAGCAAGAAAACCGAGTAAACAAATCTTGAAGATCAAACCAAGGATAACTACGCGGCGTAAGATTAGGGTTTGCTTACGCGTAAATTCAATTTATACCAAAACTTTGATTTCGTCAAAGATGTTTCTAAACCGGTTTTGTGATGAAACGGCTTTAATATCACCAAAATAACACAAAAGTGTGAAACTTGATGATCCAACGGGTATTCACCTTACAGCGTATAAATGAACACGAGTTAAAACCAAGCTTAAAACAAATAAATACACGTAAAGTTTGAAACTTTTTGCCAAAAACTTAAACTTTAACACCTAATAACCTTGAAAGTACAAGAATCTTGGATTTGAAAGTGTATAAAATGAGTTTTTATCATTATGAAAGTTTGCAAACCGAGGAGGTGGCGTAGACTTCAAAAACAAAATAAATTTCACCCAACTATTTGGCGATTGATACCATTGTTAGGTTCCCATATTTGTAACACAAGCATCAATATAAGAAGTATAGATGAGAGATAGATCGGATGAACACCCAACACAGACACGAATGATATATGAACGTTTATGCATAGGAAATGAGTAAGAGTGAACAACCAACCTTCAAGAGAAGGTTTACAAGATTATTTATTGGAGGAACTAGGGCAACACACCAAGTTCCCATCCTTTCCTTATTGGGCTTTGCAAATGCTCATGGGCTTTCTACATAAGCCTAGCCTTGATTGCTAACATAAAAGCCATAATTAAGCTAACTATTACATATTAATTACTAACACTTGAATTCTAGTTTAGGAGTGATTCCAACAATAATATCAAGGGTGGTATGTGCTCGGCTAAGGTCTACTCTAGTTAGGTTAAGAAACACATGTCAAAATTTTAAAAATGGCATAATTTTTCAAAATAAACTAGAAAAACGAGGGCAAAATAATGTTCAAGAGATAATTCTACTACCGTCCCCCCACTTGAATTGTACAAAGTCCCTTTTGTACTAAGCATTAAATAAAGGTAAATAGAAAAGTAGAATTAGGCGAGAACTTCGAAATTTGCTCCATAAAGAAAGAAGGCCCACGAAAAGAGGCGTGCCGTATAAGCATCATGAACAAACTTCAATCCATGAAATCACACTACCGACAAGCATAATTCTAAAAAGAAAAAAAATGAAAAATGAAAAACAAACCTAACTCACTTCGTAGGAATCACGGTTGCATTTAGCATATGCAACAAGCCTTTTAAACCACTTGGTGTCCCATGTGGATGAGTGAAGTCGTGAGGGTTCTGGGAACACACCCACAAAGTTCATTTAAAATTCTAATAAGGCTCTTGTGTTTTAAAATGAAAGAATTAAAGCAGAGGAAGGTTACGTCGTAACTTCTTTTGAGGGAGTTCTGCCCTATAGCAAAACGACATAAAAGGCTGTAAAGTGGTTCATAAATGGAGATGGTATTAGCCGTAATTATTAATCGTCAAAATTACTGCTGCTAAAAGTTGGTTCTGGTAATCACATACATGAGTTACAATGACTTCGGTCGAGATCGACTGCAAACAATTGGCTTCCTCGTTTCACGCAAAAGGATAGAAAACACAAAACCCTACGAAGCGGAAATAAAACAAAGAAAGGGATAATGGGTTGTCTCCGAAGAGCACTTTTCTTTATTTATGAGTCTTTAAGTTAGACTCGAGTTGGGGCCTTTGGACTTCCCAGACTTCCTCCATATCTTTCATCAAGTTACGCTGACCCAGGACATTTGTGGCGGTCGCGAAAGATATTCTTTGGTTTCAATTTTGAATGTTGCAAAATTTTTCTTGAGCCCCAAATGGTATCGTAAACTCATATTTTAGGCTATAATTGGTGGCGGTCTCTTAAGCGGGATGCGAAGTTTGCATCTTCTTTTCGTGTACTTCATCATGCAGGTCAATGAAACCGTCTTCGTCTTGTAACTTCGAGATAATGAAATCATCGTCGTGAGATCGGTATCTTCAGGTTGGTCATCGTTTTCTACGAGAATTTGCTTGCATTCTTCTTTTTCTATCTTAGACGAGTCCTTGGTTTTGTCTTCCGATTTTTCATTTGGAATTTCATTTGTTAGGTTGATCTTTACTCACACATCCATTCAATTTTCTCTTTAGTTAGCATCAATTTTTCGTATTTGATTCGATGATCGTTGAATCGAGATCTTACGGCCAGAAATTCGTCGCTCTTGAGAATCATTAGTTGAAGTCCATAGGAATTCTTCTTCCCCAACTCTCAATCACGCTTCCCCATCACATTCATATTCAAAGGGTTGCAAAGCCCAAATGTTTCCGTCACCGGTCTTAATTTGTTCACACCAATGATTTTGAGTTCCTTCGTCATTGTCATCTTCAGAAGGAATGTTATCGAGGGTTTTAACGGTTTTCTCGAAGAATATGTTTTTCATATTTGAGTTCCAGATTTCTAAACAAAGCCGAATTAATTATCGTCCCGAATCTTCTTGAATACCAATCTGGAATGATAGATTTCCAAAATTAACGTCGTGCCTCCCGGATCCAAACCGTTCTTTACATTACCTCCTCCGTTGCAATATTCACGAAAAGGGTTGCATGTTGGCCAAGCGTGAGTAATCTCATCTTCCATAGTAGGGTTTTGCGGTAATGCTAGATAGGTGGTCCTTCCACTTCGTTAATCGAGAATTTGGCTAACCTTTCTTCGTCGTTAAATGTAGTCCACATGTATACTGTCATCATTTACCTCTTCTTATTAACTCCTCCATCGCCCGGGTTTTCAGGATCGCTGAGGCCCATAGCATTCCCCATCGTTAATTGCAATAGCCTTACACCAATAACTTCTCCTTTTAGGTTGTGATGCCTTGGTACCCGTGTCTTTGCTTGAATGCAGTTTACTCGTAATTGAGATGTGATTCTGGCGTAACTCACTTTTGCCATCGATGTCGGACTCATCGAGGTTATTAGAGAATCTGACCTACATATAAATAGATGCTCTTTTTCTTCTGTTTCTTAGTTGTACCTCGTCGCCAAGCTTTCCAATTAAATTTTCCAAGTTTTTAAGTGATATGTTATGGGAAGAGAGGCTTGTTTTATTATTATCTGAAATTTTTCATTCCTCTTGCTCTTTTTGCCTCTTGGCAGTATCCACAAGGTACTTGTTAATTAATTTCCTCCAAGTTAGCTCTTCTTTCACTACACTCATAATATGGTGGGGGTCCTCCACGATACCCATTACGATTATCCCGTAGAAAGGCTATTCTCTCCATACTTAGCTTCCTCGATCATTATCTTCTTTGTCAATTTTAGAAAATTCTTAGTGGGATGTCCCCACCAGTTTTCGTAGGACTTGGATGGCATGAGCAGATTCTCGATTTTTAGCATATCTCGACCGAGATTCTCAAGCTTGGTGGTTATTAACAATTCCATCGAAACTTCCGCGCGGTTTCTTTTACTTCCTTGGGTGCCATTTTTTAGGTGATCGGTTTTTGAATGGCTTGATTCTGAGAGTAGGAGTCATGTTGGGATGGGTCCTTGATAGTCCAACATCGCCTAGTGGTTCACGTTGATTCCTTTGTAGAAGATGTTGACTTTTTCTTGATTGTTCGGATCATTAGTAGGACACTTGTAAAGAGGTAGTTGTATCTATCCCATGCTTGATACAATGTTTAGTAATCTTTTGCTTGAAATTATGGATCTCAAAAGGCTGGTTAGAAATCTTCGATGGCGGACAATATCTCTGAATAAAGTGCTTCTTAAGTAGAGCCCAGTATTAATTGCAGCGGGCAATCTTTGATCCATCTTACGGCTCAAAGAAGAGTCATAGGGAATACCCTTAGCATAACGGTCATGAGACACGCGGGAATGTTGAAAAGGCTTGCGATGAATAGGACATTTTCCAGCGTGCTCATATGCATCTTAGTCCTGTTTCACGAAAAGGGTTATACGAAACTCCCTCATAAATTGGTCGTTGATTTGAAGCGGACATCGCTCAATTCTTTGGTCTTGAGGGCCGGCCCTTGTTAAAAGTCTTGTGGCTCAAGAAGTGAGGTCATCGATGTTAACAACTTCCATGATACGCTTCGAATAATGATCGTGAGAAAAGTTTAAAAATGAAATGAAAGACTTAATATTAATCCTAATATAACTCCACGTAGCGGCCAAAAACTTGATGCGAGGTTTTCTTGACGGGTTTTAATATTTATAAAGTCTCGTTATACCTATGGTCTACCCTAGTGCACTACGAGGCGGTGTACCCGGTCGTGTGTAGTGTAGTCATCGGTGAAGCGGTGAGTCCCAAGAGGTATGTGTGATGGATTATTACTAAGTCTAGGTGTCACTGATTTAATATGGTTTCGATAGGGAATTAATTAATTAAACTACTAAAGCAGAATAAAAGCAACTAAATGGTAAAGGGAAATCAATAGAGGAAAGTGGTGCTAACCTAATTAATCCTCCTAGCTAGTTATGTCTACGTCTACTTACTTCCAATTACTTGAGGTGGGGTCAAAGTCGAGAGGGCGGCATTTGGTCAATTAAGCCACAACTTTGTCGAGAAAAGATGCCACCACGGAGAGTCGGTGTCCCTCATAGTCCCAGTTCCTACGGTCCCTAAGCCAAGTCATTAGAATGCAGCATGCTAGATTTATAATAGTGAGTGCGGCGTTAGGAACTTAGACACTCACCCCTAAATTCTTAAGTTCATCCAAGATGGGTGATCAGGTTGGTCAACGCATAAGTAGAAAGGGTCGTGTTGGTCATATCTTACCCTTCCGGAGTCTCATCAGCTCTCACCTAGGGTGAGTTGGTCATATCTCCTAGGAAATTTGCCTCACCGCCATTCAAAACCCTGAACCAAGGGTGGCACCAATAAACTATGCATGCATACACTTAGAAATAATTGTATGCGGAGTAAGGTAAACACAAAAATAATTAAAAGGAATCATAATAGGCTACTACCAAGAGGTGCTTAGCCGCTCATATTAATCATACAAACCAATTCAATATTTAAAAGTACAAAATACATGAATTGAAAGTAAAAGAAATATAAAACGCTAATGCTTATCGTAGGGAGTGATTTGTCACTTGGAAGCTGACTCCATTATGCTCCTCTCTGGACCTTCCTTTAGATTTTCCCACGTTCTACGATAGTTGTGTGTGGAATGGGATGATTAGAAATCTTTGGAATTGTGGGGTATTTATAGCCCGGATACGGGATACGTAACTATAACAAGAGCTGTAGCCTTCAACTCTGTATTTTGCACTAGATCGCGCTGGTTCAGGCCAACCTAATGAGTGGTTATGCCGTAATCTTTAAATAAACTTGGTTATCGCCGTAGTCGGTGTAGTAGTTGCGGCGTAGAGTAATCAGCGTTAATATCATTTGATAATATAGTAGCCTTTGGGAAGAATTCGTAGTAACCTTACAAATAAGTTGGTTTTACGAGTCACGCGTAATGAATTCTGGCCAATAATGTGAGAGAAGAGTTGCAGTAACCTTCTTCAAAATCAGCATACTATGATAAATCTTTTAGATAATTCTACTCCAATTCAAATCTCTTTGCTCCAGCAAGTATTATAATTTGCACGAAGAGTGGAAAACAATGGAAAACAGCGTAGAAATCCATATAAATTACAAGCATTATCTGGAAATTAATGACATTATTCGGGGACTATTTGATGTTATCAAATATCCCCAGCTTGAACTTCTACTTGCCCTCAAGTAGACCTTATTAGAAGATTAAAAGATATATACGTAAAAGCGGAAAATATAAGTTTACAAATCCCTTATGCTAGAATAAAACAAAGCCAGACACACACCGAAGGGAACAAAACACTTGAATCTCGGCCTTCTAAGTGTCAATTTGAATTTGATCGCTTGATGTGATCATGTATCGCATTCTATCATAAGCTTGGCGGTTACAATCTCCACCACTAGAGGTTAAGGGCTAAGCC
>OU343220.1:95846122-95919492 GCA_910596185.1 Chrysanthemum makinoi | reverse complement strand
TTTATATTTTTGTATTTTGCTTTTTGATAAATATATACAAATAAGATGATATAGTTTAAGAAGATGATGATACGAGTACCGAGATAAGGATATCGCTCAACATTTAGTAGAAGATAGAAGTCATCATTTCTTAAACTTTCACCACCAAAGCTTTCGAGACTCTTGAATGGACTTTTAGAAATTGAGCTCGAAAGTGCTACTTTGGTAGCTTCCCCGTCCGACAATCTTGAATAAAGACCATTTTCCCAAGAAGTAGAATGTGAGAGAAACAATCTATTTGAATAAAGCTCAACACCCTCAAGAACACGAGAATCGGTAACAAGTTTAAATGATCGATCATTTTGTGGTTATCAAACCCGGGATACATGATTAAGCTCTATCACATGAACTGTTGTTGGTCCCCGATGTACACATTACTCTTCGAGTTTGGTTCTATTCGAGAACAATATGTCAACATCTTTATTTCACTAACCGCATTCTAGTTATCTTCATAACCAATCACCATAATGTACACATGTGCCCAACAAGAGTAGAGATGATGACATCCAAGTAACATGTTGAATCACTGATCATCTCTCATGGATATCAACCCGAATAACGAATAAGCTTCGATCATGTGAACATGTTGGTGTCCCCGATGTACACATATTCTCCCTGATGGTTACGATCTCACGGAATCATCATAACATTGTGTACATAAAGCAATAACCAGAAGCACTTTATCATAAGCCATATCGAAGATGTCGATAAGCAATATCATCTTACACTCCACATATTCTTCTCATATTTCTTCCTAACAAAGTGAGTTAACACATACCATAAGTATCCGAGACCACTTCCCCAAATGGTTGGAATAATACATCCTTCCCCCAAATAGTTGGAATAATATATCCTTCCCCAAATAGTTGAAATAATACATATCCTTCCCCAAATAGTTGGAATAACACACCAAAGGCTACGAGTTAAACACGAGTTTCTCTGGCGGTTATGACATTTGTCTTTCCCGAGATTACTTAAATAGAGAAGAAGTATTAAGTTCATCACGTGTACTGGTGTGTTTAGATGTATATTCTCCCCTTGTCGGTTTTGATACCTCAGAATCAGCAACACATTATACATGCCAAATACTCTTGAAATAGAGAAGAACAAACAATTATCTCAAGCTGAACTGTGAGAATCAATCACAAACTCTCTCCCGACTATCTTTATCAACCCATATGTAGACAATTTGAAATGATCACTAATGAAGAAAACTCGATATATCAAACTTGAAATGAAGTTGAATTCTACATTTGTATCTTAAGCTTGCACTTAATGATGGATGAAATGTGTCGAGAATCTATGCTTCAAGCAAATCTCTAAGTACTACTACTCAAACAAAGTATGAGACATTAACACCTCTTGAGATTATCCACATCGGTGGTCTTTAACCATCCACCCCGACAGCTGGTAACTAGATAAACCAAGTCTTCAACTCAAATTCTTAAGCCTGAGCAAGTTATCAAATAAGAACATGCCTTTGTGAAAGTCAACTTCAATCTCAAATAAGTGATAAATGATTAGTGAAGTAATCAATTTATGTCAAATATATAACCACGTGAATAAACATACATGGGATGTACATTAATGCATGAATGAAACTGAACAAATGATTCCTCAACATCAATGCATTCTTACTAAAGGTATACATGTAGAGGCTGTATGGAAGATTCATAATAATGTTCAGCCGATGAGGTAGTCATTTTCCTTAATGTTCATGTGGTTGATTTATAGCGTTATAAATAATGAGAGGAACAATAATTCATGAAGATTTGGCAAAGGAATACCAAAGAGTGGATCATTATTCATGAACAATAATCCATGAAGATTTGCAAAGGAATAAAGAGCTGGATCATTCTTCAATTGTGCAACTACAATATCATGATAGTCATTATCAACGCCTTGTGAAATAACTGGAGATAAGGTTTCTGAGAATTCAGAAGTACTTCTTAGATGGTGAACCGTTGAGTCGAGGGAACCGTGAGCATAAGTTTTGATCTGGATGATCAACATTCGTTGGAGTTTAGTATCATCAAACATATCTTGAAAAACAATGAATCCCAAATAGTAAATCCCAGTTATCCTCAAGAGTGAAGACATTAGGCGTTGGAGAGTCGTATGACCATAACTCAAGTATCCATCTACATGAAGTATATTCACTCTTCTCCTCCTCAAAATTGCAAATGAAGTTTGCCATTTTTGATTTAGCAAGTGAATAAGAATATATACCAATGAACGGAGATCCACTTGAGGATTGAAAGAGCATGGAAAGACATGAAGCTTGTGGATGAAGAATGTCGATGAGAATGGTCATAAAAATGAAGATGATTTCTCTTTTGAAGATAAAGTTTGACCGAGGCGCACTTTCTTTTCTTTGAGGAACAGGCGGAAGTGTAATCTACGACGCCATAGTGTTGAAGAACGAGGCCGAATGATGTGAACGCACGTCATAGCCGATTTGAAATAAGGTTGAGTTACTTGGACCCGAAGATGAGATATCAATCCATTTGTTATCCATACTTTAAGCCATCCATGTATGAAGGATCAAGTATTCTGAATCTATAAGGACTACCTACACTAATATCACAAGCTTGATTGCATATATATTGGTTAGTGACATTAGTATCCAAACCCTTTGGGGTTTCATGGTCAACCTTGATTTTCAAGCATTCCAAAACAGCTTTCCTGTAGGAATCCACTTAAGTACGTGATTTTAAACATTCTAACACGGTATCCACTTATGGCAAGTTTTAGGATTGTTAAGTTCTTATGCACAAATGGAACTTACGATATTCCTAGACTCCAAGTATTTAGCAGTTGATATCCATCTAGGTGAAGTTTTAGGTTTGTTTTGCTTCTATGCACTGAAGATGATAGATGAAAGTCCTAGACTTACGGTTGAACCTTAGCACTGTTGTAGTCTTAGTGGATGTATCATAGCATGAGCATTAACTTTATTCGGGATTTTGGAAATACAATTATCATGATTTGCTTTAAAGACACACTTAAGACAATTCGAGCAAATAGGTTGATTAGATTTAGAAAAGATCTAGATTTCTAGAGTGATCCGCTACGTGGGAATTGTTTTAATCGAAACACAACCGCTCTTAGATGCAAGCTTCCATGAGTTTTACTCGACTGTGTTTTAATATTTATAAAGTCTCGTTATACCTATGATCTACCCTTGTGCACTAACGGGCAAGTGTACCTGGTCGTGTAGTGTAGTAGTCAAGAAAGCCGGTAGGTCCAAAGAGCTATGTGTGATGGATTATTACTAAGTCAAGGTGTCACGATTTAATATGGTTTCGATAGGAATTAATTAGTTAAACTACAAAGGTAAAAGCAAATAAATGGTAAAGGAAACAATGAGGAAAGTGGTGCAAACCTAGTTAATCCTCCTAGCTAGTTATGTCTATCGCCTACTTACTTCCAATTACTTCGTGGGGTAAAGTCGAGGACATCATTTGGTCAATTTGCCTCAACCTATCGCAAAGATGCCACCACGGAGAAGTCGCCCTCATAAGTCCCATTGTTCCTGGTCCCCAAAGCCAAGTCATTAAGTACCGCTACATGCTAGATTTATAATAGTGAGTGCCCGTGCAATCATAGGAACTTAGATACTCACCCCTAAATATTAAGTTCATCCAAACGATAGTGATCCAATGTCAAATCAAGACAAGAGAAAGGGTCGCCATTGGTCATATCTTACCCTTCCGTCTCACCGGCCACCTAGGTCAGTTATCATATCTCCTAGGCACTTGGCCTCTATCGCCATTCAAAACTACCGAACCAAGGGTGGCTACCAATAAACTATGCATGCATACACTTAGAAATAATTAAATAAAGTAACGAACAAACAGTTAATAATCATAACTAGCTAACACCAAGAGGTGCTTAGCCATATTAATCATCATACAAACCATTCAATATTCAAAAGTAACAAATACATAAATTGAAAGTAAAAGAAATATAAAACGCTAACGCTTATCGTAGGGGAGTGATTTCTCCTGAGATTCAGTATGCTCTTCGGACCTTCCTTTAGCTTTTCCACGTTCTCTCGATAGTGTGTGTGGAATGGGATGATTAGAAATTCTAGAATTGTGGGGTATTTATAGGCTCACGGGTTCTGGCGTAACTATAACAAGAGCTACGCCGCGACTTCTTTGTATTTTGCACTAGATCTCGCTAGTTACAACAAGTAACCTAATGAGTGGTTACCGTAATCTTCAATAAACTTGGTTACGCCAGAATGATGTAGTAGTTACGGTAGGCATGTACGGGCGCGGAACTCATATGACCTAATAGAATACGTCGTAGCCTTTGGGAAGAGTTACGCTGTAACCTTCAAAGTTGGCTTTTAGGAAGTTACGCAATAGTTATGGCGATGTGAGAGAAGAGTTACAGTAACTTCTTCAAAACCAATATACTATGATAAATCTTTAGACAATTCTCCATTGGCGTCTCTTTTGCTCCAATGCTCAATTTACATGAAAAGTAGAAAACAAGAGTAAATTCATATAAATGATATAAATTACAAGCATTATCTAGGGAAATCGACACTTAATATTCAGGACTATTTGATGTTATCAAACATCCCCCCGCTTGAACTCTACTTGCCCTCAAGTAGACCTTATTAGAAAGATTCCTAAAAGATATCTCCATAAAGGAAAATATAAGTTTACAAATCCCTTATGCTAGAATAAAACAAAGCAACACCCCACAAAAGGGGAACAAAACACTCAAATCCACAATCATAGCATGTATTCTATCATAAGTTTGGCGATTACACAAATCTCCACCACTAGAGTTAAGGGCTAAACAATTCTCGAAGGCAATATGGGTAGACGCGACAAAGGTTAAGGGGTGACACGTCATTACTAACATGTCACGGCGAAGTGGACAAAACCAGTGGTACATGACCAAATCCATGGCCAAGACACCAAAGATTGCTCGCTGCATCACCTAGACACGCTTCATGACTAAAAGGGTAGGATAAGACATGGGATATATAAATGGTGTAAAATAAATCAAGCAGGTAGTCTAAATCTATAACCAAGTCATCACCACTTACCGTCTGCCCAAAGTTCTTTGAAGTCAAAAACCGGATCATGAAATACAAGGTAGATGTGTATCAGAGGACGCCGTGATGGGCACACTACTTTTCTCTCCAATGTTGGCATAACTACCAACTCCATCTTCAAATGTGACAGGTGGCCTCCCTCGATACTAAATCTATAAAGCTCATATAATAGTGCTTATAACATCGCACTTTACAATAAAATAACATACCTTTTTTTTCAACATAACAATAATCAATAAACAATATCCCCCACTTGAGATAAACAATGGGAATTCGGGGGGTCTTCAATGATCTTCAAGAATGTTGTCGATGAAAGCTTGATTTCCGGACCTTTCCACTCGAATCTTTGATCCGTGCTAAACCGTCAAGTTATTTCACACAAGCTAGCCACTTGTGAATGGCTAACCGTAAGAAACTTAAAACGTTCGACAACCAATGCAATGAAGATCGAGAGAGTATAGTGTTTCCTCGTCGTTTGTCCAAACGAAGCCGTAAGCGAGAATAATCAAACGTATAGTGATCGAGAGAATTTGAACGGAAAAAGATATATGATTGTGAATGATTATACCTAAAGAGAAAGTTTGTAAATTACAGGGGCTTAAATGCAAATTAAAGAAAATTAAAATGATAAATTATATTAAATAAACGCTATCACTATTTTTAAAATCTAATGTTTTTTATTTTTCTTTTATAAATTTAACTAAAAACTAAGTGACGTACAAAAGAAAATGTGAACTGAAACAATATTAATCCTAAAAATATAAAAATGACATTTTCATAAACCTAATGATAAGAGAAAATTTTTAGAAAAATAAAATTATTTTAAAACTATTTATCTAATTATTATTAATTAAAAACTATTTTTACTTATTTAATAATACCCTAAAATACAAGAAAATATGAAATGAAGCTAGAAAAATGAAATTGTGACTTATAAAAATCTAAAATAACTAAATAGAATTTTCAAAACTAATTTTTGTATTTTTCTGATTATTTTTCTATTTTCTATGAATTAAAAACTATTTAAAACTAATTAAATTGCTAAAATTACAAATTAAACTATGAAAAATATGGAAAAAATATTTTTTGACTTTTATATTTATCTTAACTTAGAAAATGAAAACTTATTTTTTTGAAGTTTTCGATTTAATTGTATTAAAAGCTAATTAAAATTACCAAAACCTGTTTTAAATGAAGAAAAATAGCAAACAGTGATGAACAATTATGAAAATTTCAGGAAAACTCTAAAATAATATTCTAATTCTAAGAAAAATATGAAAACTGTGGCTTATGTGAAGGAATATGAAATCAGAAGGCAAGTGCTTATAAATAAGCACTTGAAATAAGCCAAAGGGTACCAACTGAGCACCAAACCTTCACAAAAGCTATAATAAGCTATAACTACTCAAAAGCAACTTATTACAACTGGCTTTAACCTCTGAAATGCAAACTTAAATAGTTTTGATGATTTGAGCTAAAGTGCTAAAACAGATTTTGGCTACTACTTTTTAGCTAGAAAATAAGCACTTAAATAAGCTGGAAGTTGAAAACCAGATGTTGGGGACGAAAGTAGACCTGGCTAGCTACTTGTAAACCAAAGATTAGACCTGGACAAGCTCTTATGAGCTTGTGCCAAGCTCTGCACAAAGCTGAGAAGATTGCACTGTGACTATGCCTGTCATTGCAGCATATAAGCCCTTTTGACAAGTTGTTTTGGGGCTTATAAAAATTACTAAAAATCTACACAAATCATAATAAGAAACTAGACAGTTGAAGTTTTAAGCCCTAAGTTTCACTGGATTTGGACCAAAATTGAATCAATGAAAAATCATCTGTTGGAAAACGAGATTTTCAAGTTTTGACTTTTAAGTAGTTATGAAACTTTGACTTATTTGAGATTTGATTCAAATTTATTGACTGGTTTTGATGTTAAATGTTATACTGAATCTATATTAAGCTATTTTACTGTTATCTTAACACAAAACAAGCTTTTGCTCTTTCAAAATCTCAACAGTTGTGAACTTAAGACAGGTTAAAAGTGATTTTGACTTGCATAAGCATGTAATATTTTAAGGGAATGATTCACATGGACTATATTAAGACTGAGTAGACAGATATCAAGCACAAACAAGAGCTCAAGCTCAAATAAACAACTGATCCAAACACTGATTTAGAAACTGTTTTGAAGATTTAAACTAAGCCAATTCTTGATTTAGTTCATTCCACCACTTAAACTAAATCTAGTATCCTAATTACCACTAAGTAAACATGTCTAAACTATTTAATGACATTCAAATATAAGCACAAAATGCAAACTTAGTTAAAAATGAAAATGAGAATAACACTCACAAGTGTCCAGCTTATATGTAAACTAAACCAAACCCAATACCACTATTCTAAGCCATTTCCAACCCATTCCAAGCTCTGCAACAACCAATAACCATTTCCATTCATTTTGCTTTCTCTTTCACTGACTTTGTTGACCAACATGATATTTTGCTTAAAAGCGATTTATAAGCTTACAAAAAGCTATGGACAGCTCAAATAAGCTTATTTGGATTTAAAACTGCTACTAGGCACTGAAATTAAGTATATGAAATAATTTTAATAGTAAACCATAAAACATGAAATGTTAATACAACTTGAATTGACACTTCAAAACAGATTATAATGATCAAACAACTTGAGTTCAATATAAGAAAGCTTTAAGTTACAAATTTTGAGACTAGCTAAGATAAGTTTAATAAAAACGACATACATGAATATTTAAAACTAAGTACTCCCTCTTGCTCTTCTCCTCTTGCTTCTTTTATACACCAAATGTTCTCTCTCACCTCTGATCAATTCCCACTATTCTTTTCAGCCATTGGATGAGTGGGGTGCATTTTGGCCATTGGATCAAAATTGGCGGGAAAGATGGTTTTGACCAGCTACTGAATTTGCAACTAGGGGGCATTAATTGTGTGGTAAAGTTGGTACATATGATGATGAGGGGGGAGGGATGGTGAGGTGATGTGAGAGTAGTCGTGGAAAAGAAAAAGGGTGGGAGGGAAAGTGTTTGGACGGGGTTTGACTTGGGAGGCTAATATGTGAAAGGGTTCAAAATGATTTGGCGGGGTCCAAAGGATAATGGCAGTGGTCAAGGCTTAGTTTTTAATACTAAGGACTAAACCAATTTGAAATTTGAAGCACCATTTCTGCCTAATTTCACAAGTTGTTTCAAGGACCAAAATGACAAACTTCAATAGTACAAGGACTAAAATAGAAATTTTCAAACTTCCAAGGACTATTTTTGACATTTTCAAAACTTGAGGGACTAAAGTTGTAATTTTGCAATTTTTGATTTTAAGACGAATTTTGACAACTCATGAATCCCTAGGGACTTGAAATGATATTTTTCTTTATTTTGATTTACCGGGACTGTTTTTGAAAACTTTTGAAACTTAGGGGACTAAAGCGCCAATTATGCAAACTTGATATTTTTCACCGATTTTGATTTTTGCATTTAAAAACACATAAAACACTTATTTGTGATATTTTTATCATTTTGATGCATTTCTCGAGTGTTTTCGATGTTTTGCGTTTAATTGTACAAAATGATGAGTATTTGCACACTCATCAATCCCCACACTAAGATATTGCTAGTCCCTAGCAATGTTTTGAGAAAATTAATGGATTTCATCTCTTTACCAAAAGCCATTACTTCTGGAGTAGCCAAATGTTTCAGTTCAAGTAAGAACCTTGGTAACTGATAACCAAATGATTTTGAGCAAATCACCAGCTTTCAACGGATTTGATTTGTCTTTACCGTAGCCGTTTGATTCTGGACTAGCCAACTCTTAGATAAAATATCTTTGGTGAGTCGATTACCAATTATGGTTTTCCAATTGCCTTTACCACAAGCCATAAACTGCGGGCTAGCAACTCTTCACTTTTAAGGATATGGAGATTGAATACCATACAATTTGGGCAAATTGCAAGTCACAACGGATTTGAGATATCTTTACCAAGAGCCGTTTGCTCTGGATTAGCCAACTTTTGTTTATTAGACATGGCGGACTGATAACCATAAGCTGGTAAGTGCAAAACACTTACTCCAAAAAAAAATTTTGGCCAAAAATGGGGAATTGGGTGGTATAATTACATGATAAAATTCGTGAGAATTCCCCCACACTAGAAATGAATATTGCCCTCAATATTCAGAATCTCGTTGCGAAACATAGAACGTAAAGGGAAATACTACGGCCATTTTTGATACAACAAATGGGCAACTCCCCACACTAGGGTGGTAGAAAGTAGAAAGAAGTCAGAAATATGGGTGAAAACCCATATGGCATGCTATTGTTTTTGATTCCCGAGTCGCTAGCTTGACTCGATCCCCGCATTTATTGGTTCATGGGGAAAGTTTGTAGATCTGGGACAACCATATGAGGAATGTCCTCTCCAAAATAGTTCTTCAACCGATGACCATTCACTTTAAAGTTTGGACCATCGGGTTGAGATAACTCAATGGTTCCATAAGAAAATACTTTAGTGATGGTGAATGGTCCGGACCAGGGATTTGTAGTTCGAGAAAATCTTCAATATCGAATTGAAAAGAAGGACTCGATCACCGACGTTGAAAACGCGGTTCTTGATTTTGGAGTCATGAATCTTCTTTGTCTTTTCTTTGTAGATCAAAGAGTTCTCGTATGCTTGATCACGGAGTTCATTTAATCCATTCATTTGAACTTTCCTGTGATCACCACCGTCTGAATATCGAAGCTGGCATGTTTCAAGGCCCAGTATGCCTTGTGCTCAAGCTCAACCGGCAGATGACACTTCGCACACAAGCTTGTATGAAGTACACCCAATGGGTGTTTTATAAGCTGTACGGAAGGCCCAGAGTGCGTCATCTAGCTTATCCGACCAAGAGGCACGGGTTTTCGCCCTCTCTCCGAATCTTTAATCCCCGGTTGGAAACTTCCACTTGCCCACTTGTTTTGGGGTGGTACGCAGAGAGAGAGACGGTGAGTTACACCATACTTATGCATGACTCGATCAAACTGGTCATTGCAGAAATGCGTACACGATCACGATTATAGCTCGTGGAGTTCCAAACCTGGCAAAAAGAGATTTTAAAAATTTCACAACAACTCGGCATCGTGGTGGGCAAAGCTTTTGCTTCAACCCATTTTGACAAATAGTCAACGGCCACGAGTATGTATTTATTACCGCGAGATGAAGGAAATGGCCCCATAAAGTCAATGCCCCAGATGTCAAAAATCTCAAACACTTGAATGGCGTTTTGCATTTCATTTCTTTTGAGATATTCCCGTTGACGCGATGTCACGTTTTGACAAATTCTGGCATCCTTGTAAATCGTGGCCAATAGAATCCGGAATCAAACACCTTTGGCGGTGTAGTTGGGGCTATGATGTCCCAGTAGGGTCCGAATGGCAAGCCTTGAGAATGTCATTGGCTTCCACCATACACATCGCCGATGACTTGATCCGCAAATTTTGAATAAGTAGGGTCGTCCCCGAAGTAATGTTTACATCTTTAAAGAATTTGTTTTTCCGTTGGGACGACATCCCTTTCACCACAAAGTTACCCGCATGGTAATTTGCAAAGTCAGAAACCATGGGGTAGAAGAGTCTCCACGAAAAGAAACCACATTGAGTGTTTCAGAGGAAATGTTTCATTGATTTTTCTACACATCCTGGTGAGGGTTTTCTAGGACGGAAGGTTGATCGCCACCGGTTCTCCTTTTTATCACGTATAATGATATCAAATTCTTGGGGGAGGAGAACCCAACGGAGCAATCTCGGCTTTGCATCTTGTTTTGCAAAGAGATATTTGAGAGCCGAATGATCCGTATACACCACGCATTTGGTCAATATAAGGTATGGCGAAATTTTCAAACGCATACACCACAACTAATAATTCTTTTTCTGTAGTGGTGTAATGGGTTTGAGCTTCAGTCATAGTCTTGCTCGCGTAGTGGATAGGCTGAAAATGCTTGGTTTTTCGTTTCCCCAAGACTGCACCGATAGCAAAATCACTTGCATCGCATTATGAGCTCAAAGGGTAAATCCAACGGGGCAACTAAAATGGGTGCTTCCGTAAGCTTTTTCTTTAATGTTTCAAAAGCTTCGATGCACTCGGGTGAGAAGATAAAAGGAGCATCTTTTTCAAGAAGATGGGTCATAGGCCGAGCGATTTTAGAAAAATCTTGTATGAATCTGCGATAAAACCCGGCATGACCTAGAAAACTCCTAATACCTTTGGCGGTAGTAGGATGAGGCAATTTAGCAATAACATCAACTTTTGGTCTATCTACCTCAATCCCGTTTTTGGAAATCTTATGGCCAAGGACTATGCCTTCTTTGACCATAAAGTGGCTCTTCTCCCAATTTAGACAAAGATTGGTGTCTTCACACCGTTTTAGCATTTTGTCTAAATGGGAGAGACATGTCTGAAATGAGTCCCCAATGACCGAGAAGTCATCCATAAACACCTCCATTGTTTCCCGATCATGTCGTGGAAAATGGCCATCATACATCGTTGGAACGTGCCAGGAGCATTACATAGGCCAAAAGGCATACGTCAGTAGGCAAAAGTTCCGTATGGGCAGGTGAATGTGGTCTTTTCTTGATCCAGCGGATCAATGGGGATTTGAAAATAACCCGAGAAACCATCAAGGAAACAATAGTATTCGTTTCCTGATAATCTCTCAAGCATCTGATCCATGAAGGGTAGAGGAAAATGGTCTTTACGGGTGGCTTCGTTTAACTTGCGATAGTCAATACACGCACGCCATCCCGTAACCAATCGAGTTGGAATTAACTCATTTTCTTCATGACAACAGATGCCACCCTTTTTGGAACACAGTGGATGGGATGACCCAAGGACTATCGAGATCGGGTAATTAAACCGCATCAAGAAGTTTGAGATCCTCCTGTTTGATAACCTCATGAATCTTAGGATTCACCCTTCTCTGGTGTTGGACTGCTGGCTTGAAGTCATCCTCCATTAAGATTTTGTGAGTACAAAACTCAGTTGATACCTTAATGAGAGTTTCAAGCAATTGCTTGCTTGTGTGATTTCAAGACCTTTATGAGAGCAGTCTTTTCCTCCTCAGTTAAGTCTTTAGCAATTATGACGGGTAATTTATCATCACCTCCAAGAATGCATACTCGAGATGAGGAGGTAGGTCCTTAAGTTCAACCTCGGGAAATTCTTCAAGAGATGTTTGAACCGACTTGATTCCTCAATTGTGATTTCTTTCAGAGGGAGTGAAGGTAATGGATCTTCATTTAACAATTGCTCAAGATAAAGGATATCCCCCTCCGACTCATAAACACCATCAATTCCCGGAGGAATTGATTCATCACTAGCAAGAAACTCATCGATCTCTTCCAGAAAGAAGTCACCTCCCTCAAACGGAGTGAGAGAGGGGAAGAGTCGGCAATGATTGGTTGAGAAGATGTGGTGGAATCCCCACTCACAAAATTATGAAAATAACCAAGAAACTCTTGAGAGTACTCTCTGAGCAATATCAATTAAATCGATTTAACCGATCAGATCATAATTTGAGGAGTACCAAGTTTGATCAAGGTTAGGTGATTGCTTCATTACCCACATCGTTCTCGTGAATCCTCGTCCAACAATGAGAGGAACTCGAGGATCGGCATCGAAATCAACAACCACAAAGTCAGCTGGAAAATGGAACTTTCCTACTTTCACAAATACATCCTCGGCGATGCCAAGAGGACGCGATATAGAACGATCTACAAGCTCAAGAGTCATGCAGGAATAAGTTCGGAAGAGAAAGTTTCTTCCATACTGCATAAGGCATCAGATTGATGCTTGCACCAAGATCGGCGAGGGCAAAGCATTCAATCATTCCACGAAAGACACAAGGGAGAAGAAATTTTCCAGATCTCCTAGCTTCTCGGGAAGCTTTTAACAAGAGCTGGCAGCTCGTCAAAGAGTTTTAGCCATTTTAAACAGCTTTTCCTTGTTGCTTAACATGTGTTTGAGAGTTGATGCAAACTTGGGCATCAGCATGATAGCATCCGCAAAGCTTATGTCAAAATGTAGTTCTTGGAAAATTTGAAAGAATTTTTCCATTTGATGATGGCTTTTGAGCTTTTGCTCATTTAAACGTGGGGGTAAGGAATAGAAGTTTTGGATTTGGGGTTGTCAACCTGGAGGTTCAAAACAACTCGGTTTGGTCTTTGGTTTTGGGACAACTTGAGGATGGATTATCAGCTGGTACCTCCGTTATTAGTAGGAAGTTCCTTGTCCTTTGTCGCCTCAGGTTCACCTTCCACTACCTTCGGGAGAGAAGAAGAAGAGGTAGTAGGAATAGCGGGTCCATCATACGAAGCACCACTTCTGGTTGTGATCGCCTTTGCATCGCCCTCGGATTAGCGATCGTGTTGCTAGGTAAAGTACCTGAGCCCGAAGGTCGATCATTTAAAGACTTTTGATGTCGAAATCTCATAACCAACAACCTATTAATTTCCTCTTGGGATTTCATGAATTGCTTCAACAACTCATCAGATGATGGTCCAGGTGGAACAATGGCTTGATTTTGCACGGAAAATTCGGCCTCTATTGTTTGGATTAGGACCTTGATTTTGAAAATTTCCTTGATTATTACCATTAAAGTACCCAGGGTTGAAATTTCCCTGACCTTGGTTTCTATTAAAATTTCCTGGTGTTGGAAGTTTGATTTGATTTTGAAAACGTTATTTTGACTAAAATTACCTTGGTTTTGAAAACCTTGGTTTTACTATTCTCGATTTTGATTACGGTTTTGGTTTTGGTTGAACCGGGTGGTCCAGGTAATGATTAGACGGTGGTTCGGGTCCATAGGAGCACGGATTTTGCCTCCTGGATTAGAAATCCCACCCACGTTTGTTTCAAAGGGTTACCATCGGTGGCCATACATCGTAATAGGCATGGGGCCACCAAGTAACACGATCTCCACTTTCTTAACTTCGCAGAGGAGAAGTTTGTGGAAAAGAAACTTTCTTTTGGTTGGAGAGAACCAAAGCTTGAATAGCTTCCGTGAGTTTGTCAATCTTAGCATCGGTGCTAGATTGATTCACGGGTGATGAAGAAGAAGGACCAACACTGACTTGGGAAACAACCGCCTTCGCCAGGCGGACTTTAGACTTGTTTTCAATTATCGTTAAAGCTTTTACGTTTTGCTCAAGAAATTTCCTCCAATGGAGGAATTGAGAGAATCTTGATCAGATTGACTCACTCCATTATAGAAAGTATCGTTGCATCAACTTCGAGAAACCGGTGAGGACATTTGCGGAGCAATTCCTAAAACGATCCCACGATTCACTGAAGGATTCATCAAACTTTTGAGTAAATTTGATGATTTCATTTTAAGACTGTGGTTTTAGAAGGTGGGTAGAACTCGTTAACAAATTTCTTCACCAGGTCTTCCCATGTTTCGATTGATTTAGGGGGTTGTTTTTCAAGCCAATCCGGCTTGCCCTCAAGGAAAAATGGGAACAGAAGAAGCTTGACATCTCGAGGGACATTCTTGTATCTGATGGTAGATGCAATCTTGTTAAACCATCGAATATGAGCATGAGGATCATCCCGCTCAAAACCATAGAATTGACTTGAGGTTACAAGATTCAAGAACGGTTTTGAGTTCAAAATTTTCACCACAATGGTGGGATAACAATAGCATCTCCATACCTGGCCGGTGCCGAGAAGCTCACACATAGACGTTCTTCGCCATGATAAGTGTAGGGCAGTCCGATCTCGATCCGACTGATGGGGCGAAAGTCTACCCTTCTTGGAATCTTGACAAGCTCACGAAATGGGCTCGATCTAGAAGAGCAAGTGCGATAACACTAGAGTTAACTTTAAGAGATCTCAGAGTTAAGGAAGGGAATTATGAAAGTGAATTATGAAAATGGGGTAAGAAGAATCTTTTGGGTTTTCTGGTTTTGAAAAGTAGATATAACAACAAATCCAATTAAAACAATATCGAGGCAAAACAACAGTGAACTTAAACCAATAATCACAAGATGAATGGCTTCTTTGAAAAGGTACACCACTCACAAGGACACAAAGGCAAGTTTTAATCTTTGGTTCGGGAACTTATTATGGTCGTACCCCCGGTTAGGTAGTACACTGCCTTGGTTTGCGGTGGTAATCTTTTATGTTGTTATTATTAAACAAAACGACAAATCTTTTTGTATTTTTATCTTTGATACATATATAGAAACAAAAAAAAATATTTTGTGTTTTATAATTTTGGATGTTTTGGGTTTTGGATTTTTTTAAGAAGAATATATATATATATAGATATAGATGGATGGTATGAACAAGGAGTGAATATTCAAATCACTAATCTGCTAAGCGATAATACTAGTACTCCCAAGGCTACCAAAATTTGATCCGGTGCTAACCTCAAGTTATCTCACATAAGCTAGCCACTTGTGAATGGCTAACCGTAAGAAACTTAAAACAGTTCAGACACCAATGCAATGAAGATCAGAGAGTATAGTGTTTCCCAGGTCGTTATGTCCCAATGAGTCTGTGCGAGAATAATCAAACGTGATAGTGATCGGAGAGAATTTGAACGGAAAAAGATATATGATTGTGAATGATTATACCTAAAGAGAAAGTTTGTAAATTACAGGGGCTTAAATGCAAATTAAATAAAATTAAAATGATAAATTATATTAAATAAACGCTATCACTATTTTTAAAATCTAATGTTTTTGATTTTTCTTTTATAAATTTAACTTAAAAACTACGTGACGTACAAAAGAAAATGTGAACTGAAACAATATTAATCCTAAAAATATAAAAATGACATTTTCACAAACCTAATGATAAGAGAAAATTTTAGAAAAAAGAAAATTATTTTTATATCTATTTATCTAATTATTATTAATTAAAAACTATTTTTACTTATTTAATAATACCTTAAAATACAAGAAAATATGAAATGAAGCTAGAAAAATGAAATTATGACTTATAAAAATCTAAAATAACTAAAGAGAATTTTCAAAACTAATTTTGTATTTTTCTGATTATTTTTCTATTTTCTATGAATTAAAACTATTTAAAACTAATTAAATTGCTAAAAATTACAAATTAAACTATGAAAAATCTGGAAAAATATTTTTTGACTTTTTATATTTATCTTAACCTAGGAAAAATGAAAACTTATTTTTTGAAGTTTTTCTGATTTAATTGTATTAAAAGCTAATTAAAATTACCTAAAACTCTGTTTAAATGAAGAAAAATAGCAAACAGTGATGAAAAATTATGAAAATTTCAGAAAAACTCTAAAATAATATTCTAATTCTAAGAAAAATATGAAAACAGTGGCTTATGTGAAGGAATATGAAATTGCAGTGCAAGTGCTTATAAATAAGCACTTGAAATAAGCCAAAGGGTACCAACTGAGCACCAAACCTTCACAGAAGCTATAATAAGCTATAACTACTCAAGTATTACAACTGGCTTTAACCTCTGAAATGCAAACTTAAACAGTTTTGATGATTTGAGCTAAAGTGCTAAAACAGATTTTGGCTACTACTTTTTAGCTAGAAAATAAGCACTTAAATAAGCTGGAAGTTGAAAACCAGATGTTGGGGACTAAAGTAGACTGTTAGCTACTTGTACACCAAAGATCAGACCGGACAAGCTCTTATGAGCTTTGCCAAGCTCTACAAAGCTGAGAAGATTTGACTGCGGACTATGCCCCGTCAGGGCATATAAGCCCTTGACAAGTTGTTTTGGGGCTTATAAAAAATTACTAAAAATCTAAAAAATCATAATAAGAAACTAGAATTAGAAGTTTTTGCCCTAAGTTTCACTTTGATTTGGACCAAAATTGAATCAATGAAAAATCATCTCAGGTTGGGTGAAAACCTGAGATTTTCAAGCCACTTTTTGAAGCGTTATGAAACTTTGACTTATTTGAGATTTGATTCAAATTTATTGACTGGTTTTGATGTTAAATGTTATACTGAATCTATATTAAGCTATTTTACTGTTATCTAAACACAAAACAAGCTTTTGCTCTTTCAAAATCTCAGCCTGAACTTAAGACAGGTAGTGATTTTGACTACATTGCTAAGCAGATGTAATATTTTGACAGGAATGATTCACATGGACTATATTAAGACTGAGTAGACAGATATCAAGCACAAACAAGAGCTCAAGCTCAAATAAACAACTGATCCAAACACACGATTTAGAAACTGTTTTAAAGATTTAAACTAAGCCAATTACTGATTTAGTTCATTCCACCACTTAAACTAAATCTAGTATCCTAATTACCACTAATTAAACATGTCTAAACTATTTAATGACCATAGATTCAAATATAAGCACAATATACAAACTTAGTTAAAAATGAAAATGAGAATAACACTCACAAGTGTCCAAATATTATTCTAAAACCAAACCCACACTATTCTAAGCCATTTCAAACCCATTCCAAGCTCTGCAACAACCAATAACCATTTCCATGCCCATTTTGCTTTCTCAGTTGACTTTTGTTGACCAACATGATATTTTTCTTAAACGATTTATAAGCTACAAAAGCTATAAACTCAAATAAGCTTATTTGGATTTAAAACTAGAAGCCTGAAATTAAATACATGAAACTGAATTCCTTAATAGTAAACCATAAAACATGAAATGTTAATACAACTTGAATTGACACTTCAAACAGTTATAATGATCAAACAACTTGAGTTCAATATAAGAAAGCTTTAAGTTACAAATTTTGAGACTAGCTAAGACAAGTTTAATAAAAACGACATACATGAATATTTAAAACTAAGTACCCTCTTGCTCTTCTCCTCTTGCTTATTTTTATACACCAAATGCCTTCTCTCACCTCTCTGATGAATTCTCCACTATTCTCGAATGGATTGAGTGGGGTGCATTTGGCCATTGGATCAAAATTGGCGGAAAGATGGTTTTGACCGTGGGCTTGAATTTGCAACTAGGGGGTAAGTTGGTGGTGTAAAGTTGGTAGATATGATGATGAGGGGGGAGGGATAAGGTTGAGTGATGGGAGAGAAGTGCAAGTGGAGAAGAAAGGGGACAGGGAGGGAAAGTAAGGTTTGGAGGGGTTTGACTTGGGAGGCTAATATGTGAAAGGGGTTCAAAAATGATTTGGCAGGGGTCCAAAGGATAATGGCAGGGGTCAAGGCTTAGTTTTTAATACAAGGACTAAACTTGCAATTTCTGAAATTTGAAGGACCATTTCTGCCAATTTCACAAAGTTGTTTCAAGGGACCAAAAATGACAAACTTCAATAGTACAAGGACTAAAATAGAAATTTTCAAACTTCCAAGGACTATTTTTTACATTTTCAAAACTTGAGGGACTAAAGTTGTAATTTTGCAATTTTTGATTTTAAGGACCAATTTTGACAACTCATGAATCCCTAGGGACTTGAAATGATATTTTCTTTATTTTGATTTACAGGACTGTTTTTGACAACTTTTGAAACTTGGGGACTAAAACTGCCAATTATGCAAACTTGATACATTTTTCACCAGATTTTGATATTTTTGCATTTAAAACACATAAAACACTTATTTGTGATATTTTTATCATTTTGATGCATTTCTGAGTGTTTTCAGATGTTTTTGCAGTTTAATTGGTACAAAAATGATGAGTATTTAGACACTCATCAATCTTGAACTTAGGCAAATGATGACTTCCCAATCACAAATAAAGACTACAGGGTAGGCTAAGGTGTATAGGTGTATCGAAACAATATATCAGGTTAACAAAATGAAAGGAATGGCTCAGATGGGTGTATCTAGGGGTATCTTGCACTAAAGGTGAGTGCAACAAAATGGTTTCACATGGGGGTCGAGAAGTCGAGGTGACTAATCGATAGACACACAATGGTAGGCTGTTTGGGTGATAATCCTATAATATTGCCTTCTAAAACTGAAAAGTCCAAATACATCGAGCTAACTCAACATACCTCGTCTATGGTCTCGAAATGATGCAACGGCCAAGTTCTAAAGTTTACAAGCTACCGGCACACTCATAATTTGGTGGATTTGGGGTAAAAATATTGGAAACAGATAAGGCTAATCTCACCATATAATTGTTAGGTTCCCATATTTGTAACACAAGCATCAATATAAGAAGTATAGATGAGAGATAGATCAGATGAACACCCAAACACAAGACACGGATGATATATGAATGTTTATGCGTATGAAATGAGTAAGAGTGAACAACCAACCTTCAAGAGAAGGTTTACAAGATTATTTATAAGAGGGAACTAGGGCAACACACCAAGTTCCCATCCTTTCCTTATTGGGATTTGCATAGGCTCATGGGATTTCTACATAAGCCTAGCCTTGATTACTAACATAAAAGCCATAATTAAGCTAACTATTACATATTAATTACTAACACTTGAATTCTAGTTTAGGAGTGATTCCAACAATCTCCCCCTAAGTGTTAGTGATTAATGATTTGATCTTTAAACGTTGTAGGTGCTGATGTAATAGTTGCTTTGAAGTCTTCAGACATTCTTCTTTCTTGTGAGAAGAAGTTCCTTGATTCAACAATCTCCTAGTGTAGGGAAATTGTTTCCTTTGAAGTATTCTGCTTTGACATCATCATTTTCTTTGTTCTTAGATCTTTGTTCTTTGTGATGGTAGTGATAGTATGTTGTGGTTATCTGCATCGTCCGCCTTCGTTGCTCGGTGTCTCACGTCTTTCTCCAACATGCTCACACGCTCTTTAACGTTGGATTTCAATACTGATGTAGTTCTCTTAGTCTTTAAACTTTGTAGATTCTTTGACTATGACGAAGAATCATTTTGACTTTGTGTTGCCTTTTGAGAGAACTTCAATTAGTGTTGATGTTGGTATGAGCATGTGGAGAATCTACATGATCTTTTCCACCCGCAAGCATCCATAAGAAGAAAACATACAACATGGGTTAGAAATAATCCAGCGCTTACAAGTTTGAACTTCGAGAGTGTAACAACATAGTAAAACACAACTCTACTCACAAAGGTGTTCTGAATTGGAGTCCCACAAGTGAGATAACACGATGTACCAGTACACCTACAGCAGATGAGTCGAGAGGTACACGAAGCATCACCCGAATTTGAGAACACTCATAGCGTAATCCATGGGGAGTTACCGAAGTGACCGTTGTCAGGTTTGATGTTGACCCCGGTAGGAGTTTCCATTCAATCACTGAGGACACATTTGTGAACCTCTCAAATGTTCTCGCCAGATGCTAAGCAAGAGTAGGACTCGATAATGTATCACTTGCGTCCTTATTGTTGAACGAAAAGTGATGAAATGTCAAGTGTACGTAAGAGATCTTTTGATGAATCTCGTGGCTCTAGACTCAATAGTGTTTGTTTTCTGGCGAGACTAGGAGAGGGTCTCCTTGCTTCAATACCGCAATCTCAAGAGAAAGCCATAGTTTCGTAGGGTTTCTGTGAGAATGAAACAAGCTTTTATTGAGAGAAACTTGAGTGGCTTAAGAAGGTTTAGTGCATGCCATGGGTCCATGGCGACTTTGATCTTCAATAAGGTGTCATTAAGTAGCGAAGCATATGAATTGAACCCGTACGCCTTAAGTTGAATAATTGAAGGCTATTTCTTTTCACCCTTTTTTACTTTTCTTTTTTTTTTTCAACTCCTTCTTCTCCTCAATTTTCTCCTTTTTTTAATCATACCTAAGGACTTCTAATTCTAACTATTGGTGGTGTCCTTGGGTAGATCCTCCGGCTCTGGCGGATCATAGGACGGTTATTCCTAACCTTAGTTACCTTATAACACCATGACTAACCTATGTTGCCATAAAACCATTTTCATGAAAAATCTCTCAAAGTGGTTATGAGTAAAAGCATTTAATACTGCTATTGAGAGTTTAAGATTTGCTTAAATACTCCCTCCACACGTGCTAAGTATTTGACGAAATGCACGGTGAGAGAAAGAGCACACTTTTGAATTGATTGACTCAAGATAGACAATTCCCCGCGAGACACGGTTACGTTGCATAGTTAAAGAGTTACATTGTCGGCTTTTAGGTGACAACTAGCTCTAATAACTACCTTGAAGGTGTGGACAAACCTCGAAGGTTGTCAAACCCGTCAAAGTTCATGTCTACCAAGAGTTTCTCGAATGGTACATTCTACTCGGACAAGTCCTTTAGACACGTTTACATCACTAGCGAACTAGCTTGAAATTATTACCGTTCGAACAAGTATTTTGAGTTACTAACATTTAAGATCTCGTCAATTCATTGGTTAAGTCTTTAGTACAACGATTCATTTGCAATTCACAACATATATCTTATCACTTAATTTTTCTCCCCCGCAAAAATGGCATATAAATGTTATTTTTGACAAAATTTGATATCGAATATGTCCATTTTGAGTTTTGTGGGAAGATTACCACGAAGAACATTTTGGTGAACAAAGTTTTTAAGCAAATACTCCCCCTCAACAAGTAATATTAACTTTTGAGGTTTTGAAAATCATAAGGGGAAGTACTTGTTCTTTTGAGCAAAACTTTGAAAAGTGAGAGTTTTGATAAGTTTTACTCAAAAGTAAGAAGCTTTCGCTCCTTTTATAAGGATTGTGGCACTGAAGCATACCACAGGGTCCTTTCATTACAAGTACGGGTTGTACACTGTTATGTGTGCACAAGCCATTGTCATATATAATTCACACATCCAAATGATAAGATAATGAAACAAATCAAGGGGTACCAGGAGTTTCAGGTATTCCAGCAATAACTCTGGGAATGCGTTGGATGTTGGTAGCCCGTGAGAGATATGCTTTGACCATCAGCCACGAAACTCTCCAAAGTTCTGATCTGATCCCGTCTAAACAACCTTTCATCAATCCGTGTGATGATCCTCTTAACATCCCTTCTTTCCTTTGAATTCCATCTCTTCGGTGACCCAATGCCTTCTTGTGTCTCCTTTAACCGATAAGCTAAACCATCTCTGACTTTCTTCAGTGTATGATCCCCAAACTTATGAAGCTCTTTGCACGCCATGAAGCAGTTGTGGTGTAGTTCACTGATGTAGACTACCCCAAACGGTTTCTTGATAATAGTGTACTAAGCAAGTCGGTTTATGTGGGAAGGTGTAGTGAGGTTTGGTGAGATTAACGCTTTTTGATAAGATTCCATGGCAAGTTGTGGCGTCTTCTACACGCTGGATCACGATGTTACGATGTAGATGAGTAATGACTTGATGTATTCGCGTTGGGCGTTTGTCGAGAAATGTCGCATTTGTCCTTGCACCTTAGCGAGATACATATCTTCAATGTCATTTAGCGATAGTCTCTCGAAAATCCTTCCACGAACTCATAGTCCTTTTTGTCTTGTCGTTTAACCACAATGTTCTTGAGGAATGTAGTCCCACCGACAAAAGAGTAACATGCTTAATAGCAACGATCCGTTTATCACTAAAAACTTCCTTCTTCGATTTTTGAACTGGCGCGTTTTGTAGAAGATTTTGTTCAGGCCAATGATGGATCCCATACATCGCATCAAGGTCATACTTTTCCACTTGGTTAGCAAACATATGTGTGGCTTCTTCCTCGATGGCTGGATTGTTAGAATAGATTGTCTTTGGGAAAGGAAATGTGAGTGACATAGCGTACTTCCTTGTAACATCGCTACCATGCAGAAGAAACTCGAGGTCATTGTTGAAGAAGTAACGGTATGGAATTTGAGGTTGATCCGTCGGCCAATTGTTGGTAGCGGTGCGGTCCAGTATGTGTAGTATGGAGCTTTGTCTTGTTTTGTGAAGTCGATGTTAGCTTCGGGATTGAGCCAATCGATATTTTTCGACATGGCTCGTGCAATGTTGTCGAGGTGGTATTCGACTTCAATTGCACTTTCTGAGCTGTCTTTAAGTAGTTGGAAGGCATCATTCTTAATTAGCTTTAGCTCAGCTTTAGTCATCTTCTTCACTCTAAACTGTTCTTGTATAAACTTCACATGCTCCATAGTACGGCCATCTACCATTTCTTGACCTTCAGGTAATGAGGGAGTAGCATCAACAAGTGTAGAAAACCAGTCATATTCTGCATGCCATCTTCGTCTAGCTATGAGACAACATTGGTCTTTGTCTTTCTTCTTTTGGCTTTGAGAGGAGGATTTTGGTTTCTTTGTTGTAGTGGGAGAGGTGGGTTGTTGTTGGGACTCTGGGATCTCTTCATCGTCACCACGGTGTATTGAAATGATCACCGTTTTTTCTCGATGGTGGTAACTCAAAGTCACGAGGTTTGTCTGTTGCGGTCGAGCGTGGAGGAGATCTTGTTTCGGTTGGAGTCCTTTGGAGTGGTGGTGGCATAGAGGAGGATTCACGGACTTCTTCTTGCTGATTCTTTATCTTTATCCGCATCATCATCGTCTCTAGGACCCTTAGCGTTTCAACTCGCCTTGCATCTGTTTTAAGTTGGTATTCAGCAATGCTTCAAACAGTTTACCTTCGTCGAGAGGTAAGCGTTGCGGTCGTTTAGACATTTGAAGTACAAGCTTGGAAACCAATTTTGCATCGAGAAAGCTTTAGGCTCGTTTTGATTGTAACGATTAAGGCGTTGATCTGATTGTTTGTTTGGCCAAGCGCATGAGATTGGATAGAGTTGTTTGGTGAACATCTCTTTTGTCACACGGGAACAATGTCGAGAAGGAAATTATGAGTATATTCCCTAATCGTCTTGTTCATTTCCCCTTGGACATCACGATTGATAAACCGGATATGCTCCTTTCACTCAACATCTCGTTTATCCCGTCTTGAAGAAGGTTGATCCTGTCACGAGTTGATTCGATTTTTGTTGGTCACGTCTTTCTTCCGACTTTCTGATAGCTTTGACAATCTTTCTCTTAGCTCGGGATATCAAGAGTTGGTTGGGTTTTACGACTTGGATGCGGATGCGGTTGTGCCTATGGATGGTGGAGGTGAAGAGTGAGAAGACGAGTCTGATGATGATGAGACATGAGAGGCTCAGGTCATATCGTGGCTCGAAGTTAGTTCCTTGGAGCGTTTGGACTATCTAGAAGAAAATAATCATAATGAACTTCGTCATCTTGTCCAGATTTAGCCATTTCTTGACCTTAATCCCTGGCTTCTTCATCCGCTTGAGTTTCTTCTTTTTCGCTTTAGCTGCAACCTCAGCATCTTCATATCGGGACTTTTCTCGGACTTCTCCATATCCGTTCCTCAAAGTCATAGTTGATAGAATCCTCAAGTTGCCTTTGTTGTTGTTTGTGGGTGGTGGTACCAGTTCCACTTTATCGGGTGGATTAACCGCATCCAGCTGGTGTAGATAGTGCACCACCACTTAACCCTCCATGGCCATGAGTTTGTCTTTGTTCAACTCTTTGGCAGCGTGTAGGAGTCTTAGATTCTTGCTTTTTCCTGTAGTCTTTGTCTAGTGGTTCTTCTTCTCCTCCTCTTCCTGGTTCAAAGAACTGTTTTACCTTTATCACCTTAGGAATTAGAGGTATTGCTACCGTCAAAGGATCATCGATTGGAGTTTGAGTAGATGACCTCTTCGTCCATTTCGGTGTCCGGAGTCTTCATCCATTAGCTTTTGCTGGGTTCGTTTGGGAATAGGGATAGCATCTTTTGATGGAATTTTCCTTTTAAGAACATGAGTCTCTTAGGATACTTTTCATACTCGCTATTCGTAATACTTCAAAGATGCATCTCCTTGTCTTCATGACAAGTGTCCGAAGATTTTCCATCAATAAATCCCACTTTGCTGCTTCCTTTGCTACTAGATATTGTTTGTACGAATAAAGTTCTTTGATAGCATCAGTGAGAAGACAATCAGGTAACACCGCACCTTGTTTCTTTGTCGTTGAGTCCTTAAATCTAACAACGTTGAGTGTGGGCTCAAGCAACATGGAGTGATGTTTGGGGTCTTCAAGTCTTTGGGGAATATCTGGATTGGTTTCAAGAATCCTTCTGATCAACAATTTTGTGTATCTAATATAAGGGATCTTGGAGCCAGGCCGTTTAAGGTAAGTCATCATGTCGTCCAGGATAACAACTACAAATTCAATGTGTTTCATGTTGACCATGCCCCAAAGATTTGAAGTTCCATGAGCTTGGATGCTCATAGCATCGGTCACGTCCGGAAACGGATTTAGCAATCATAATGTACAGTGTTCTCCATGGTTGAGGAATATTCTTGAGATCCACTGAAGAATGTTTGTGGTAACTCAATGAGCTCCTCATCATACCGATGTCGACCATGAATTGAAGAACGACCTCTTCGGTATGAGTAGCAAAAAATTCAATAGGCTCAATGGTTGGAAGAAGAAGAACACTCTTAAATCGCCAGGAGTGATGGTTACTTGTTTGTTGTTAGCGTCCACCACAAACACTTTGACCTTTGACCTTTTGAATTGTGTGTGAATTGATGAAGGTAGATCTGGCATATAGTAGTTGAATTTGTGAGCATGTTCGATAAGGGTGTGTCTTGAGAATATCCACGCAATCTGGAAGCTTCGAGAACATGTGATGTTGTCAAAGTCGACTCGAGGTTGTTCTTTCCAATATTCATTGTGTAACCGGGGAAGATGTCTTCAATTGAGAGAACATTTGGTGCATCAACATTTTCCATTTGAGCGTCCATATCGTGATCTGAAAGATATTTAGCCAAAAGAACCAACATATCGAAAGACATTACGTTAGTCAAAAGTTGATTTTATTGTCTATTTATTGAATATGATATGTTAACGAATGTTACGAGTCCAATGTCACTTATTTGTCCAATAGTCCAAAGATGGCGTGATAAGTTTAGTAAGTAGATTAACTTTGAGTTTTGAAGTCCAAGTTTTCACTTATTTTCACAACTTATTAAACATTTAAGCTTATTAGTGACATTTTGGTTTCGTGACGTTATGAATTATTTATTTACAAGTTTGTATGCGTAACAATTCATAATTTTGGTTGATCTAAGGCTTAGGCGTAAAATTCCAAGCTTATGAGTAAGCAAGTAAAGGTTATACGCGCAAGCAGCTTATGCGGGATCTTGACTTACGTAAGAAATACTGTGCGGGAAAAGAGGGCCTTAGGCATAGAGCTTACGCAGCGTAGCGTATGTAGAAACCCGTGTAAGGCTTACTGCGAAGAGTGAACCTTATCGCGTAAAGGTTACTATTTACGCATATCCTTCACGGGATATCGCGTAATCCCTATGTAGAACCTTACGGCGTCAAGGTTACGCGTAAGATTTCTCTTCGCGATAACATTCTACCGTAAGGTGATCCTTATGCATAGAAGCTCAATTAACCTTGATTCTGAATTGTAATAATCTGAAATAAATTCATCATAACACCTTCATTTGACGACATTCAATCTTTTCGCATCAATTCGGCAGAGTTACGCGTAGAATACATAAACGCGTAAAGCTTAAACCCTAGGTTTCAAAAATTACGAGTAAGGATTCTAGCCATAGGATTGCACCAAATCTTTTCTGGGATATCTTAGAGGCCATATGACCATGTTGCAACAAATTTTAACATCAAAAACCTAATGGATCAAAAGTACCCAATTCTTATGAACATAAACCCTAAATCTTACTTTTCACACAATTGATGATTACGGTATGTTTTAAGCCTAGATTTGATCAATTAAACATGTAAATAACATATCTTAACCTTCTATTTGACCAGAAACTCTCCCAAATGAAAACACCCAAATTTACGCATAAACCCTAATTCATGAATCACTATTAAAACGTTTTACGGGTAGAAATTTATGTTGGAAATGTTTATGGTATATGATTTTGAACATTTTAACATCATTTTAAACATCACAAACACTCAAGTGATGATTTTGTGTTCATACGCATGCGTAGAACACAAAGATCATCTAAACACTAATTCCAACCGTTGGATGTTAATGAAATTAAAAACCAATGTTTGTAAACATGTTAAGATCTATAAAACACTTACAAATCGGGGAGTTTAAAGCACGAAATTGTAGTTTGATTCTTAGGCATAGGATGACATGGTTGAAAGTAATAAATGTGTTAAGAATGTTAGGTGAAGAGATTTTATTAAAATGAGTTTAAACTTTTGACAACATTGGTCCCTTCACCTTAACCATTTTCATCCAATGCCCATAACTTCCATTTAGGTTACCAACATTATGATTTTTGGAAAGAAACTTGACGACACTCCCCCTCGACTTTAGAAATAATGAAATTTTATAAATTTGAGCCGGGGAGTGTCAGTGAACCAGAAATGTGACCACCATTATCAAGGAAACAACCGCGATGAGGTAACATGCAAGTACAAGGTTTTATGAAACCGACAAATATTTACGTTCTCCCCCTCAACACTTGACCAAGAAAAATACAGAATTTTGAAAGAGTAAAGTGTTGACGGAAGATTTGTACTTGCCATGTTGAAAGAAATTTGGATAGAAGAATATTTTTGTATTTTATCAGATTTTATATTTTTGTATTTTGTTTTTGAAAGTATTTAAAAAAGAGGTTTTGGTGTTTGACAGGTATTTAAGAATGTTTTAAAAGTTCATCCAGTTCCTCTAGAGTCAAACACCGCATACCAATCCGGTGAACCAACTCATTAAACCTAGCAGGAGCTAATGCTTTGGTGAGAAGATCTGCCAATTGGTATTCAGTACCCACAAAGTATAATTCAACGGTACCCTTTTTCACGTGCTCCTTGATGAAATGATATCGAAGATCGATGTGCTTTGATTTGAATGTTGAAGCGAGTTGCACGAGATCGCAATAGCACTCCGATTGTCGCAGTACATCAGGATTCTGTCAAATACGTAACCATAGTCTTTGAGTTGTGTTCTCATCCAAATGACTTGAGCACAACATGCCGACATGACTAAATATTCTGCTTCGGTTGAGGACAACGATGTGCAATCCTGCTTCTTCGATTGCCATGACACCAGTTTATCACCCGAAATTGTAGAGCTCTCAAGTACTTTTCGAGAATCTAAGCAACCTGCGTGATCAGCGCCTCAAAAGCTATTAGTTCAAAAAATTTAATCCTTCGGATACCAGATTCCCATGTTAATGGTTCCCTTGATGTATCGAAGGATTCTTTTAGCCTCAGAGAGATGGGTTTTAGTTGGTCTTGACTGATAACGGGAGCAAAGATATACGGCAAAGACAATATCAGGTCTACTGGCTATTAGATACATGAGAGACCCAATGGTACTGCGGTATTTGGTAGGATCAATTAATTTCCCATGCAAATCAGCGTCCAGTTTCTTGGTATGTGCCATTGGAGTGGCATAGGTGTCACAGTTTTGCATTCCATTTTTGTTTAAAATTTCAAGGGCATATTTGGACTGACTCAAGAAAATACCACGGGGTAATTGATGAACTTACAGTCCTAGAAAGAACGTAAGTTCACCCATCATGGACATTTCAAAATGTTTTTTCATAAGTTTTGAAAAAGCGTTTGATTATTGTAGATGTGTTGACCCAAAAATGATGTCATCCACATAAATATGAACGATTAAAATGTGTGCCCCGTGATATTGTATGAAAAGTGTAGGGTCGACCGAACCTTTGACGAAATTATTGGCGATAAGAAAGGATGATAACTTATCATACCACGCCCGAGGAGCTTGTTTGAGGCCGTAGAGAGCCTTGTTCAGCTTGTAGACATGGTTCGGGAACTCTGGATCAACGAATCCTTCTGGCTGGCTGACATAGACCTTTTCTTTCAGTTTTCCAATGAGAAGAGCCATTTTGACATCCATCTGGTAAACGGTGATGTTCATGTGAGCCGCAAATGCCAAGAAAATCTGTACGGCCTCAAGACGAGCAACCAGAGCGAAGGATTCTTCAAAGTCAATACCCTCTTCCTGTCTATAACCCTTAGCCACCAGACGTGACTTATTTCTTATTATCGTTCCTTCAACATCCAATTTGTTTTTCCAAATCCATTTGAGACCAATGATGTAGACCCTTGTTGGTCTTTCAACCAATTCCATACTTTAAGCCGTTTAAACCATTGAGTTCTTCGCATGGATTCAATTCAGTTGTCTTTTGTCATTTCATCTTTAATGTTTTTAGGTTCAGATTGGCAGACGGTGAGTGCATAAATGCAATGTTCACCGTCTGTGTGAAGACGTTGACTAGTTACGACTGGTTGATTCGGGTTACCAATAATGTTCTCAAGAGGATGGTCTTTCGTCCAACGATGTGTGGAAGATTGATGTTGATATACATTCTGCAGATTGGGAGGATTCAAATGGCTTGTGGATGATTCCGCAACATCAGATGTGGCAGTTTCATTAGCAAACGGGTTGAAGAACGCATTTGGATCATAATCTGCAGGTGGGGGTACTTCATTGTTTAGAATATCATCAGCTGGTTCAGCGTCGTTGGAAGTAGTTTGTTCAACTGTTGTTGTAGAATCAACTGGTGGTGCTTCCTCAACAGTAGTTGTTGTAGCAGGTGTATCAGGTATTGGATTTTGATCAGGTTAAGCAGCGGAAACATTGGATACACCTGGTGCATATTCATCAATATCATCACTAAACAGAGGAGCAAATAGCTGTTCCATTTGACGTTGAGTTAGTTGTAAAATAGGTTCAGCTGATGATGGGGTTTGAGGGAAGTTTAAACGGTTATGACCGGATTCCAAGCTGTTATGCTCAGAAGCCATTTCTGTAAGTTCATCGAAATTGGCATGAATCGTTTCCATAATCTCCCTAGTGCGACGATTCCAGATCTGGTAACCCTTGGAGTTTTCACAATATCCTACTAAGACTCCAATGTCAGCTTTTGCTTTGAGCTTACCAAAGTCATCACGATCATTATTCGGATAACAAAGGGATCCAAATACATGAAAGTGTTTGAGATTCGGTTTACGGTTGTGGATAAGCTCATAAGGTGTTTTGTTGTGGCGCATGGTAATCATTGAGCGATTTTGAGTGTAGCATGCAGTTGACACGGCTTAAGCCCACAAGTAATCTGGAAGTTTAGCATTAATTAACATTGTTCTTGCAGCTTCCACTAACGTACGGTTTCATCTTTCAACAACTCCGTTTTGTTCTGGTGTTCGTGCAATAGATGTTTGATGCTCAATTACCACTTTCTCATAAAATGCACGAAGAGTTTGATTCACAAATTCAGTTCCTTTGTCTGTTCTGATTTGTCGGACTGTGTTCCGGAGCTGAACTTGAATTTTCATGAGAAAGGTGACGATCATCTGTGGAGCTTGATCTTTACTTCGAAGAAAATAAACCCAAGTCCATCTGGAGTAGTCATCTACAATTACCAAGATGTAGCGTTTGCCATTAATCGTCTGCACGCGCATCGGGCCACACAAATCCATGTGAAGAAGATGAAGCACATGATGTGAGCTGTGTTCCACCTTTGAAGGAAAGTGAGCACGAGTGCTTTTCCCTTGTTCACAAGCTGAGCAGAGGTGATCTTTAGAATATCAAAATCTTGGGAGACCTTCAACAAGTTTGTATCGAGCAAGTTTGGTTATGGTTTGAAAGTTTAAATTTGAGAGACGATGGTGCCATAGCCAAGATTTTGTAGATGTTGCCTTTGAAAGTAGACAGATGGGAGATGAAGCAATCATATCTTGCATTGAGATTGTGTAAAGACTTGAATTGCGGGTGCCAGACATAAGATCGTTTCCTTGTAGATCACGAATGAAACAAGTTTTCTCCCAAAAAGCAACTTCCAAATCTCCATCACAGAACTGACCTACTAAGAAGAGATTGTGACCGAGGCCTTCCACATAATAAACCCTGCTAATTTCGATGTTGCCATTGATGTAATCTCCGTAGCCCATGATAGCTGTGAAGTGATCATTCCCGAATCTGACAGTGCCAATGAACTTTGCAACAAAGTTTGATAACAGTTTGAGATTGCTCTGTCATGTCGGAACATCCGCTATCAACAATCCGAGGATGATATGTATCACCTGCATTACAATACGCATCACACAGATGGAATAGAAGTAGATGTGGAACCCGAAGAGTTAGGGGGTTTCGAAGCAGTTATAGTAGAAACACACATATCAATGATTTTAGGTATCCATTTAAATCCAAGTGTATTATGTAACCATTTCTGCCATCTCCAACTAGTCTTAACTTTGGTCTTAGTGAATGCATTAGGTGATAAGTTCTTCCTAGGAGGTGAAGGGGGTTCTATGGGTACATCAATGATCATAATTGGAACACTAGAAGGTGGTTTACCTATCACAGATTTAGAAGCAATAGTAGGCTTAGAGGTTGTCCGTTTTCTATTATTCTGGTTACGATTCAAGATTGTCTTAGCAACACATTTATCATGATAACCAGAAAACATGCTTTTATGACAACCAACACAAGAGGCTTCAAACAAAACATTAAGAGTACTTAAAGATTCAGCATTCGTTACATCACTTTGTTCATTACATTTGTTAGACGCAATATCTAAAGTGGGTGCAACTTGAGTTTTATTCAAAGTCCTAGGGTGTTCTTCTACTTCGGCATTCATTATTGTTCTTTTCTTACGGCGCAACTTCCTATTCTTCCTTGTATTGCTCCTAGGCCGTGAAGGCGGGCGTTGGGGAAAAGAGACAACTATTCTGTTTCGAGAGGGAAGCACATTAGTATCTTGTGGTTTGTCATTAGGCATTCTAGTGTCACTTTTCTAAGTGTTACAGTGCAAGTTTCTTAATGTTACTAAGCTTAACTTGTTCATACTTTCCCTCTTTAACGCAATTCTAGTGTGCAACAAATCTTGATTTTCAGAACGAAGATTTCCATAAACATTCATGACTTCTTTAGTGTGTGCAAGATAATGATCAAGTTCGTTTGATGCTTCATCATGAGTCTGTTTGAGTAAATCAAATATGACACCATATTCCTTTTTAACTTTTGCAAGTTCTTGTTCATATTTTGAGATTTGACATTTCAAAGACGCGTTTTGATCATCCAGTTGCTCAAGTTTTGGATTAAAAGTTTTTGCATGCAACTGGTTGATTTTGTCTTGCAAAGCAAGTTCACGATTGTGGCAATCTTTTTGACACCATTGAAGACGACGTTTTGCATTTGAAAGCTCGTGTAATAATCAACAGAATCAACAGAGATATAATCAAATGCATATGCAACAGAATGTAATAACACCACATTATGGATATCAGCACAGATAACATCTTCCAAGAGTCGATCAACATCTTTTCGTAACATTTTCTTTTTACGTTTTGTATTTGAAATAGATGTTTCTATTTTCTCGAAAACTATTTTCATCAGTCCAAGTTCCTTATGAAATTCCCTTTCCCAATACAATGCAAAAATTTTCAAGTTTTGAACATGGGGTAAAATTCTTTTCTGAAAAATATCTCTTTGTCGTCGCGCCTGAGGCGATTGAAAATGTTCAACTTTAATTTCAGAATGAAATTCAATCTCACATTCTAAAAGTTTGATGTCAGATAGGAAAGTGTCAAAATATTTAAGAATTTGACGACTTTCGGGTATTGATTTTATTTCACTGAGTGAAGGTAAAGGACCATTAATTTGTGTAGAATTGGGTTGGGGACCAACATTAGAAGACTCAGACATAGGTGTGATAATCCAAGGTGTGTTAGAAGTATCCTTTTGTGCGACAAAAGTTATGGCTTTTAAATAGTTAAATGGTTTGTTATAAATAACATTTTCCATTTTTGACCGACTCTCGGCATCTGCATCAAATTCAACAACACTCATAATGGAATCATCAATTCTATGTTCTGCACTGTAAACTTCCGGATTTGGTTTGAATGCTCTATTAGAAAACTTTGGTTTGTAATCAGCAAGATTCGGTCCATATCCATTTGGATTTGGTTTAAAAGTAAACTTTTGAATAGTTGTGATTGACTCGCCATGTTTATAAACAGCATTTCAAAACTCTTTGATTTTGTTTTGTAAGTCGACAATTTCTTCAAGATAGTCATCTATTCGTTTCGTTGAATGCTTTTTGTACTCAGAGAACTGTTTTTGACAAGTTAACAACTCAGACTTGGCTTTTTGAGTTTCCAAAGTGAGAGCGTTAAGTTGTTTATGATCATGTTTCAGTTGTTCTATTTGAGACAACAAAGCATTCTTGGATGCGGCTAGATCACGTATCTGTCTTTCTAATTATTTTTTGTTTTGGTAAGATTTAGAAAAAGTGACTTCAAAACCTTGTTCACGTTTTTCTTGAGTTTTAAAAACGTTGAGTTGCCTTTTTAAGCATTCAATATCCCTGGTTAACAGTGCATTTTTGTTTTTAATTGCTGATTGAGTTCACAACATTGTTCCATTCGGGATCGTTGGTCATTAAGTAAGAGGTCAATATCAGGATTAGGCAATGGTTCATGCGGTTCAACGTGAGTCTCAACATGATCATTATTCAGATCCTCAAGTATAACCACGAAGTCAACTTGATTATCAATGGTAACCGGAGGTCATCTTGATCGTCAAATGTAACTACTGGATCTAGTTGAGAATCATCAGAATGAGATGTGGATGGCTCATGTTGAACATTCTTAGCCTTGTCGGATTCGGATGTTGGCCGAGATATTAGATCGTGATGAATATGGTTTGATCCGTACACTGAGACAAGCCGCAGTGTCATACACTGGACTGTGTCACTCATGTGGAGTTCGTGCATGTTTGCCATCAACATAAGCTGGCATTAGCCAGCAAGTCCTCCATATCATCATCAGAATCTGTATTTGCCATGAAGCTTTGTTCCTTGTTGGTAAGAGTTCCACCAGCTTCATCCTTAAGAGCCAAAGAGTAAAGCTTCTTTGTGATAAGCGCCTCTTGTCCTCGACTTAGGACATGCATTAGCCAGATGACCCTTCTCATTACAGTTATAGCAATGAAGACCATTAATCCCATTCTGAACATTACCCTGTTCAATCACTTGAACCCTTTGTTGTTGTGGAGCAACCATGCTATTTCTTCCCATTGGATTAAACCCTTGACCACCGCCCATCTAACGAACATTACCACGATTCTGAACTTCAACACGTCCATTGTTAACAACAGCCTGATTCCTTGTGTTTGATGAGGTACGAATGCGATTGTTGGATTTGTTTGAGTATCGGCCGAAGGCTCTAGCAATCATGACAAACCCTTGCCGCAATGCATCGAAAGCTTTTGTATCCTCATTAGATTCACTGTAAAGTGCATGATTATTGTTGTTGTTGTATGGAACCAATTGAGTTTCTTGAGATTGGTGTTGTGACTGATCATAAGGTGTTATCATAGCAGATGGTTGAAGCGTTGGTTGTGGAGGATTTGTGAATACGCTTTGTAATGTCGGTAATTTAGGATAACAAGCTTGAGCCCACAAAGCTAATTGTTGATTATCCGGAAGTGAAGGTGTGACGGGGAGTCCACGGATAACCCTTTCTTTGTCAACTTCTTTTTGGTGGGGCTTCAAATAGTCGTACAACAATCGTATGTAGCATGATGAAGATTCTTTGCTTGACGGATGAAAGTGACATACTTTTCCCAATTAGGACCAAGACTACTTAGGAACTTAGTGTTGACTGCAATTCTTGGCATAATGATGTTATGTTTTTCCAAGTCATTGATGATGTCTGAGAATCGATGATGATAAGACTCTAATGTCTCTCCTGGTTCATTCATGAAGTGTTCATAAGCCAAGTAGATTTTGGATTCCATGTCTTCTTGATTGAGTTCAGTGCCTTCCATGAGAAGATGAATATGTTCCACATTGCCTTAGCATCTTTTGAGCATCAACACTGCGAAGGATCGGATTGGGTAATCCCAAAAGGATGTATTGCATTGCTAGTTCATCGGCTTCAAAATAAAAGTTCACAGCAGAGGTCGAAGACTTGCGATGTTGGTGACATCACCTCTTGGTGGATTAGCATTTGGATCTCCGGGTGTAACAACAGTAGCCATCTGAAACGGTCCTTCCAGGATGACCTTCTTTAAGAACTTTCCATGTGGCTTCTTTAGATCACAAAACCTAAAGAACCTAATCACCCATTGATCGTAGTTTTTGAGGGTGAGCATTGGAGGTCTATCAAGTGATCCAGCCTCATGAATGGATTGTTCGCTACTTACAGCTTCACACATCTTTGCAAACCAAGACGCTTCCTTCATAGTATTTCTGGACGGATGTTGATTGTTAAAGTTTGTGTAAGGTTGTACTTGAAGACTAGGTGGTGGTTGAATCATTTGTGGTTGAATTGCTCCTTGAGGGAATTGATGTTGTAGTTGATAGAGTTGTTGTTGTTGTTGTTGATTGATTTGTTGTTGTACTTGTTGAGGATACACATGAGAGAAGTAGTTAGAGTATGGTGGTTGAGACATCTTGAAACTTGTGTTGTAAAATGGATCTTTGTAGTCGAATGAAAACTTTATTAATGAAGAGTCCTTAAACGTAGAAACCAAGCTTAGGCAAAGAAAACCTTATGCGTAAAAACTCCAAGTTACGCGTAAGAAGAGATCTTACGCGTAGGATTAGCTTAAGCGTAGGGTTAAGGAGACCTTAGCTTATGCGTAATCCAAAAGCTTAGGAGTAGAATGGTTATGCGTAAGAATTTCTTATGCGTAAGACAAGGCTTAGGCGTAAGACAAGGCTTAGGCGTAAAGATTCTACGCGTAAGTTTTAGCTTAGGCGTAAAACTAGGGTTTTGCCCAAAAATCCCTTACACTTATTCCAGTGCAAAAGATATCCAAAGTCGAAGTGTTTTCAGGCTTATCCAAGCAAGAAAACACTGACTAAACCAAGAACACTGAAGATCAAACCAAGGATAACTTACGCGTAAGATTAGGGTTTGCTTACACGTAGGAAATTCCAATTTATACCAAAACTTTGATTTTACGCCCAAAGATGTTTCTAAGCAAGATTTTTGTGATGAAACAGCTTCAATATCACCAAAATAACACAAAAGTGTGAAACTTGATGATCCAAAAACAGGTATTCACCTTACGCGTATAAATGAACACAGGATTAAAACCAAGCTTAAAAACAAATAAATACACGTAAAGTTTGAAACTTTTTGCCAAAAACTTAAACTTTAACACCTAATAACCTTGAAAGTACAAGAATCTTGGATTTGAAAGTGTAAAAAATGAGTTTTTATGCGTATGAAAGTTTGCAAACCGAGAGTTACGCGTAGACTTCAAAAACAAAATAAATTTCACCTAACTATTTGGCTTGATACCACTGTTAGGTTCCCATATTTTTAACACAAGCATCAATATAAGAAGTATAGATGAGAGATAGATCGGATGAACACCCAAACACAAGACACGAATGATATATGAACGTTTATGCATAGGAAATGAGTAAGAGTGAACAACCAACCTTCAAGAGAAGGTTTACAAGATTATTTATAGGAGGGAACTAGGGCAACACACCAAGTTCCCATCCTTTCCTTATTGGGCTTTGCAAATGCTCATGGGCTTTCTACATAAGCCTAGCCTTGATTACTAACATAAAAGCCATAATTAAGCTAACTATTACATATTAATTACTAACACTTGAATTCTAGTTTAGGAGTGATTCCAACAATAATATCAAGGGTGGTATGTGCTCGGCTAAGGTCTACTCTAGTTAGGTTAAGAAACACATGTCAAAATTTTAAAAATGGCATAATTTTTCAAAATAAACTAGAAAAACGAGGGCAAAATAATGTTCAAGAGATAATTCTACTCCGTCCCCCCACTTGAATTGTACAAAGTCCCTTTGTACTAAGCATTAAATAAAGGTGAAGAGAAAAGTAGAATTAGAGCGAGAACTTCCCCGAAATTTGCTCCATAAAGAAAGAAGGCCCACGAAAAGAGCGTGCCTTCTGTATAAGCATCATGAGAAAACTTCAATCCCTGAAATCACACTACCGACAAGCATAATTCTAAAAGAAAAATGAAAAATGAAAAACAAACCTAACTCACTTTCGGAGGAATCACGGTTGCATTTAGCATATGCAACAAGCCTTTTAAACCACTTGGTGTCCCAAGTGGACGAGTGAAGTCTCGTGAGGGTTTACAGGGAACACACCCACAAAGTTCATTTAAAATTCTAATACAAGGCTACTGTATTTTAAAATGAAAGAATTAAAGCAGAGGAAGGTTACGTCGTAACTCTTTTGAGGGAGTTACGCGAACTAAAGCAAAACCTGACATAAGTCAGAGTAAAGAGTGGTTACGGCATAACCACGGAGATGGTATTACGCCGTAATTATTAATGCGTCAAGAATTCTGCTGCTAAAAAGTTGGTTACGGCGTAATCACATACATGAGTTACACCGTAACTCTGGTCGACAAAGAAACAATGCAGCGAATTACTTCTCGTTTCTCGCAAAAAGGATAGAAAACACAAAACCCTACAGAAACGGAAATAAAACAAAAGAAAGGGATAATTCGGGTTGTCTCCCGAAAGAGCACTTTTCTTTATTTATGAGTCTTTAAGTTAGACTCAGAGTTGCGGGGCCTTTGGACTTTCCCGACTTCCTCCATATCTTTCATCAAGTTACGCCTGACCCAACCGACATTTGTGGCAGTGCGAAGATATTCTTTGGTTTCAATTTTTCGAATGTTGCAAAATTTTTCTTCAGGCCCCAAATGGTATCGCGTAAACTCATATTTTTCGGCTATAATTGGTGGCGGTCTCTTAAACGGGATGCCAAGAAGTTTGCATCTTCTTTTCTCGTGTACTTCATCATCTGGGTCAATGAAACCGTCTTCGTCTTGTAACTCGAGATAATCGAAATCATCGTCGTCTGAATCGGTATCTTTCAGTTGGTCATCGTTTTCTACGAGAATTTGCTTGCATTCTTCTTTTTCTATCTTAGACGAGTCCTTGGTTTTGTCTTCCGATTTTTCATTTGGAATTTCGCTGTTAGGTTGATCTTTACTCACACATCCATTCCAGATTTTCTCTTTAGTTAACGCATCAATTTTTCCGTATTTGATTCTGACCCAATCGTTGAATCCGAGATCTTCTGGCCAAGGCAATTCTGCTCTTACAGAATCATTAGTTGAAGTCCATAGGAATTCTTCTTCCCCAACTCTCTCAATGCTGCTTCCCCCCTCACATTCATATTCAAAAGGGTTGCAAGAAGCCCAAATGTTTCCGTCACCGGTCTTAATTTGTTCACACCAATGATTTTGAGTTCCTTCGTCATTGTCATCTTCAGAAGGAATGTTATCGAGGGGTTTAACGGTTTTTCCTCGAAGAATATGTTTTTCATATTTGAGTTCTAGATTTCTAAACAAAGCCGAATTAATTATCGCGTCCCCGAATCTTACTGAATACCAATCTCTGAATGATAGATTTCCAAAATTAACGTCGTGCCTCCCAGATCCAAACTTCGTTCTTTACATTACCTCCTCCGTTGCAATATTCACGAAAAGGGTTGCATGTTGGCCAAGCGTGAGTAATCTCATCTTCCATGACGAGTAAGGGTTTGCAGTAATGCTAGATAGGTGGTCCTTCCACTTCGTTAATCGAGAATTTGGCTAACCTTTCTTCGTCGTTAAGTGTAGTCCACATGTATCTGTCATCATTTACCCTCTTCTTATTAACTCCTCCATCGCAGGTTTTCCGAGGATCGCACGAGGCCCATAAGCTGTAGCATTCCCCATCGTTAATTGCAATAGCCTTACACCAATAACTTCTCCTTTTAGGGTTGTCGACCTTGGTACCCGTGTCTTTGCTTGAATTCTGGTTACTCCGTAATTCTGAGATGTGATTACGGCGTAACTCACTTTTGCCATCAGTATCAGACTCATCAGAGGACCTGACGTTATTAGAGAATACAGCCCTACATATCGTAGATTTGCTCTTTTGTTCTTCATTTCTTCGTTGTACCTCGTCGCCAAGCTTTCCAATTAAATTTTCCAAGTTTTTTAGTGATATGTCATGGGAAGAGAGGCTCTTGTTTGTATTATCCTGGAAATTTTTCAGCCATTCCTCTTGCTCTTTTTGCCTCTTGGCAGTATCCACAAGGTACTTGTTAATTAATTTCCTCCAAGTTAGCTCTTCTTTCACTACACTCATAATATGGTGGGGGTCCTCCACGATACCCATTACGATTATCCCCATAGAAAGGCCTATTCTCTCCATACTTAGCTTCCTCGATCGTATCTTCTTTGTCAATTTTAGGAAAATTCTTAGTCAGATGTCCCCCACCACAGTTTTCGCAGCCGACTTGGATGGCATGAACAGTTTCTCTGATTTTTAGCATATCTCGACCGAGATTCTCAAGTTTGGTGGTTATTGCTGCAATTCCATCGAAACTTCCTCCTTGGTTTCTTTTACTTCCTCCGTCGTGCCATTTTTTAGAGTGATCGGCCATTTTTTGAATGGCTTCAATTGCAAGAGTAGGAGTCATGTTCGGGATGGGTCCTTGATAGTCCAGCATCTGCCTTGTGGTTACGTTGATTCCTTTGTAGAAGATGTTGACTTTTTGCTGATTGTTCAGATCATTAGTAGGACACTTTTAAAGGAGGTAGTTGTATCTATCCCAGGCTTGATACAACGTTTCGTCATCTTTTTGCTTGAAATTATGGATCTCCAAAAGCTGGTTAGAAATCTTTGATGGCGGACAATATCTCTGAATAAAGTGCTTTTTAAGTAGAGCCCAAGTATTAATTGCCCTGGCGGGCAATCTTTCGATCCATCTTCTGGCAGCTCCAGCAAGAGTCATAGGGAATACCCTTAGCATAACAGCATCATGAGACATGCCAGGAATGTTGAAAAGGCTTGCGATGAATAGGACATTTTCAACGTGCTCATATGCATCTTCGTCCCTGTTTCCTGAAAAAGGGTTAGCACGAAGCTCCCTCATAAATTGGTCGTTGATTTCGAAACGGACATCCGCTCCAATTGCTGGTCTTACGAGACCCGGCCCTTGTTCCGCTCTTGTCAACGCTAAATATTCCTCAAGAGTGAGGTCATCGATGTTAACAACTTCCATGATACCTGAAAACTCGAATAATGATCGTGAGAAAAGTTTTAAAACGAAATGAAAGACTTAATATTAATCCTAATATAACTCCCCGGCAACGGCGCCAAAAAACTTGATGCGGTTTTACTCACTGGTTTTAATATTTATAAAGTCTCGTTATACCTATGGTCTACCCTAATGCACTAACGGCAGTGTACCGGGCGTTGTAGTGTAGTCATCGGTAAAGCCGAGGTCGTCCCAAGAGGTATGTGTGATGGATTATTACTAAGTCTAGGTGTCACAGATTTAATATGGTTTCGATAGGGAATTAATTAATTAAACTACTAAAGCAGAATAAAAGCAACTAAATGGTAAAGGGAAATCAATAGAGGAAAGTGGTGCTAACCTAATTAATCCTCCTAGCTAGTTATGTCTACGTCTACTTACTTCCAATTACTTCAGGTGGGGTCAAAGTCGAGAGGACAGCATTTGGTCAATTCGCCCTAACCTATCAGAAAAGATGCCACCACGGAAGTCGGTGTCCCTCATAAGTCCTGTTCTTCCTGGTCCCTAAGCCAAGTCATTAAGTACCGCTACATGCTAGATTTATAATAGTGAGTGCCCGCCGTTAGGAACTTAGACACTCACCCCCTAATTCTTAAGTTCATCCAAACGATAGGTGATCGGTTGGTCAAATCGCACAAGTAGAAAGGGTCGTCAGTTGGTCATATCTTACCCTTCCCGTCTCAGTCCGCTCACCTAGGGTGAGTTGGTCATATCTCCTAGGAAATTGGCCTCTACCGCCATTCAAAACTACTGAACCAAGGGTGGCTACCAATAAACTATGCATGCATACACTTAGAAATAATTGTACGGAAGTAAGGTAAACACAAAAAAAATAATTAAGGAATCATAACTAGGCTAGCACCAAGAGGTGCTTAGCCGCTCATATTAATCATACAAACCAATTCAATATTTAAAAGTACGAAATACATGAATTGAAAGTAAAAGAAATATAAAATGTTAATGCTTATCGTAGGGGAGTGATTTGTCCCTTGGAGACAGCTCCGTATGCTCCTCTGGACCTTCCTTTAGATTTTTCCCATGTTCTCTGATAGTTGTGTGTGGAATGGGATGATTAGAAATGCTGGAAATCGTGGGGTATTTATAGGCCAGATCTGGGTTACGGCGTAACTATAACAAGAGTTACGCCGTAACCTTCAACTCCTTCGTATTTTGCACTAGATCTGCTAGTTACGGCGTAACCTAATGAGTGGTTATGCCGTAATCTTTAAATAAACTTGGTTATGCCGTAGCTGATGTAGTAGTTACGGCGTAAGTATCAACGCCGTTAACCTCATTTGACCTAATATAGTTACGTCGTAGCCTTTGGGAAGAGTTACGTCGTAACCTTCTGATAAGTTGGTTTTCTGAGTCACGTAATAGTTACGACGTAATGTGAGAGAAGAGTTACGCTGTAACTTCTTCAAAATCAGCATACTATGATAAATCTTTAGATAATTCTCCAATTCCGCGTCTCTTTAGCTCCAATGCTCGTAATTTACCTGAAAGTGGAAAACAATGGAAAACAAGCGTAAATCCATATAAATTACAAGCATTATCGGGGGAAATTGACACTTATTATTCAGGACTATTTGATGTTATCAAATATCCCCCCACTTGAACTCTACTTGCCCTCAAGTAGACCTTATTAGAAAGATTCCTAAAAAGATATCTCCCATAAACTGGAAAATATAAGTTTACAAATCCCTTATGCTAGAATAAAACAAAGCCGAACACCTCACGAAAGGGGAACAAAACACTCAAATCTCTCAACTATTCTAAGTGTCAATTTCGGGGTGATCACTCAATCGCACAGTCATAGCATGTATTCTATCATAAGCTTGGCGGTTACACAAATCTCCACCACTAGAGTTAAGGGCTAAGAAATTCTCGAAGGCAATATGGGTAGACACGATAAAGGTTAACGGGTAACTCGTAATTACTAACATGTCACGGCGAAGTGGACAAAACCAGTGGTACATGACCAAATCCATGGCCAAGACACCAAAGATTGCTCGCTGCATCACCTAGACACGCTTCATGACTAAAAGGGTAGGATAAGACATGTGATATATAAATGGTGTAAAATAAAAAAATCAAGCAAGTAGTCTAAATCTATAACCAAGTCATCACCACTTACCGTCTGCCCAAAGTTCAAGCTTTGAAGTCAAGAAACCGGATCATGAAATACAAGGTAGATGTGTCATTAGAGGACGTCGTGATGGGCACACTACATTTTCTCCAACTGTTGGCGTAACTACCAACTCCAATCTTCAAATGTGACCGAGGTAGCCTCCTCGATACTAAATCTATAAAGCTCATACTACAGTGCTTATAACATCGCACTTTACAATAAAATAACATCTTTTTTTTTTTTTTTTTCAACATAACAATAACCAATAAACATAATATCCCCCCACTTGAGATGAACAATGGAAATTCGGGGGCTCTTCAATGATCTTCAAGAATGTTGTTGATGAAAGCGTGATTTCCGGACCTTTCCACTCGAACCTTGAACTTAGGCAAATGATGACTTCCCAATCACAAATAAAGACTACAAGGTAGGCTAAGGTGTATAGGTGTATCGAAACAATATATCGGGTTAACAAAATGAAAGGAATGGCTCAGATGGGTGTATCTAGGGGTATCTTGCACTAAAGGTGAGTGCAACAAAAGGGTTTCACATGGGGGTCGAGAAGTCGAGGTGACTAATCGATAGACACACAATGGTAGGCTGTTTGGGTGAAAATCCTATAATATTGCCTTCTAAAACTGAAAAGCTCAAATACATCGAGCTAACTCAACATACCTCGTCTATGGTCTCGAAATGATGCAAAGGCCAAGTTCTAAAGTTTACAAGCTACCGACACACTCATAATTTGGTGGATTTGGGGTAAAAATATTGGAAACAGATAAGGCTAATCTCACCATATAATATCAAGGGTTGTATGTGCTCGGCTAAGGTCTACTCTAGTTAGGTTAAGAAACATATGTCAAAATTTAAAAAATGGCATAATTTTTCAAAATAAACTAGAAAAATGAGGGAAAAATAATGTTCAAAATATAATTCTACTCCCGTCCCCACACTTGATTGTACAAAGTCCCTTTTATACTAAGCATTAAATAAATGTGAAGAGAAAAGTAGAATTAGAGCGAGAACTTCCCTGAAATTTGCTCCATAAAGAAAGAAGCCCCACGAAAAGAGACGTCCCTTCGTATAAGCATCATGAATAAACTTAAATCTCTGAAATCACACTACCGACAAGCATAATTCTAAAAAGAAAAATAAAAAATGAAAAACAAACCTAACTCACTTTCGTAGGAATCACGGTTGCATTTTGCATATGCAATAAGCCTTTTAAACCACTTGGTGTCCCAAGTGGATTGTGAAGTCTCGTGAGGGTTTACAGGGAACATACCCACAAAGTTCATTTAAAATTCTAATACAAGGCTACTGAGTTTTAAAATGAAAGAATTAAAGCAGAGGAAGGTTACGTCGTAACTCTTTTGAGGGAGTTACGCCGTAACTGGCAAAACCTAACATAAGCTGTAAAGCGAGTGGTTACGGCGTAACCACGGAGATGGTATTACGCCGTAATTATTAATGCGTCAAGAATTCTGCTGCTAAAAAGTTGGTTACGGCGTAATCACATACATGAGTTACGCCGTAACTCTGGTCAGATCAGCAAACTGCAGCAGAAATTACTTCCTCGTTTCCTGCAAAAATGGTTAGAAAACACCAAACCCAACAGAAATGGAAATAAAACAAAAGAAAGGGATAATTCGGGTTGTCTCCCGAAAGAGCACTTTTCTTTATTTATGAGTCTTTAAGTTAGACTCAGAGTTGCGAGGCCTTTGGACTTCCCCGACTTCCTCCGTATCTTTCATCAAGTTACGCCTGACCCAACCGACATTTGTGGCAGTGCGAAGATATTCTTTGGTTTCAATTTTTCGAATGTTGCAAAATTTTTCTTCAGGCCCCAAATGGTATTGCGTAAACTCATATTTTTCGGCTATAATTGGTGGCGGTCTCCTATTTTTCCTCATTGATTGATTCAATCATCTTTAACCGTTCAGTGTAGCATACATTGTCATTGTTGTGCACAGCATCATACTAGTTAAGTACTTCCGAAATCACTAAATCAGGTGTGTAAGACATGATGTTTCTGTGTATACGGGATTTTACAAGTCTGTGATTTAAACCGAGAAATAGAATCTTTCGCGGGATTTTACTAAAATCAAGACCAAACCGTAAGATAGTGAGAAGTATAATGTAGTAAAGGAACTAGAAGATGATAATGAAGTGAAAATAAGTTGGTTTTATGGTTGAGTTTGTGATATTCCCTAATTCTTTATATATACCCCCTGTTCCGCGGATTTTTCATAAAATTAGGGTTTAAAAACAAGGGTTTTGTATGTTAGGTTTAGAGACAAATCGCAGACATAGACAAATCTCAGTCCTTGACAAATCGCTTTGATGACAAATTGCTCTGATGACAAATCGCTTAAAGGACAAATCGCTTAAGGGACAAATCGCTTAAGTTGACAAATCGCATAGTACACAAGTACACCCACTACATCCACTACTTTGTCCTTTCTTGTCGTTTTGTCTCAATAGACAAATCGCTTCACAGAAACTGACAAATCGCTTCAATAAGCTGTCACAAGAGAGACAAATCGCATAAAAAGTGGGACAAATCGCATCCAAGAAAGGCTATCCGTGAGACAAATCGCTTTCAGAAAATTACAAAAAAAACACCACTTTTCAATCCAAAAACAACCCAACCACGATGATTCAAGCCTTTCAATTCAAACCCTAAACACTTATAATGATTCTAAACACAAAAGTACTATCAAAATCCAAACTTTAACACTAGAAATGATCCAAATGATGCAAACTACTCTAAACTCATTCAAACCGAAAAACCTTATGAAAACCACTAGAAATTCAAGAACATGAAAGATGAGTGATCAAACCATGGCTCTTGATACCATTTGTTATATATTGGTTTTCATAAACATACAATCAAGCATAAATAAGGTTCGAATGATATGAAGTAATTTAGAGAGAGAAAGTAGAATGGGAGCCTTTTCTAGAGAGAGAAAGTAAACAAAAGAAAGGAGGTTAGATTGAGTGAAAGGTCTAACCCTCTACCTTGGGAGGTAGAGGGTATTTATAGTTACATACTAAACCTCCTCCTTCAGACTGTGGATCAGGCATACAGTGGGTAAAGACCCGTCCGTCCTCCACGGTGTTGCATTAAACTAAATAACTAACTAAAATAACTAGTAAATAACGTAATGTCTATGAGCTAACATATGCTAGACTAGAGTTGGGGTGACCGACTCTTCAACATGGATTTTCTAAATCCTAACAGAACTTAATCAAGAATCCAAGAACAATCAAAATGTAATATCTGTTTGTATTCAATGTAAATTGAGGTGACCTCCCTTAGGGGGAGATTGTTAGGATTTATAAAATCCAGTTGTTAAAGAGTCGGTAGAGGGTTGGAGCTTTCAATATCATTTTTCTTTGTCTCACTAAGTTCCCAACTCTCTTTACTTTCTCTCTCTAGAACTCATATCATACGCCCCATAGCTTTGTGTGTTTATGTGTTTATGAAATCCAATATGTTACACCCGACACCTTGAAAACATACAGACCTCTACCCGCATTAACAGATTCATCAACATTCGCGCCCAAAGAGGTCACGGCAAACATCTGATTATAAGCTCGTATATTCTCCATAAAGTAGTCGTTAGAATAAAGCTCCCGTACAAGAGTCGGATATTCTCTAATCGTTAGAAGCCTAACTCTACCTTCCAGGCAGCAACGATTGTACACAGGCCCTCTAGATATCGTCGAAGTACTAAGCTTCTCCTCGTCCTAAAACATAGCCTTGCAATGGCGGCAAACGCGATTGCAAGAACCAAACTTCACATATTCTCCCGGCGGACCTGATCAAAAATTCTATAGTCATAGCAAACATAGCGGGAGGCATAGGGAGGTTGTGTTTCATCAAAGGAAACAATATAGCTAAAGTTTGCCAGACGCAACCGATGCCCTGTTACTGGTTTGCCTGCGTGGCATCTCCACATCAGGCACAACCTGTGTTCTCCGACGCCGTTTCCTAGGCGCCCGTGCACTGCCCATATCAGAGTGTGCCTGACTGTGGTGCGAAGACTGTGGTTCATGTGTGATGATTTCTTTAAAATCATGCATGACGAGTTCGAGATGAGTATGATGGACTAAGTTTCTTTCTTGGTCTACAAATCAAACAAGTAGAAGATGGTATCTTCTTTTATCAATCTAAATACATAAAGGAGATGTTAAAGAAATTTGGTTTAGAAGAGTCAAAACTCATAAGAACACCAATATCATCCGACACTAAACTCCCAAAGATGAAGCCGGCGAATCCTTTGATAACACAAAATACCGTGGCATGATTGGTAGTCTTCTCTACCTTACGGTTAGTCGGCCAGATATCATGTTTAGTGTTTGTCTATGTGCTAGGTTTCAAGAGGATCCTAAAACATCACATCTAGAAGCCATCAAAAGAATATTTAGATACATTAAGGGTACGACTCAATTAGGATTATGGTATCCTAAGGGTACGGGGGTAGAAACAATTGCATATGCAGATTCTGACCATGCAGGTGATTATGTTGACCGAAAGAGTACAAGTGGTGTATGTACTTTCATGGGATATTGTTTAACATTTTGGTTCTCAAAGAAGCAAACGGCATTGGCCATATCAACAACCGAAGCCGAATATGTCTCCGCCGGCAAGGCATGCCAACAAGCATTATGGATGAAACAAGCGTTAGTTGACTACGACATTCACCTAAGTAACATAGCCATTCTATGTGACAACAAAGGTGCCATCGACTTAAGCAAGAATCCGGTATTGCACTCTCGCACCAAGCATATAGAGATTCGTCATCACTTATTAAGAGACAATGTTCAAAAGGAGAACATCTCTATTGAGAAGGTAGCATCCGAAGACAACATAGCCGACGTCCTAACTAAACCGTTGAAGCGGGAACAATTCAACCTACTTCGTCTTGGTCTTGGTCTCATGGAACAATCGTCGTAATTAGTTTTTAAAACTCTACAAGGTATGTAAACACTAGCCTTCTTCTTTCTGAGTCTAGGATCTCTATTTCACACACAACTCACAAACAATACGGTAATTTTCAAAACCCAAGATAAGTTTTACTTACAAAAAGGGGGAGATTGTTAATACAAATAAACCGTAAAAACATTTATTAATATTTAGCGATCTCTTTGTGTTTTGTTGATAACAAATACAATGTTATCATAAGTAAAATTATAAGGATACATGTTATTTTTGTAAAGCATCTACACATAGACATTTAATACAAATTGTTGTAATAATTTATTTGTTGTAATAGTTTATTAGGATGGGTAAAAACCACAACCCATGACCCATACCCATGGATCATATCCATAACTCATGGAGTTAACCCATACCCATTGTCTAGATGCATTGCATCTATTAGATACATTGTATCTATTTAGATACCCATGGTTCATAATCTAGCACCCATGACCCATGACCCAAAAACCCATGTGGAAACAGGAGCGTCTCACGGATCCCTGGAGTTACTCTAGACGGATCCCACAAGCAAGGGATCCGTGGGATCCTTGCAACAGTGGCAAGAATTTGCCTATAAATAGAGAGCCATTTCTTCATTTCTCTCACCCCTCTTCTTACAAACTCTCTCATATATTCTTACACTCTTCTAAAAAACGATCACTTGATCTAGAGAGTAGTTCTTCTTTCCTTTATTGTGATTCTCAAATAGGTCCTTCTCTAAGGCGAGATCACGAGCATTCTATAAGTCATCCAAGCAAGGGGTCCTTGATTGATTTGTTCCTCCATAAAATTTCTGTAGCGAAGATCTTGTATTTCGTATTTCACATAGTTGTTGTGTTATAGTAGTGTTGGTTTGGTCCTTCGTGTTACGGACTCGGTATTTAGCTTTGTACCGGAAAAAGTGTAAGCGACGTTGTGAAAGCTTCGCTGCCAAGTTAAAGGAGTTGGTTGACATAGTGCTTGAACTATCGAGTAGGTGACTCGGGGAGTGGAGTAGGGCAAGGAAGGTGTCCTTGTAGCCGAACCACTATAAATTGGTTGTCTCATTTCTATCCTTTACTTTACTTGCTTTCTTTATTTGCCTTACTCTTAGATCTATACTTTCTCTTCATCCATACGATTTCACATAACATCGAATCTAATGTTTTTGAAACTAACTTAAAATCGGCAAAACTATTCAACCCCCTTCTAGTTTTCCACTGTGTTGATGTCTCATACTTTGTTTAGGTATTGAGTACTTAGAGATTTTCTTGGAGCATACATTCTCTACACCGTTCTTCCAACATTAGTGCAAGATTAAGTCACAAGCATGAGGAATAACGATAAGTCTTCCACTATGCATAAGAAGCTTACAAACCTAAAACTTCTTTGTGCAGGATAAGTAGTGAATGATACTATTTTGTTGTTATGTGTCTATGTCACAAAATCTTTCATTCTTATGACACTAACACCCTCCCTCATTGTTTGAGGGGGAGCACTAAAATGTTCCGTTATCAGTACATGTAATAAATCAGGCCACATTTTCTCCCATATTTTCTAAACCTATTCAAATCAATTGGGATCACAAATCTCAAAAGATTTGAAATTTTTGATCGGAGGAGAGAATGTGATTTAAATATTAAATTTGATAAAAAGTGATCGTTTTGACTCAAAGTGTAGGCTCTCTCTAATATGTGCTAAACTCTTCCGTATATCGATGCACATATTGAGGGGGAGCGAATGGTTACTGATGGCAATCGTGGAAGTATATCAAAGACCGACTTTGCATTTACTTTATTGAAGTTATAAGGATGGTAATGTTAGGTAATCGTTCCCACGATCCCGCCAGAGCCGGAAGGATCTACCCAGTAACTATCCACTAGATAGTGTTGAAGTCCTTAGGTATGATTAAAAAAGGAGAAAAGTGAGAATAAGGGAAGAGTGTCGACTGAGGCGGAGCTAGTACTGGAACAAACCAAACAAGGTACTAGTGGTGAAGTCTCGGTAAGCGCTGAAGGGGTTGAAGAATGAAAAAGAAATGTAAAGTGAAAGGGTGAAAAGAAATAGCCTTCCAATAATTTAACCTTAGGGCAGAAACCGGGTTCAATGCATATGCTACTGGTGGTTACCAATGTAACGCCGGTATTGAAGACAAGACGTCATGGACCCAGTGACGCACTGCACTAAACCTTCCTAGCTACTCAAGTTCTCTTAAAAGGACTTGTTTCATTCTCACGGGGAACCGATGTAATTTATCGACCTTTCTCTTAGAGATGGTTGATATTGAAGCAGGAGACCCTCTCCACAGTCTCCACACAGGAACCAAAGCGCACTATTGAGTCTAGAACCAAGAGATCATCCATAAATCTCATTAGGACACACTTTCATGAAGACTTGCTGTTTCACACAATGTGAAAATTAAGGGAATATTTATTAAGAATCCTACGCCTTATCCTTGTGGTATTGCCAGAACATCCGAGTGATACGTAAAGTATTCACAATGAAGATAGAAATCCTTCTAGAGCCAACATCAAACAAGCTCTTGGTGGGTGACATGTGAGATCCTTCATGGATCAAATTTTGAGAGCTGGAAAACAACGATGGGTTGATTCACACTTGAATCAACCTTTTTCTAGCAAAGGAATTGATGTATACCATTGGAAAACCCTTAAATGTACTCAACTATTGTTTTCAAGCACATCGACTGCGCATAAATTATCAAACAAAAGTATTTGTGATTGAAACTTGATCTTCCTCATAAAACTCTCGTAGTATTGTAAAAACTCTTTTTTCAGCAATACGCGATTGTGTTTCAAATTAGTTTCTCATTAATCAGTGAATCCTAATTTGTTCATTCACTCACTTCGTGTTATCTACTTTGAGACGCTGCGGTTTAAGAACGGCTAGTATAAGCTATGAAACCCTGTCAAGGAGATTCTTAGGAACTCTACCTGATCACAGGAAATATTTATACTGATCAACGAGAAATCGTGGTTCTTGCAACCATATTCAACGAAAGTGAACAAAGACACTTTTGCTCGTTTTATTGCTAACTGTCTTATGCGGGAACCTATGACGGTTGCAGCTGATGGTCGAAAAGAGGTCTTGGATGCAACTGATGATCAAAAGATGTCAATTCATAACTGCATGCTCACATCTCATACTCATAATTGAAGAAAATAATGACAATCAAAGACGTACAACAATGCTTCCGCAACTCTGATGTAAAGATGTCATGATCTAGAAAAATGTGAGCATGTCGGTCCAAAAGTCACAACATCACATGAAGGAGATACTTCAAAGGATGAGCTGGAGATTTACTATGGCTGATGATCTCAAAGAAAGCTCAAGATCACAAGTCAAGGGAACATTCATTTAAAGAATCACTACTAAACATGCAAAGTTTGCTGATATTGAAGAATCAAAGTCTACGAGCTCGGATATGAACTTCATGATAGAATGCTAGGATTCAAATTGTAATTTATGGGGTGATCTCCCTTAGGGGGAGATTTTTAGGATTTAGAAAATCCATAAGGAAGAGTCGGTCACCCCGAGTATAGTCTAGCATAAGTTAGCTCGTAGACTTAACTATTATTATTAGTATTAGATTTTGTTTAAGTAACACCGTGGAGGACGGACGGGTCTTTACCCACTGTACACCTGATCCACAGGCCGTAGGGGGTGTTTATTGTAAAACTATATAAACCCCTTCCCACTATGGGAAGGGGTGGAGCTTCTCATTTTATGAATCTGATATTTCTTTTTTTCTTTCACTTTCTCTCTCTAGAAAAGCTTCGAACTCTATTTCTCTTTCTAAAAGTCTAACATATTCGATCAAATATCTTGTGCTTTATGTGTTTATGATAACCAATCACTTACAAAGTTGGATGCCCGATCACCCTGTCCAAGAATTCGGCCCAGTGGGCTTTAAAGGAAGGAAGGGAAAGTCTATAGGGCTTGTTGTAAATAGGATAATGATAAGTGTTATTTGATTTGGTAAATCATATAACAATCTCATACTTAATTACACTCCAAGAATCTCTCCTCTCAATGTCTTCTATTCGGGCGAAAACCAACCCCTCCTAGAGTTTTTGGTTTTGATCTTTGATCCATTCTAGCATAGTGTAAGGGTGATCCGGGTGGTGCTTGCAAGGACTAGCATCCAGTGATTGTTGGTTAAGATGTAGTGTGGACTACTTTAAAAATAACCTACTTTGGTAATTACGTTTAAGGCCCCATTGATCTTGTACTTTCTTCATTCGGTCTATCATTCCCATGAGAAAAGTATAAATTGCTTACAATCTTTTAATTAATCATATGAGTCGTATAGATCCTCGATTGATGATTAACGCTTCCGTTTATTTACTAATTAGATATTGCATGAACATGATTTAATTCATTTTTAAACTTGTATTTAATATTAAATCACCAACAATTTTTAATATAGTCGTATACGTGTTTTTTATATGTGTGATTAGGGTGATAGTAGTCATCTAAAGTTAACTTTCTAATTTGTTTACTTTAAACATTTGCATGAAATTAATAAATAATAATAGGGCAAATCGCATAAAAAAGTATTCATCTTATGTCCAATTTCAATTAAAGGTACTATTCTTTTTTTTTCTCAATTTAAGGTACCCAATTTTTTTATTTTTTTTTTAAATCCTAGAAAATTAGTAGGTTTCCAGTCACTTTTTAAGCTTTATCCGGTTACCCTTAAAATTGAGTGCCACATCATTTGTTTCATTATATAACATATTCTTGGTCAAAACTTTAAACAATGCCAACCATATCACTAAACACCAAACCAGTCAATAACATTGAAAAGTGCATAACTTTAAAAATGCATAACTTTAAACTTAAACAAGGTGCATGTTTTTGTAAGGGACAATCTAATCTTGCACCTCATATTTTCCTTCCCATGCACCTCATTAGACTAATCATTGGCCAATCATTGGCCCAATGATTGTTTTTTTTTTTGTGTATAGTTTTAAGTTTTTTTGTTTTGTTTTGTGTTTATGTATAGTTTTATTTGTGTAATGTATATATATATATAGTGTTTTTATTTGTAGAGTATATATAGTGTGTATTTATTTGTGTAGTGTTTTTATATGTAGAGTATATTTATTTGTGTAGTGTTTTTACGTTAAAATATTAAACAAGTACAACAACAAATGTATTCAATATTACAACGAAATCTACTCTACATTAAGATTATTAATGTCATCTATAAGCTCATAGAGTATTCCATTCGACTGACATGCGTGATCAACTGGATTTCTTGCCAATTCCAGTGATGCCTCCAACGTCTTTATTCTTGCCGTCAACAAATTGTTTTGAGCCATTAGCATGTTGATCGTTTTATCTTTAGTTTCGCAGTTTGAGCACTGCGTTGAAGAAGAGGCTTCACCAAAGTACTTTTGTTGAAATATTTCCTTCCACATGAAGTATCGACACCCATAGTCTTTAGTCCCTGGCTGTTACATGATGAAACAATTATAAGAAATGTATTATAACCAAACAAGTTATTGATATATTTACGCAAATAAGCAAACGTTTAATTATTTACCTTTGACAAAGGACATGCATAATACTTCAGACCACAAGTTTTGGGCTGTTGGGATGTTCTTTCAATTATAAATCCACGTCGACAACGACACAAGAAAGGATTTTCTTGTTGCATCTGGCCAAAAGAATTTGTATAATTATTCACAACATAAATCAGTAATATCATGGTTCACAAAATTAGAAGCTTCGAATACATAAGTAATCGTCTATACATGTTTTGTCATTTACAATATAAATCAATAATCGTTTTCTACGTCTGTCTAAACATCCTTTGTCGTTGAGTAAACATATGTTCCCATGTCGCGGCCACGGCATTTCTAAAAAATCTCCATTGTGGGTGATTATACGGGAGTGGTGAGTTTTCATCAAGAAGCGCAAGAACGAAGTGAGCAGCCTGGTCGTCCCCCACACGAAAAATCACAATGGGGGACAATATTTATGCTGAATTGGGACCACCTTTTAGCGGAAGACACATAACAGATTGTGAAAGTGATATACATACAATAGGACGGTTAAGAGATAGCAATAGCCACGCGTTTCAGCATAGTCATCCAAGAACGCCGGTCTTTGGACCTTCAAACCAATTCATCGAGTTACGTGTAGATGTAAAATAATCACCCCACATTTGCCTGTAAACTTCCTCGTTATTGTCTATCTCTTCCCTAGCAATAGCTCGAATTCTGGGCCACATTTGTTCCTGATGACCAAGACCTACGGCAAGAGCTCGATAGCCACAATTTCCATCACCTGCCACGTTAAAGATCCCTAGGATCCAGTGTCGGAAAAGAGGTGGAATTTCAGCCATACAATATTCGCTAAAGTCATCTGAAACGTACAAGTGGTGTTTTAAGTCGCCCTCGCTAGGTCCTTCGTTAGGTCATTCGTTTAAGTCTGGGACGTTAGAAGGCTCTCCCACATAAGAACTGTGTCTCGCAAATTCTTCATTTAAGTCTGGGACTTTTTTAGGTTTTGTGTAGCTTCTGCGGTGCCTTGTGGGGGGTTCTTCGTTCAAATCCGGGATATTTGGTTTAGACTTGGATTTGTTGTCCTTTGCTCTCGGACGTCCACGATTACTTTCTTTAACAGGCGGGTTGTTGGTGACACAAATTCAGAGCGTATATACCTCTAAGCCTGTTTAACATATTTTTTTTGACAAACGACGATGCTTTGGTAAAAACACTTTGGAATTTTTGTACGTCATCTTAACAAGAAAAATATTCAGGCTCTTCAGGCCCTTGAGGCTCTTGAGGATATTCAGGCTCATCAGGCTCTTGAGTATTTCGGACAACAGGCCAGGGAACGCTTAGTGTTCTCCAAAAATTATCAACCATTTCAAGCGGAATAGGCAATCCTGTATTCGAAAAAAGGAACTAGTTAAAATTATCGGTATTGACGGGAAGAATAATTTGATAGGCATAAATTTTAAAATACATACCGTTTGCTTGAAGCCAAAACAGTTCGTGATAGCATGATAAACCATACACTAACCCGCGATGACCACATGCATGTGGGTCAACATCCCGTTTACTTTCTGCGAGTATGAGCCGTAAAGCATCCATTGAAACATTATACCGCAATTCGTTAAATAGAGTGCTCTTACAAGCATGCAGTTTCTTGATTTTGCTTGTATTCAAAGAGGCTCGTATCGCAGTTTCTTCTTGCGCTATAATCTTGTCGATCGAACACAACAACGTGTCTAAGCTGGACTGTGTGGAGCCCAAGTATAACTTCAACAGCGCGTGTTGACTCTCAACTCTACATGTTGTTGTCTGGCCGAAGCTGCGATATTGATCGGTAATGTATGACACAAACATGTTGTCGTAATCTCGCACCGATTCGGAAATATTGAAAAACATCTGATAAAACAAAGAATTAATAAAGTGAGAAAACAATTCGAGTAGTTATTTATTAAATAATAATAAAAAAATGTATTAATGGTTAAGTACCCTTTTTTGGACCAATAAATCCTGTAGGTGCTGATAATAATGCGTGAACACATCTTCGGTCGGAGCTGTAACCATCAAATCCCATGTCCATCTAACGGACTCATACTCCTTTACCGAATCGAATCTGTGTCTGCAATGCTTGAGCACATTTTGATTGATATGCCATCGACAGAGTAATCTGTTAACGTTTGAGAATTCTTCTCTGCATGCCCCAAGCAACGCTAAATCTCTGTCGGTGACGATAACCCACGGGTAATATTGTTCTTGTATCACCAACTTAACACATTCCAACACCCATTTGAAATTTGGCTTTTTTTCCTTGTCCAAAAAGCTAAACGCCATTGAGAATGTTGTGTTTGTTGGAGTAACCCCAACAAGCTGTAAGAATGGCGGTTTAAACATCGTGGTGTTGTATGTGGAGTCCATCGGCATGATTTTCGGATATGTTGTTCCACAGGGGCATATGACGTCGGGTGAACAAAAAATATTTCATCCAGCTCATTGGTGTGGTCATTTACCCTGGGTAATATGTATAACCTTGACGTTGTAAATGTACTAAGAGGAGTTGTATCGGAGTCAAATCACCACGATTGGCTCGACGTATCTTGTCTTGTGCATTGTATACCGTTTTAATGCCAGACATGTTATTCGGATCGCTCACTTTTATTGTAGAAAGTATAATTCGTGGTGCTACATCTTTGTTACGTCAACCGCTTCACCAAAACGAACTCATTTTCTTTTAATCGCATGGCTTGTGAAAAACCATGGAGCGAGTCTACGAATACATGATTATGCCTCGGACACTTGACCCTCAATATCCAACCATTTTGACGTTTTATAAATTTCGCGATGTCTGAATGGGCAATTAATTTTAGCGGTACTAGTATGTCGTTCAAGTTCATCTTCTAAACCTTCACGTGCAGAAATCCCATTTCTAGAACACAACAATTCGATAGAGTACTTATAGCCCCTATCTGTTTTAGTTCTTCCTTTAACAATAAGAAAACCAATCGATTCAGCAGTAGATTTCACCCAATCAGTTAAAGCAACTTCAGTACCGAACACCTAAAAAATAAAAAACACAACAACTTTTACAACTTTTATTAAAATTTAACAACTTTATTTATAAAAAAAAAACTAAAAATTTAACAACTTTTATTAAAATTTAACAAGTTTTATTAAAATTTACAACTTTTATTAAAATTTACAACTTCTATTTAAATTTAACAACTTTATTAAAATTTACAACATTTTTAACAACTTTATTTAAAAAAAATACTAATACAACTTATACTCTTTTACAAAAAATTAACAACTTTTATTAAAATTTTTTAACAAACTTTTTTTTAACAAACTTTTAACAATTTTTTTTTTAACAAACCTTACTTATTTACTTTTGAAATAAAATAAATAAAAATGGTTTTGAAATACCGGTTTTGGTATACCGGGTGCGCCCCCTGTTTTTACCCACCCGTCCCCATCCACTCAATCATATCCCCTCTCTTTTGTCTCCTCTCTAACACTCTCACACACAAACAAATAAGACACTCATATCTCTCTCTTATCTCTCTCTAAAATCCGGCGACCTAAAAACTTTCCGGCGTCTTCTCCGGCCACGCACCACCGGAACTTTTCACCCCATATACCAAAAGATAGATCGAGAAAAGGTGATCATTTTAACATAGGGCACGCGCGGTATTTCTCACCGACGCGCCCTAGATCTAAAGTTTTAGATTCGGTTTTCGTGATGGTATATGGGTTGATGTTGTTGTTGGTATTCTTGAGCCATGGCTCGTGTTAATACAAATAAGCCGTAAAAACGTTTATTTATATTTTACGATCTTCTAATGTTTTGTCGATAACAAACATAAAATCATTTTAACGAAACAAATAGAGTACGTAACTAGTTTGAGTTAATAGTTTTCTAACACACTTACGTTTTCACATAAAACACTAAAACAAGCTTAAGTGATTTTACGATTTAGATATATATGTACAACAACTAATGTTTACATATTGGGTTAGCACATACTTAGACTAAGTATACTAAAATGGGTAAAAACATGTATATACTAAAATGGGTAAAAACATGTAAATACTAAAATGGGTAAAAACTAGCAAATGGTATTGACCCATAACCCATGGTTTTATATATACCACTTAACCAAGTTCATTGTATCTAGAAAGAAAACCATGGATCAACCTATAACCCATGACCCATGACCCATGACCCATAACCAAAAATACCCATGGGCAAAGAGGAGCGTTCCACGGATCCCTGGCTTTGTGCTAGCCGGATCCCAAGTGGAAGGGATCCGTGGGATCCGGGGAACAGTAGAGAATTTTCTCTATAAATAGAGAGCCATTTCTTCCTTTCTATGCATCACTTTACACACATACTTTCCCCAAGTATTATAACCCTCTAACCTCAGATCCAAGTGATCTATGTAGTTTGTCTTTTGTTTTTGTGTGATCTTCTAGGTTCCTCTTAAAGGCGAGATCACCACTTCTTGAAGACGTGCAAGCTCAAGTCCATGAGTTGTCATGCTTCGTCATCATCAAGACAACTAAGGTTCTCTTGTTGATAGTTCTTCCTTTCTCCATAGATGTTGGGTTGAAGGCATTAGTGAAGAATGCCAAAAGTGTCAAGATGAAAGCATTAGTGAAAGGTGCTCATCATCCGTGTCAAAGCATTAGTGAAGAATGCTAAAGGTGTCAAGACGAAGGCATTAGTGAAGGGTGCCAAGCGTTGTGTCTAAGGCATTAGTGAAGGATGCCGAAGAATCAAATCAAGTCGCATTTGGGAAGAATGCCTAGGTCGTATAATCGATGAGGTGCATCATTATACATATAAGTATTTGTTTGTTTGTTTCCAAGGATGGTCATATCTTTGATGAAGGTGTAACAAGGAATTGATCTCTTTGATAGTAGGTGTTGTGTTGTGAAGGGAAGTAGTTCCTCCATAGTAATGGAACTAGGTGCTTAGCCTAGTATCTAATAAAGGGTAGGCGACGTTGTGATAGGATTAGTTCTCCTAAGGTGTGAAAGAACTCGGTGGTTAGCCTAGCACCGTATAAAGGGTAGGCGACGTTGTGTTAGGTGTGGTTCGCCTTGGTGTGAAAGAACTCGGTATTTAGCTTTGTACCGGAAAAAGGTTAAGCGATGTTGTGAAGGCTTCTCCGCCATAAGGAGATTGGTGTAGTGCTTACGAACTCTCGAGTAGGTGACTCGGGGAGTGGAGTAGGGCAAGGAAGGTGTCCTTGTAGCCGAACCACTATAAATAACTTGTGTCGTGGTGATGTGCCTCTTACTCTTTATATTTCATTACACGTTTATATATCTATCTATCAACGTCCAACATAAACAATCAAATAGATTGACATAAGTCGATCTAAATATTTAAAAGAAAGTTTTAAATTGGTAAAACTATTCAACCCCCCCTTCTAGTTTTCCACAATTGGTATCAGAGCTTCGTTGCCAAGTTTCTTAGAGTATGTTGTACTTTAAAAACTTGATACGATCCATGTATGTTTGAAAACTACAAAGAAGGATTACTTTTGTCATATTTTAAAATCATTATATTCTTTATTGTTGGACAATGATAGAATGCTCTAACATTTTTTTTCTTAAGCATTATTCATATTTGGACTTGGAGTTACCAAGAAGATCATAAAGAATTTATCTAAATATTTCTTTTCGCAAAAAGAATGTTTAGTATTCTTACAACATAAATCTGGAGATTCCAAGAAGATCACAAAACATTTAAATACTTCTTTTCTTAAAAAGAATATTTGGCAAATGTATGATCTTTTATTACTTACCTTTATTGTTATTATTAAAATCTTAGTTACATGATTTATTAGTTATTATTCTAGTAATTATTCATATTATAGTCATCATAAAATTAAGTATTCTCCGACTTATTCGCATAGACTACATTACCAACTCATAATAAAGATATCTTGGTTATTTGATAACCATTATCATTATTCGTCACAAAGGGTTTATTGACACTCCATCTACGTCAATAAAATTCTATGTGAAACTTCTTACATTATAATAAAATGGGATTTTATTATATATTTTGAAAAATAATTTCCAAAGAATTATGACCAATTCTTTAAAAGGAAACCACGTCAAATAAGACTAGCTTAACATCGTCAAAACATCAACCACAAGTTTTAGAACCTAAAACATCAATACTTTAGGCACTTTAGAATTCCCAAATCAAAAGTATCAAGGAATGCTTGAGCTAATTTTTGCTGTCATGCCGGATCCCTGGACTTACACTAGCCGGATCCCAAATGAGAGGATCCGCGGATCTGCGAGAAGACTTAAATGAAAGAATGATCACTGTGAATGTTCCACAAACTACTTTCCCCTTAAAGACTAACGAACAAAAACCTAACTACTGTTCACAGGAGCAACTTGATCATCTCTCTCAAGCATAACAATCACTTGTGTAAGTATAATCTTCAATACATTATTGATTTCATTCTTTGATTACTAGGATTACAAGTTCTTCATTTTAGAGGTTGGGTTCAAGTGGGTTTGTCATAATTTGTTACCACATTGTTTTCTAAGATAACCCAAATCAAAGAATTAACATTGTTAATACAAATTAAACTCATTTCTTGAATTCAATAAAAATTAATTGAGCAAAATTGTGATCAAACCCTTTAGGTTACTATTCACAATTAACACCACATTGTGGTTGCATTGTTTAGGAACAATCATGCCAAGCAACAAGCAACAAGATTACCAAGACACCGCCCACTACATACCCATGTATCATAGGAAAAATGGTCTAAGTCCGGACGATAGAAAGGCCTTTAAATTGCTTGAAAGGAGACTCTTTCATGAAGGGAGAGTTGTTGATCCATCATTTCTTGCAAATACCAACGTAAGGGAAGTTTTTGCAACTATTGGGTTTTGATTGTTTATTGGATATAAACGAAGAAATTTGCCCGGTCTTTGTGCTTGAATTCTACAAGACAATGGGTATAATTAGAAATGATGATGGGTCCATCACAATTGAATTCACCATCAATGAGCGAGAGTTTAGTCTTTCACTTATAGAGTTTGGAAGAATTATAGGAGTTCCGTATCAAGGTGTTTGTATGTACTCCAACGAATGGTCTTTGGAACAACTACACACAATGGTTGATCATCACGACATTTATCACGCAACAATCCCGGAAGCAACCACGGTAAGAGACACCGTGTTTTTGCCAAGAGCATCCCCATCAAGGGTTACTAGGAAATCAAAAGTGATCCATAGGGATCCTTGCCAAATGGAGCTCTCGGAAATATACCCATTGTATAGAAAGTGGGAAGATGTGATTAGAGAGAATGTGGTGTGTCTAGTAGGAAACAAGGATCACCCCAACGCATGCCTAAGCTTCATGATCTATTGTCTAGTGACCGAAACTCGCTTCAACATTGCCTACTACATGGTCAAAAGAATGGCAAGTGTTAGATGCATGGACAAGATGGTGCTTCCGTATGCAATGCTTTTAAGCCGTCTCGCCAAATTCGTCTTTGCATTAGACCCTTCTACACAATCCCTTGATCATAGCTTTTGCAATAAAGTTATGGTACCATTAACCGATGGTAGAACAACAAGGTTTATGGTGGAAGGCAAAAGACCACACCCACCCACGAATTCCTCGGACGAAAGAGAGAGGCAAGGAGAAGGTGAAGGGAGTAGTAGCAACCCACTCGAAAATATCGATCTTAACCCCTTGGACTACATTAACCAATTTCCAAACATCCCTAATGAATCACCCGAATGGCAACAAACCAAGGGAATCTTAAAATGCTTCGCCAATTTCTTGAAGAAGAAGAAGTGAAGATAGTTTGATAAAGAGTGGAGGACGGGTGAAGAAGTGAAGAAGGAGGAGAAACGTAAGGTTTGAAGAATCAAACTTATGATGAACAATTTCAAACAATGGTTTTTAAACGTTTTAAATTATGCTTGTAGTTTGTAGGTATTGCCATATCTTGGCACTAAACAATCCTAACGTAGGTACTTGAAAAATGAGATTTTACGACCTCTTGAGTGGTCGTCGTCACTCATTCTAGGAATTCTAGCTCTTCCTACCTTGGTATACATTATATTAGTTGTGATATTGTATTTAGTCCCCGTAGAAACAACTAGGAAAAGCATTTGATAAAAAGTGCAAAGATGCACATTTCCTGAAAGCTCTCTGATCTGCAGTGGGCGGGTCCCAGCTTTTGAACTAGTCGGATCCCTCCCATGAGGGAACCGCGAGATCCGTAGCATCTGATATGAAATACAGATTTAGCTACATCAAAACAGTCTATTAGATCACCTCTAACAAGTCAAACATAAGATACTAGAGCCAACTAAGTCTTTCGCAAATAGTTAAAAATCTCACTCTCATCCATGGCTTATCTAGGATACATTTTTGAAGTATTTTTGATTTATCAACTAGTCAAAACTCACCATAATTCCGCTCCAACACTCACACATTATCTATCACGCTTGATAGCACTTAGTTAGGTCTATCTTTCAATTTTAGCAAATTGATCTCAATCATCTCTTAATCAAAATTAGGGTCAAAAATTAGCTTTTCATTTCTTCTTAATTTTAAGGATTTTAGTAAACTCCTATTAGGACATCATCTGACTTCTAGGACTTGTTATCACCATTTCTCCACATCAAATTAAATGAAATCTTTGTCAAACATATAGTTAGACTATCCAAGGTCAATTTTCTTGGCAAAAACCATCATTTAACACCATTACTTGTTATGGTTAAGGATTTAAGATATCCAACAGCTAAAGATTCCAAAATTAAGTCAAAACCTAGAAATCCATTAATAATAAACCCTACAAAAGCATAATGATTTCACCTAAATCCTGTCTGATGGTCGGATCCCTGGTCTTTAACCAGGCGAATCCCTACTGAGAGGGATCCGCGGGATCCGTAGATGTAGAGAGCATAAACCAGCTCCTATATTCAAATTCATGTCACCTTTTGGTTCTCTAACCACTCTTAGCATACATTAATTGTCCTCCTAGAGCTGATCAAAACCTCAAGAGCATGCTTAGTCTTCTAAGTGGTCAAGAATTTAATTCTCAAATTCAAATTATTCTTTATAAACCAAACAATCTTAGGTTTATGGCACCATCCTCAAATACCTTTCAAAAATCAGAAATTGGAAGCTCACATTAGCATCTTCATCACCATGACTAAGGCTCTTAGCAACAACTCCTCAAACATAAGATCATCCAAAAGAAAGGGTCAAATGATCCATGAAATTTCATCCACCGAAACATCTCCCATTAGAGATAATAACTCTAGAATCCCACCTCATCAAACCCATCCAACAAAAGCTAAGAGAACCGCAAGGATTAGCATCAAACCTTTCCAACTAGAAAAAGGATTATCTAGTTCTAAACCAAACATGGCTAGTTCTAGCAAGCCATCAAAACCTTCATTCATTGAGCATGGACTACACTCCTTGAATGAGCCTCTTCCTCATCCAAACATATATTCATTGTTCCATTCACCACCAAGAACCTCCCATTCACCAACCTTTTCATTGAATCGAGAACCACCTACAACACCAACTAGCCCATCATGGGAGACAAGGAACAACCTTGTTCATATAGAAGAAGTTCCATTATCACCCTCATTTTTAGAACCTCTTCCTACTTCTCAAAATGAAGACCCTCAAACACACATTGAGCCCCCTCAAAACATCCATTTCCCTCCGGGGCCAAACCAAGACAATATTTGCCCAAATTGTCTAAAAACTCAAGGACTTGTTCAAGAAGTACGAAATGAGATACATTTCATGTTTAATCATCTTCTTGCAAAGTTGGATCAATTCAACAAGTCCACTCATCCCTAGACTTAAGCACATTGTCACATTCTAAGTCTAGTAATGAGATTAGCATTAGTAGTATTTGTATGGCTAAAGTTCATTCTCTTAGTTTTAGAGATTTGGTTGTGTATCTCTTGTTTTATTGAATGAATACTTATATGCTATAATTATTTTGTGTGTTGTGCTTGTTATATTGTACATATATCTCATTTTCTCAAATAGCATTGCTTGACATTTCTTCACTGCTGAAGAAACTGTCATCAGATAGCCGGATCCCTCCCAAATACCTAGACGGATCCCTCCAAGAAGGGAACCGTGGGATCCGTGGTACAGAAGCACAAATTTCTACTAACTTGAGTTTTATATGCAGGAAAATTTGCACTATACTCTTGTTTTCTAACCTTTACTTTGTAGATTTTCAAAATACATATGAAGATTTTGACACCATAAAGCTAGGGGGAGCTTTGTGTCAAACGATATTGCAAAACATTTGCAACATTAATCCGTTTTTGGATTATACTTCATGATACCCCATTGCATCTTTGCAATATTCAAGGGGAGCACGTTTTCGTCACTTAGACGAACCATTTGCAACATTAATTAGTTTATTTTACGTTATGTCCTTGACGCCCTTTCAAAGGGATGGACTCGTCAATGGGGAGTTAAGGCGAATACCATTCCGTCACTTGCTCTCTTTACATTTTTTTACATACTTTTTCTTATAAAAATTGTATTAGTTTCTTTTAACACTTTTGTTTCGACAAAAGGGGAGAAAAGTAAAACTACAAAATTCAAACTTTTACGAATTTTAGATTTTCCTTAAAATAATTTTATGTTTTGTCATCAACAAAGAGGGGGAGATTGTTAATACAAATAAGCCGTAAAAACGTTTATTTATATTTTACGATCTTCTAATGTTTTGTCGATAACAAACGTAAAATCATTTTAACGAAACAAATAAAGTACGTAAATAGTTTGAGTTAATAGTTTTCGAACACACTTACGTTTTCACATAAAACACTAAAACAAGCTTAAGTGATTTTATGATTTAGATATAGGGGTAATTCTGAGAATGCATGTTTTGCTCAAGGTGTCAACACTTTTTAGGCAAAAAGTTAGGGTATTTTCAAAATAGACTTTGAGACTTGCGACTTTTCTACTTTTCATATAAGCTTGACAAGTGTCCTTCGAAGTTTGTGTACCCAATCATTTTTCGACTTTTACATTTACGATTGTAGACCGAATCTAGCGGCGTTTTTAAGAATCTTGCGAATTTTTTTTTGTCCTTTAGTAAAAAAAGTCAAAGTCACTAAAATATTTTTTTAAACTTTTCGCTCCTTCCCAATGCTGAGCGACTTAAGCGAAATAATATTAGCGACTTTTATTACTTTATACTTTTGTACCTTTTAGTACATTTTTTACACTTTTCAAAATTATAATTTTAACTAAATTGTCTATTATACCCTTGTCTCTTCCATTTCTACCAATTATTGTTCTCATTCATTCCCTGTACATTTTCACCAATTATTGTTTCGGATTGCATTCACAAAACAGATTATGCGTCTGTGAAACAACGTAAGCATGTCTCGATCTATTTTGGAACCAGCTTCATACATGTACAAGACTGGGCAAGTTTTTTTTATCTTATTCATTTTTTCTGAGAAAATGGCTCACTTGTAACATATCAACTGTCCCTCGAAATGGTCATATCTGTATATTTATGGTGTAATGATATTTATATATTTTATATTTTATAGGAGATGATGAGAACACAAATGATATGCCACCTTCTAGTTCATGTGATAGTCCTACAAGACAGTTGAACTATGATGAAGAATTGTCTTATTCATTACAAGCTCTACAATATAAGAAAGAAACATATTGACTTTTTTGGACATGTGCAGTGCTTAGACATCAGAAGTACTAGTGAGGGTGCAGCTTCAAGAACTCTAACTCCATCTCCAAATTATACCTCTTTTTCTTGTCATTCTCTAACTCCATCCTTAGTTTCTCTATCACTTGCATTAGATGTTCTTCTTTGCTACCATTATCGCCACCTTGACTATTAAAAATGGTTCGAACAGGTTTAATAAGCTCAGTGTTTCTTTTTCTCCTAGTGTATATAATCCAATTGGATTATGCTAAAATTGCTAATCCAGCCCTTTTTGAGGAGGGTGTGTAACAACAATTGGATTATGCAATGCAAGCTACTTTGGCTGCAACGTATCTTATATGAGGTTATTGTTCACATGATTATACTGATAGCTTCTTTGTTTCTGCTGCATTGCTACGTTACGGTTTAAAGGTTGATTCGCCACTGTGATATGCTTGTTTATATGCTCTTTGTTGGAAGTCGACCTAAACATGGAAATCATGCGCTGGAGTATACTAACTGCGGGTGTATTGCAAGAATGCCAGGGATGATTTGCTTCTGGTTATAGTCGTTCATCTACTGCTCGTTTTCTTGTAACCACTGCTAGTGTTCGCTCTTAACCACTGCTAGTTATTATCGAAACCACTGCTAGTATTCACTTGTAACCACTGCTAGTATTCACTTGTAACCACTGCTGTTAGTATTCACTTGTAACCACTGCTAGTATTCACTTGTAACCACTGCTAGTTATTATCGAAACCACTGCTAGTATTCACTTGTAACCACTGCTAGTATTCACTTGTAACCACTGCTACATACTCGTATCCACTGCTATATTATTTTGATTCCGCTGCTCGAATGCTTGTTTGCCTTTGCTAGTACGAAGAACGTTACCACTGCTATAACACAAACCAATAGCTGTAATTACCAAAATCAACCATGTTATTATCGATAAAAAAACATTTTTAGCGTTACATAAAGGAGTATAACTAATCACAGCAAGGCTTTTTTGGTCCAATTTGCATTACATGTGTTCACTAGGTCGTTTAGAGTCCAATATCAATGATTGCTAATTTGTTTCGGTTGATAATTTATTGGTTCAATAGTTATAGTTGCAGAGCTTAAAAGAGTCCTCGTAGTAATATTAACAGAGGTTCGGAATTCTCTAAACAAGTTCAGCTATAACACAAACCAATAGCTGTACTTGCCATATTAAAAGATAGAATACAAAAAGTATCTTGTGAGAACCAAAATTGTGATTGCTTTTCACTTTGATCAAATCATGGTAGAGTGCTAATCCTGAAAAGTATATTTCTCAAGGATTTAGCAGTTATAACGATGACCATAAACAATTGTTGGAATCAGTCAGCCCCAATCCCCAGTGTGGCCCAACAGTAGGCAGTCAAAACTGCTCAAAGATACTGATCGAGGAAAAACTTAAAAGAGAACCAAGTTGGAGTGTTTATAGTCGTTATGTAAAATGATATGTATCAACGCAGAGAGTTATACTAACAAGTACCCTGAAAGATATTAGCAAAAACAAAGAAAGTGCCATCTTATAGGAACATAAATTCCAACTGGGCCAAACAGGAAGGTAAAAGTCAAATTATTTCCATACGCAGGGAAAACACACAAGCTTGCGTGATTCACCATTTGACAACTTTTTTTTATGTACAACCTACTAAAGCATCCAAATTCTTGAAACAACATAGCCACTAATCATCTTCCTGAGAAAATAAAGTAATACAAATAACGACCATTTCGATATATCTAAACTTAGTAAACATGGCTAACTTCTAGCAAATAAAACGACACCAGAGGGGGATTGAAACAGCCAGGAAATTACAATCTTTCAATCTTTCTTCTTGCCTTTCAAGGGACCTTTTGGGATTCTACTCAGAACCTTAGCATCAAACACAACATATTGTTTCTTGAACTCAATCATTGCTTTCTCTGCATATGCATCAACTTGGTCCTCGTACTTCTTGTACAGAACAGGGATGGTGTGTAGAGCCACAAAAGCTGTTTCACATAAAAGAAATGTTATACATGGGCAAGTGAGTCAATAAGAAACAGATGGTTGAAAACAAATGGTCTTACTTATATAGAACAATGTCAGGAAATTGCACCAGCTTCCAACAATAGAGAGAACCCACAATCCAGCAATAACCTGCCAATAATATCCAATATATGTGATGATACAACCTTAAATTATAAATTTCCGTTTTATTTTTTAAAATGTAGCTAGCAACTAACTAATTATTTAATTGTAATTTTTGTTAGCTACTTGGTTGAGTAATGTTTGATGTCATAGAATTTGGTCATTTTCTTTTTATCTTTTGAGATAACTTTTTTGTGTTTAAACACTATCATAAGAAATGACCAATAATAAATCATTTTCAGAAAAGAAAAATAAATAAATAAAATAAATAAATAAATAAATAAATAAATAAATAAATAAATAAAAATTTCTAAAATAAGTTGGTAGAATTGGTAAATAGGTACATTTTGTTAGTGGCGTAAACATAAGCTGGTGTATAAGCTATGTGCTTAAGTGGCGTAAACACTTATACTCCGTAACTAGTAGTCTTACTTTTAATTTTATATCAGGTGGCCAAAGGATAAAAGAAAATTTATTGGGTTGGATTTGCACAACTTATCTCTGATACAGATCTTTACACGCAGTTATGGTTTCTTTAAAGGCATGGCGGGCATTGATGACAAGCCAGATGCAGCGATCAAGTGTGTTGTGAGGCAAAAAAATCAACCTTTAAGTTCTGTTTGGAACACATTAGATTGTAAAAGTATAGCCCAAATCAAACAAACTCAGCATTCCCCACCAGGGTTTTCTACCAAACAGCGCCCAGAAAAGAAACTAGCTTCAGAATCTAGTCAACCTGATGAACTTTTGACTTTACGATTGACCACAGCATCTAGTGAATTTGGCCATAACGAGGGCTAACATTTATCTTGTTCTAGCCCTTTTCAGAATCAGGTCGTTTTTTACCTTCTAATTTGGTGAGATAAAGAAATTTTGAGGATCATTGTCTTCTCAAGTTTGACTTTGGCATTGCATATATAAAGTCAACTCCAGCAGAAACCCAACTTCCCTCTTTTTAGCAGGCATCTAATGAAACCAAAATCTTTGATGATGCTATATATGCATGAATGGTCCAGTTTCAGTATTAAAGACAATTTCCTTACTTCAAAGTCCTCCATACCAACGTCCATTTACGCCACCTCCTCCGTGCCACACCGGACCAAGTCTGTCTCTCCATGACTATAGGTCCACCTGATTATGTCAGGGCAGTGGCATACCTTTAAATGACTACTTATACAGCCAATAAAATTACTTTTTTTTCTTCTAATTAAATTGTTTGCTTGCAACTAAACTGTACTTGTGTATGGCCTTTATTTAGGCAAAGATATATGACATCATGTTACACATTTACTTTATAACTTGCACTTGATGTAGTTAACACATTTTCATCATCTTTGGAATGAGGAATCATCCATCAATATTGGGGCACAATGGTATGTAAGAAGCTAGTTTTCTTCAAACAATGTTGGCTCATTCATCACTGAAAGTAAATATTACCTACAAAGGGCCGAAATACCAGCAAAATGAACCTACTAACTAAACTATTATTTAGATGTCATAATACCAGAGAGGTGGATTAACATTTACAACGTGAATTTACAAGCTCTGCCGACTATTTGACCAAATCAGAATCCACGGAAGAGTAAAATCCCCAAGAAGGGGAAGAAGACATTAGACACGACTAACTGATATAAGAAAGTAAGAAACAAAAAAAATGTAGAAACTATGTGATGATACAACCTTAAGTATGTACGGAAAAAAATTTTAAATATTACTTACAGCGAGGAACTTCTTCAGATCTCTTCCAGATGCAACATCTCGTAACATGCCAAGAAAATTATTAACTTCAATCCTTACTGCACCAGCAACCTGACGAAGTGTGTCCTCTGGAATTTTAACTTCTGGAATGGTTGGAGGAGACCTGCCGGCTAGACCAGTTAGCATGTGAAGTTAATATGATAAACCAAGACAAACTTTAGAAGGCTTACCTGTTTATGAAATTACAGGCATTGGACCACAAGAAGAGAACTGCAATCACAAAAATCAAAACGTACGAAACCAAAGTAACCAGATGGTACTCGAGTAACTCAAATAATACATTACCCCTGGTTGCACGGAATAGGATTCTTTCAAAGGCCATTGATTTATCTCTTGGAACAAGACCACTTACATATCCCAACTTTACTTGCTTTGACAACTCGGTAGTCATCTCCTACAAACATCAGGGGGTGTCAACATGTTAAACACCTTGATTACATATATGTATATTTCTCATGATTTCGATTTTGGCACTTAAAATACATGTAATTCAAGTATAAGCACATCTTAAGATCCTTTTTTTATAAGAGAATTAAAGAGATAGCATTAGACTTATTTATCACATGCCATGACATATGGTGTCGATTAAGAAATATCATGAAGATTATAACCCCAAAATCACATCATACAGTTCAGGATGAAATTGAAGCGACAAACAATCAGGCATACGAGCAGAAAAGTCCTTGATGATTGGATGGTCAGGATTGACTTCCATTATTCTTCGTCCCCTCATGAACTCCAAAGTCGAAGTATCACCAAGAGTTTGTGCTCTCATTAACTTGAAGATAAAACACACATTGTCAAGCATAATACTTGAGGTGAAGATAAAACATCCATAAAATGTTTTGAAGTGCTAGTTACCGTTCCATATTAGCAGACCATCCAAACTTGCCAGACACAAGAACACATGGGGAAGAGCTCAAACAATAAGAGTCTGCTAAAACTTTGTAACGAAAAGCAATATATCAATTGTGCAAAGCTGGTATTGATACAAAATAAATGCTCAACGTAAATAAAATTATCATATTTATTGACAGTGATTTAGTAACACGTAGCAGTGGTTACCAAAATATACTAGCGGGTTTAGTAACACTAGCGATGGAATGAAACATACTAGCAGTGGTTTAGTAACACTAGCAGTGGTTACCAAAATATACTAGCAGGGTTTAGTAACACGTAGCGTGGTTACCAAAATATACTAGCAAAGGGTTTAGTAACACTATACAAAATTGAGTGACCGTAAATAATAAGCATAAAAACAGAACACACACCTGCACCCTCTCATTAAAAACAATCGGAACCAAAGCCTTTGTTCCTTCAAAATCTTTATTACATTCTAAGCGCTACCCGCTCCAAATAGTACTCGCTATAAAAACAATGTTACATAAATACAAACTGATATATCAAAACTACGCCTTAAAATTGCGATAACTCGAATATAGTTGACTCCACCAATTCAACACGCAAACTGATAAATTGAGTTATTCACCTAGCACTATATACTACTCATACTATATACAATTACAGTAATTTATTCAACTGATAGAGAATAAGTAGACTGCACGCGTCGTTGCGGTACCGACGTCGATGATACCCATATGATTTTCAACATGTGAAAACAATTTAACCAATAAGCATTAAAAAAATGAATTCAATCGCCCCACATAAGAGATTAGCTCTTGCCAGGCCTATCAATTTCAGGAAACCAAAGAAATTTGTTAATGTTCTGGAGATGATGAGATGATAAGAATGAGAGGCGGTGTGGGTATAAGCTGGATCAGATATTATACCGGATCTCGCTAAGAAAAGCCCAACGTCAAAAAATATTTTTTTAATACATGATTAAAATACAATAGTTAGAAGTAAGAAGAATAGCATCTAAGCTGTGGTGATCGTTTGATTGATGGTTTGGATCTGTGTTGGATCTAGGTAGCAGTGGGTAGCAGTGGGTAGAAGTTTATGTTAAAGTTTAAAAAGTGAATTGGTAAGGAAAGAAGCAAAGATTCTCAACATGTAAAAATAGTTAAGGGTACAATAGTCGTTGTAATTTAAAAGGTATTTAAAAATTATGTAAAAAAAATATAAAAGTACAAAAGTACAAAGTTAAAAAAGGCGCTTAAATTAATTCGCTTAAGTCACTCGACATTGGGAAGGAGCAAAAAGAATAAAATAATACTTTCTAAAGTTTGACTTTTTTCTCGAAAATATCAAAAAAATCGCTCGAATCTTAAAAAGTCGCTGGATATAAGTCGACTATAAATCATAGGTACGAAAATGATTGGGTTTTGAAAAGTGTCAGGACACTTGGCACTCTTAGATTGGAAGGAAAAAGTCGCAAGTTTCAAAGTCTATTTTGGAAATACCCCAACTTTTTTCCTAAAAAGTGTTGACACCTTGAGCAAAACATGCATTCTCAGAATTACCCCTTAGATATATATGTACAACAACTAATGTTTACATATTGGGTTAGCACATACTTAAACTAAGTATACTAAAATGGGTAAAACCATGTATATACCCATGACCCATGACCCATAACCAAAAATACCCATGGGCAAAGAGGAGCGTTCCACGGATCCCTGGCTTTGTGCTAGCCGGATCCCAAGTGGAAGGGATCCGTGGGATCCGAGAACAGAGAATTTTCTCTATAAATAGAGAGCCATTTCTTCCTTTCTATGCATCACTTTACACATACTTTCCCCAAGTATTATAACCCTCTAACCTCAGATCGAAGTGATCTATGTAGTTTGTTTTTTGTTTTTGTGTGATCTTCTAGGTTCCTCTTAAAGGCGAGATCACCACTTCTTGAAGACGTGCAAGCTCAAGTCCATTAGTTGTCATGCTTCGTCATCATCAAGACAACTAAGGTTCTCTTGTTGATAGTTCTTCCTTTCTCCATAGATGTTGGGTTGAAGGCATTAGTGAAGAATGCCAAAAGTGTCAAGATGAAAGCATTAGTGAAAGGTGCTCATCATCCGTGTCAAAGCATTAGTGAAGAATGCTAAAGGTGTCAAGACGAAGGCATTAGTGAAGGGTGCCAAGCGTTGTGTCTAAGGCATTAGTGAAGGATGCCAAAGAATCAAATCAAGTCGCATTTGGGAAGAATGCCTAGGTCGTATAATCGATGAGGTGCATCGTTATACATATAAGTATTTGTTTGTTTGTTTCCAAGGATGGTCATATCCTTGATGAAGGTGTAACAAGGAATTGATCTCCTTGATAGTAGGTGTTGTGTTGTGAAGGGTAGTAGTTCCTCCATAGTAATGGAACTAGGTGCTTAGCCTAGTACCTAATAAAGGGTAGGCGACGTTGTGATAGGATTAGTTCTCCTAAGGTGTGAAAGAACTCGGTGGTTAGCCTAGCACCATATAAAGGGTAGGCGACGTTGTGTTAGGTGTGGTTCGCCTTGGTGTGAAAGAACTCGGTATTTAGCTTTGTACCGGAAAAAGGTTAAGCGAAGTTGTGAAGGCTTCTCCGCCATAAGGAGATTGGTGTAGTGCTTACGAACTCTCTAGTAGGTGACTCGGGGAGTGGAGTAGGGCAAGGAAGGTGTCCTTGTAGCCGAACCACTATAAATAACTTGTGTCGTGGTGATGTGCCTCTTACTCTTTATATTTCATTACACGTTTATATATCTATCTATCAACGTCTAACATAAACAATCAAATAGATTGACATAAGTCGATCTAAATATTTAAAAGGAAGTTTTAAATTGGTAAAACTATTCAACCCCCCCTTCTAGTTTTCCACAGCTCGTGATGGTTTCTATGGTGTTCTTGTTGTTGGTATTCTTGTGCCATGGCTCGTGCTTAACCAACCCGGTAACCGAGGTCACCGTGCCTTGGGTTGATGTTGTTGTTGGTATTCTTGAGCCATGGCTCGTGATGGTTTCTATGGTATTCTTGTTGTTGGTATTCTTGAGGCATGGGAAGGAAAATATGGGGTGCAAGATTAGATTGTTCCTTTTTTTTAGCCATGGCAGTTGGAAATTTTTTTTGAGCCATGGCAGTTGGAAAATTTTGAGCCATGGCAGTTGGAAATTTTTGAGCCATGGCAGTTGGAAATTTTTCTATGGTATTTTTGAGCCATGGCAGTTGGAAATTTTTTTTGAGCCATATCTGTTTTTGGTTCTTGAGGCAGTTGGTTGCATATCTGAAACTGCTTATGTAATAAGCAGTTTCTAAAGGTTGCTTATCTAAACTTGGTTTTTTTTAAATGGTCAAAAAAAATTCGAGATACGGCGATGATGATAAAAAAAAAAACTTTTGTTGATTTTCAGCCAAAATGATTTGGCATGGCAAAATGATTTGGCGTGGCATAATCGAATGGCATGGCAAAATGACTTTGCAACCTTCAAATTTGCAGCCAAAATGATAAAACAATAATAATCTGAGCCTATTAAAAATCTCGTTTTTTATAAATTTTGCATGTCATATTGATAAAATGTAAAATTTATTACCTCATTGGAGTAAAATGGTGAACTCGACATTTTCCAAAGCCAAATTTATTACCCCTTGTTTGCTTCTTTGTGGTATGAACTGTGATTGCTTCTTTGTGGTATGAACTGTGAATTGTGAATGTGATATCCTTTATAACGAAGGAAAAGAAAGCCTGCAAATAATTGCTTTATGCAAATTTGAGAATCTTTACTATTGTGAATGTGAACTTTGTCGATGAAAAATACTTTCGAGATAAGGCGATGATGATAACCGAAACCACAGAAAACGAATGGACGGTAAAGTGAGACTTTATCACTTTGCAACCTTCAAATCTGAGCCTATTAAAATTCCAATAATTTTTTGTAATTTTTTGTAATTTTTTTACTACGTTTTTTCTAACACAACGCAAAAAAAAGCAAATGTTTTTCCCATTTGATCAAAAACCAAGAAACAGAGTGTTGCTTTTTTTCTGATGATAATACTCCTTAGTAATGTTTTTTTTCCCCATTTGATCAAAAAGAGTGTTGCTTTTTTTCTGATGATAATACTCCTTAGTAATGTTTTTTTTCCCCATTT
>OU343220.1:95787071-95846022 GCA_910596185.1 Chrysanthemum makinoi | reverse complement strand
TCTGTAGTTTATATACTTTTTCTTTAGGTATAATCAATCACAATCCTTTTCCGTTCAAATTCTCTCGATCACTATTCGTTTGATTATTCTCGCACAGCTCGTTGGGACATAACGACCTGGGAAACACTATACTCTCCTGGACTTCATTGCATTTGGTTCCAGACTGTTTGAAGTTTGTTACGGTTGGCCATTCACAAGTGGCTAGCTCGTGTGACAAAACTTGACCGTCTTGGACCATATCACGTATAGTCTAGATTCTGGTCACGAACCCGACTAAAGTCCAATACTAACAAGCCCAGCACGGACTGGGCTACGCCGATCAGTGTTTGGGCTCACGAAGGCCCAAACCCAAAGCTATTTACGGAATAGATATTGGATATCTCCTATGTTTGGAGATAATCATTCCCCAACCGACTTAGGCGGGATACGCTGAAGGTTGAGGAACACGGAAGCAACAAGGATTCCGTGCGTATATAAAGGGAATCACATCCCTCGTTTAAGGTACGATCTACAAACCCTACTTTCCTTAAACCCTAAACCGATTACTTACTCTCACGCCGGAGGATAATCGTGGGAGACAATCCCACGGTAAGCCTAACGGTGTTTTTTGTCTCTTAGTGCGCATGTCTCAAGCAATGATTCTCAATTGGTACGAGAGCCGGAGCTCCAAACAGGGAACGCCCAACTTTTGTATCAACAGGATCAATCACTCACTGACATATCAGCAAGAAGTGGATTTTTTTTTGTGAATGGGTTTAGCATTGCTCTAAACGTACCATGAAACCCAAGTTTGTAAAAATCGCTAGGCGCTAGTGAGGCGGTCGGGTAGGGCCTAACGATTAATCGGTTAGACGGGGATTAATTGAGGATTAATCGGATTGCAATTTTTATGCACAAAATTGTAATTTTAGATATTATATTATATTATATTATATGTATGAGATAAGCATAGTGCATCAAAGTTCAAATATTTCAAGTGTTCAAATATAAACATAATACATAATTCTTCAAAGTTCAAAGTCAAACATAGATATTACTCGGTTTGTTGACCATTTTTAAGCGATCATTGACCGATTAATCAGTTTGTTGACCGATTTTTAAGCGATTTTGTCTGATTTTTAATCGATTTTGTTGACCGATTTTTAAGCGATTTTGTTTGATTAATCCGATTAGACCGATTTTGTCCGATTAATCGGTTTATTGACCAATTTTTAAGCGATCTTTGACCAAACCGATTAAATAAGCCGATTATGATAAATTAATGCACTTAGTGAGCGATCAGCGATTATGCGGGGATTAATCGACCGTCTGGGCCGATTTTTACAACAGAGATGAAACCTATAAGTTTATGACTTCAATGTAGGCTTGTGTATTCACTAGTCTCAATGTTATTGAGCCCGTCCCAAAATATAAGTTCATAATGATTTTTTTAAAGTCTTTTTATTCTGACTTGGACTTTAATTATTATTTTTTTTCACGTTATATAATATTTGATTCAAAATATATAAATAGACTTGTGTTTTAAATGCATTTTCATTGGTATATTTTTTATCAAGTATTATATAACATGAAAAAAAATAATTACGGTCAAATTAGGAAAGAAAAGACTTTGCAAAATAAAAAATAAACTTATATTTTGAGACGGAGGAAGTATGTTATTGAGTTTAGGTGTTTAATTGACCAATCAAGCTGTGATTCATGTTACAATGTATGTTCGTGTATAAGAAACTAGGAAATCTATAGGTTGTGCACTTGTGCTACACTCGACCCACACTAACATTGACTATTCTAGGGATATTTAGTAAGATAAAGATTGTTAAATTTGAAGTTGATCTTTTTAATCTTAAAATGAAATTATTTACGGGGTTTGCTTGAGAAAAGCAATTTAGTGAAGCTTGAAAACTTGCAGGAGATTGTAATGATTTATGATACAAGTTATGAGTGATAAGTTAGATGAAAAAAAAGAAAGAAAGATGAACAAGTTAAGGGTTTATAATCTGTTAGTGCATGCGTATATGGGAACTTAAGAATTTTTAGTGTGTTTTGTTTAATTATAAGTGACGAATGTTAAGTTTTTAGCCATTTAGGTGTCAAGTTTTTAGAAGGTAAAAATTGTTAACCATATATTGTGATAAGATCAATATGTGTCAATTAGTGTAATTAGTTGTACATTGATTGGTGATTAACTTGATTCGTGGGGTTTACTCAAAAGGAAAATGATTGGGATGCCTAAAATATGGGACTAATTGTGTGACTAATAAATGTGACAATAAATTATTGGTTTGTGAACAAGTGGGTCCTCCTGTTGTCCCCAATAGGATGCTGACACATATGTTTAGGCATATTATTAGGCATCACAATCACTACTCAAAATAGTTTATGTATATTCTTAGGGCATTTACTATGATAAACCTTTATAAAGGTTTATAATAGTGCTAAGTCACCCTACATCATTAATTTATAAACCTTTTTCTTATTATAAACATTTCTCTACTATGTATAAACTTCTTAAAGCTTTATAAAAATCTCAATAAACACCAATGCATTAAATTTTGAAAAGGTTCAAGATGTTAGACCTTTTCATTCCACATAAGCATGAAACACATTTCCACTATAGTTAACAAAATGATAAACCTCTTCAAATTTTCTTAGACATTTTCATAAACCACCATAGTGGATGCTCTTATATGTAGCCCGATTCGATTGGTCTGTATTCATTCAAGTAATTAAATCATTATTCATATTACACATAATTCTCTTATCGGACATGGTATTAAGAGCTTTTATCAACCGATCATAACAAACCTAAACTATTATGCCGCTGCCTCCGGCCGTCGACTACACGCCGGAGGTTCGAATGGCTCCTTTTAAACCTTAACCTCGTAAGTGCTATAATAAACCCCACCCATGTTTTGATGTTTATTTGTGAGGTGGATCTTTATGTTTTTCTAGGGAAAAACACGCCCTGTTTGTTTGGAAAGTTCTTTGGGGGGTTAAAGTTTTAGAACCAACTTTCGTTTTCTCATCTTTTCTTTTGATGTTAAGTGCATGAGTTTTAGTTGTCATTTCTTTTGTTTTAGTGTAGGGGATACTTTGGGTTATCCTTTTTGTCTTAGTTGTAGGGGATACTTTGGGTTATCCCGTTTGGTCAGGATATTTTGGTTTATCCTGTTTGGTAAGGGATACTTTGGTTTATCCCATTTGGTCAGGATACTTTGGTTTATCCTGTTTGGTACGGATACTTTGGTTTCTCTGGTTTGTTGCATGTTTATGTCTGTTGATGCTTGAAGATGTGCTTTCGCTTGCTGTCGAATGTCTTCTTCAACAATTATTTATTAGTTTTACTTTATTAGCTTTTAATCTCCAGTCCGAGCTTTCGCGATTTTGCCGCTCGGACTGCGGGGGAATGTTAACCGTATATTGTGATAAGATCAATAAGTGTCAATTAGTGTAATTATATGTACATTGATTGGTGATTACCTTGATTTGTGAGGTTTACCCAAAATAGTTTATGTATATTTCTATATGTAGCCTCATTCGATTGGTCCGTATTCATTCAAGTAATCAAATCATTATTCATATTACACATACATTCTTTTATTGGACAAAAATAACCCTTCGGGTGATTTTATATAACTAAGGCTAACGGGAGTGGTGACAAACTCACCTTTTGGTGAGTAAGTCACGGCCAAATCAACCAAAACACCAAAGCCAAGTCATGGCCAAAATGCACTAGTTTGGTGAGTTACTTCCCATAGTGAGTGCTGAAAAAGTGGGACGGTTTTATAATTAAATATTTGATTTGTGAGTGTATGTAAATGGAGTATATTTTTATAAAAGTAAGAGAGGATGGTCATAATGAATGTATGATAAAAAAGAGTGGGTGAAAGTGATATGAGAGAGAAAGCTGAAGTGACGATAAGTGGCTCACCATCTGCTACTTTTAGCCTAAAGATAGATGTATCCAACTCGGTGTTTCGGTATAATAGGGATAACTGTGATATTGATTTTTGATTGATTGAATATACAATAATAACGTACACGTATATAACAAACTATTGAAGATTCTAGTTACGGGCTTGAGCTCGATACAATCTTAACATATTACGGGCTAACACTCCCCCGCAGTCGGAGCGGGAGGACACCGGACGCTGAGGCTGGATCGAAACTCCTCGAATAGAGCAGATGGCAAACCCTTCGTAAAGATATCCGCATACTGATAGCGAGAAGGCACATGAAGAACTCGGACCTGACAAGTAGCAACCAAGTCTCTGACAAAATGTATATCTATTACAATGTGCTTCGTATGCTGATGTCGAACCGGGTTACAAGATAGGTAGACAGCACTGACATTATCACAGTAGACAAGCGTAGCAGAAGATAATGGAGTGTAGCTCACGAAGTAAATTCCGTAACCAACAAGTCTCAGCAACAGCATTGGCAACACCGCGATACTCTGCTTCTGCACTAGAACGAGAAAGCGTCGGCTGATGCTTAGAGGACCAAGATAGTAATTTGTTGCCAAGAAAAACGCAATAACCAGAAGTTGATCTCCGTGTAGTGGGGCAACCAGCTCAATCAACATTAGAATAGGAAACCAAGCCGGTGGTTGATGAAGAAAATAACTGCAGGCCATAATCCATAGTACCCTGAACATACCTCAAGATCCTTTTAAGAACAGAGAAATGAGGCTCCCAAGGATCATGCATATGAAGACAAACCTGTTGAACTGCATAAGATATATCAGGTTTGGTAAATGTAAGATACTGTATAGAACTCGCAACACTTCGATATAAAGTTGCACCAGATACCGGATCACCATCATCCCCCAATTTAGACTCAGTATCAACAGGTGTCTGACAAGGGTTACAAGTAAGCATATGTGCTCTCTCCAAAACCTCCATAGCATATTTCTTCTGAGATAAAAACAACCGTGAAGAATCTCGTGTAACTGAAATGCCCAGAAAATAATTAAGTGGACCGAGATCTGTCATTGAAAACTCCTGATGCAAGGAATGAATAATCTGTCGTAACAAAGTCTCAGAAGAAGTAGTAAGTACGATATCATCAACATATAGTAATAAGTAAGCAGTATCCATCCCCTGTCTGAATATAAATAATGATGAGTCACAACGACTATGAGAAAACCCAATCCGAGTGATATAAGATGCAAATCGCTAAAACCATGCTCTAGGGGTCTGCTTGAGCCCGTACAGAGACCGCTGCAACAAACACACATAATCAGGATGCACAGGATCCTCAAACCCCGGAGGCTGATGCATATAAACTGTCTTAGATAAATCACCATGTAAGAAGGCATTCTTGACATCAAGCTGATGAATCGGCCAATGTCGAGAAGTAGCTAAAACTAAAACAACCCGAATAGTACCCGGTTTTACCACCGGACTAAATGTCTCATCTACATCAACCCCATTTATATGATTACTACCATTTGCCACAAGACGAGCCTTGTAGCGACTAAGGGTGCCATCAGCCAAATATTTATGATGAAAAAGCTACATACATCGAATAATGTTGGTGTCTGTGGGCCGGGGTACGAGAGTCCAAGTACCATTTTTAATAAGTGCAGTGTATTCATCACGCATAAAATTTTGCCAATTTGGATCAGTAGACGCATCCCGATAAGATTTTGGTAATGGTGAAACAGAAGACACATGCAGGTTGAGACGCTCAGTAGGACGGTTAGTCCCGACACGATATCCTGTGACCATGGGATGAATCGAGACAGGGTTTGGGTTTTGTGGAGGATCTGGAATGATGTGTTGGTGTTGAGCCGTGGGTGGTGATGGATTTGGTGTATCATGTTTGGTGGCGGGTGGGGATGGTAATGGATCATGGGTGTCCTCATGTTGGGCCGTATTGGGACTGGTGGGAATTGGTGTTGTTGGTTCGTTTGCGGGTTGAAGCACAACGGGTTGCACAATAGGAGCTGATGGAATGAAAGGTGGATTTATATCGGGTGGGTCATCTAAGAAATTGTAGTTGGGTGTAACACCCCCAAATTTGTTTAGCGGAAGCATACGTGTTATTGGGAGCGTTACGAAATTGGTGAATCACAACACAAGTAATAAAGAACGGAATACATACTCCGTTTAATTTCCATAAAATAGTTTTAAAACATTATCTTACAACATTGTTTAGATAAATGGGCACATCCCATAATTTCAGTGGTCCCAATTTAAAAACATCAGTTTGTGTAAAAACACTTATTTTAGATACTACTACGACCATTTACCCGCCTCTTGCCTTGCATCCATGATCACAACTAAGCACCTGAGAAAATATGCTATAAAGGTCAGCTAAAAGCTGGTGAGTTCATAGGTTTAGATTAAAATAGTAAGTTTTGGACCATAAGTAAAGTCATATGATCATTACAACGAATATAATGATATATGGGTGAATGTCTATTACGTTAGCTCTAAGTTCATGCAACCGATACTATGACAGTTTCTGTATGCTAAAAGATATCAAACAATATAGGGGCCCATAGCGAGTGTTTTGTCCCTCAACACTCGATTCCGACATGGTATACGTTTCGCCTTGGCCTAAGCATGGCCAACCGAACGGAGGAGTCACCCTCAATAGATCTATTTATAACATTCGCGTTTCCCAATGGGGAATTGACGGTTCATGAAAAAGGGCATTCTCTAGGGATATAAGGGCTTAGGCTAAACCACGTAATAGAAATCATGCAGTAGTTTAGGTCCATAAAAGGTTTTGCATATTTCTCACCCCAAAATGTATAAAACAGTTTATCAAGTAAAAGAGGGGCTATGAGACTCACCTTAGCAAATGTGCAATCCAAAAGTGGGATTAGTGATTGTTGTGAAGCGGCACCGACACGCGACCTAGATAAGGAGGGCAATGTTTTAGTTCATTGTTTTAAATCTCACTTACTTAAAGTAGTTCAATGGTTTTTATAATTGTATTAAAACTAAATGTAAGTTTGTAAAAAAAATCGTTAAAATGGCTTTACTAGTAAGTATACGAAGTATATGTACTTTTTATATTGACACTAATATAGTTTTAAAATCCAAATTTTGATTTGAACAATAATTATAAGGTTCCACTAGTAAGTATATAAATGTATATATATACTTATTTAAGTTGACACAAAATACTTTTGTCAAAATCAATATTAGTTTATTTATTTTCTAATTGTATTTAGAAAACATTTGAGTTAAATTGAAGACTATCAAATTTATTAAGTGATAAAATAAAGTAGTGGTCTATATTTATTTATTAAGTCTTGTTCTTAATACATATATATATATAGTTCAAATGAGAAGTTCACTTGTCACATTTTTATTTACACATTGTCGTTAAATTTTGACGTACATTACTACGTGAATCATATTTTTAGAATACTTGTTGCTCATGCCAAACTTTTGTATAATTTTTGTTAAGTTACAACTAGTGTACATAATTGACGTTAAGACGATATGTAACGAGGTGAAAAGAAAGAATAGACGGGGACGGGTTAAGCTTATATTTTGACTTCCGGTTATACGTTACACGTTTTATTTTGTGAGGTAGTTTAAACCACCCAACGAACACCCTGAGCCACCATGGGCTGCGGCCTAGTGTCGATAGTGACTAAGTACCAGATATGGGCCGAGGCCCATAAAATAAACAGACTCCTTTGCAACATAATTCATTAGTTGGGCTGTGGCCCAGAACTTGATGTCTAAGTATTAATTGGTATCTTGGCAGTACACTGTTTGCGCCAATTCTTTGTGGGGTAAACCATACACAGAAGGAAAAATGATATAACAAGTGTTCATTTAAAGTGAACAAAATACTAACATTTCGAAGCTAATACTCAAACCGAGGGTATCACAGTTGACGTGCTCCAAGGTATACTCGACTACCCGATGTTTCTAAAATGCCTAGAATATTTCTCAAGTTAATTTAAATCCGGTTTCACTTGATTATCCTAACAACTCTTAGTTTTTGAAAGCCCGACAAGGTGCCATACACAAAATCCTATGTCTAGATTCACGCAAGTCTTAATATGACCAACTCATCGCCAAGTTTCAAAACCACTTATGATGACAAAGATGATTTCCTCTAGCTTAAAATTTATATCTACTTGAAACAACAAGACATTTATCAAAGAATACCTCGAATACTCGAGTGGGTTCTCAGTCGAGGCAAAACCCATCATACTTACAAAGGATGATGTGACTAACTCGATTAAATGTATAGCCGAATTCCGACACAAGGTACTAAAGTTTCTGTGAAAGTTTGAGTACTTAGACAAGAATGTCGCAACTAATATTAGTTTTCCGGATTCGACACTTAACATTACTAGTATACTTTATAATACTTGACTTATCTAGTTTTTCTTGTTTCATGCCTCTCGACGGAAAACCAAACGGACCCTTGTGTAAATGACAACTTAAGTTTTATGGTCACAAAACAAGATTAGCAAAACAAAGTAAAACTCAAATCTCAAATAACCAAAAGGACAATTAATATTGATATGGCCAAATCATATAAAGATTTCTTTGATAACATTTTCCAACTTAATATCATAAAACAACATAAAAGACATTACAACAAGAAAATGAGTAACCTCAACTCGAGATGATGCGAGGAACTAGAGTGGCTTCAGAGGTTCGACCAAACGAGACTTGATTTAGCTCCAACACACTTCCAATTGCAAAACCCCCAATTCAATTTTTGAAAACCCTAAGTTTCACAAACCCTATTTTTTGGTAAAATTGATGAGGAACTGAGTTTGGGGCGTTAGCATCTCTACTAGAGATAAAGGAAGTATTTTGGGAAGAAGCTTGACTATATTTCTCTCCTTGTGACTTGGTTTGAAGCCGGATTTGGTTAACTTCCAAAACCTAGGCGAATCTTGGATTTTGGCTCAAGATAGATTGGTGTGAAGATATGCTTCTCTTGGGTGGTTTTATCTTGATTCTTCTTGGATTCATTCGAAGGGTAGCCGGCGCATCCAAGGAGGGGATTTGAGAAACAAAAATTTACATGGTTTTGGTAAGAGAGAAGAGAATATGATGGAAGAAACATGTTGGGTTTTCCTCTTTGAGAGATTCGACCTACTAGAGGCGCAGGTCTAGAGGTTGAAGAAGAATATTTGATATCTTCTTCCCTGGTTCTTGTGCTTTTGTTTTGTCGTGTGTGGGAAGAGAAGACAAAGAGATATTATATCTCAATTTTTAATAAAGGTTTTTATCTAAAAGAAAAAAATAAACGTATGTATGTATATGTATAGTATAGTTATGATTTATTTGTGTACATGTATGTACTTGTGTTACACTTATGTATTAATTGTGTTTGAGTCTTATAAGAGTTATTGTTTAAGTGCAAGTGTATTAAATATTGGGGTAATTATGAGAATGCATGTTTTACTCAAGGTGTCATCACTTTTTAGGCAAAAAGTTTGGGTATTTCCAAAATAGACTTTGAGTGCCAAGTGTCCTGACACTTTTCAGAACCCAATCATTTTCGTACCTATGATTTATAGTCGACTTATATCAAGCGACTTTTTAAGATTCGAGCGATTTTTTTTGATATTTTCGAGAAAAAAGTCAAACTTTAGAAAGTACTACCTCCGTCCCTAAATAAATGTCCACTTGGACTTTTTATAGTCTTTCTTCTTCAAATTTGACTTTAAATAATTTTATTTATGTTATATAATATTTGATGAAAATTATATCAATGAAAATACATTTAAAATCCAATCCATTCATATATTTTGCATCAAGTATTATATAACGCAAACGAAAATATTTAAGGTCAAAGTTGAACATAAAAGACCGCAAAAAGTCAAAGTGGACATTTATTTAGAGACGGAGGGAGTATTATTTTATTCCTTTTGCTCCTTCCCAATGTCGAGCGACATAAGCGAATTAATTTGAGCGCCTTTTTTAACTTTGTACTTTTGTACTTTTATATTTTTTTTACATAACTTTTAAATACTTTTTAAATTACAATGACTATTGTACCCTTAACTATTTTTACATGTTGAGCATCTTTGCTTCTTTCCTTACCAATTCACTTTTTAAACTTTAACATAAACTTCTACCCATCTTGCTACCCACTGCTACCTAGATCCAACACAGATCCAAACCATCAATCAAACGATCACCACAGCTTAGATGCTATTCTTCTTATTTCTAACTATTGTATTTTAATCATGTATTAAAAAAAAAATTTTGACGTTGGGCTTTTCTTAGCGATATCGGTATAATATCTCGGTCCAGCCTTATACCCACACCTTCTCATTCTTATCATCTCATCATCTCCGAACATTAACAAATTTCTTTGGTTTCTCGAAATTGATAGGCACGACAAGAGCTAATCTCTTATGTGGGGCGATTGAATTCGTTTTTTAATGCTTATTGGTTAAATTGTTTTCACATGTTGAAAATCATATGGGTATCATCGACGCCGGTACCGACAACGACGCAAGTGTGTCTACTTATTCTCTATCGCTTGAATAAATTACGTAATTGTATATAGTATGAGTAGTATATAGTGCTAGGTGAATAACTCAATTTATCAGTTTGCGTGTTGAATTGGTGGAGTCAACTATATTCGAGTTATCGCAATTTTAAGGCATAGTTTTGATATATCAGTTTGTATTTATGTAGCATTGTTTTCATAGCGAGTACTATTTGGAGCGGGTAGCGCTTAGAATGTAATAAAGATTTTGAAGGAACAAAGGCTTTGGTTCCGATTGTTTTTAATGAGAGGGTGCAGGTGTGTGTTATGTTTTTATGCTTATTATTTTCTACGGTCACCAATTTTGTATAGTGTTACTAAACCATCGCTAGTATATTTTGGTAACCAATGCTATCGTGTTACTAAAACCATGCTAGTATATTTTGGTAACCACGCTAGTGTTACTAAACCACTGCTAGTATGTTTCATTCCACGCTAGTGTTACTAAACCAATCGCTAGTATATTTTGGTAACCATCGCTACGTGTTACTAAATCATCTGCCAATAAATATGATAATTTTATTTACGTTGAGCATTTATTTTGTATCAATACCAGCTTTGCACAATTGATATATTGCTTTTAGCTACAAAGTTTTGTGCTGCATTATTGTTTGAGCTCTTCCCCATGTGTTCTTGTTCCGCAAGTTTGGATGGTCTGCTAATATGGAACGGTAACTAGCACTTCGAAACATTTTATGGATGTTTTATCTTCACCTCAAGTATTATGCTTGACAATGTGTGTTTTATCTTCGTGTTAATGAGAGCACAAACTCTTGGTGATACTTCGACTTTGGAGTTCATGAGGGGACGAAGAATATGGAAGTCAATCCCGACCATCCAATCATCAAGGACTTTGTCGCCAGTATGCTGATTGTTTGTCGCTTCAATTTCATCACTGGAACTGTATGATGTGATTTTTGGGGTTATAATCTTCATGATATTTCTTAATCGACACCATTCTCTTATAAAAAAAGGATCTTAAGATGTGCTTATACTTGACTTACATGTAATTTAAGTGCCAAAATCGAAATCATGAGAAATATACATATATGTAATCAAGGTGTTTAACATGTTGACACCCCCTGATGTTTGTAGGAGATGACTACCGAGTTGTCAAAGCAAGTAAAGTTGAGATATGTAAGTGGTCTTGTTCCAAGAGATAAATCAATGGCCTTTGAAAGAATCCTATTCCGTGCAAACTGGGGTAATGTATTATTTGAGTTACTCGAGTACCATCCGTTACTTTGGTTTCGACATTTTGATTTTTGTGATTGCGCCTTTCTTGTGGTCCAATGCCTGTAATTTCATAAACAGGTAAGCCTTCTAAAGTTTGTCTTGGTTTATCATATTAAACTCACATGCTAACTGGTCTAGCCCCAGGTCTCCTCCAACCATTCCAGAAATTAAAATTCCAGAGGACACACTTCGTCAGGTTGCTGGTGCAGTAAGGATTGAAGTTAATAATTTTCTTGGCATGTTACGAGATGTTGCATCTGGAAGAGATCTGAAGAAGTTCCTCGCTGTAAGTAATATTTAAAATTTTTTCCTACATACTTAAGGTTGTATCATCACATAGTTTCTACATTTTTTTTTGTTTCTTACTTTCTTATATCAGTTAGTCGTGTCTAATGTCTTCTTCCCTTCTGGGGATTTTACTCTTCCGGATTCGATTTGGTCAAATAGTCGTAGGAGCTTGTAAATTCACGCTAAATGTTAATCCACCTCTCTGGTATTATGACATCTAAATAATAGTTTAGTTAGTAGGTTCATTTTGCTGGTATTTCGGCCCTTTGTAGGTAATATTTGCTTTCAGTGACGAATGAGCCAACATTGTTTGAAGAAAACTAGCTTCTTACGTACCATTGTGCCCCAATATTGATGGATGATTCCTCATTCCAGTATGATGAAAATGTGTTAACTACATCAAGTGCAAGTTATAAAGTAAATGTGTAACATGATGTCATATATCTTTACCTAAATAAAGGCCATACACAAGTACATTTTAGTTGCAAGCAAACAGTTTAATTAGAAGAAAACAAAGTAATTTTGTTGGCGGTATAAGTAGTCATTTAAAGGTATGCCACTGCCCTGACATAATCAGGTGGACCTATAGTCATGGAGAGACAGACTTGGGCCGGTGTGGCACGGAGGAGGTGGCGTAAATGGACGTTGGTATGGAGGACTTTGAAGTAAGGCAATTGTCTTTAATACTGAAACTTGACCATTCATGCATATATAGCATCATCAAAGATTTTGGTTTCATTAGATGCCTGCTAAAAAGAGGGAAGTTGGGTTTCTGCTAGAGTTGACTTTATACATTCAATGCCAAAGTCAAACTTGAGAAGACAATGATCCTCAAAATTTCTTTATCTCACCAAATTAGAAGGTAAAAAACGACCTGATTCTGAAAAGGGCTAGAACAAGATAAATGTTAGCCCTCGTTATGGCCAAATTCACTAGATGCTGTGGTCAATCGTAAAGTCAAAAGTTCATCAGGTTGACTGGATTCTGAAGCTAGTTTCTTTTCTGGGCGCTGTTTGGTAGAAAACCCTAGTGGGGAATGCTGAGTTTGTTTGATTTGGGCTATACTTTTACAATCTAATGTGTTCCAAACAGAACTTAAAGGTTGATTTTTTTGCCTCACAACACACTTGATCGCCTGATCCGCTTGTCATCAATGCGCCGCCATGCCTTTAAAGAAACCATAATCTGCGTGTAAAGACTGCACTGAGAGATGTTTGCAAATCCAACCCAATAAATTTTCTTTTATCCTTTGGCCACCTGATATAAAATTAAAAGTAAGACTACTAGTTACGGAGTATAAGTGTTTACGCCACTTAAGCACATAGCTTATACACCAACTTATGTTTACGCCACTAACAAAATGTACCTATTTACCAATTCTACCAACTTATTTTAGAAATTTTTATTTATTTATTTATTTATTTATTTATTTTATTTATTTATTTATTTTTCTTTTCTGAAAATGATTTATTATTGGTCATTTCTTATGATAGTGTTTAAACACAAAAAAGTTATCTCAAAAGATAAAAAGAAAATGACCAAATTCTATGACATCAAACATTACTCAACCAAGTAGCTAACAAAAATTACAATTAAATAATTAGTTAGTTGCTAGCTACATTTTAAAAAATAAAACGGAAATTTATAATTTAAGGTTGTATCATCACATATATTGGATATTATTGGCATGTTATTGCTGGATTGTGGGTTCTCTCTATTGTTGGAAGCTGGTGCAATTTCCTGACATTGTTCTATATAAGTAAGACCATTTGTTTTCAACCATCTGTTTCTTATTGACTCACTTGCCCATGTATAACATTTTATGTGAAAAGCTTTTGTGGCTCTACACACCGTCCTGTTCTGTACAAAGTACGAGGACCAAGTTGATGCATATGCAGAGAAAGCAATGATTGAGTTCAAGAAACAATATGTCGTGGTTTGATGCTAAGGGTTGAGTAGAATCCCAAAAGGTCCCTTGAAAGGCAAGAAGAAAGATTGAAAGATTGTAATTTCGGCCGTTTCAATCCTCCGGGTGTCGTTTTATTTGCTAGAAGTTAGCCATGTTTACTAAGTTTAGATATATCGAAATGGTCGTTATTTGTATTACTTTATTTTCTCAGGAAGATGATTAGTGGCTATGTTGTTTCAAGAATTTGGATGCTTTAGTAGGTTGTACATAAACAAAAGTTGTCAAATGGTGAATCACGCAAGCTTGTGTGTTTTCCCCTAGCGATGGAAATAATTTGACTGTACCTTCCTGTTTGGCCCAGTTGGAATTTATGTTCCTCTAAGATGGCACTTTCTTTGTTTTTGCTAATATCTTCGGGTACTTGTTAGTATAACTCTCTGGCTGATACATATCATTGTACATAACGACTATAAACACTCCAACTTGGTTCTCTTTTAAGTTTTTCCCCTGATTCGTATCTTTGAGGAGTTTTGATTTGCCTACCGTTGGGCCATACTCGGGATTAAATGACTGATTCAAACAATTGTTTATGGTCATCGTTATAACTGCTAAATCCTTGAGAAATATACTTTTCAGGATTAGCACTCTACCATGATTTGATCTAAGTTAAAAGCAATCACAATTTTGGTTCTCACAAGATACTTTTTGTATTCTATCTTTTAGGCAAGTGACTATTGGTTTGTGTTATAGCTGAACTTGTTTAGAGAATTCCGAACCTCTGTTAATATTACTACGAGGACTCTTTTAAGCTGTGCAACTGTAACTATTGAATCAATAAATTATCAACCGAAACAAATTAGCAATCATTGATATTGGACTCTAAACGACCTAGTGAACACATGTAATGCAAATTGGACCAAAAAAGCCTTGCTGTGATTAGTTATACTCCTTTATGTAACGCTAAAAATGTTTTTTTTATCGATAATAACATGGTTGATTTTGGTAATTACAGCTATTGGTTTGTTTTATAGCAGTGGTAACGTTCTTCGTACTAGCAGTGCAAACAAGCATTCGAGCAGTGGAATCAAAATAGTATAGCAGTGGATACGAGTATGTAGCAGTGGTTACAAGTGAATACTAGCAGTGGTTACAAGTGAATACTAGCAGTGGTTTCGATAATAACTAGCAGTGGTTACAAGTGAATACTAGCAGTGGTTACAAGTGAATACTAACAGCAGTGGTTACAAGTGAATACTAGCAGTGGTTACAAGTGAATACTAGCAGTGGTTTCGATAATAACTAGCAGTGGTTAAGAGCGAACACTAGCAGTGGTTACAAGAAAACGAGCAGTAGATGAACGACTATAAACAGAAGCAAATCATCCCTGGCATTCTTGCAATACACCCGCAGTTAGTACACTCCAGCGCATGATTTCCATGTTTAGGTCGACTTCCAACAGTAGCATATAAACAAGCATATCACAGTGGCGAATCAACCTTTTAACCGTAACGTGAAAAGGCAAAAAACAAAGAAGCTATCAAAGATAATCATGTGAACAATAACCTCATATAAGATATGCTTGTACCAAAGTAGCTTGCATTGCATAATCCAATTGTTGTTACACACCCTCCTCAAAAAGGGCTGGATTAGCAATTTTAGCATAATCCAATTGGATTATATACACTAGGAGAAAAAGAAACACTGAGCTTATTAAACCTGTTCGAACCATTTTTAATAGTCAAGGTGGCGATAATGGTAGCAAAGAAGAACATCTAATGCAAGTGATAGAGAAACTAAGGATGGAGTTAGAGAATGAGAAGAAAAAGAGGTCTAATTTGGAGATGGAGTTAGAGTTCTTGAAGCTGCACATCACTAGTACTTCTGATGTCTAAGCACTGCACATGTCCAAAAAAGTCGATATGTTTCTTTCTTATATTGTAGAGCTTGTAATGAATAGGACAATTCTTCATCATAGTTCAACTGTCTTGTAGGACTATCACATGAACTAGAAGGTGGCATATCATTTGTGTTCTCATCATCTCCTATAAAATATAAAATATATAAATATCATTACACCATAAACATACAGATATGACCATTTAGAGGACGTTGATATGTTACAAGTGAGCCATTTTCTCAGAAAAAATGAATAAGATAAAAAAAACTTGCCCAGTCTTGTACATGTATGAAGCTGGTTCCAAAATAGATCGAGACATGCTTACGTTGTTTCACAGACGCATAATCTATTTTGTGAATGCAATCCGAAATAATAATTGGTGGAAATGTACAGGGAATGAATGAGAACAATAATTGGTAGAAATGGAAGAGACAAGGGTATAATAGACAATTTAGTTAAAATTATAATTTTTAAAAGTGTAAAAAATGTACTAAAAGGTACAAAAGTATAAGGTAAAAAAAGTCGCTAATATTATTTCGCTTAAGTCGCTCAAAGATTGGGAATGAGCTTAAAAGTATAAAAAAATATTTTAGTAACTTTGACTCTTTTTTACTAAAGGACAAAAAAAAATTCGCAAGATTCTTAAAAACGTCGCTTAGATTCGGTCGCTGTACAATCGTAGCTGTAAAAGTCAGAAAAAATGATTGGGTACACAAACTTCGAAGGACACTTGTCAAGCTTATATGAAAAGTAGAAAAGTCGCAAGTCTCAAAGTCTATTTTGGAAATACCCAAACTTTTTGCCTAAAAAGTGATGACACCTTGAGCAAAAAATGCATTCTCAGAATTACCCCTTAAATATTTTGTGTCCCGCGATATTAAATTGTGACCGAAGTATCATTGTTTGATAATTTTTACAATGTAGTATCTTATAGGTACGCATCGGAGGTATTATTATTTTTGTAATATTTTCATTACTGAAAGTTTGTCATTTGTTTTATCAAGCCTTTATCATAGTGTCGGCACGTATGCAGTTTCGTCACTGGAAAACGAGATAACCTCTCTTCTTACAATTTAATCATAAGACAAAATGAAATGAAATATTCATAAAATGATATGAATGCAAAAGTGATGAAATTATCTACAGATGCGAAGTTATCTACTCAAATGATCAGGCTAAGCTTATGCATGCTTAACGACTTATGCTTAGTAATAATAAATTACTAATTATTAGTTAAATTTTAGTGAAAATTTACCGTGTGTCACATCCTCCCCGCTTTAGAAGAGAAAACCGTCCTCGGTTTTCAGTTAGGATTACTTGCTGAAGTAGAGAAAAGGTGTGGGTATTTACGCTTGAATTGGTCTTCACGCTCCCACATGTATTATGGACCTCTTTGAGAGTTCCAATGGACTTTGACGATCGGGATGCGGCTTTGCTTAAGCCGTTTGATCTCTCTATCCATAATTTCAATGGGTTCCTCGACAAAATTCAATCTTTCGTCAACTTGGATTTCTTCCAAGGGAATAGCAAGAGTCTCGTTAGAAAGACATTTCTTTAAGTTGCATACGTGAAACACGTTGTGCACAGAGCTGAGTTCTTGTGGTAATTCGAGTCGGTACGCTACTGGTCCGATTCTTGCGAGAATTTTGAAAGGTCCAATGTAACGAGGATTTAACTTTCCACGTTTCGAACGGACACGCCCTTCCATGGCGTAACTTTGAGCATAACCTTATCTCCCACTTGAAACTCAAGTGGTTTCCTCCTTTTATCCGCGTAGCTCTTTGACGCCACGCAGCTGCTTGGTCGGTTTTTGATTTGTACAATCTTCATTAGTTTCTTGAATTAACTCCGGACCAAGAAGTTGACTTTCTCCAACTCGCCCAACACACAAGTGATCTACACCACCATAGAGTGCTTCATATGGTGCAACTTTGATGCTTGTGTGATAGCTGTTGTTGTAAGAAAATTCGGCTAATGGCAAGTGCTTATCCCAGCCATTTCCAAAGTCTATCACACATGCTCTTAGCATATCCTCCAGAGTTTGAATGGTTCTCGCTTGTCCATCGGCCTGAGGATGGTAAGCGGTGCTCATGTCGAGGTTAGATCCTAAAGCATCTTGAAGTGATTTTAAATTTGAGGTGAAACGGCTATCTCGTCTAAGATGATGGAGATTGGCACGCCATGACGCGCATGATTTCTCTCGTGTATAGTTGTGCAAGTTTGTCCATTCCGTCACTTTCTTTCATTGGTAGAAAATGAGCTGACTTGGTGAGACGATCAACTATTACCCAAATAGTGTCGTAGCCTTTAGAGGTTTTAGGTAGCTTAGTGATAAAGTCCATTGTTATACATTCCCATTTCCATTCGGGAATTTCGGTTGTACTAGTAGACTGAGGGTCTCTGATGTTCTGCTTTGACTTTTGAGCGAGTTAAACATCGGTGACATATGTTGCAATGTCTTTCATATTTGGCCACCCAGCACAATTTCTTTGAGATCGAGATACATTTTGCCGGATCCCGGGTGGATGGAGTATTTAGACTTGTGGGATTCGTGCATGATGATATTGCGAATTCCCTCGTAGAGTGGTATCCAACTTCGCTCTTTGAAACACAAAATTCCATCCGACCTTTTTACGAATCCATTTTCGCTTTCTGGCATTCCGTAAAGGTTCTCATTCGGACAGTTTTCTTCCTTGAGTGCTTCTGATTGTGCCTCTAAAATCTTGGATGGAAGAGGTGAACTAATTGTCATACCCAAAGATCTGACTCTAAGGGGTTTTGGTCGTCTTTTCTACTCGTGAGCATCAAGAATACATTTGCCTTACCCGGTGGTAACTAATGTCCAGCCGTAATCACCGAGCAACTCCAACCATCGGCGTTGTCTCATATTCAGTTCTTTCTGATCTAAAATGTGTTGTAGGCTTTTGTGATCGGTGTATATGACACACTTCGTGCCATATAAATAATGTCTCCAAATTCGAAGGTAACACAACCGATCCTAACCTGTGTCGAAGCGTTGTGTAATTCTTATCGTGAGTCTTCAACTGGCGAGAGGCGTATGCTATCACCTTCTCTCTTTGCATTAACACCGCTCCTAGCCCCTTATGTGAAGCGTCGCAATAAACAACAAAGTCTTCACTACCTTCGTAAGGCCGAATAGGTGCACTACACAACTTTTCTTTAAGGAGTTGAAAAGCTTCTTCTTCTTTTTCTCCCCATTCAAACTTGGTGTTTTTCTGGGTTAGCTTGGTTAAGGATTTGGCAATCTTTAAGAAACCTTCAATGAATCTTCCGTAGTATCCAATGAGTCCTAAGAATTGGCGATTTCAAGAGGGAGTTGTGGGTGTCGCCCAACCTTTATTGACTCGATCTTAAAGGGATCTACATGAATACCTGGTCATCAATTACATGGCCTAGGAATTGCATCGATATCCAAAACTCACACTTGAGAACTTTGCATACAGTTCTTCCTTCTTCAACAATTCTAAGATCAATCTAAGATGTTCTTCGTGTTCTTTCACACTCTTGGAATAAATTAGGATATCGTCAATGAATACGATCACAAATTTATCCAGGTAGGGTTTACACACTCGGTTCATGAGATCCATGAACACAGCTGGTGCATTGGTTAACCCAAAAGGCATGACTTGGAACTCGTAATGTCCATAACGAGTTCTCAAGGCGTTTGGGAATGTCTTCTTCTCGAACCCTTAGTTGATGGTATCCGGACCTTAAGTCGATTTTTGAATAAACACTTGAACCTTGAAGTTGATCGAATAAGTCATCGATCCTTGGGAGTGGGTAACGGTTCTTAATGGTTAGTTTATTCAACTCGCAATAGTCGATGCACATCCTAAAAGTTCCGTCTTTATTCTTGACGAACAGACCGGTGCTCCCCATGGTGATGAGCTCGCCTAATGAACCCTTTTTCTGCAAGTTCCGACAACCGGTTTGATAACTCCCCGAGTTCCGTTGGAGCTAATCGATAAGGTGCTCTTGCCACGGGTGCGCACCGTGCACTAGATCAATTTGAAATTCAACCTCGTCGGGTCGGCTGAGTCCTCGCAAGTCTTCGTGAAAGACCTGGGAAATTCTCTCACTATTGGTACGTCTTCCAGACGTTTTTCTTCCTTTTCTTTTTCGTCCTTTCCGGTGACTTGTGCTAGGAAGATGTGACATCCTTCCTCGATACACCTCAACACTTTGGTACAAGAAATGACATGCAGTTTTGAGGCGTTTCTCCTATCACTTTTGTCTCCTTCTATAGTTAGGAATTCATCTCCATAGGGTACTTGGACAAGCTTTTCGTCACAAATGATGGCAGCATGATACTTTGATAACCAATCCATCCCGATGATGACGTCGAAACTACCCAATTCTAATGGTATCAAGTCGATATTGAATGGGTGATTTAATGATCGTGGTGCAACCTCTTATGATGGTATCTACTCTTTCTATGTTACCGTTAGCTAGTTCCACATTGTACGCATTTCCTAATGCAATTGGGGCAATATCGAGTAGTGGACTAAATGCATTAGAAACAAAACTCCTATCGGCTCCTCAGATCAAACAATATGGATGCATAGCGGTTATTTATAAGGAACGCACTGGCCACGACATTCGGTCTTCCCGAGCTTCCACTTTGGTCACAAAGATAGACTCTTCCACGAGCTCCTTCGCCATTTCCCTAATTACTTTCGCCCAACATTTCTCAACCCCGCCATTTCCATGGCTTCCGGATTTCCTCGGTTTTTGATTTTCCATTGCCTTGGTTCCGGTCTTTCGGCATTCATTCTTATAATGCCCTTTCACCACAACCAAAGCAAGTTATAGCGCCTTTTGTCCTCGAGCCGATGTTGTTTGAACCGTCGCTAATGACTTAGACTTGCAGCTTCCGGTCAAGTGTCCAATTTTATGACAGTTACGGCACTTGATCAGACCGTCCTTTGTGATGCAAGTGTGCATCGGTTACACAGTGGTGAAGTCCCCAGACGCGGTTTCCTTCTTCAATCCTCCCGCATATGCTCTAGCAACATTTTGCCTTTTGTTATGATTTGTTGGTTGTTCCCACCGCTTTTTGCCACGTACCCATTGTTGTTGTAGCTTCGGGAGTGGTCATCCCATTTCCTCTTATTGTCGACCACTTTATCCATGGAATCCTCAATCACTTGGTCCATGAGTTTGTTGGCTACTTCGATGGTTTCGTGAAGATCAGCAGCCTTAGAAGTGGTGACATTGCCCTTGATAGATTAGGGCGTCCTCCCATGTACCTCTCCAACAATCAGGTCTCAGTTTGAACCATTTCAGGGCACAACAAGGCTAGTTCTTGAACGCTGGTTATAAGCGTTGGTGCCTTGAACTTTGAGTTTCCAAAACTCATGCTCTAGCTTCTTGATCTCATTACGTGGACAGTATTAAGTACCATCTCCTTGAAGTTCTCCCATGGCATGGCATAGGCAACATCAATACTAGCAGATTTCAGAAAATTGTTCCACCGTGTCAAGGCAACATCTGTGAAAGTGAATGATGCGTACTTAACCTTAGACTCTTCTTCACAATTGCATTCGAACACGCCTCGAGCTTCTTGATCCATCTAGTCGACCGACAAAGCTCCTTCAGTTCCACTAAAGCCTCAACATGGTCTTCACGAAAATCTTGATAAGTACAAGGCGCGCTGTGGGTGGGTGGTCTCGAAGTTCGATTAGTAGACGAGTGGTTTCGCAGCCTAAAGCGATCGCCTCTCGCCATTGACTAGTTGATCTATCATGGCTTGATTCATGGTGGGTTGATTTGGAGTAGCTCTAGCAAGAGTAGTGACTTCACGGTCCTGATCTCGTGTGACTCTGTTTGGAATAGCCGTTGCAGCTTTGGTTCGGAGTAACTCGCTGGAATAGAGCACTGGAAGCTCCACCATGGTTGGTACGGTTTGATCTTCGTTTTGGCGGCATTTCTGCAAGAACAAAGGTGATGAGATATAGAACCTTTTAAACAAGGTAAGGGTCAAGTAATTGTGTAAACATCGCAGATAGATCATATGAGCAATCTATGAAAGAAAAGACAATTGGATAGGAACATAAGTTTGACATAGATAGAACTTCGGTTACAAGGTTCCTAAAGTACATGATGTGATACTAGATATACAACGAAATACAACGAAGTACAACGGAAATACAACTGAAGTACAAGAGTAATAACTAACACTAACTGTTATAATTCAGTTTAGTGTGATACATCATGCAATAAGATCTAAGGATGTCCACGCAGTGAAGCTCAATGGTAGCAATTAACTCTCGCTGCGTATCCTCCAAACTAGCGATGCGCCTCATCCGAGAAAGATGGACTCCAAACTTGTGGTCCTCTGCCACTTCTCTGGCAAGATCTCTAGCCATCCACTGGATGCGCTCTAGCTCCTCAAGTCGGCCGCTGCATCCGGCTTGACCTCTCTTCAAGGCCCGCGGTCCTGCTATCCAACTCTCTAACATCCTCAACCGAGCCTCAAACCTCAGAACCCAACCAATCCTCGCCTCTCTAGCTCCATAGTCTCAAACAACACATCGGTGACGCGGTCTAAAACCTCAACACGCCGCCGCAAGCCTGCAAGCGCATGGATCGACTCTCCAACCGACAGTATGGACCCCTAGCAAGGTCTCATGAGAATCTAATGAATAAGCACTCTCTCGTGAGGGTCAGCTCCTCATCATCCGGAGATCCCGATGGGTCGGCATTGGTTGTGCCTCAACCGTGCAGCTACCTCAATAGTCTCGAGCGTTTCAGTGGCGCTGAGCAAGGCGCCCATGTCGGCGTGCATGGTATGAATGAAGGTGATGATGGACTGTAGCTCAAAGCCGCGATATGTGGCACGTAACCACCACAACCAATATCTCCAAGCAAGCTCATCACTCTCCCCCGGCTACTGGAGGAAAGCAATCCTCCGTCTCTAACTCAAATGGTGCATCAATGTCCCATGTCATCGCCATCCGAGCCATCTCCGGACCTCTGTCCTAACTCTCCGAATACTCGGACAATCTCCGCACTGTACTCATATCGCCGGCTGTTGCACATGTCCGGGAACACTCTCAATTGGCATATGCTCCTGTAACTCCTCCTCGATCCTCTTCCGATCTTCTTCCGTCTTCCTCTCCGAGTAGGAATCAGTAGCTCTCCTGAGTCGCTGGTGAGGTGGTGACTCAGTGGATGATGGTTTCAGTGACTCTGAAGTAGTAGAAGGACCCATGTAAGCAGCCGCTGGTCATCTCGAGAGGCTAGTGCAGCATGAATGACTACCGCCTCAGATCTAGGTACTCTCACAATCATGCGGGCTTTTGCCAGCGTGTCAACAAAGCCTGATTGAGCGTGGTAAGTGGCCTGCAGATGGAGTAGGTGCAATGACTGGCCGAGCTGCTAGAGGCTCAATGTACGGATCTGTGGCCAAGTGTGCAAGCTGATGGATGGTAGGTGAGTGAGCAAGCAGGATGTCCTCCTCGAACATCGTGAGGAAGGCCGGTGAAGGCATGGTGACAAGACGGTGCATATGTGTAAGTATGTAGAAATATATACTCATGATGAATCTGAAATGGTGTACTAGTGAATAGGAAATAAAACATCCAATCCAATTTAAATGAATTCTAAGTAGTATGGCAAGTAAGGCAAGCGGCAACTGACGGTCGTAGTATGATGTTTTTGTAAAAAGTAGTTATAGTTTAGGATTTACATGTACCTAGTTTCTATAACTCTCTGATACCAATCTGTAACACCCCCAAATTTGTTTAGCGGAAGCATACGTGTTATTGGGAGCGTTACGAAATTGGTGAATCACAACACAAGTAATAAAGAACGGAATACATATTCCATTTAATTTCCATAAAATAGTTTTAAAACATTATCTTACAACATTGTTTAGATAAATGGGCACATCCCATAATTTCAGTGGTCCCAATTTAAAAACATCGGTTGTGTGTAAAACACTTCTTTTTAGACTACTATGACCATTTACCCGCCTCTTGCCTTACATCCATGATCACTACTAAGCACCTGAGAAAATATGCTATAAAGGTCGACTAAAAGCGGTGAGTTCATAGGTTTAGATTAAAATAGTAAGTTTTGGACCATAAAAGCGATCATTACAACTAATATAATGATATATGGATGAATGTCTATTACGTTAGCTCTAAGTTCATGCAACCGATACTCAGACAGCTTGTATGCTAAAAGATATCATACAATATAGGGGCCCATAGCGAGTGTTTTGTCCCTCAACACTTGATTCCGACATGGTATACATTTCGCCTTGGCCTAAGCATGACCAACCAAACGGAGGAGTCACCCTCAATAGATCTATTTATAACATTCGCGTTTCCTAATGGGGAATTGACGGTTCATGAAAAAGGGAATTCTCTAGGGACATAAGGGCTTAGGCTAAACCACGTAATAGATATCATGCAGTAGTTTAGGTACATAAAAGGTTTTGCATATTTCTCACCCCAAAATGTATAAAACAATTTATCAAGTAAAAGAGGGGCTATGAGACTCACCTTAGCAAATGTGCAACCAAAAGTGGGATTAGTGATTGTTGTGAAACGGCACCGACACGCGACCTAGATAAGGAGGGCAATGTTTTAGTTCATTGTTTTAAATATCACTTACTTAAAGTAGTTCAATGGTTTTTATAATTGTATTAAAACTAAATGTAAGTTTGTAAAAAAAATCGTTGAAATGGCTTTACTAGTAAGTATACGAAGTATAGGTACTTTTTATATTGACACTAATATGGTTTTAAAATCCAAAGTTTGATTTGAACAATAATTATAAGGTTCCACTAGTAAGTATATAAATGTATATATATACTTATTTAAGTTGACATAAAATACTTTTGTCAAAATCAATATTAGTTTATTTATTTTCTAATTGTATTTAGAAAACATTTGAGTTAAATTGAAGACTATCAAATTTATTAAGTGATAAAATAAAGTAGTGGTCTATATTTATTTATTAAGTCTTGTTCTTAATACATATATATATAGTTCAAATGAGAAGTTCACTTGTCACATTTTTATTTACACATTGTCGTTAAATTTTGACGTACATTACTACGTGAATCATATTTTTAGAATACTTGTTGCTCATGCCAAACTTTTGTATAATTTTCGTTAAGTTACAACTAGTGTACATAATTGACGTTAAGACGATATGTAACGAGGTGAAAAGAAAGAATAGACGGGACGGGTTGCTTATATTTTGATTCCATTATATCGTTACACGCTTTATTTTGTGAGGTAGTTTAAACCACCCAACGAACACCCCGAGCCACCATGGTCATAGGCCTAGTGTCGTAGTGACTATACCATATATGGGCCGGCCCATAAAATAAACAGACCCCTTTGCAACATAATTCATTAGTTGGGTGTGGCCCTTAACTTGATGTCTAAGTATTAGTTGGTTCTTGGTAGTACACTTTGTTGCCAATTCTTTGTGGGGTAAACCATACGCAGAAGGAAAAATGATATAACAAGTGTTCATTTAAAGTGAACAAACTACTAACATTTCGAAGCTAATACTCAAACCGAGGGTACCACAGGTTGACGTGCTCCAGGTATACTCGACTCCCCGATGTTTCTAAAACGCCTAGAATATTAGTCAAGTTAATTTAAATCCGGTTTCACTTGATTATCCTAACAACTCTTAGTTTTTGAAAGCCCGACAAGGTGCCATACACAAAATCCTATGTCTAGATTCACGCAAGTCTTAAGATGACCAACTCATCGCCAAGTTTCAAAACCACTTATGATGACAAAGATGATTTCCTCTAGCTTAAAATTTATATCTACTTGAAACAACAAGACATTTACCAAAGAATACCTCGAGTACCGAGTGGTTCTCGGCCGAGGCAAAACCCATCAAACTTACAAAGGATGATGTGACTAACTCTCATTAAATGTATAGCCGACCGACACAAGGTACTAAAGTTTCGTGAAAGTTTGAGTACTTAGACAAGAATGTCACAACTAATTTAGTTTTCCGGATTCGACACTTAACATTACTAGTATACTTTATAATACTTGACTTATCTAGTTTTTCTTGTTTCATGCCTCTCGACAGAAAACCAAACGGACCCTTGTGCAAATGACAACTTAAGTTTTATGGTCACAAAACAAGATTAGCAAAACAAAGTAAAACTCAAATCTCAAATAACCAAAAGGACAATTGATATTGATATGGCCAAATCATATAAAGATTTCTTTGATAACATTTTCCAACTTAATATCATAAAACAACATAAAAGACATTACAACAAGAAAATGAGTAACCTCAACTCGAGAGATGATGCGTGAGGTACGAGAGTGGCTTCGGACCAAACGAGACTTGATTTAGCTCCAAAACACTTCCAATTGCAAAACCCCCAAATCAATTTTTGAAAACCCTAAGTTTCACAAACCCTAGTTTTTGGTAAAATTGATGAGGAACCGAAGTTTGGGGCGTTTGCATCTCTACTAGAGATAAAGGAAGTATTTTGGGAAGAAGCTTGACTATCTTTATCTCCTTGTGACTTGGTTTGAAGCCGGATTTGGTTAACTTCCAAAAAGGCTTAATCTTGGATTTTGGCTCAAGATAGATTGGTGTAAAGACATGCTTCTCTTGGGTGGTTTTATCTTGATTCTTCTTGGATTCATTCAAGGGTAGCCGCGATCCAGGAGGGATTTGAGAAACAAAAATTTACATGGTTTTGGTAAGAGAGAAGAGAATATGATGGAAGAAACATGTTGGGTTTTCCTCTTTGAGAGATTTGGCCTACTAGAGGCGCAGGTCTAGAGGTTGAAGAAGAATATTTGATATCTTCTTTCCTGGTTCTTGTGCTTTTGTTTTGTCGTGGTGAAGAGAAGACAAAGAGATATTATATCTCAATTTTTAATAAAGGTTTGTATCTAAAAGAAAAAAATAAACGTATGTATGTATATGTATAGTATAATTATGATTTATTTGTGTACATGTATGTACTTGTGTTACACTTATGTATTAATTGTGTTTGAGTCTTATAAGAGTTATTGTTTAAGTGCAAGTGTATTAAATATTTTGTGTCCCTTGATATTAAATTGTGACCAAAGTATCATTGTTTGATAATTTTTACAAAGTAGTTTCTTATAGGTACGATCGGAGGTATTATTATTTTTGTAATAATATTTTCATTACGGAAGTTTGTCATTTGTTTTATCAAGCCCTTATCATAGTGTCGGTGCGCTGCAGTGTCGTCACTGGGAAAAACGAGATAACCTCTCGTCTTACAATTTAATCATATGACAAAATGAAATGAAATATTCATAAAATGATATGAATGCAAAAGTGGTGAAATTATTCTACGTATGCGAAGTTATCTACTCAAATGATCGGCTGCTTATGCATGCTTAACGACTTATGCTTAGTAATAATAAATTACTAATTATTAGTTAAATTTTAGTGAAAATTTACCGTGTGTCACATTGGGTTAGATGTGCCATAGGGAAAAATAGTTTCATCGAATGTGACATGTCGAGAAAGTATAATTTTGTTGGTGTTGAGGTCGAGGCAATGATATCCACGGTGATTTGAGGCTTGTCCCAAGTAAATGGAGGGTGTGGTGCGTGGTTCAAGTTTGTAACTTGGATATAGGTGGGGGTAACATAAGCAATCAAACGTGTGTAAAAGGCTATAATCCGGGTTTTGACCAAACAGTCGGGTATAAGGGATTGCATTGGCAATAGCAGTGGAGGGCAAGATATTTAGTAAGTGAATAGCCATATTGAGAGCTTCAACCCAAAATGTTAGTGGGAGGTTGGACTGAAAAAGCAAGGCCCGAATGAGATTATTGATGGTGTGAACCATTCGTTCAGACTTGCCAGTTTGTTGTGATGTTTTGGGGCATGAAAGCGAAACTGAATGCCATTCTCGGCAAAGAGTTTATGAAGGTTACGATTGTCAAATTCACCGCCATGATCACACTGAAAGGACCTGATTTCACACTTAAATTGAGTGTGAACATAATTACGAAATAGTAAAAATTTTGACAAAACATTAGATTTGTTAATTAACGGATAAACCCAAACAAAATGCGAATAATGATCCAAGAACAATACATAATATTTAAAACCCAAAGACTGCATGGTGAAGTCCCACATCCGAGTGAATAATGTCAAAACAAGTATTAACAACAGTATTGGAACTAGCAAATGGAAGTCTAACGTGTTTGCCAAGATGGCAGGCATGACAAAGCACGGGGGGCTTCTCTTTATTGCATGAAATGAAATTATTTGAAAATAGACGACGTAACACTTCGCTTCCTGGATGTCCAAGACGCTGATGCCACGTATGTTGACTAACAAGGAGAACTTGAGGAATTGGAGAAGGAGCCGTGACAGGATAAAGGTCCCCGGTGCTATCACATCAGAGAAGCACCCGATGCGTCATGAAATCCTTAACAGAAAAAACAAAAGGATCAAATTCAACAGTACAGTTATTATCGCGAACAAACTGGCGAACGGATATTAAATTTTTGACAATATGGGGGGTAATAAGGACATTATTTAAGTGAATGGGTCGAGTGGGAGTCGACAAGATGCTATGACCCGTATTGATGACAGGAATAGAATACTCGTCACCAACCGAGACGGACGAATACATGCACGTATTAAAAACATTACTAAGACTATTAACAGAAACATTTAAATGTAGGCTCGCATCTGTATCCATGTTTCGTGCACCCGTTGTTGGATCATGAAGTGTCCAAAGGCTGAAAGCTTGTGGTAAAATTGTCTCTTGACCCGGTTGTCGCAGTGTCCTATATGTTGTAATGGTGGACCTGTTGGAGCAGTGTGGGCCGAGGAACAGAACCGGATTATGGGGGAGGGGCTGTTGGGCCGACTGCGTGGATGAACAGAAAGCGTGTGGTTTTGGGCTTGAGGGATGTTACCGATTGGGCTAACTGATGGGTGTTGGGCCTGAGTGAAGTAACCAGGTGTGGTAATGGGGTATGTAGATATGTTGGGTTGGGCTTGAAGGGGGCCAAAACCTGGTGGTACTCTAAGTGAGTTTACTGGGCTCGTGTGTGGTGTATTGTAGGTGGTCATGTAAGCCGAAGGTCCACTAGTGGCATTTGTTGGACTACAAAACGTTCCAGTAGGTGTATTATTATTCCCCATTAGACCAAGTTTACCCAACAATGCTATCACAATATCCTCAGTATTATTAGGCGCCTTAGGATCAAGAATCCGTGCATTAGTTTTAGCATTTGCATCATGAAAAAATTTGCAACCCACTCCATAGCGACACGCACCCCTAGCATAGTTAATACAAGGTTTCTATGACTTCACTTGAGGGTTTGATGGATTTCGAGACATACCTTTGTTGGTCATGAGCACCAATGGAGATGAAGACGAGGAGTCCACGGGAAGAGATAGAGACTTGGATTTCAACCGCATCTCTTCGGTGATGAGCATTGAGAGAGCCATTTTGAAGTCGGGAAAGGTATCTTTGTGGTGCATGATGCCACAAACTTGATCGTATTTATCGGTTAGGCCTTCAAGAGCATAGTGAACCAAGTCTTCATCCGGAATAGGAGAGTCGAGACTAGCAAGAATGGTGGCAGTCGACTCAAGCTTCCCAAAATATGCTTCCATGCTTAGGTCTCCAAGACGAATAGATCGTAACTCCGCATTCAAGGCATGTGTACATGACCGCTTGTTGTCTTTGACAATATCCGTGAGTATGTCCCATGCTTCTTTGGCCGTTTTAGGATGAGCCACCACCAACCTCCTTTGAAGAGAATCCGAAAGAGTCGTGAAAATCCATGATAGGACGATTTTGTCCACTTTGAGCTCATCTTGAGTGAGAGTAGGGCTCGAACTAGACGAGGCATCGTTGTCGACTTCATAGCTATATAGCAAAGTTGCTCAAATAAAAATTCCCACGAGCCATAGTTCCAGTTGTCTAGGTCAAGTTTGACGGGTACCCGTGTGAGGAGATGATGGTGAGTGACCACCGAAAGTTTGTCCGACAGGGATACAGTGGGAGTTTTTGTTTGGCTAGTCATGATGGAGTGAAGTTATTATCTAGGGGTAGATGAGATACGTGAGAATAGAGGGTATTAGGGGTTGTATGTGTTACTTGAGAATAGAGGGTATTAGGGTACTGGTAACAGTAGATGCACAAGCAAAAGAGAAGATAGATAGATAGATAAAAAAAAAAAAGATTCGTGACCTAGCACGAAGGCTGTTATGGTTTAGAGGTGAGTTAAAAAAGGAATGGAGCGTGGTATTCAAGGTCTAATACCATGTTTCGGTATAATAGGGATAACTGTGATATTGATTTTTGATTGATTGATATAGAATAATATCGTACACATATATAACAAACTATAGAAGATTCTAGTTACGGGCTTGAGTCCGATACAATTACCTAATATTACTGGCTAACACTTGGAAAGCTAATATTATATCATTATATTTATACGGGTGACTCATGCGACGACCAACCACACATAACGAATCATGATAAAAATCTGTTATTGGTTATACTCAAAGTGGCATGCATGGGATGCACCCCATTCTTGCAATTATGATCTAATATTAGAACATGTTGAAAACAATATATGTGAATGTTTATGCCTTCTTTTTGCTAATTTTCCCTCAATAGTTTTTGGTCCATTACTTTGAATGCATGCGTGTGTTGATGTTTCTTTTCCCAACTTTTTGTTTATTGACAATTTCAGTCTTCTACGATTTGACGAAATGTTTATGTAAAAAGGTTATTATTCATATGAACTGAAAAAACGCACTTTGATTTTCCAAAGGCGTACGTGACCTACTTTGTATTTTGGGTCCCTTAACTCTTCTTCCCTTTTCTTCGTTGATATATAAATAAATGGACATAATGGCCAATGTTTGAAAGTAAAATATGCTAATTATTCATGATAGAGACCTAACTTATTAGGTACAAAAAGTCAAAAGCCGGTGGAATTACATGCTTCTTAAGCCGCTATCATTTACTTGGTCATATAATTCTAGAGACAATAAAAAAAGGGCAAATTCTCTATCTAACCTAGTTGCCTAACAAATTTACCTAAAATCCTTCAAAATTTTTTCACTTCTCTTAATGCCTCATGAGCAACTCTCCCAATTCAATATTTGGGCAACTCTCCCATATAGGTGACATGTGTCCCATTTTGTACAATTGTCTTACATAATACTAGTGTAATAGATCTCTAGTTGAAGAACTTTGACTTTGGAACTGATATTTTTGTCTTTTTAGTACAAAGTATTTGGCTTTTTTATATAAAAGTACATATATCAAGGCAACTGGTCCCACACTTATGTACTTTTCGCAACTAACCATATGTAAAGTACAAATGATTTAATGAAAACTTTTAAAAGTGAATAAATAATTTTATAACTTTAATACATTTATACACTTTATATATTTACAAATACAAATCTTCCTTAACACACTTCTTATCCACTGGCTGATAACACACTTCTTACCAGTTATCTTACATAACACACTTCTTATCCACAGATAACACACTTCCTATCCAAACCATCGCCACGACACTCCGATCTAATGTCTATAAAAAAACGTTTATGGCTAGGGTAAGTAATTTTGTGTTTGATTTAGGGTTTCGCTATTTTTGGGTTAATTATTTTAGTTGGTATCGTATTGGGTGTTTAATTTTTCGTATTTGATTTATGGTTAATTTCTTAATTGGTACCGTGTTGATTTTAGGGTATCGGTAATTTAGGGTTTCGCTAATTTAGGGTTAACTTTTTAAGTTGGTATCGTATTGATATAGGGTTTCGGTAAATGTTCTTGTTTGATTTTGGGTTTCGATATTTTAGGGTTAATTTTTTAAGTTGTTAACGTATTGGGTGATTAATTGTTCTTGTTAAGTTTGTGAAACAAATGATGGATGTTGTTGAAGACTAAGTGAATAAAGCACTGTAAGATAACTGACACTAAATGGTTTATAGTGATTAATTGGTAACGTATTGGGTGATTAATTGTTCTTGTGGTTTTAGTGATTTGTTGCTACTTATTAAGTTTGAGAAACAAATGATGGATGTTGTTGTAGACTAAGTGAATAAAGCACTATAAGATAACTGGCACTAAATGGTTTATAGTGATTTATTGGTAACGTATTGGGTGATTAATTGTTCTTGTGGTTTTAGTGATTTGTTGCTACTTATTAAGTTTGAGAAACAAATGATGGATGTTGTTGTAGACTAAGTGAATAAAGCACTGTAAGATAACTGGTACTAAGTGAATAAAGCACTGTAATGATGGTGCAAACGGGTTCGGTTAACGAAACAAAATACAATGAAAATTAAACTGCGACACAACTAAATATAATCCGGGTGATCCCAAGTTTGAGAGTTGTTAGATTCGTAACCATCGCCGTAAAGATACTCGCACCAACTTTCATCTGCTCTCATCCCACTCTGCATACAAAGCATCGAATTCTCTCGGTCTCCATGTTCTTGTTCTTCCCTTTGAGCTTCCTCCATATGAGCAGCTTCCTCCATCTCTAACAACACTCTTCATCTTGAGCATAAGTCGCCCCTTTCGGCTTCCTCCTCATGAGCAACTTCTCTTCTCGCTATCTCCCTTTCTTCTTCCTCCTAATAGTCAAAAGTTCATCTTCATCAATTTGTTGGCCAAAGTCTTTTGTTCCGTAAATTGTTGGCCGAAGTCTTGTCGTTCCGGAAATTGTTGGCTGAAGTCTTTTTTAGACATTTTTGAGAGAATTTTGTAACCTATTTAGCAACACCACTTGAATTAAATACACACATATAAGGTGGGTAAGTTTTAAAATTTATTACCCTTAATATGTCAATAAATGTGGTGTAGGTGGAAACTCTCTCATATAGTTCACATGGGCCCACCTTGTACTTACATAGGTGATTTATTGGGCAACTTTTGCCTACTTTCTAATTAACCATTTAGTTCTCTAATAATACACTTTAAGTCTTTTTCTTCTCTTAAGATAACTGGTATTGAGTTGAGTGGGAGCAAACGGGTTCGGTTAACTCCTTTGATCTGCCACCTAGAGTGGTATGAATACCGCCGCCAACCTTAGTTCAGTCGGCTTAATCCCCCAAAATATAAGGATTTAGGCAGTCTTGGAAGTTGAGATTGATTAAGGTTTAGGCAACAACCAATGCAGCAATTTTGCTGCATCCATCGCTAGTTCAAGAAACCACTCGCTAGTTTAGAAGAAACCATCGCTAGTTCGACAAAACCATCAGCTAGTTCAGAAAACCAACGCTAGTTCAGACGAAACCACTGCTAGTTCGCATTTAAACCAGTTTAGTTCGATACACCGCTTATTTTAACCTTAATTGGTGGTTTTGTGTATTTGTGATATGTATGAGGTCGATGACAAATATCTTACTTGATGAAGCAAATGATGTGATTTACCGTATCTTGGCATGACAGTTTTATTACATTCTTATGCAGCCATGGCGGTTATATCTTGATGTTATCGTTGTTATCTATTTATTACGATCCTAGCCTTGATAATGCATGTCACAATACACTCGTAGCATACATTACTGTGTACCCATGAGGCGTAACGTTTGATTTGATTTCGTGGGAACATTTGACTGCTGCCAAAGTGTGTTTGAGAAGGAAGGTTTGAGTTTCTTGGGAAGATTTTATGTGTTTGATGTGTGTGTTAGTAGCAGAAATTTATTTTGTATTTAGTATTTAAGAAAAAAAGGTGTATTAGGATAATAATTTTTTTTTGGGGAAGTATAATTTGGAATATAAAAGGTGTATTTGGTACATGCAAGAGGCTGTGATGATGATTATCTTATTTGATCAAGCAATTGATGTGATTAGCCGTCAGCTGGCATGGCAATTTATTACATTATTTTGCATCCACGGCGGTTATATCCTGATGTTTTTGTGTTTATCAAACTTTTTACAGATATGAGCCTTGCTAATGCATATAACAATACACCCTATTATATACTCACATCGATGATTAACTCAGTCAATCATGTTTCATTGAGGTTGGCATCCTATGGCAACACATGAATATATATTTTCTGTGAGAGTATATAATCATTTCTCCCTAGCACGCCTCGGCCCCAATGAACCATGATTGGCTTGAAGATTTGTATCATCTCTCTGAGTATATACTTTCCGTGGATAGTGTGTTAAACTAGACATGTAACTTTTTAAAACAATTCCTTTACGTATATAAGATGTTAATTTTTAAGAGGTTGTGATGACACGTATCTTATTAAATCATGCAAATGATGCGATATTCCGTGTCTTGGCGTGGTAATTCTATACTATTGCAGCCATGGCGGTTATATCCTGATGTTGTGTAAACTATTGATTTATACAGATCTGAGCCTCAAGTTATGTTAAGAAAGGGCTAAATATTGTTATGTAATTGTTTGCTATCACTTTGATAAAATGGTCTCTTTTATCAGCGAGTATCTACTGTTAGGAATTGGAAATTCCATGTTAAAGTGTCGGTCACCCCAATTATGGTCTAGCATAAGTTAGGTCGTAGACATGTCGTGTGTTACGTTATTTATTAGTTAATTAGTTAGTTTGTAGCGTAGTTTAATTTAGTGTAACACCGTGGAGGAAGGACGGGTCTTTACCCACTGTATGCCTGATCCACACCGTGAGGGACGTGATGCTTTGTAACTATAAATACCCCTTCCATCCATGGAAGGGGTGGTGCTTCTCATAATCTAACCTTTACGTTTTGTTAAGCAAGTCTCTACCAAGAACTCCCTCTCATCTCTTTCTCTCTCTAAATGGCTAACATGTATTTCCATCATCCAAGACCACCCGAGTCATCAAACAACACAATATTTACGATCCTACAAATGGTATCAGAGCCAGGTTTTTGCGTTGTGTTGATTTGTGTGGTATCTTTGCTTTGTTTAAAACTGTTTTGTGTAATTTTTATGGTCGGAAATTTTTTTTGTTCCTATTCTTGTGAGAAACAGTTTGTAACATGTTTTGTGTATCACTTTTGGTCAAAACAACTTGAGGTATTAAAGTTACAAAACCTCGCTCTTGTGTCAAATTTTTTGTACAAACAGTTTTTATCATCTCTTTAAACTTTTGGTACCAATTGTGAATATTATGGTCACCGGTCTATATACATGGTCAAACGGCAAATTATTGAAGCTTATGAGTCACTTTTTTCGGTTTTGTATGAATCAACGAATACTGGTCGGAAAAATCACGGAGCAAAAAGTCAAAAAGTCAATGGAGACTTTTCCTTATAATCTTGCTAGCAACTTGTCATTATTCACCCGATTCATTGAATCTTCATAGCGACTTGTCTTTACAAGTCGTAGCGATTTGTCCTCATGTAGCGACTTGGTCATGATTCGACTTATGTTTATAAGTTGACTTAATTTGAAGTAAAGAAAACAGAAGAAGTTGTATATATCGCTTTTGACTATTGAGTCAAAAGCGAGTTGGGTTTAAAGCAGCGAGTTGTGTACTTAAAGTTCTGTAGCAACTTGACTCATGTATAGCGACTTGACATAAGACCACGACCACAATATCTTAAACTAAAACACCAAGTCTCGACCTCAACTTAACCATCATCGGTCCAGGACTAAACCGACATCAACAAATCATCTACCAACATCATCAAGACCAAAACACAAAACAAATACATGTAACAACTAAGCAATATCGAGATCTCAGACTCATCGTGTATGTGCCTATTCACATCCAACCACTAAAGATAGTGCTCATGAGTTAATCCATCATAGATCTATGTTTTCATGTGTATGTCCGAATAAATTAAAGTTAAAACAAATCGCTAATGGTTTCATTCTCCTTCATGTTCGGTCAAATATGAAAGAAAATAACAAAAAGATTTAAGCAAGATCTCAGATTGGTGTTCGAAATGATTTGCTTTAAATCGTTCAAAGATGTTTAAACACCACTTCGTCATTGATCTAATGTTTTGATACTATTCGAACATAAAGATGTGATTTTAACAAGTATGTTAAATCATGACTTTTATTAGATTCACGACTCAAAAATAACATCAGTCACTTAAAAGAAACCCTACCTTTACCCTCGATTTCTGATCTTGAAGCCATAAATCATTACCATCCCTGTGGCGTTTATGACGAGCTCATGCCATCCCTGTGGCGAGCTAATCTACTTAACTAGGTTAACCTTTCGTGTAAGAGGATTAGAATGAGGCAGATTTGTTGTGAGAGTATTTTTAGTTATGATGGGGGCGGACTGATAAGAGTGAGTGATTTTAGGGTTGTGAAATGGTTAAGTGTGTGTTATGTGAGCTTTAATACCCGTATGATTAGGGCATGTCTTGGTTGGATCCGGTGTTTGAAGATGGGCCGAGATTTTTAAGGATTAGGTGGGCCGTGTGTTATAGTTTTAAATGTAATTAACATGGGCTGATTTCAAATGGGATGAATCGAAATTTGTTGATTCAGTCAATTTAATGAAATGGTCATTTTTCGAATAAAACTTATTATCCAAATTATTTTTACAATAATTTTGGATACAATGTTTTAATTCTGTATTTTCAAATCAATTAGTGAATTGTCTACATTTGGTGTTGGATCAGTTGAAGGTGAGAGGCCTGATGGGCTCATAACGTGTGGGTTGTATCTAAATGGATTGGTCTTGGGTATGTTCAAGGGTTATAAAATGGACAAAAGTGGTTAACCTGGTGCCATATTTCTAAGGTGTTATCATTTTTGATGGTGGGACAATGTTTATCACATGGTATAAGTTCGTTCGGATAGGTTTTATTTTGGCTTGTGAGTTGATTATGGATCTAATTTCATATCTTTGGAGATTATTTTATGGGGCATACCGCGATGGCCAGGGTTTTAGGCTAATAAAATTGCTTGGGCTTTCAATTTTGGAACGGGAGTGTGCTTGAATATATGTGATGGGTTGGATTTTGATGACGAAAAATGGGCTTTTCAAAATCAAGACTGTTTGAGACCTGGATTTTATGAGATTTATCGATGAGATCTGATTATGAGATTTGTGATAATGAGATTTGATGATGAGACTTGGTATGATGATGAGAATTGTTGTGGTATGCGAGTTGATACGTTGGTTTATACATTTTCACGGAGAGTATTATTTCACGGCTTGGATTGAACAAAGTTGACTACGGGGTTGTTTGTGTTCGATATTTCTCATTTGGGTTTGAAGTAAAGTTTTTCCGGGTGCGTTTACTTATTTCGTCTTCTTTCTTTCTACCCTTCCGCGAAGATGACTTGTTTGGGCATTTATAGAATGTGATAAAGACTTGGCTATTTAGTTACGTTTGTGATTCTTTCTCACTTAACCCATAACGTAGCTATCACTTTGGTGTCTCCTTGCAGTTGAGGATACGTCAAGAGGTTTTGTACACTGGGTACACCGTTTCTTCTTCACAAGGATTAGTACAAGTTTAACTAACAAATCTGGGGAAGTTCACTTCATGATCAAGTTTGGCATATCGGGTTTACTTCACCATATTGTCACGCGCAATAGCCAGCGAATCGTGAATGATGTGTTTACCAAAGTGTTTATTGGATGGTTGATGATATTATTGATGATTGGATAAAGAACCGTTGATGAACCGCTACATGTTCCCGTAAAATAGATATTCACCGAAACCAAAGTTGTCATAACACGTTCAAACTAACATTGTTTACGGTTTAGTCTTGATTTTGTAAAATCCATGAAAGAATCTATTTCGGTTTTAAATCATAGACTTGTAAAATCGTGACAATGAAAACATCGGTTAAAGTAATGTGCATTTCGGATCTATCTTGCGGTTTGTTCTTGGTTTTTAAAATCTCAGCGAAAGAAACTATTTCTCGGTTTAAACCATAGAATTGTAAAATCCCGTGGTGATGGAACCATCTGGAGAAAGAAAGTGTATTCGGGATCTCATCGGCTTGTGCTACGGTTTCTGATTCGAAGAAGGGATAAAAGGGTGTACTTCATGAATTGGATGTGTGTTTGGTTAGGGTTATGTGCTTTTAACCATGGTCGGGATGAAAACCATTATCATAGTTCACTTAAAACTTCAAAGGAGGCTAGATTTGATCTTTTAACCAGAAGAAGTGACAACGGGGTTAATTCACTATTATTTATTTGAGGTTGAAGTGAAATATCACGGGCGAGTGTACTTATTATCTGAAGGTATCGGGGATGGTTGGATGAAGATTCTTCGAGATCTTTGTTCGAGCTTTTTCCAAAAATGAAGACTTGGAAATCTAGTTATTTTTGGGAGTCTTTTCTTCTTCTTTTACCACTTGGGGGAATTGGGCTCTTATCGCGCAAAAATAACTATCACTTTAAGGAGTTATGTTGTGGTATCAGTGTCATTTCATATGGTTGGATGGAAGTTAAAGTCGGTTTAATGTCCATCTTCTCATTGGCGGCCATTCTCATCAACATTCTTCATACTTTTTCCCGCGCTTTGATTATTAAGTAAGCAGATGATACCGTGTTTTCTTATTCCACTTACTCAACTATAATGACGATGGCGACATCATGTGCTAATTTTGCGGGGGAGAAGTGTGAATAGAATACATTTAGATGATATTCACTTATTCAATCAAGAATGGCAACTCCGTATGCAATTCTTTAGGGGAGAAAAGAAGTGTGAATTTATCTTGCATGGTTGATTGTTATATGAGAATAAATGGTCAAACGGCTCCAAACTCATGTAAGAACCGAGCTTCTTCTTACCGGGTCATCTTCACATGGAGTTTCTTCTAAGAGCCGTTGGTTAAAATCTTTACACGGGCTGATTTGATTAATGATAAAGTGCTTCTAGTTGCTGGGCTGATTTCTTTGATGAACATCTTTTTGTTCTTGTTTGATTGGGAGGGATTTGAGTTAAGGGGATTTGCTTTATGTAAGTTAACGGGGAATGCATTTGGTGAGTTGAAGATGTTAACTTTCTGATCTCCAAACAGACAATCTTGAAGAAGGTCGAGTCTACAGTCGAGTCTACATTTTCTGCTACATGATAGATGACTAAAGATGAGTTTCATTTAACGATCTAAATACTTCTTCTTAATTCAAGCATTCATCATAAAGATTGTCGGTTTAGGGGAGAGCACTAATTGGGGGAGAGTGAAATGTCTATTTAATCCCCAATTAGACCTGCTCACATTTTACTTCAGCAAGTTGATTCCCACAAGATTTCATATGCTCTTCTCAACAGATTTCTAGTATACGGGCTTACAATGTTGCCGATTCAAGTATCAAAACCGTATAAGGGGTAAGGAGACACACATCCAAAAGCACAACGAGTACACTTGATGAAATTAATTCTTCTAAGTAATTGAAGATATCCCGGGAAGACAAATGTCATGACCGCAGAGAAACTCAATGTTTGACTCGTGGCTTCTAGTGTTCTAATTCCAACTATGTGGGGGAAGAGATGGAAGAGTTAGTTTCTGGGGATAAAAGAGGTACTCAAGTATGAAATATTCAGGGGAGATAAATATGTAACATGAGGGAGGTGTTATCAGTTATTCTTTCGGTGGGATTGTGTGTACTTCGGGATTCTTGAGCTTCGTACACGATCATAAAGGAAGAAAAATGTGAACATTGGGGAGGTGTTTTCATTCCCCTCATGATGTGTACTCGAGAGAGCTCTTGGGTATTAGTGTACTTTGAATTCTTGAGCTTCATACACGATCAGGGAAGAAAAATGTGAACATTGGGGAGGTGTTTTCATTCCCCTCATGGTATGTATTCGGGAGAGTTCTTGAGCATTATTCAAAGAGACTGACTGCATCAATTCAACTACTTGGGGGAAGTGTTCTCTTGACAACTTTTTGGTATGGATTGCTTCAGACTTTAGTGGTTATGAAATTTGAGAAGATTATTTATGAGTGGGATGATACGTTGCTGTTCTTGTTGATGATATAACCCCGGACGGAGAATCGTCGATCGTTCTTAAAAGGAGCAGCAAACTCGATGATAATGGTGTACTTCTTTGTGCATCTGGCTATGGCAAGCTTGAAAAATGGCTTCGAATCTGCTCAGCTAAAGGATTTTCGGTTTGGGGGGAAGCTGCCAAAGTCTCTCTTACTCAAAGGCTCATGTTCTATCTTCTATTCTGGAGCCTCGAAAGCTTTGGTGGTGGAAGTTTGAGAGATGACGAATTCTATCTTCTACGACGTGCTGCTCGATACCCTTATCTCGGTACTCGTATAATCATTCTCTTAAACTATATCATCTATTCTAAATGTAAATAACTATTAAAAACCAAAATACAAAATTATAAAACCAAGAAAAAGAAAATAGAAAAATATAAAACCTTCAAAAATCCATAAAAATTAGAAAATTTGAAAAATACCAAAAATATTGTTTTTCTCGTCTGATATCGATAACATCTACGGTCTTAGAAATGTCATTCAATAATGGCACGGGACTTTAGATGAAGTTCGAGCAGGTGGTGTAAATATTTTTTTTCAAAACATGTCTTAAAAAACTACGAGTTAATTGAGGTATGGCAGCTCTTCAAAACCATGGCTTACAGTTACTTCAGACTGTAACCCGTGCTTAAACCATGGCTTGCAGTTATTTTAGACTGTAACCCGTGCTTAACTATGGTTTACTATTGTCTCAGATAGCAACCCGCTCTTCAAGAAAGGAAAGTGTTGCGCTAAACAAATTTTCAAAAATATCGTGCACTTATCCTAAATCAAAATGAGGAAAGTATGTCGAAGGACTGCTGTTCCCACACAAATGTTTTTCTGTCTAAAATTCTTTAGAAAAATATTTGTTGTATTCAAACATTGGTGGAAAATAAGTTGCTTGAAAATCAATCAGATTCAGAGTTTTCGTAAAATTTAAAAACTCAATCAATGACTTCAGCACTTTTAAACTTTTCGTAGAAAGAGTCATTGATTGAGGGGGAGAATGTTTTTCAAATTTACATCATCTAACGGGCTTTCTTAATCATCCTACGTGCTTATCTGAAAAATATAATTGCCTATGTTGAAGGACTAGGTTTCTAGGATGTAATTATTAGGATTAGATGATTATAGATTGATGAACACATTATTCCCATGCCTTATATGATCTGATTGATATGTTGGATTGAATTTTATTAGTTGATTGTTGTTTGGGTGATGTCGACCACAATATATCTGTATGTGTGTTCACTAACGTATGCAAGTATATTGGTATATAAGAATGTTCCCGATCCAGATCCATAATTGAAGATAATTGGATGCCGAAAGGAAAGGGGTAACTATATCTTGGGTTGACAAATGAAGAAACGGAGCTTAATTTGACTTCCATGGAGAGTTGGCATGAAATGCAACGTAAGAGGTCTCACTGCATCGTGAGATGGTTTTCTTCATCATCAAATGAAGAAACGGAAGCTTAATGGACCTCTATGAAGAGTGCGGCATGAAAAATGCAACATCAGAGAGGTCTCACTTTGCATGCGAGACGGTTTTCTTCAAAACCTACGGCAACAGTAAGCTTCTCAACACCTAACGTATCTTTGTGCAGGATAAATAATGAATAATACCATTTTTCAAAATATTTGATAAAATTGTTTTGAAAATGGAAAAATATTGTTTTGAAAATAAATTGGACTAAATTTTGAAAATCACCGGACTTCATTTTATCAAAACTTAAGTCACTCAATCATCGACTACGGTCATCGATTGAGGGGGAGTGTGATTTAAAATAAAATATTTTCAAATGATATTTTTTCATAAAAGTTCGGTTTGTACAAAAAATAAATGATGATCTAAAGATTTAATGTTATGTCATGATATGATTTTCTTTAAAACTCAAAGATCTTACAAAATGAAGTTTTTTCTGTTCTTGTTTGATTGTGAAATTGTTTTATTTTACTTAAAGATCTCTTAAAAACTATCATACCTGACACTAACAATCTTTAATGTCTAAAATTGATCCGTATCAATCATTTTTCAAAATTAAATCAAGCCACGTCTTTCCCCAAAATTTTCTAAATGATTTAAATCAATTGGGATCACAAATCTCAATTGGTTTGAAATTTTTTTGATCGGGGGAGAGATCGTGATTTAAATCTCAAATTTGTTAAAATGGAATTGGTTTTAGTCCTTTAAAGGCACTACTACCTCCATGTGCCAAACGATTTCTAATACATAATGCACATGTTGAGGGGGAGCATTTATCCAAAAACAAGATGAGTTTTTAAACAAGGCACATATTCTCCCATGTTTTCCAAACCTTATTAAATCACTTGGAATCCAAAATCTCAAAGGGTTTGATATATTTGATCGGGGGAGAATTTGTGATTTAATAATGAAATTTGATAAAAGGTGATCATTTTGATTCAGATGTGCATGCTGCCCTCCCATATGTGCTAAACACTTTTGAATCTCGAAGCATATATTGAGGGGGAGCATTTCAAAAGAAAATAAACTTTCAAGGTACAATGATTTCTATGTTTTAACATAAGTACCTTGATTGATTTTCTAAATGGTTTCTTAATGGCTATTGTGATCGTGGATGTACTTTTAAAGAACTCTTTCCTCTATGTGCTAAAATAATTTTGAAATATCCAATTCACATATTGAGGGGGAGAAATTACCAAAGAAAATCAAATGGCTTTTTCTAAGGAAATTGTGATCAAGAAATTATTTCAAAGAACTCTTGCCTCCATGTGCTAAACAATTTCAAATCATATGCACATGTTGAGGGGGAGCATTTCTAAATAATCAAAACAATTAAGGTACAAAATGCTTTGATTTTATATCACAAGTACCTTGATTGATTTTTCAAATGATTTTTCAATTGGTTTCGAGAAGGAATGAACTATACCAACAGACCGACTATTTTACTTTATGCATGGAGTTATAAGGATGGTTAGGTTAGGTATTTGTTCCCACGATCCCGCCAGAGCCGGAGGGATCTACCCAGGGACAATCCACTAGATAGTGTGGAGTCCTTAGGTATGATGAAAAAAGGAGAAAAGTGAGAAATGGGAAGAGTCGCGGTGAGATAGAGCTAGTCTTTGGAATAAACCCAACAAGGCTCTAGTAATGATGTCTCGGTAAGCACTGAAGGGGTTGAAGAATGAAAAAGAAATGAATGTGAAAAAGGGTGAAAAGAAATAGCCCTCCAATAATTCAACCTTAGGGCATGCTAGGGTTCAATACATATGCTCTTGGGGTGGTTACCAAGGTAACGCCGTATTGAAGACAAGACGTCATGGACCCGGTGGCCATGCTTTGCGCACTATAACTTCCCAAGCCACTCAAGTTCCTCTTAAAAGGGCTTGTTTCATTCTCACGGGGAACCGACATAATCTATCGACTATCTCCTAGAGATTGTTGATATTGAAGAAGGAGACCCTCTCCCTAGTCTCCGGCATAGGAACCAAATGTGCACAATTGAGTCTAGAGCCAAGAGATCATCCAAAATATCTCATTAGGACACTAAATTCTTGAAGACTTGTTGTTTCACACAATGTGGAAAGTAAGAATATATTTTAAGAATCCTACGCATTATCCTTGTGGTATTGCCAGAACATCCGAGTGATATATTAAATATTCACGATGAAGATGGAAAGCCTTCCAGAGCCAACATCTAACAAGCTCTTGGTGGGTGACATGTGAGATATTTTATAAAGATCAAGCTTGTGACATCTGGATATAAACAATGGGGCGATTCATTCTTGAATCAACCTTGGTCCAGGAAATGAATTGACGAATACTTTTGGAAAAACCGTTCGATGTGCAAATCTTCTTTTCTCTAGCGCATCGAATGTGTATACATGTTGTCAAACACAAAAAGTATCTCTGATTGAAAAAATTACTTTTGGAAAAACCGTTCGATGTGCGAATCTCTTCTTTTCTCTAGCACATAGAATGTGTACTCTTTTCAAATACAAAAAGTATTTTTGATTGAAAATTGATCTTTCTCATAAAACTTCGTTATTATTGAAAAACTCTTTCTTCAAGCAATCGCGATTGTTTTCAAATCAATTTTCATCAATCGGTGAATCTCAATTATTTGTTCACTCACTCGCGTGTTGTCTTCTTTGAGGCGTTCGGTTTGAGAACGACTAGAACATTTCTTGAAACCGCTCAAGGAGATTCTTTGGAATTCTACCGATCACGGTAGTACTTGTCTTGATAAAGGGAAGAGTGTACCTCAATTCAACAAAAGTGATCAAAGACACTTTCGTGTGTTTTATTGCTAACTTGTTGTTTGCGAGTACATTTGGGCTGATTCTTGTTGTGATGAATTGAGAAGTCAATACAAAGCCGCATGCTCACAACATCCACACTTAATTGAAGAAATCATGACTAGTGCATATCTCTGAACACTGCTCGATATTTTTATACTATGTTTCGCTTGGCACTACAAATATCATGAGCCAATAAAGCTTCGCTACTCGATGGAAAGATGTCATGATCCAGAAAGTGTGAGCATGTCGGTACAAAAGTCACAACTTCACATGATGGCAACACAATAAAGGGTGATCGGAGATTTGTTGTGGTGATGATCTCAATGGCTTCGAAGATCATCAAAGATGTGGATCAGTTAAAGGCCTCCACTAAAAGTACAAAGCAATGCGGACTTTGAAGAATCGCTACTAAAGCACAAAGATTGCGGAACTTGAAGAATAGAAGTCTATGAGCTCAGAACTAAAGACAAAGATACAATGCTAGGATGCAAAATGTATTTCATGGGGTGACCTCCCTTATGGGGAGATTGTTAGGAATTGGAAATTCCATGTTAAAGTGTCGGTCACCCCAATTATGGTCTAGCATAAGTTAGCTCGTAGACATGTCGTGTGTTACGTTATTTATTAGTTAATTAGTTAGTTTGTAGCGTAGTTTAGTTTAGTGTAACACCGTGGAGGAAGGACGGGTCTTTACATTGCTGTATGCGATCCACATCCTGAAGAGGAGGACGTATGCTTTATAACTATAAATACCCCTTCCATCCATGGAAGGGGTGGTGCTTCTCATAATCTAACCTTTACATTTTGTTAAGCAAGTCTCTACCAAGAACACCCTCTCATCTCTTTCTCTCTCTAAATGGCTAACATGTATTTCCATCATCCAAGACCACCCGAATCATCAAACAACATAATATTTACGATCCTACATCTACATAAAAGGCTAATTGTACACTTCAGTAACGAAACAAACATATGAATGCTCAAAGATGGATGAACGACACCACCTTTGAGTAGCAAATTATACTTAATATGGTGTCATTCATCCATCTTTGATTATTCATTACTGTTTGTAGCGAGTTATATCTTAGATGCAGACAAGTTAACCAAATGCAGATAGTTTATTTACTTACAATTGACTTTGTTGATTGAATGGCATGCGGACCTGGGATCATTTGTGTAATTTATAAATCAACCTAGATCTGACATGCTATTCAATAAGCAAACCTGGATTGCAGGTGAACAAACAAGTATATCGAGGAGTTTTAAACCATCTTCAAAGGCGACTGTTGCCCATGGGGCATTTAGGGCAGTTTATTTTTATTACCCGTGTCAATGCTATTTGTATTTATCATATTTTGATGGTTTGTTACTTTATATTAGTGTGATATAATTGTTATAGATTGTTGCTAGATTGTTAAAAAAATTTAGTTTATATATGTTAAGGAGTTACTTAAGAAAGAAGCATCAATATGATATAGTTGTGGATTCAAAGTCAAGTTGAAAGTAACAATGTGGCCATACACAACTTCCTACATTCAACTTGTCTTTGAATATCTCAATGATCACGATAGATGTGCCTTGATCATTGCGTGTTGATTGTGATAATGATATAGCGTGTATTGTTCTTGACATGCCACACTCCTTGATTATCCCACTAAAATCCTTTTCTAGAATCCACAAATTCTAGAAAAGACCTTGGTACTTTGAGTGGTAGGTTTGCCTCTTATAATGATTTTACCTAATCATTATAACAGGCAAACCTACCACTCTAAGTACCAAAGTCCGTCTACTTATTTATAACATATTGACAACCAACTTTGTTAACCAACTCCTTTACATATGTAAATGTTTGAAGAAGTTTGTTTATTTTGGGTCACATGTGTGTATTTGTGATATGCAAGAGGCTGTGATGACGATTATCTTATTTGATATGCAAATGATGTGATTTACCGTATCTTGGCATGGCAATTTTATTACATTATTTTGCAGCCATGGCGGTTATATCTGATGTTCTGTGTTAATCCAACTTTGACCTGATCGAGCCTTGCTAATGCATATCACACTTGCACACTCGGTTTGGAAGTTTATATGAGTCACGATATACTTGTTATAGACTTTTTCTAGATTGTTAACAAAACTTAAGGATCAATATGATATACTTGCGGATTCAAAGGGAAGTTGAACGTATCTAGGTGGCCACGTTATTTTGTAGATGAGTAGGGAATTTCAGCATAGTTACCCATTCGCATTCCCAAACAAGCGAGTGCCTTTTGTTTTTCCAACAATCTAGCAATCCGCCTGGTGCAGGCCTTTGCTCAAAGGGAGTTGAAACGATAAAATGTACTATAGGGGAATTCAGAAGGGTTTACTAAGTTGAAATTCCATACACATCTACAAAGTAACGATGCCACATTGGTATGTTCAACTTCTGTTTGAATCCGCAACTATATCGTATTGTTCCTTAACTTTTTTTTAACAATCTAGCAAAACTATAATTATGATGTTAAAAAACATAATTAACTTATACGAGATCCTCTGATTTCCTTTTGTTTTTCAACAATCTAGCAAATCACTTTGGTGCGTGCCTTTGCTCAAAGAGAGTTGAAACGACAAAAGCAAGCGTAGTGGGACCTCGAAGCGTTAACTATGTTTCCTATTTTGAGGAAAATTCTTTTTTTTATGATCTTAAAAAAACATAATTAACCCTTTTGAGTTCCCATGCAGTGTCTTTTATTTTTCAACAATCAAGCAAATCGCTCAGTGCGGGCCTTTGCTCAAAGGGAGTTGAAACGACAAAAGGCAATCAGGTAGGGACTTCGGCGTTAACTATGTTTCCTTATTGTCCTAAAAAACTGTTTAATGATCTTAAAAAACATAATTAACTATGTTTCCTTTTTTAGGGTCCCATACAGTTCATTTTGTTTTTTCAATAATCCACCAAATCGCCTGGTGCAGGCCTTTGCTCAAAGGGAGTTGTTTTATTTTGGGCCACATGTGTCTATTTGTGATATGCGAGTTTGCTGATGCGATTATCTTATTTGAAATGCAAATGATGCGATTTACCATATCTTGGCATGGCAATTTTATTACATTATTTTGCAGCCATGGCGGTTATATCCTGATGTTCCGGTGCTTATCCAACTTTTTTACAGATCTGAGCCTTACTAATGCATATCACACTGCACACTCAGTTTGGAAGTTTATATGAGTCTGATATACTTGTTATAGACTTTTGCTAGATTGTTAAATAAACTTAAGGATCAATATGATATACTTGCGGATTCAAATGGAAGTTGAACGTATCTAGGTGGCCACGTTACTTTGTAGATGAGTAGGGAATTTCATCATAGTTACCCATTCTGAATTCCCAAATAGTTCCTTTTGTTTTTTCAACAATCTAGCAATCCACTGGTGCAAGCCTTTGCTCAAAGGGAGTTGAAATGACAAAAATGCTGTAATCAGGGGATTCAGAAGGGGTTCACTAAGTTGCAATTCCATACACATCTACAAAGTAACGCGACCACATTGGTATGTTCAACTTCGTTTGAATCAAGAACTATATCATATTGTTCCTTAACTTTTTTAACAATCTAGCAAAACTATAATTATGATGTTAAAAAACATAATTAACCCTTCGAGATCCCATCTTGTTCCTTTGTTTTTCAACAATCTAGCAAATCTCCAGTGCGGCCTTTGCTCAAAGGGAGTTGAAACGACAAAAGGCGTAGTGGGACCTTAGAAGCGTTAACTATGTTTCCTTTTTTATGAAATCGTCAATTATCAAGGAGCATCCGTATATAAGGTGTCGGTGTGTATGAGGCGTGATGACAAGTATCTTATTAGATCATGCAAATGATGCGATACTCGATGTCTTGGTGGCAATTCTATAGTTTATACTATTGCGTATGGTTATATCCTAATGTTTTTTAAACTATTGATTTATACAGATCTGAGCCTCATTATTATGTTTATAAAGTTTTCTAAAATTAGGTAATTGTTTATTTCTTTGTGAGTATGATAAAATGCTTCATTTTGATAAATATGATTGGCGTACTAGTAAATCATGATATGTTTTGAAAGGTTTTGTAACATGTTGTATCTCTTCTAACATACAGTTACTCACACTATGTATGCTTTAGTGCATTGTAGTTGTCGTAAGATACTAATTAATTGTTATTAATTTGATTTTTTTTGCTTCTAAGGAATACGAAGCCAATGTCATCGTTAGGAGCAAATTGAAATACTTTTCATTAATTAAAGAAAAGTTGAATCATAATCGAAGGAAATTGTTTAGGACTACATGTTTTGGAGGATGCCTGGATATGTTCTTTTTTGGCCATGAAGCACATATGTTAGATTATGTATTACCAAACCAGGGTTTTGTGGATAATCGTCACTAAGACATGCCCTTTATATATAACCTCGATGGTCGTAGTCTACATTTTGGTCGACCCCAGTTTTCTCTTATAACAAGCTTTCGTTTTGGGAATGTTAGTTTTGATTTATATAGTTAAGGGGATTTAACATTTAAGTCGAGGGTATTTCCAAAAAATTAGGGGTAAAACTTTCCAACTTAGATCTTATTGGTGTTATTGAGGATGAAGAGTTGTTGGGAAATTAAGCGATGAGAGGCCTTGATCCGTGTGTGTCTAGTGTTATTGTTAGAGGTCATTTTTATGGGTCGGTTATTGGTTGAAGAGGTGGATGATACACTCCTGCGTTTGGTTGAAGACCTTGACGCATGGAACTCCTTTCCATGGGGAGAGCACATTTGGAGGCAATTGTGCACCGAGATACTCGATGTTGTATCAAACCACAAGTGGGAACACCTAAAAGGTCTGGAAAGAGATCGGAAGTATGTTCCAACATACACAATTGATTGATTTGTTTGGCCTTTCAAGGTTATTCCTTGTTATATTATATTTTCCTAAGTTATTATTATTGAAGCTTTGGTATGAGATTAACTCATCTTTATTATTATAGATATGGATTCTTGAGTCGTTTGAAAGAAGCAGTCATTGGTGGAATAAAGTCCCGGATGTCATACCAAGGGCGTGGCGTGGTCAAGGAAAGTAATGTTTACAAGATCGGATTATGCATTGCTATTTGGCAAGGTAAAACGTATTCAAAAGTTTTAATGCATGCTTATTAATTATTTAATTTGATATTGTATTAATGTTCTTTTTGATTTCCTTGCTGTTGATGATGTCATTTAGGACTCGAAGATAATTTATGATCTGAAACCAACATTAGCCGAGAGCACGGTCGGTTGGTATATGCAATTTAGGGAATTTTACATGCACTACATACCAAGGTCTCTTCCAACAAAATTACCGCATGATTACGATGTGTACCTATAAGTTGGTCAGCTGCACGGAAACGCGGTAGGACAGAAAAAAGTATTTACCGATTGTGCATAGGGTTGGACAGTAGTCTTCTAACAAAATCGACCTCAAGGATTGTGTCATTCAAGAGTTGAATTCTCGGGTTTTCAAACTCGAGGCTATTATTCAGGTTATTTACGAGTCAAAGTAAAATAATAACTATAAGTTTATTTATATTAAAATTATTGTTAAGGATAATATGTTTTATTACTTCGTAGGTCCTTGCATTTGAAAGAACTTGCGGATTTCGGGTAATACATTCATCCATATAGTACCTTTATTTCTTTAACAAACAGTTGGTTTTACAATGAACTTTATTTCGTTCACAGGAAAAGTTGGACTTTACTGCATCCTTTTCCCATATGAGCTATGAATTTCGAGACCAACTAAATCATGAATTCTACGAATTGGTTGACTCTCTTATTTCTAGCGATCGTTCGGACCGGTAGATGTCGATGATGAGGATGATGTTGTTCTAGTAATGTGCTTTCCAAACTACACTTTTGCCATAATATAGTATACAATGTATTTAAAAACATCACCTCTTACTCAGGAGTATCTTTTGGAAGAGGAATTAAGGTTGAGGAAAGAAGAGGAAGAAAGGTGGAGGATGGAAGAACAAAAGATGAAGGAAAAGGAATTTCTAAAGGCGTTGATAGAGGAGAAGAATCGCAGGTTGGAGAAGGCAAAGTTGTTGAAGATTGAGAAGGATAACAAAAAAAGGTCTTTAGCTTTCTATAATTCAGATCACTAGAAAAGAGCCAAGGCAGACATAACACTTGACAAGAGGAGTAAAAAAGATGGTGCGGAGTCATCATATTACTGGTCAACGAGATTTGTGGAATCTCAAAAAAATCGAACACCTCCCTATGGATGTCGGGATCCAGATATGACCGCAGAGTTAAAAATGTTAAACCTTGGGTTGAGGTATGAAAAACAACTTTTACATTCTTTGTTTTAACTGTTTTGAATATACGTGTTAGAAAATTAATTGCTAAGATAGCAACACTGTGTTTGTAGGTTCTTTATCGAAGGAACAAGGCTATCCACGATGGTTCACTGATGCAGCGAGTTTCTTGGAAGCGAGGGCCCGCCGATGTATGTTTCCTTGGTCCAAAGAAGTTCGTGTTAATCAAAGTTTTTGGGAATCCTTAGTGTGTTTAGACCCTCCTAAGAAAGGTTGGCTTATGGATGAGGTAACAGTGATGCATATCTTTCACTCAGCTTGTTTTGCATTTTTTATTGTTGCATTAATACACAGATGAAATTTTTTTTGCTTTGGTATTTACAGCACATAGAGTTGTGGGTGGAATACATGTTGCATTTCGGACCGATGCCTGATTGGGCTATGGTTCTTGCATACTTTGTTCAATTGCTCTTACAAGACTCCATACCTATTTGGTATGTTAGCGGGAAAAGTACAAAATCCTATGGTGATGTTGAGCAGGTAATACTTGTGTTCATTCCTTTACACATATATTGATATGTGTTTTTATACATATCATGCAGTTTATATGCCTATCAATGAAAAGGAAAACATTGGTTTCTGGCGATTTCATATCGAGGACATGGGTTGTAACATTTTATGACAGTGGCGATAAGCATGATCCTGAGTGGCGTCCTTGGTATTTGGAGATGCGGGCATGTTTATAGGTACCATTGCTTTAAGTTCTTAATTGATAAATGTTTGGCAATAGAACAAAATTAACAAACTAGTTAATAGAACGACATTTTTATAACTAGTAGGTAGAAACAAACTAGTTATTGCCTAAGTTTCCCGTCAGTGTCATAGTTGCCCAAATAAAATAAATTATGAAACATACAATTTCAAGTGTATATGAATCTGCCCTTGTACTTGTTCATTAATTTTTTGGTCATTTTAAGCACAAGTCAACTCTTTAAGCTCCAATTTAAGTATTATAACATTTAATACAAGTACTAGTTGTCTTAACTTCATATTGTATGGGTCGGTTTCTAGATATGAATGCTCTAATTATTTATACTCTTCCTGTCTATACTACTCTAAACACACACTTACATTTTCTAAGTTGCCCAAAAAAAACTGCAAAGTTGCCCAAAAAAATTCCAAGTTGCCCAATAAACATCAAAGTTACCCTTAAAAATTTCAAAATGTCTGACAACATTCCAATTGAAGTTCAAATGGATATAGTTAATAGGCTTTCAGTGAAGGAGGTAGCTCACTGCCGAAGTGTGTGCAAGGCTTGGAAGTCTTGCATAGACAACATGCATTTCACTGGTCGTTATGGTGTTCGGATGACTCCACCAGTTTCCTACCTTTTTCTGTATAAGTAGAGGTTTAAAGGTTACGTGGGTTTGGTAGATCAAAATTTTAACTTGAACCCTCTTTACTCAAACATAAGTTTTTCTGACCTCAACCCACTTGGTTGGTCCCATGGAGTATGGGGTTTTACGTATGGACCAATTATGAAACATACCATGGCGTTTGTTTGGAACCCATCCATCAAACGATCGGTCGCCATTTATTGTCCGTATGTGAACACATCACAAGAGTATGAAAAACGTTTTTGGCTTTGGGATTCGATCAGAACTTTGATTCAGACATTCCTTAAAATTTCATACCTTCAATCCTCAATGACCATGCACCCTTAATTTTCACCTTATCCTCAAAACAATGGAAGGTGTTAGATCATCAATGCTTGCTTCCTAACACAATCGAGAATCAAAAAGCAAGTGAAGCAAATGTTGGGGGTCATATCTATTGGTGTGGGTATGAACGGTTCTATGCTAAGGATGGTAGCACCTTCAAGAGCTACATGATTGTTTCTTTTGACTTGCTCACCAACCGTTTCCATGTCCTAGACATTCCTAACCGGTTAATAGGAAAACTTCCTTTACCGTTCTATGTGTCTAACCTAAGAGACAAACGGTGGTTTCTAAACATTCATGGGGATGTCGGTTGCTTTTCGTATATGGGTTTTACTGTTGTTGGTGGAACGATAGCATCTTCTACAAAGCTACTTAGCATTACCACTCGAATAGCACTCAAATTAATTGGTTTTGATGTTAACAATGACCGTCGTCCTGAACTTGAAAACCATGAAGGATTTGATGCAACCATTGTAGTCTACAAGCTTGCTCTTGGGAACTTCCGAACACGGATATCGAGGGAGATGGTGGCTCCTTTTGTTCAACCCGTTCGTGAATCACTTATTTTGCGACTCATCCGGATATGGCTTATTAGGATGTCCGGTTTCATTAGAGTGTGGTGTAGTTTATGTTATCAATGTTTTTTGTAGTTTAGGTTTTCGGTGTGTCATATGTAGCGTTAAGTTGGTATGTGATCGCTTAAGTTGGTATGTAAAATAACCAAATATGTTTCTATGTATATCAGTGGACTACCAATCGTTCTAGGGAAAGCCGGTCTTCGGAAGAAAGGTATAAATCCGACAACATATGCAATTACCTTCAAGAATCGCGCACAATTCCCGGATCGGGGTGTTTTGGTGATTGTGGTATCCGGTATGCATATTCTTATACCGATTGTCACATGGGAAGGCATTGGCGTCGATAATCTGTGCATGTGCCCTTGCATATCGTGAGCATATGGCTAATTTTTTTTCAAACCGAATATGTATTTGGTAGTCATGTTGTAGTCATATTTGGTTGTAATTCTAACAATTTGTATCAAGGGAGCAAGTTTGTATTACGGTATGAAGTTTGTATCAGACAAGTAGATAAACTGATGTATCAACTACTTTAATCAATGTGATCCCTTATATGGAATGTATTTATTTTGTAAATATCTTTGTCATTAAAAGTGTTCGCATGGTTGCGCTTTGTTTGTATCGTACGTATATAAAGAATTTAGTTGAATGAATGCTTCTCATTTTGCGGATAAGTGCCTTTTCATGGTGGCCTTTTATTACGACTTATTAATGTTCTTGTTAACTTATCTTTAAATAATGACATATTCATCGACAACAACCACGCCAATGTTCTCGTATCCACTACCATTTCGAAGAAACCACTCGCAAAGTTAAAGAATTTAGTCGAAGGAATGGTTCTCATTTTGCAAGATAAGTGCCCTTTTCATGGTGGCCTATTTATTACGACTTATTAATTTTCTTGTTAACTTATTTTTTAAATGACATATTCATGCTGCTTTGATACATTAGCCGTTGTTTCAACAATGCTTCTAGCCGTGGTTTCAAGAATGCTTGTAGTCGTGGTTTCATCCTTCTAGCCGTGGTTTCATCCTTATAGCGTGGTTTCATCCTTCGAACTAGCGTGGTTTCAAAAATGCTTCTAGCCGTGGTTTCATCCTTCTAGCCGTGGTTTCTTTTGCTCTAGCAGTGGTTCCATATCCAGTAGTTGAGGAAAACCACTGCTGCAACTAGTTCAAGATGAGAATGAAGATGCGAAGACCAAAAACAAAAACCAAACAACTCAAAAGGTGTGAAGAGAATTATTTCAAGATGAGATTAAAGATCTTGAAAGAAACAAAAAGGTTAGGCCTACAAAATTTAACAATTTTATTCAATGCAATATCTTACAATCGATTTTCATGGGTCACACACAAGCACTACAACAACACTCATAATAAGATCACTGACACACACAACTGAAAAAACAACCAAAACGAAGAACATACTTAGAACACACACTTAGAGATCCATCAAGCCCTGAGTTTCGGATAAAGATGTCATTGTTCTGAGCATTCAGCTCCAGTTCCCGTGCAAGGATACGCATCTGCATGATCTTTTGATCATCTTTACCTTGAACCCCCTCAAATATTCGCTATTTTTGAGCATGCGTGTTTCCAATACTCTCCAATTCTTGAATGAAGCTAAGCCTTTCTTCGATGATTTGAACCAATCTTCCCAAACGCATTCATTTGTTGTCCATACCAATATCTTCACGGATGCTTGGTAGCAATAGAACACTAACATATCGGGCCGGTTGTTAGAATTTGCATCGGCTTTAAGCTTATCACACCTAGGATATCTAGACATTTCCTTATCTCACTTCTTTATCACAAATAAAAAAAATAAAGTGGTTCACTAACATGGTGGGTTAGCTGTCTTAAATAGGCAAGCAGCAAATAAAAACAAAAGGCAGATACATACATTACTGTTTATTGCATTTTTTTATTTAATTTATCCATGCTAAAATTACAGCTTTTATTATTATTTTTATTCAGTCCATGTCCTCATAATTCAGTCCCTCACATGATGCACAGCTGCTCCCATATTATTGAATAACATGAAAAAAAATGTGGCAATTCAAGCATACAAAAGCCCGCCACATATTGGCACTCAATTTGTTTTTTTCACTTACACATGCTCACAAGATTTACTATTTCTGAACACACATCCAAAACGACAAATGATTCTTTGGTTTTGCATCGACTTTTCTCTTCTCATCTACACACACCTATCAAAGGTTAGCACACCAATTATTTATACACTTACTTGATCTTGGAACCACAAATCACCACTCAACCATAGGCAGTGTTGTTTAACTTCAACCAATGACACACTAAAAACAGCCAAAACCAAAATTATTGACCATGCCCTTTCACACTTCTTAAATCCTTTGCATTGATTAACCTTAAACATAAAACATAAAGAAACATTCATACACAAAGACAACGTTTTATTCATAACAAAATTCAAATACTTGGTTGAAGAAAATACATTAAAATACAAGAAACTTAAAATTCATGCGACCTTGCTAGCAATATAGTCACTAGCATCAATCACGGAAACAACGGCACTAACCCTTTAGATCCATCAAACCTACATGGCGTTGCCTTTTCAGCCCTCCTTAGAGCTAAATCCAAACGCAACCACAAGCGCCTAAGATATCTCGGTCTCTGCTGCGTCTCCAACATGCACTAAACGCATCGGGGAGCAACATCATCAAATGGACTAAAAGACTGGCCTTCTTGAATTAGTCAATCTCTTCTCTCAATGTTAGCCTCAAGATCAGCACATTTCTGCGAAATGTACATGACCATACTCTCATTCTCTCTCCATTCTTGCACAAATAGATACTTAAATCAATGATGGAGCTTATTAGAAACATATCACTCCTTTAAATGGTCAATGTTTGGTGTTACACCCATTGGTGGTTAGATGTGAGGTGAATGCAAAATGCCTAACCTAAATCATCCTTATATAACAAAATAGGCGAGTGTAAAACAATTAATTGTAACACCTATCAAAGTGTAACACACCAATTATTTATACAGTTACTTAATCTTGGAACCAAAAATCACCACTCAACCATATGCATTACTATTTAACTTCAACCATAGACATACTTAGCCTTATACAACGTTACAAGTTTAACACCTAACCATTTAACAACTTTTAGCTTAGTTAAATAAACAGAACATTGACCTAGAAATTATCCAAGTGATAGAAATCATCCAAGTGATAAGTATTTGATGATTCAGGGAGTGAATTTAGGTTAATGCCGAATTCTCGTCACCCTCCCAACTATTTACTTGGTTCACCATCCCGCTATAGGTCATCCCAATCACGTTAATTCTCCATTTTGAAAATACTCGTCGTCCACTTGCGTTTTTGGTTCCTCTTTCACTTGAAATTCATTACTTGACTTCACGTTTCTGACTTCCTGTTGGATGTCATATCTTGCATAACTTCTTTACCCTTGTGCGACGCTATTGGTTTTTTCGAACATATTTAACCTATCTTGTCGGAATACTAAAAACAACATTAGTTATACATTTGAATGAACAAGGTAGGCTACCTTTTTCGGGGCAATGGTTCCATACATGCTTCACTTGGTGTGCCCTACGGTACCACACCTTCCACATTTTACAACTTTTGGCTCCTCATTTTTTGACCGGCTACGATCTTTGTTCTTAGGTCTTCACTGCCTCTTGTCCATCAATGGCGGTTTAACCTTTGCAAGTTACTTTCGGATCATGCCAACTTGACTCTAATTCCAAAGGATACACCATTTCATGATATGTGCCTTTGAGTGCATTTTAAATAAACCATGTTTCCGCCCATTTGTTCTGATTAGTCAATTTTCTTCTCTACACCGCGGCACACACATGACACATTGTAGTCCAAGTTGCCATTTCTGCGTTGTTCAGTAATCAAAACCATATCTGAATAAACGACATTTACCGTAATAAACAACTGTTTATTGAAGGTACCCATAAGTGCATTCATTTTTTAGAAAATCAACAATATGACTATGACGATGGTCTAGAACTTGGTACACGGCACACATGGCAATGCCTCTTACTTCCCAATTAGCACTCTTTAACATTCTCGCTCAACCTTCCTAGGTGCCCATTGTGTAAGTTCAAATTCGGTCGTCTACAAAATAAACATACATCAGGTAACATTTATCGAACAAGTAAATGAGAGACGGCTAATATATAGTTATACCGTGGTATTTTTATCGACGTTCGAAATACCAATCTTGTAGAAGCCTTACGTAGTACTCCAAGAGCATACTTAGGTACCTTTCGAACATGCCTTGTTAATGAATTTATTGATTCACTTTGTTTGACGTCAAATAATTGTATCTTTTTCCGTGCAATATGCCCGTGACTACTTTTCATACCGCGTCTTCAAGTTTTTTGTGGCGATTTTTGCGAAGCTGGAATTGCTTTATCAAAATCTTGATTGTATAGGTTTTCTGAGACCTTCCAGTACAAAGCCTTATGCTTTTTGGTCAAATTGCAATTCATCATCAAGTGACGACAACAATAACCATGAAAGAAATTTGGAAAAACTGTGTCACAAGCTTTTGTTATTGATTGATGCCCATGCGAAATAATCGCCGATTAGGCACTTCACCAATACATTCTTTCAACCACTCAAAACAATGTCCAGGCTTCAGTGGTCTCACCAATGCGACCCCGTGCGATTAGAATAATCTGATTGTTTCCATCCATACCAACAGCAAGCATGTTGGTTCCAAGATACTTCCCCGGATCGCAATATCAATTATAATCAATGGCCGCATGAAGGCTATAAAACTCCGAATCTAGTATCGTTAAGTATATATTAGTGCTTAGTATACGTTAAAGCTTAATATAATAATATTAATAATAAGAATATTAATAATAATAATAATAATAGTAATAATAATAATAATAATAATAACAATAAATATAAATCAGAAACGAAACTTACCGCAAAACCAAATGCTACAAAAACCATCTTAAATCTTCTAGCATAAATGCGTATCGATGTGTGTTACAAATCCCCTCATTTTTAGCTTTAGGTTATGACAATATAAACTAACGCTCAAACGATTCTTCATGTTTATCGTTCAACACCTCAAATGCCAAATTCCTACCTCCCCAAGCTCGTTTGTAAGAAATGTTTACTTTCCATTCAAGACTCATATCTCTTTGTATGTCCTTTCCAATATATACCCTCCGATTATCTTTCAATTTTTAGATTAACTTGCCCGACTAAGTAATTTCATTATCGCATTACGATGATTAGGATGTAATTCAGTTCTTGAACATGTGTGGACATCGTTGATGCTAGATACAAAGAATGTGCTATCCATTTTTACGGTGTATATGTTCCATTAGCGGCCTTCATTTATACATTTCCTGCTGTACCTTGTGCTTTCATCTTTATTAACTTTGTATTTAAAAGCCAACTAATGATTTCTTTCCAATAGCAAACATGCATTCGCCTTATTATAAAATTCTTTATTTTGAAAAAACGTATCGTTTTTTACGGGAATCATGTTTTTAATTACGTTTGGTGCGATTGGTGGCATGGGCATATTTTTAAATGAGTTTCTTTGCCACTGAGGAAGTGAATGATCAGGTTGGTGAAATGAGTATTCTTCAACCTTTGGGGTGTCATGATAACCATCTTTGTGAAGCGTGGAATATTGAGATCTAATGATAAATGATTAGAAGGCGAGGATGATTTTACCTCTGAAGGTGGTGGTTCTTTATTGAAATTACAGAGCACGAGTTTGCACATTCTTACAACATACTTCATGAATGAAGAATTAGACGTCATCATCATCAACAACGTCCAATTCCATGGAACCATCTTTGTAAGATAACCTCACTTTAGCATTTTGTGTGTCTTTGACACCGTCAACCCTTTTCTTCACATACGCCACTAGTTTATTGAAAGTGATATTTTTAGGTAGTTTAACTGCATGTTTCGATGATGGATGCATTAAAATAACCTTAAACTTAGAATTGTCATCGTAATCCATGGTTGTGTTTTGAACAAATTTAGGTGGAAATAATTCTTAGAGTTTACATTAAACTCTAAGAACTAAACCAAGTGCAAATTACCAGCCCTTTGTACTTGTGAATTTACTTAGGTTGCCCAACAATGTCAACTTTCTAACAACTAAGGTTCCGAAAATAGTGTATCATCAAAGATAAACTTTAATGAGTGTATGAAGTATGAACCACCCTTTGTGATTGTTTATTATTAATGTTGTACTTGTGCCAACTGCCTAAGATTTACTAAGATACACATTTATTTGTGTTATAAGAAAAATTTATTAAGTTGCCT
>OU343220.1:95770700-95786971 GCA_910596185.1 Chrysanthemum makinoi | reverse complement strand
TAACACCCCCAAAAATGGTTTGCAACGGAAGAAAAGGTTTTTGGGATGCTACTCAATTGGATCATAACACAAAGTGAAAAATAAAGATTTTTCTTAAAAGATTTCATTTATTGAAGTAAAATAGAGTTTACAAAGGTTGATTTGTTGCGGAAAAATGGCCCATTAATAAAATGTGGTCCCCATTAAATCGAGTCATCTATACCATGCCATGCCAATGCCCAAAGCGCCTCCAAAGTTAGCTATCGCCTTTTCATCCCGAAAATACATGCTAAAAAGTCAACACAATGGTTGAGTGAATTCATAGGTTTATTAATAGCGGTTGATCACAAGATTTTCAAGTTTAAAGAAGCCATAGGCTACGTTGTTATACTCATAAAAGATAGTTGATATTATTGCACTAAGCTCCTGAAACCAATACTAACTGCATACACCTAATTGCTTGGTGTAAGTAAATAAAATTGCCCTCTCGAGATGTAATAGCCAATTACATAGAGATACCAAATATAGTGCGCCGGTTATTTCCGATAGCAGTGAGGTCGTCGAGTTCCATAGTACTATCCACGATATTTGCGTTCACTGCATAAGTGATTAATGGTTCATGATGTAGGGACTTTTGAGCAACTTAGGCGAGTCATAATATCAAGAGTACATCAAACAGTTTTTCAAGCAATTGTGATCATAATTGAGTAGCATGTATTCTCCCCAAGGAGTTTATAAAAGCTTAAAAGAGTAAAAAGTGGGGCTATGAACTCACCTTAGCGATACAGTAGGAAATGCACAACAATAGCAATTACGATATGACAACGGCTTCAACACGAAACCTAGATATAATATGGCATGTCTCAGAATAATGATATACGTTTGGTTTACGACCGAAAGGATAGAGTATTGAATATAAAATTCAATGGAGGTTTATTAACGTTAATTTATAAATATGACGAGGTTACCAACAGTTTAATTTACTTTAAGACATGTTGATATTTTATAGCATTTTCATATATTTATTTTCTTATAATATATACAAGTTTAATTAGATATCGATGAGATAATTCTCGTTATGAATAATAGGTTGTCAAAATACTCGTCTTTATAAAGTTGTTATGAGTCTACGAGCTTTCTAAACTTTTTCTCAAATTTACACTTTTTATCTTGAAGTTTCAAAATATACAAGTTTGGCCCCTAAACTTTGGAAAAATGACACTTTGTACCCAAAAGTATCTTGTACTCAAAATTTCCAGAATTGACAGTTTTGGTCCCTCGTAAAAATCTGTTTTTGTAAAACAATTTTCAAAGATTAAGTTTTTGTTATACTTTTAATATTTTGTTTTACTTTGATTATAAATGTATTTGAAGTGGAGGGGTGAGTTTTGCCAAAGGGTGATAGTTGTAAAATAAAAAGGAAATGAAAACTGCCATTAGTGGGTTTCGAACTAGGGACCTCATGTTTATCATCACACGCTCCTAACCAACTGAGCTGCTGTTTGTTTTGTGTTTTATTTTACAACGTTTGCACTTATATCCTACGTTTAACTGTGTTAGTTTTGCTATAAATCATAACATGTGAGCGTGAGTTTGCATGCATCAATGTTTTTATTTTTCCTTCCTTTCTCAGTAGCAAAATGCAAGAATGGCTAAGCTTATATCTCTTCTTCCATAACATATACTCCTATGATCTTGGTACTTTACTTATATACATATATAGCGTATAAATGTGTTTTGGTTACTAAGACACTTATTTAACATACAATATCTTTATTAACGTGTGCAAAATAAAAATGCTAGATACTTACGAGGGTGAGAGGAGTGTGAGACTCGAACGAGAAGAAAGACGCCAAGAAAAACTCAACCGAATGCAACCCAAGTGTTCCCAATGATATACCCAAGTAACTTCCTAGTTGTTAATAACCCAAAATTTCTTTTCTTCCTTTCTTCTTGATCGACAGAAACCAAAGAGAAAGAGAATGTGAAGTGTTTGTGTTTGAGTTGGGATGAAAGGTTATGCACGTGAGTGGCTTTTATAGTGAAGCAAGGCATGGCTTGTGTGTTTTGTTTATCCATAGATTGTCTAGGTCAAAGAGTTTAGACATGTGTTTTTGTTTTTGGTCTTTAGGCATGCATGATCTTGGCTGAAATTTGGGGCGTGCGTGTGCTATGTCAAATCGAAAGAAACACAAGGACCTTTGGTCCTAGAAGTCAAAGTTAGTCAAGGGTGCCTAGACATTATTTAAATGTGATTTAGGAGCTAACTTTTGCATGTTTTGTCTCCTTTTGGTCATGTCTTCACGCAACAAAAAGGGATTATGGTTTGGCAACTTGTTTTGTATCTAGTTGACTTAGTTTCTTTCCTTTTTCTGTTTTCGTTCGAGTGGTTACAAAAACAAAAGCACATGGTTGGGTTTGGGCTTTGTGAGATGGACGTGTACAAGGGCTAAGCCCAAGAGTGGTATTAACATGTTGGGCTCGAACAAATAAAAATAGTGTGAGCTTGATCCGGTTATAAGGCCCATTAACGTGTTGGGTTGAGTCACGAGGTGGAATAAAGTCAAATGAGTTCCGAGGCCCGATACGAATTTGAATATATTTTTATTATAATTAAATTCGTATTTTTACAAATTTTTACGTATTCGTTACGTGTTTTAAGGTTATCAAGATCGTGGGGAATAGTATGAAAAGAAGGTAGAGTTGACCAAGCAAAAGTGAAGGCTATATGTTGGCATTGTCCAACATAAGAAGAAAGAAATACAAAATGTGTTCTGTTGGTGGTTTTTGTACGAGCAGGAAACAACAAAAGAAACGTTTTTCATTTTAATTCACTTCAAACGCATTTTAGTTATGGTTTGTGTTTGTATGGTACAAGGCCCAAAAATAAAATATAGAAGTGGGCTTAAGAAGTGACTTGGCCCAACGAGGGTTGTCGGGTTCAATCGTCTCGGTGTTTAAGTTTAGTGTTGGTAAGCAAGTGAGCTATTTAAGGTGATACGTGAGTTACGTCTCGTAGTAGTTGACGAATAAAGTTCGTAGATGCAATAAAAAAAATATATATCTCGTAAAAAGGGTTAATTAAACTTTCAAATTAAATTACTTCGTCTTTAACGATAATTAATGACTCGAAAATTTACGGGTTGTTATAGGTGGTGGTGGCGGTGGGTGATGGTGGTGGTCGGTGGTTGTGGTCGGTGGTGGTGGTGAATGGCGGTAGTGGCAGTCTATGGCACTTAGTGGTGGTGGTAGTGGTGCGTGATGGTGATTGGTGGTGGTAAGTGGTGGTGGCGGTGGTGAGTGGCGGTGGTGGTGGTGGTGGGTGGTGGGTGGGGTGGTGGTGGTGGTGTGGCGGTGGTGGGTGTTGGTGGCGGTGGGCGTGGTTATGTATTTGATGCGAGATTATATATTGAGGACCAAACTACTGGACTAAAGGTGTTACCTTCGGCCGAACCACAATGACCAAAATCTGTTATCTATTACCGAATACAACACTTAACACTAATGATTCCACAAGGTGTAGATGGCGGGAACACGACCTCGAGTGCCTTTCCACTAGCCATTGTCACCCCAAATGACTCATTTCGAAGCAACTCTGGCATAGTGGGGCACCATTTGGGTGAGCGAGGCAAAACTTCGGATCCGTGAGCTCTTGTTCACAAAGTCTCTCCGATGTCTTAATAGGTATTGCGGAGGTGGGTATCTATCTGAAAGCAATCCGAAGATGAGACTTGAACGCGAGTCTATTGGTGACATAATCTTCCACCATTGGACTAATGCTCAGTGGTAAAATGGTACATATAATAAAATGTTAAAGAATGATACATACAATAAGAAAAATTAAAAGTTTGATGTTTACAATAAGAAGTTAATAGTTAAGTACACATAAAAGAAAATGTCATATTGGATATAGTTTTAGACAATTATCCTATTAATGTATTTTTTAAAAGTAAGATATTAATTTGTACTTCTTAAAAATAAAGTCTTTTAATAGTGGAAAAGAACTTCTTCTAGTATTATATATGATTTTTTTTTATTTGAACTCACCTATATGATATTTAAGGAAAAAACAACTTTTTTATCCACAGATAATAAAGCTCAACGTCGAATAGTCATTAGGGTTTAACCACCACAAATGAAGACCATCACGTACCACCGTCGAAAAAAAACAACTGGCAAGCCAGTGTGGGCCGATCTTCCTTACGATTGTCTTGTTAACATCCTTAACCACCTCACTTCAAAAGATCGATGGCAAAGCACCATGTTTGTATGCAAATCATGGCATCAGGCAACAAAGGTTCACACCATATTCGACCTCGAATCGTATATACTTGAATCGCGTCCATCTGAATCAGTTGAGTGGTGGAAGCCTGATGAGTTGATTAGCTGGTGGACCCCTAGTTTCGAGAGGAGAATTGATAGCATTATCCGCTCGGTTTTGGATTGGAGTGGTGAAGGTCTTAAGGAGATTAGGGTTAGGCATTGTTCCGATCGGTCGCTTTTGCTCATTGCTGAAAGGTATGTATCTGTTTTATTTTAGTTAATCATGATTTCGCTCTATAATTGTAATTGGGCAAGCTAGGCCGGGTTTGTTTGTGATTCACTTTAGAGCCTTTTATTTTGTGACCGAAACTAATAGATCAATAAGCTTAATGTGTTTTGATAATACAATAATCCTATAAGTACCTAAATAAAATTAGCCAATCACCCTCTTATTGGTGTTAACCATTTGGTACAAGAAAAACCAACACTCAAATATGAGATTGCATTGGATTTATTGGATCAACGATCAATTATAGCTGTAGAAATTGTATGTCATCCTTTCTACCTTCGTGCTAGTAGTTTGAATAAGCTTTAAAAATGTTTCTTAGAAATGTAATATGCAAGTGATTATTGCCCAATAATAGTAGAGAAAACAGACTCCATTAAAGCTGACAGAAAACGTCCTAAACCTCACCCCTAAGCTAATCCTGGACAACGTGATGAAATGTAACAGATTGGTTGAGAGTTTAGCGCAATCCATAGGTAACATTATGTTACATTATATTGTTACACTTGTTAAAGCCATGCCATCCGCTGTCTCTTCTACTTATTTATAGTTGTACGTGTTAGGTTTAACTGTTTTGGATTGTTTTAGACGGATACATGATGCATGCTACATTTTTAACAAATCTTCTACATTTCGCGTTGCCTGGTGTTGGTGATATAATTTTGGGTGTTAGTGTAGCCATGTCTTGTACGTACAGTTGTGGGGAAATTCTTGCTATTTTTTTTACAACAGTGTCTAAATTAGCTAACATAAAATCTTGCTAGGTTCAGCTTTATCCAAATTATCATTATACCCCTTTCCTGTTATTTTATTAACACTAGTCGGTACTGATCTCCTTCCTGTATGTTTTTTTTTTAAATATTTTATTGCACGCTTTTGCTCAACAGGTGCCCTAACCTTGAAGTATTATCAATCAAGAGTAGTCCAAATGTAACCGATGAATCCATGGTGAAAATTTCATCCAAGTGCTCCAAACTTAGAGAAGTTGACATTAGCTATTGCTATGGAATTTCTCATAAATCTCTAGAAATGCTAGGAAGAAATTGCAAAAATATATTAATATTGAAATGTAACCACATGATAAATAGTGAATACCCAAAGTATTTAAAAAATGTACCCTTTAGCTATCTAAGATCCCGCCCCAAAGACGGGGACCTTAGAGCTGCTGCAATTGCAAAATTCATGCCTCAAATCCTTCATCTTGAACTCCGGTTTTCAACATTATCAGCCCAAGGATTTATGTTGATATCTGAACAGTGTAAAAAACTAGAGTACTTGGATGTGTTGGGTTGTAGAGATATAATTTACGTGAACATTAGAAAGTCACACTCAAGTTTGAGGATTTTGAAGAGCTTTGAGCATGAGACATATAACTATATATATATCCTCAGGTTTGTTTTCCATTAAAATCACAAATTGTTACTGTAATTCACCAAGTATAACTTGAAATATTAGATCTTTCTGATATTAAGCTTATTTTTATCTTTCTAGGCGTCAGCTCGCGAGGTGATAAGTTATTTTTGGAGCTGAGGGTATTTCTTTTCTAATATGTGTGTTTTTGTGGTTGTCATTTGGTCTCGTATAATTTTAGCTTGTCGCTAGTTTTTACAAAATTTCTTTGCCGTTCTTTAGAAGCCCCCGCTTGTGAGAGGATTATCTGCATGCAAGACAGTTGATCTACGATCATTGAAGAGATGCACATATTGTAATTGAAGTATTGGATAAGTCTATAGTTCTATACCGAATTTTCTACTCACTCTAAATTGAAAAGCAAGAGACCATGTTCTTTTTTTTGGGGGTTGAACCAAATCATATTTCCAAGGGATTAAGGGTGTGTTTAGTTGGAGAAAAAATTCTCTTATTTTATATCTTTAGTTTTGTAAAAATTTAGATAATAAATTTATCTCCACAAAACACTTGAAAATATGAAACACGTTTAGTTGATGTTTGTATTTTCTATTTTGAAGAAGTTAGGAAATAGGGGATTTTGTGTTTTGTAAAACATTTTGTTGGAAAACGTTGATTTGAACGCGATTTCTCTTTTTCTTGTTTTCCACAAAACATTTTGTAGAAAATAATGGTGTTTTCCCCCAACTAAACGCACCCTAATTATCATAAGGATTATGTTTTGAGATTTTGTTTTTGTTGCCAATTATCACAATATTAATGTCATTTCCAGTTTTTTCTATAATGCTATACATGCAAACTTATAAATGTTTCCCTTTAAAAGGGATTGCAAGAAAACAACCTAAGTTATTCAGCCACTATCCATAACACTAATGTGGGTTTAAAACTCTTTAATAAAAACAAACAATCAAAGAAGATGTATGCAATAACTTTTCAACATTTATATTATTACTAGCTTCATAGCCCGCCCGAATGGGCGGGCTAGCTTCATGATAACGCATGTCAAAATCTGAATATGTATGTAAAAGCAAACAATGCAATATATATTGAAAAATATAATATATCCGTTTTTCGAATACAGTTATATGCTACTTGTTTAAATACGAAATATTCTTCCTTGGACACGACGTTTGTTGTGGAGTTTGTGTAGTTTCCATATTTGTCGCCAACAAAGTACCTTCAAGCCTTTCCTTCATATCCTTAGGCTAAACACAAACAATAGCAAACTTTAATAAAAAAAAAAGTCTGGTTAAAGGAAAATGGAATTTGGTTGCAAGAAAAAAATTAAAAAAATTAAAAAAAAAAAAAAAAGAAAAACAAAAAAAAAACAAAAAACAGTCCACATGCCTCATGCACCTCCTTTTTCTTTTCTGGTTTGCTCTTCACCTCATGGAAAGGATCTACAATGAAAAAAAAACTTCATATTGGGACTTATGTTAAACATAATATGCACATATAGTGTTCATGTAATATGTGATCATCAAATGAAGATAACTCTACTAACATCCTAATACCTTAGCAATTCGACCTAAGACCCACCACAAGCATCACCTCATCACTGCATATTCTAGATGATCTGAAAAGTGGAAAACAAAATATATATCAATATTCACATGTCAAGAGCTCACAAGCTTTGTGGTAAAAACGTGATGGCAATCATAATGAAAGCCATTTTCTCTATCGTCGATCAATTGTAGTTGAAGAAAGTGACGTACCTTTAAGTTAGCATATGTGTATGGCTAACTACAATGACGAGTAACATTTTTTGAAATGATATTAAGATTTAAAACTCGCTTCCACTTTTCCAAACTCGCTAGAAACGATCAGTGAAAGACTTGTTGCTAATCTTGAGTAAGATTCATCAGTGACAAGCTTAAAGTAAGTCCCTTTTAAATATTTGGAGGAGGAGGCAGGTGCAGAACAATTAAAAATCAAATAACATCTTATAAACATATACAAATCATGACTTCCAAGCACATTATTAGAGAATTATCCTATTGGGGTTATCAGTTTCCTTGAATAATGGTTCCGTAACTGTGTAGCGAGCAATATAGACCAAAGATTCAACACATAATGAAATGAACCCAAATAAGAGATTAACGATAATAGAAGTGAGGTCTTACTAAATTTGGAAAATAGAGCCCTATCGATGGTAAAAACCAATCGTTCATCTACTCATCAAGCTCAACAACTATCAACGCTTGCTTTCAATCATACTTGATCATCATGAACAACACGTTAGAACCAAATTTAGAAAAAAATTAGCTTATTTAGAAATTGATATCAAGTACTCACCAATTACTGGCCAAGTGGGATTCTGTTTAAAAAGTATTTCGAGCTCCTCCCTCACATGAACCATATTTGGTAAGCCACATCATCCTGTTTTATGGTAATACCTATTGTACAGATTCTTTTGAAGTAATCTTCAGTTAACGGGAATTTCCTGTTGGGTAAACCACAAGGTATCCCTGAAGGCGAAACCCCTAAATGTAATGAAATTTCTTCTATGATTGGATTAAGTATATCAGTTGATGGTACACCCCATCTTTTAAAGGCATAACATACAAACTTTTACAGGGAAAACTATGTGAGCACTCTGCAACAAACTCTGCAACAATAATAATCAGTTCAAATAAATAAAAATATGCTTACCTTTGTATCCACCACATCCACATTATAAAGCTTTTAAACGGAGGCGGGGTATAGATGACTAAAAAATGATTATCATACGAACATGGCTTAATATTTACCTACAAATGAAACTATAAGTGATCAAAACTTGAAATCGAGCACGAAAATCCGTTGCTAACAAAAATATCATTAAACAATTACAAACATTAAAAAAAATACATCAAGAAATAAAATGCATCAAGAAATAACGATAATAGAAGTGAGGTCTTACTAAATTTGGAAAAAGTATATGATCGTAAGCCACATGAAACAAAACATTTTTATCATGGGTGCTTTATTTCAAGCTCGCGTTACACCCAGAGTATAGTGTGATTCTAATTATACATATTTCTATAGAAACTTGCTACTATCCACCGACGCATTTCACCTGTATATATACTACTACTTAAAAGGGTGTCGTAACAGTGCTACTTAATTGATTTTTCAAATTACATATAGTAATCAACTTTGTAGTATTTTTTGGTATTACCGAACTAATATTATTTGCTTTAATGGCGACTTCATAATCCTATGGCGAGGGTTGAAACTTTGCTTCTGCTACTAATTTACCATAGTGGATTTCATTAAAGAGAGCCTGCAAATTCAAGATTGCATTTTTAGCCATTTAGTGTTATTTGTTCTAATCTTGAAGTTGTGCATAGAAATGAAGCAGAGGTGATCTACATGGAAAAAGATCAAAAATTGGAAAGTTTAAGATACGTTACCGGCATTCAGATTGTATCACAGGTTGTTGTTGATCCACAATTACAATCGTTTACTTTCTTGACCAATATAGGAAGAAGAACCTTAAAGTGCATACACCACATTTTGCGATTGATATTGATAAAATTGGCACTATGATGCAACACCTATATGCATAGAATCAGGTGATATTATACCACAACACTTGAACCATTAAGCATCTTAGATTCTTGTAGGAAGGGAACAAAAATAAATTTAACATAAGTTACCTATGGATAATGCAAAGGCTGCATCACAGGCCCCAAAAACTTGACTAACCATTAACTAATCCTTGCTTGTTTCTTGCTACGGGCAGTCTTATACATCATTGGCGTTAGTGAGCAACAAAGAAAATCTGATTTTTAACAAAACCAAAAAAGAAAAGTGTTGCAACAGCCAACACATGTTAGTGGGTGTTTGGCATTGCATTATAAAAGTAAAATGTCTGATAATTGTGATTTCAAGTCACATATAATAATTTCTAGTATTCTCGATATAGATCATCTAATTAATAAAAGGTCAAAAATCACTTTTGGATAATCATTTTTAGAAGGTTGTTGCAACATATGTGTTTCTGATTACCTGGATATATCTATTTATCATGTAAATGCATTGATAAATAGATATATCCAAACACTCAAAATATTTTGGAAGCTTATCATCTAAGTTCATACCAGCATAGTACCATAACCATCAACCGGCTTGCACCCGGACATCAAAATGGCGATTTGTGATCTTTGTAAACCTGTTCAACCATGGAAAACCAATGTTATCTACCTAAAATATACCGAGATAAAATGGGTAACATAAAAAAATTCCATGAAGCTTAGATAAACTATTATATTACCAAGACTTGATAAAAAGCTCTAAAGGCATACACTTGACACCTCCACGGCCTGGAACAAAGCCATTTATTTATACTATCATCTCTGGTTGTTATTATTCTCTTGCTTTGTTCATTTATATTTCCGTTTCCAATGAGAGCTACCAACTGGTCTTCATCAGCAATGTCATCCAGAACAATAAGTGCCTTTTTCCTTTGTAAGACATCTTCAAGTACATAGGTAATACCGTCACAGAGTATGTTTCTCTTCCTATCCCCAAAAATATCTTTGCGAAGATAAATTTGTAGCTGAGCCAAATCCTGTGTGGCTCTACATCTATTCCTAATGTCTTCAAGTATACTGATGTTTTCAAAATTCCACTGAACTGAATTGACAATGCAATTGGCCAATGTGGTCTTGCCACTTCCTGCCATACCATAAATGGATAAAACTCTGGCATCAGGTTGATCAAACCAGGAATTGATCTCTTGAACTTGAGCATCCGTCCCTAATAGAGTTTCAGGAACGTGAAGTTGTTTGGGATTGAGCATACTATAAACGGTACCAACCACATCGTGTAAAAATTCTGTTTCAGACCTGAACACAAGCAAAATGAGCAAGTTAGCATGTAGACTATTCCTTCATGAGTGGTTACAACCATGACCTACAAAAAAATGTCACTCCTAATCCTTGGAAGCTATATGATAATTTAATAAGGTGGTACTTATAAAAACAACTAAATTGGATCAACGTCTATATAATGTGAAAAAAGAGTACCTCATCGCCCATCTCACGCAAATATATAATGCAACCGGTTCTCCAAGACCACGATAAGTTGCATACCACATACTTGTTCAATTTTCTACCTCTGTCACAGTCAAACAAAACGGCGAAATATAACCAACATCATTCATAAAAGCAATATAATAAAAGCATATTAGATCACAGAATCAACAAATACCATCTTAGCTTCATAATCATTTCATCAAATATATGGCGTGCATAAATTAATACAATCAAACAAAAGAATTAACCAGATCATAAAAACATATATTTACCTTCAAAGTTACTCGACTAAAACTTCATTAGCCTTTGATTGCTCCTATAAAAAATCACTTGAAGATCATCTCACTTAGATAGAAAAGAATCAAAGTATTTTAGATAAAAAGAAAAAAACTCATTACCTTGAAAAAATTATTGACACCGCATAATCAGGTTCAGTTCTTCTTAATTCATCAACAAATACCATCATTTTACAAATGGGTTAACCCAATAAATAATTCAGGCAGAAAAACACAAACGCACAATGTAATTACCAATAAGGCAATAATAAGCATTGAATTCATTAGACGAAAAAGAAAACAAACCTAAAATAGATAGTATTAAGTTTCTTTTTGGATCGTTGTAGGTTATTTTTATGATTCATGTGAATGATTTAGAGCACCATTCACAATTATGGAAAATTTTGGGCAGCTTTGAAAAAAATCATGTGTTGTGTGTGTTTACCATAGAAGTTTGATTGAGGATGGAAGTTTGATTGAGTTAGCTGTAATTGATAGAGCTTAATAAAAATCCCTGTAAACATGCCATATTTGTTACATGAAAATCCCTACATTTTTGCAATTTTGAATGGGCGTTAAGAGTAAACATGAATAATTTGGAAATGCCAATTTTGTAGGGTTGTTTGTTTTGGTGGAGGATAGGGAAGCTGGTGGTTTTGTTAGTACATCAATTTTGGAATGCAATATTTTTCATAACTTGTGGATTGCCCTACTGGTTTACTTGCTTATCTTTGAACCCTGAAACCCAAGTTCGAATCTCGCTAGATACAAATATTTTTTTCTTGTGTAAAGAGATGTTGTGCCTAGTCATCATTTCCACATCATCATATGATGCTCCATGTCATCATTATTATGTCTAGTCAGCATTAATGACGTGTCAATGTAGTCTCATATATATGTATAGATTTGAGTGAATTAAAGAATTTATAAAGATTGTTTGCGGAATAACACTCTCAACTCAATATATAACAATGTATAGTGATCTTCTCACTAATTTAAACACTAACCAAAGCAGGTGTTTAAGTAAAAATTAATCTCTCTCTGAATGGGTTTAGAGACGAGCAATTACTTATTTGAAATATTCTCTTTTATATGCAATGATCGAGGTAGATACTCGTAGGTAATAAATATGTATCCAACATCATATATATACTTAAAGATTCACTTCCTTAATTTAACGTGCAAGAGGAATTGTGCATAAAAGCATGTATTGTACAACATACTTGAAGCCACATCATCAAAGCTATCTATAATAATATAAGATAACCTAAAGCTTCGAATTTAATGCAAACTAATTGAATGTCGGGATGAATACAAACCATTTGAGTTCTTGATATCAATTGAATGTTTACAATCATGTGCAACTTCAAAGAATACTGAACAATCTGGAGTTACACAACTTATAAATATGTGTATTACTTAAATTTAGTTGTGGAGGTATTAAAGCTACTAAGAGCATCCGGTGTCTATTCGTCGTCCCACTTACGTCCGCACGTGGAGGCTCGCCGTGCCTCGCTTGACACCGTGGTGTCTCGCGTCGTTCGTCGTTGCCAAGCTCATCGTGGTGACGGCGAGTAAATGTTCGACAAAGTGAGTATAGCGTTTGAAATGAAAATGAATAAAGTGGTAGTGGTGGGTCCCAAATGAAGAGGTTGAGGTCTGTTATATGAGTGAGGAGGGTTTGTTGTGGTTAGTTGTGGAAAATGGGATGCTGATGTGGCGAGGTGGCACGAAGGCAGCCTTAGGCTCGTTTTGACACCTAGTGCTCTAAGTAATTAGAAAAAATCATTTGTATGCTTTCTACACATCTGCATTCAAGTTATCTTTTCATTGCTTGACTTTTCATTAGATTTTGAAGATTATAAATAACCGCTAACATCATTTTCACCACCCTCATTTCTCACAACGGTTCCACCTTTTTCCAAATCGGCAACATCAAAAATCCAGACTATCCTAAACCCATATCACCACTCGAACACAATCAATAACAACATCAACTACATCAAAACATCCCATCTCCAAACACAGCCACAACGGAAGAAACAAAAGGTGGCATCTGTGTTTGATTTCTTGAAGCTTGGCACGTGTTAAAAGAACCATAGACCCTCACTGTCACTCCCCAACACTCATCTAACTAAAACATCACATGATAAAGAAAATCGATCTCAGAACTATCATCACGGATCATTAAAAAGATTAACTTCTCTTTACTATCCGAAAATTAAAAAAGGAATGACAAAACAATTGTGTATCATCAACCTTTATTTCAGTTTAGAAAAATAACCACAATATTAACCTACCCGAGACCTCAAACTGAGATCTTGAAGCTGAATCCTTTAAAGGCGTATTAAGTGGAATCTTGCAAGAAAGAAACAAGGATATAGGTTGTGTTGTTATTGTGTTTGATCGATATTGAAGAAGATGATATGATGGAGAATGGCTGTGTCTGTGGGAGAGATATTAGGAGGATGGGGGCGGATGGTTTGAGGGGCGGATAATATGTATGTGTGTATAGGGTTGTGTTTTGTGAGAATTATTAGGGCATAAGAATTAAATACGGATATGGTAATATGTTTTGGATTGGACCGTGTTCTAAGCAAGAGTGAATTGGGCCGAATGCCATATTATTTGGTGTTGGTCTAAGTTTGAATCCGGTTATTAATTGATTGGGCTGCGATGGAATGGATCTGTGATCGTTTAGACTAAAAAGATGGAAATGCTGACAATGGTTGGACTATCAGAACATATAATCTGAATTTTATTATTTGGATATAAATTTTATATATGTACAGGAACATTATAGAAATGATTTTGTCGAAAATGTTCTTAGTTATCGAGCTTCGATTACATTTGGAAATCATGTTATAATCCAAAAGTCAATTAATGTGTTTAGGCATTCATGTTCATTTAGATTATGTATGGTACAAAAAATTGTGTGAATCAAATCAAAGTCAATTACTCAACAACATAATTCATGTATTCATACCCGTGTGAATTTAATCAGTTACTCAATAACATAATTCGTGCATCGCATGCGGATCGAATGCCTCGTCTACATGTAAAATACACTCCTAACAACTTACAAATAAATAATTTGATTCTTGGAATGTGTCAAACCTTACGTTGGAGAAAAATGTTGACAAGTGTGCATACCTTTATATCAGTTGTTGTACTTTCTTTTACTTTCTTGATAACTGTTGTTCTATTTATCTTTCCAAAAAGTACTTTCGATTATATATCTTCTGGTACTTAGATATATTTATAAGTATCCGATCTAAGAATGTTATTGATGTTGAGGAGATCAAGGAAAGTCAATGTAACATTGTCAAATCTCACTGACTCTATCATCTTCCATTGGTTCAAGGACTTTGTAACACCCCAAAATACGCGGAAGATTGTGTCACTAGGGTGCTACTTCATAATACAAAGTATAAGTTATAGAGCGACCTCTAAATGAGACGTTTTGAAAAGTTACCATTCGATTAATGAAATCAGAGTTACAAACAATGAGGTCCCAAAGTATAATACATAAATGTCTACAAAATGTTTCGAATAGTAAATTTGAATGTATAAAGTCTTCAAAACATGTCGATGAACTCTATGTTTCAAACTCTAACTATCGCTTTATGACCTGAGATAAACATGCTAAAAAGAGTCAACACAATGGTTGGTGAGTTCATAGAGTTTGTTTAACATGTAAGTCTTTAAAGAATGTTCACAAACCAAAGGCAATGTAAATCCACTCCGGTTCAACATCCGCCCATACAAAACTTGCAACCTATGTGTTTACAACACCCACTGCTAAAATATAGTATGTCAATCATGTATGCATGTATCATAGTAGTTAAAAGTATAAATGTTACCACAAGGGTCTTCCAACAACTTAATTTGGGATGTATCTTATTTAATAGCCTTCCAACAACTTAATTTGGAGCTACTAAATTAATGGTCATCCAACAACTTAATTTGGAGCCACTAAATTGCGACGTCTTGAGAGCCTCTTCCCAAAGACTAATGGTCATCCAACAACTTAATTTGGAGCCACTAAGTTGAATAACCCAATTAAGTATAATGCACTCAAGAATAACGCAAATAAGTTTAACACAATCATGTATAACGCAATCAAGTATAATGCAATCTTGTATAATGCAATCAAGTATAATGTTTTGAGTATTATTAAAAGTAAAAGCAAGTAGTTGAGCATGTATCTCTCCCAAAGAGTTAATAAAATAATTTAATGAGTAAAGTGGGGCTAATAACTCACGGTAATCCTTAAAAGTTTAAAGTACTTATGAGAGTAAATAAAAATAGTTGAGCATGTATCTCTCCCAAAAGTAATTCAAAACGTATAAAAGTAGGGGCTATGAAACTCACGGTAATCCTTAAAAGTTTAGAGTACTTGTGAAAGTAAATGAAAATAGTTGAGCATGTATCTCCCCCAAAGATGTTTGTTTAGTAAAATTAGTAACTGGGGCTATAAACTCACCTTGAACTAATGATATCAAAGCATATACGAAATTGATGGATAAGCCGGAAGTCTCTCGCGTAACCTAGAATATAATGTCGTGTCTTAGGTTTGGAATAACGATGCGAAAGTATAAACAAGCCTATATTCGTCTATATATTGATCATGATGTAGTACTTGGTAGTTTCGTGCATGTTTGTTTATGAAACGGTTTTCGTTTGTATATCTCGTACTACCGTTTGGGCCATCATAATCGAGAGGTCATGCATTAAGCGTTAGGAGCCAAGACACTTTAATTCGTCAATCCAAAACTCGTCGACGGTTTTACTCTAATGAACCCCTCACATGAAGTTCCCTAGTGTTGTACGTAGTATTCGACATGGAAAAACATATGTTTTGCTCGTTTGATCATTTGACATATAAGTTAAGTGGTTACAAAATATGTTTGGTCATAATCCGCAAATGAGTTTTAAATGTCTAGTAAGTGTGTAAAGTTTCATGGTTTATCGAGGAGTAGATCAAATTGTATTGTATACGATTTGGTTTTTCAATGATAAGGCCTTTGGTTTATGGTT
>OU343220.1:95714377-95770600 GCA_910596185.1 Chrysanthemum makinoi | reverse complement strand
CTCTACTTATCTAATTATCTAATTATCTAAACTAAGGTAAGTGTAGTCTATGTTTATTGTTGTGTGCTCTTATGATGATTAAAAATGTGTTTACTTAGATGCTATTACTCCCTGGTTATCTCCTATTGATGGTTGAATTGTCGTCCTTATTCTTAGCAGCGTTGTGTCTTCTAAAGATTAAGTAGGGTATCGCGTTTTCCTAACTCTTTAAGTCTACCTTAAGGTTATTGCCTATGAAATCTCTAGGATTCATAAACTAACTCTAAGGTTATCTTTGGATGTTTAGAATACAATAACTCTAGGTGATTATAAACTAATGTTCACAAAGATTACTTAAGCATTAAAAACACAACGGATGACCTATCACAATACTAGGTCAATCACAATACTAGGTCAATCACAATTAAGATAAGAGACAACAAATCAATATTCAATACCTAGGTTTCATAGATTTAAGCAAACACACAAATAAATTAGCCGGACATGGAAAACATGCAAGCATACACACAAACAATTGAAGACATAATTGAATTAATGAAGTAAATCACTTATCTTGTTGTAAAATAGGGTATGGAACCCTTAGATCTTGCTAAGGCGACCTATGTTGGTTTAGGTTTTACTCCACAAAACTACCTCTCTAAAATACTAAAATTAATTCTATATATAGAGTTACAATATGCGACGGCGTCACTCTTTAATTGTGACACCGTCGGGTCACCGCCATTAGGGTTTCGTCTTGGCCACGTCAACTCTGTGACGGCGTCACCTTATGCTTGTGACGCCGTCGGGATCCAAATCTAAGCCGTCTGAGTTGTGACCTACTCTTTTAAACCTGATTCCGTCACTTGTAAAATAGCAATTTGCTCTCTGACTCGTCTCAAGGTGTTATGCGTAACGGCGTGAATTAAGTAAAACGCAGCCGTTCAGTGACTTAAGTGTCTCGATTCTTGACTTTGGCCATTTTCTTTTATATCCGCGCCTTTTCGTCCGAATAAGTGTCATTCCAGCAATTTGCCTTCAAGAGACCTAAAAAGTGAAAAGGAACGAAATTAAGTAGTAACGGATACAAAAGTGATCAATTAAGGGCTTAAATGACCCCTCAAAAGTGTACCTTTTAAATCCTTATCACACTTCGATTTTCAGAGTACATCGGGATTTTGTCAAATACGTAACCATAATCTTTGAGTTGTGTTCTCATCCAAATGACTTGAGCACAACACGTCGACATGGCTACATATTACGCCCGGTTGAGGCGACAATGTACAATCTTGCTTCTTCGATTGCTAGGATACCAATTTATCACCAAGGAATTGCAAACCACCTGAAGTACTTTTCCGAGAATCTAAGCATCCACGCCCGAGGGGCTTGTTTGAGACCGTAGAGAGCCTTGTTCAGTTTGTAGACATGATTAGGGAACTCTAGATCCACAAATCTATCTGGCTGGCTAACATATACCGTTTCCTTCAGTTTACCATTGAGCGGTTTTGACATCCATCGATAGGCCAGTGATGTTCATGTGGAATGCCAAAAAATTAAATACTGACCTCAAGTCTAGCAACCGGTCGCGAATGATTCCTCGAAGTCAATCCCTCTTCTTGTGTATAACCCTTAGCCCAAAGCGTGGCTTATTTTTTTAGTACCCTCGGCATCTAACTTGTTTTTCCAAATCCATTTAAGACCAATAACATAGACCCCTATTGGTTTTCAACCAATTCTCATACTTAAAACGTTTAAGCTGATTTAGTTCTTCTTGCATGGATTCAATCCAGTTGTCATAAGTCATTGCTTCTTTAATGTTCTTTGGTTCAGATTGACAAACGGTAAGTGCATAAATGCAATGTTCACGCGTCGATCTGAGAAGGCGTTGTCTGAATTCTGGCCGGTTGATTCGGGTTTCCAATAATATTCACAAGAGGATGACCAACGATGTGTGGAGGGTTGATGTTGATATACATTATGCAGATTAGGTGGATTCAAATGGCTTGTCGATGATTCAGCAACATCAGAAGTTGCAGATTCATTAGCGAAAGGGTTAAAGAACGCATTTGGATCATAATCTGCGGGTGTATGTACATCTTGATTAAGAAGATCATCAGCCGTTCAGCGTCATTGGATGCGGTTTGTTAAATTTTTGTTGTAGAATCAATTGGAGTGCGTCACACGATTGTTGTTGTTTGGTGTATGGTATTGGATTATTATCGGGTTGAGTAAGCGGAGCATTTGATACATCGAACGCGTTGATCAATATCATCACTAAGCGGAGAGCAAATAGGCATTTCCATTTAACGTGAGTAAGCTGTAAGCTTGGTTCGGTGATGATGGGGTTTGGGGAAGTTTAGGCGGTTATATCGGGTTTCAAGGCTGTTTTGCTTTCAGTCATTTCGTAAGCTCATCGAAATTGGCATGAATCGTTTCCATAATCTCCCTTGTGCGGCGATTCGGATCCGTATCCTTTAGAGTTTTCACAATATCAGCGAAGACTCCAATGTCGGCTTTAGCCTTGAGCTTTCCAAAATCATCGCGATCATTATTCGGTAACTTGAGAGACCCAAATACATGAAAGTGTTTGAGATTGGTTCTTGGTTATGGATAAGCTCATAAGGTGTTTTGTTGTGGCGTTTAGTTATCATAGAGCGGTTACGAGTGTAGCATGCGGTTGACCGCGACTTTAGCCCATAAGTAATCTGGAAGTTTTGCATTTATCAACATCCTTCTTGCAGCTTCCACTAATGTACGGTTTCATCTTTCAACAACTCCATTATGTTCTAGTGTCCGTGAAATTGATGTTTGATGCTCAATTCCTACTTTCTCATAGTATTCACGAAGAGTTTGATTCACAAATTCAGTTCCTTTGTCTGTTCGGATCTGTCTGACTCTGTTCTGGTGTCCGTGCAATCTTGGTATGTTTTGTGACCATCTCTGCCAAGTCCAGCTAGTCTTTGCTTTGGTCTTAGTGAATGCACTAGGTGATAATTTCTTCCTAGGAGGTGAAGTGGGTTCTATGGGTACATCAATGATCGTAGCAGAAACATTAGAAGGCGATTTACCTAGCACAGACTTAGAAACATTAGTGGGCCTAGGGGTAATCCATTTTCTATTATTCCGCTTGCGAGATAAGATAGACTTAGCAACACATTTATCATGACAACCAGAAAACATGCTTTTACGACAACCAACACAAGATGCTTTAAACAAAACATTCAAAGTACTTAAAGGTTCAGCATTCGTTACATCACTTTTTCTATTACATTTGTCTAACACAATGTCTAAAGTGGGTGCAACTTGAGTTTTATTCAAAGTCCTAAGGTGTTCTTCTACTTCAGAGGTCTTTATTGTTCTTCTCTTACATTGCAACTTCCTATTCTTCTGGTTTTGCTCTTAAGCTGTGAAGTGCTAACATTGGGAAAAGAGGCAACTATTCTGTTTGATAGAAGGAAGCATATTAGTATCTTGTGGTTTTGTCATTAGAAGTTCTAGTGTCAATGTTAAACATTCACAGGGGCAAGTACATTTGTGTTACTAATCTTATCTTGCTTAAGTTTTACCAACTCTGCTTTTAAGTCATGGATAGTGTGTAACAAATCTTGATTTTGAGGCGAGTGTTTCCATTGTTTCGTAAAATTTCTTTGGTATATGCAAGATGATCATCGGCATCTTTAGCAGCTTTACGAGTCTTTTTGAGCAAATCAAATATGACACCATATTACATTTTGATTTTGGCAATTTCTTGTTCATATTTTGAAATTTGACATTTTAAAGACACGTTTTCATCATCTAGTTGTTCTATTTTTGGATCAAAGATTTTGAGCATAGCTGGTTGATTTTGTTTTGCAAAGCAAGTTCTCGATTTTGACAATCTTTTTGACACCATTGAAGACAACGTTTTGCATTCGAAAGCTCATTTAACAACCGCTCATTTTCAATTTTTAAAGGCTCGATTTGTGACACATTATGGATATTCTCAACATTATCAACAGAATCAACAGCAATATAATCAAATGCATATGCAATAGTATGTAACAACACAACATGGTATCAGCACAGATAACATCTTCCAAGATTCGGTCAACATGATTTCTTAACATTTTCTTTTTACGTTTAGTATTTGAAATCGATGTTTTCGTTTTAAAATTTGTTTTCATAAGACCAATTTCCTTCTGAATATCCCGTTCACAATATATTGCACACATTTTCAAATTTAGAACATGAGGTAAAAGTCTTTTCTGAAAAATATCTCTTTGATTTCGCGCATGTGGCGATTGAAAATGTTCAGCTTTTATTTTAGAATTAACTTCAATTTCACGTTCCAAAAGTTTAATGTTAGACATGAATGTATCAAAATATTTAAGAATTTGACATCTGTCGGGTAATGTTTTTACTTCACTGAAGGAAGGTAAAGGACCATTGATTTGTGCAACATTGGTTCGGGGACCATCATTAGAAGAGGACTCAGGAGTTGGTGTGATAACCCAAGGTGTGTTAGAATTATCCTGTTGTGTGACGAAAGTTATGGCTTTTGAATAGTCAAATGGTTTGTTATAAACAAAATTATTCAATTTTAACCGACTCTCATCTTCTGCATCTAATTCCTCAGCACGATTATATTCAACAACACTCGTAATGGAATCATCAATTCTATGTTACTGCTGTAAACTTCGGATTTGGTTTTGAATGCTCTATGTGAAAAACTTGGTTGGTAATCAGCAAGAATTGGTCCATATCCATCTAGATTTGGTTTAAAAGAAAACTTTTGAATTGTTGTGATTGACTCACCATGTTTGTAAACAACATTTCTAAACTCTTTGATTTTTTGTAAATGACAATTTCATCAAGATATTCATCTATTTGTCTCCTCGAATGCTTTTTGTATTCAAAAGCATTTTGTGATTAACAACTGGACTTGGCTTTTTGAGTTTACGAGTAAGGCGTTAAGTTGTTGTTTATGATCAAAGTTTAGTTGTTCTATTTGAGAAAGCAATGATTCTTGGAGGCAACTAGATCACATATCTGTTTTTCCAAAGATTTTTCATTTTGGTATGATTTAGCAAAAGTGACTTCAAAACCTTTTTCACGTTTCTCTTTGGTTTCAAAAATGTTGAGTTGGAATTTATAGCATTCATTATCCTTAGTCAACAGTGCAATTTTATCTTGCAGTTTCTTATTGATGTCATTGCAATTTTCTAGTTGAGATTGGGTGGTCTGAATTAAGTTGGTCATGAGCTCAAAATCTGGATTAGACAAAGGTTCATCTTGTTTAACTTGAATCTCAACATGATCATTATTTAGATCCTCAAATAAGACCACGGAGTCAACTTGATTATCAATATTAACCATAAGGTCATCTTGATCGTCAAATATAACTATGGGATCCATTTGATTATCGTCGGAATGAGATGTAGAAGATTCATGTTGAACACTCTGAGCCTCATCGGATGAAGATGTTGGCGGAGATATCAGATCATTAATGAGTATATTTTGATCCGGTACTTGAGACAAGTCATCAGTTTCATACACTGGGCCCGTGTCACTCATGTGGAGCTCTTGCATGTTTGCCATTAACATCACAACTGCATTAGCTTGCAAGTCCTCCATGTCATCATCAGAATCATCATCAGCCATGAAGCTCTGTTCCTTGTTGGTAAGTGTTCCACCAGCTTCATCCTTGAGAGCCAAGAGTAAAGCCTCTTTGTGATAAGCGCTGCCTCTTGTTATTGGCTTTGGGCATGCATTAGCCAGATGACCCTTCTCATTGTAGTTGTAGCATTGGAGACCATTAACCTCAGTCTGAACATTTCCCTGATCAACCACTTGAACCCGTTGTTGTGGAGCACCCATGTTATTCCTACCATTAACATTAAACCCTTGACCACTACTCATCGGCGACCATTTCCACGATTCGATTCCATTGTTAACAACAGCTTGATTTCTTGTGTTTGATGAGGTGCGAATGCGATTGTTGGATTTGTTAGCAAATCGAGAAAGGCTACAATCGTTACATATCCTTGATTCAATGCATCAAAGCCTGCATCCTCATTTGATTCACTGTATAGTGCTTGATCATTGTTGTTGTTGTATGGAGCCAATTGAGTTTCTTGTGATTGTTGTTGTGATGGATTATATGGTGTTATCACGGCGTTGGTTGTGGAGGATTTGTGAAGACGGTTGGCAAGTTGGAAATTGAGGATAACATGCTTGAGTGTACAAAACAAGAGTTTGATTATCCGGGAGTAAAAGGCGAAGCGGGGACTCGCGGATGATTCTTTGTTTGTCTACTTCCTTTTGATGGTGCTTCAAATAGTCATAAAACACTCTGTAAGTAGCTTGATGAAGATTCTTAAGCAGCCGGATGAATGTAACATACTTCTCCCAATCAGGACCAAGACAACTCAAGAACTTTGTGTTGATTGCAATCCTTAGCATAATGATATTATGTTTATCCAAGTCATTGATGATGTGCGAGAACCGATGATGGTATGCCTCTAATGTCTCCCCTGGTTCAATCATGAAGTGTTCATATGCTAGGTAGATTTTGGATTCCATGTCCTCTTGATTGAGTTAAGTGCCTTCCATTAGAAGATGAATGTGCTCCCACATTGCTTTAGCAGTCTTCTGAGCATCAACACTCTGAAGTATCAGTTGGGTAATCCCAAAGGATATATTGCATTGCAATTTCATCGGCTTCTAAATGAAGAAGTTGGTCAGTAGTAAGTTGATCAAGACCGACAGCGTTGGTAACATCATCTCTTGGTGGATTAGCATTGGATCTCGGGTATAGTGATAGTAGGCATCACGAAAGGACCTTCAAGGATGACCTTCTTCAAAAACTTACCATGTGGCTTCTTGAGATCACAAAACCTAAAGAAATGTATCACCCATTGATCGTAGTTTCGGGGAGTGAGCATTGGAGGTCTATCAAGGGATCCGGCTTCATGAATGGATTGTTGGCTACTTAAAGCTTCACACATCTTTGCAAACCAAGAAGGTTCCTTTTGCGTTGTGACATTCATAACATACTTATTTGGATCGCGATATTGGAAGTAGTTACAATGTTGAACTTGTTGTGAGGGTTTGGTTGAGGATTACGTGGGTGGAAGAGGTTGTGCTCCTTGTGGAAAGTATATTTGAGATGGTTGTTGAAATTGATGTTGATGAAATTGTTGATAGTATTGTTGTTGTTGTTGTGTTAGTTTTTGTTGTTGTTGAGGATACTCATGAGGAAAGTAGCTAGAGTATGGTGGTTGAGACATCTTGAAACTTGTGTTGATGATGGATCTTTGTAGTCGAATGAAACTTTGAGTTTGTTGATGAAGTAACCTTATGCGTAGAAATCAGCTTAGGTGTACAGAACCCTTACGCGTAAATACCCAACTTACACGTAGACAGAAGCTTACGCGTAGTGAAAGCTTACACGTAGACTTGAGATAAAAAAACTTAGCTTATGCGTAAACCAAAGGCTTAATAGTAGAAAACCGTATGTGTAATATTTCCTTAGGTGTAAGACAAGCTTAAGCGTAGGAAATGCTTGGGCAAAGAAGTTTCTACTCGTAAGCTTTTAAGCTTAGGCGTAAAACTAGGGTTTTACCCAAAAATCCTTTACACTTATCCAAGTGTAAAAGATATCTTCAAGTCGAAGTGTTTTAGGGCTTATCAAGCAAGAAAACAATGAGTAAACCAAGGCGTCGAAGATCAAATGAAGAATTCCTTAGGTGTAGAGGCTTGGCGTAGCGATTAGATATCTGAGTAGAACTAGGGTTTTGTTCAGTGAAAGTACCAAAATTAGCCAAAAGTGATTTTTATGCCCAAAAGTGTTTTGTAACCTGATTTTTATGATGAAATAGCTTCAAAATCACCAAAATAACAAGAAAGTTGAAAACTTGATTATTCAAAACTACTTTCACTCTTAGGCGTAGAAAGTACTACAGGAATCAAAAACCAAGCAAACACTAATCTACACACGTAAATTTTGAGACTTTATGCAAAAAACTTAAACTTTAACACTAAATAAACCGTAAACCACAAGAATCTTAAGTTTATAAGTGTAAAAACTAAAGCTTTTAGGCGTATGAAAAGTTAAGAATATAAACCCACGCGTATAGTATTTCCCTTCAAAAAAAAAAGTTTCACCCAACTAGATGGCGTTTGATACCACTGTTAGGTCACCATAAGTTAACACAAGGATCAATATGTAAGAAATAAGATGAAAGAGAGATTGGTTGAACACACACAAACACACACGTATGATACTAGTAAATGTTTAGGTTTAGGATATGATTATGAGTGAACAACCAACCTTCAAAGGAAGGTTTACAAGTGTTTATATAGGGGAAGGGAGCTAGGGCAACATATCTAGTCTCTTCCTTCATTATTGAGCTTGGGCCAAGGCTTATGGGTTTTCTACATAAGCCTTGCCATTAATAACTAACATAAAAGCCTAGTTTAAGCAACCTATTACATATTTATTACTAACACTTAAAATACAAGTTAGGAGTGATTCCAACAAATACAATGTATATGTTGTTTTAAAATAACAACATATAAATTTGCATAAGATTATAAGTATCAATTTTTTTTACTATATACGTTCATGAAGGACTCATTTATTTCATTTTTAAAAGTTTAACCTATGTGGAAACGAGTTTACATTTTAAATACGACTAAATTATTGAAAACGGGAATATAGTTATCAAATTGTAAGGACGGGTTACTTTAATATAAAAATAAATATACGCGATTGTACTTATAACAATGACTCACGTAATTCTTATTTATTTATATAAGGATATCTAGAAAAACATTTTTAAAAAAACATTAAGGAGTATACTTTAACTTTATCAACGCTCATTATGTGTTATTAAACTTGCATAATGTGTACAACATAATATCAGTGGTGAAATTTAAATAATAACATCAACATCTTTCAGCTAAATAAAATTAAATCTTCAGTTACCTAACAAAAAAATTTACAAAATTTTTAACAAATTCTAATGGATATTAATACATAATGAAAAACTCGTGCATAAGTATTAGTAGTACTTATATCACAATTTTCATAGGCAAATTCTTTTATGTGTATATACTGAACTAAAATGTTAAAATAAAATTGATTTATGTGTAAACTTTGTGCTTGCACGAAAATTATAACTATATAATTATATGCAATTACCTTTAAAGACACAATATTCAGTATTAATACAGATTTTTTTTTTTTTTTTTTTTTTGTTAAAACCCCGTGCGTGCACGGGTATTATAACTAGTTTTCATCTAATTAACTAGGAATTATAGTGTTAACCATAAGCTCCCGTGAATACGATCCTTTACTTACCCTATTTTAAAATAGGTTATTTAAGGTTATTTTTGATAGAGTCAACGACCTCGATCAAGTTTTGGTGCCACTGTCGAAGAGCTATTGCGCTTAACGATTAGTTTTTATTGATTAGTCTTTTTTTCTATTTTTAGTTTATTTAAATTTGTGTGTTTAGTTGCCGAATTCCAGTTGTGCAGGTTTACACGGCGTATACTCATCCTATATACGGCGTATTATCTTATGAATTGGATTTTATTCAGGTAGGGCTCACATTTAACGATTAGTTTTTATTGATTAGTCTTTTTTTCTATTTTTAGTTTATTTAAATTTGTGTGTTTAGTTGCCGAATTCCAGTTGTGCAGGTTTACACGGCGTATACTCATCCTATATACGGCGTATTATCTTACGAATTGGATTTTATTCAGGTAGGGCTCACATACAGCATATACACATCAATTGTATACGGCGTATACCATGTATAGACTCTTTAGTCTATACGCGTGTTAAAGTTCTGTTAGGAACCATTTTATTTTTTATTTTTAGTTTATTTAAAAAATAATCATAAATAATAAAAAAATAAAGACACAAAAATATTTTATGTTTCTAGTTTCTTTTAGTTGTAAATATTAGTTTTGTACAGTTTTACTTGTTTGTTTATTTCATTTTTCAGGAAACAATGGGTTAAGCAAATCGATCAGTTGCTTTTTATTTCTTTCGAGTTATACTTCATTTTTTTGTTGGACTTTGTAACCACCCGTAAATTCCCGAGTCATTATTCACATGTAAAGAATGGAGTAATCGTTTATCTTGATTTAATTGAACGATCTTATGCATTTTCGCTAAATTTTCTTTTTATTTGAAATATCAACCCGGGTAACATTGATAAGCGAATGATACAAAATGGTTATTTCTTGATATTTCTTGATGATCTAAACACGACAACGAGAGAGGTTATCTCAATAAGCGAGTCCGCTACGGCGATACCGGCACGTATTGGTAATGGTTTAAATTCGATAATTATTTTTTTGGAGCCATTAATATTATTTTTATATTATTTTATAAAAACATTCAAAAAGTGTAATTTTTCCATTTTTGCTCAAAAAGCCAAACCGAGTTATCGCGATTACACTTTAGCTCAACGTGACACGAAATATACGGAATAAAAATCAAAAGTACACCACCCGCTCCTTTGGTTTCGTTTTGCTGCCACTAACCCAACATGTATACACAACTTTTGGTCAAAGTCACAATGTGTTATAAGAAATTGAGAAGTGAAAATGACTTGAAACCATTTTGTACACACAAAATGTCTACCATCCAAAAGCAAAGTCAAAAGTCTCTATTTTTGGCTTGTTATTCTGCCGAGAAACCACAAGGTGCAAACACACAATTACATTTCTTTTTCAAACTATATTGTTCCCTAACCCAAAATAGCCACACATCTTCACCTCACTTTATATTCAAAGGTCAAACATGCATTTTCTTCCTCCTTTTATGTTGTTCGAAACACAGAAACATCACACACCACTTTTTCATTCAACTTTCACATACCAAGAAGTTGAAAAAGTCTTATGCTCTCTTTTTTTGGTTATAAGCTGTCGAACTACAACAAACATACACCCTCATCTTTCAAATTCATTCCACAAAAATATAACTACTTTGGGTGTTTAGATACAAGGCTAAATTTGGTTTGGATTCAAGCGGATTTAGTTTGGGGTTTTGATTGGATTAGTTAAGCTTCTTGGGTTATATTTCTTTAGTCCTTGCTCGTGCTCGATCTCGTATACTCCTCACTCATTGTAAGCATGCTCGAACACATCTCATTTGATACCTCTTTCATGTCGATAAATGTTTATTTCTTTAAGCATGTCCATTCTACACAAATATACCATCGTTAATATGAAGTGATGTCAAAACTCTCATTCTTCTTAACCACTATAAACTGTTGCGTTTCGTATCGTGTTAGCTTGTGTGGTAAACTAAATACTTTCGACACTAAATAATATATTACACTGCACTAACGTATTTTACCCCGACTTGTTACTAATATGTCCTTTATTTACAAGCCATCTTTGCCTTTATTCCTTTCTACAAACCGCACAGTGGTGTATTATTTCGTGTCGACAAGTCGGGTCTCGGGTTTAATTATTTCATGCTTGATAACTAGAGTTATATGAGGTTCCATAGATTCTTGGTGGCAAAACATTTTTGGAAGCGAAAACAATACAAACATAAGCGTATTGCATGAAACTGGGAAAGAAATATAACAAAAACTAATACTGTTGAAAAAGACCATAATTATAAATGAGTTGCAAAACTAAACAACAAGGTTGGTTTGGATTAGTTGGTTGAGGCGCTGGTATTAAACAAAGAGTAGTGATTGGGAGACCTAAATCATGTCTTAAAGATATACTATGTATGTGGCATCATCGCGATGGGCTACTGTGATAGGACACTTTTTTATAAGCCATAGGGATCATCTTCGCGTTTTTAGAATACGTCTTTAGGCATAATTAGGAACTACGTCTTTTCCCCAAACAAAGGTCTCAAGTTCGAATCCTCCCCATAGCAGATATGTTTTATTTTGTTTGGTTATTTTGCAACTTCCACATCTTGGCAGCTTTAGCCCCTCAACTTCAGATCCCTTACCACTTTTCTTTAAACTCTTATAAATTTGTAACTTATATATGTTTTTACAACTATAGTCCCTTAACTTCAAACCAACTAACAATTTTCCTAGAAACTTTTATGAGTTTTGAAACTTATAATAATCCTTACAACTTCAATCCTCAAGCTTAGTATTTTGACACTTGTCACCCTAAAACTTTTACAAACTTGACGAACTTATACATTTTACCACTTTTTCATTTAAATTAATATATTTAACACATATTTTATTTGACGACCACATCCCCGTAAACTATAAATATTATATTTTTCCAAATATATTATTTTTCCACAACTCCGATAAATATATATTGTATATATGTTTATACCCCTCGAAACTAACCAAAATCCAATGAATACAATACGACTTGTAATTATTCCCACTCCAGTTGTACTGGAGCCAATATTCGAACCAACTCCTATACGAAAGTTTCGTATACATTTTCCCACATCTATTCCGAGAGCCAATACTTAAGAAATATTTTTACAACCACATTTTATCTACGACGATAATCAAATTAACTTATGAAACATCCACATAAGCTACGTAACACAAACACATGAGAAAGTATTTGAAAATATATAATTTTGAACTTTAAACATTACCACATAAGTTAAAACGATACAAGTGTCTCACAACTAAACCATTTTTCAAACATAACAATTTATGGTCATAAACGGAATATATTAGCTAAGACTTGCCATATTATATCTAGGTTTCGTGTTGAAGCCGTTGTCATATCGTACTTGATATTGTTGTGCATTTCCCTACATTATCACTAAGGTGAGTTCATAGCCCCACTTTTACTCTTTTAACTATTTTATAAACTCCTTTGGGGAGAATACATTACTATACTTCTTTTATGATCACAATTGCTTGAAAGCTGTTTACGTACTCTTGATATTATGACTCTGCCTAAGTTGCCGACCAAAAGTCCCATCATGAACCATTAATCACTTGCGGTGAGCGCCAAATATTGTGGATAGTACTATGGGATTGGCGACCCACTTCGGTTATCGGAAATAGCAGGTAGCACTATATTTGGTATCTCTATGTAATTGGCTATTACATCTCAGAGGGGCAATTTTATTTACTTACAACAGTAATTAGGTGTATGCAGTTAGTATTGGTTTCATGAGCTTAGTGCAATAATATCAATTATCTTTTATGGCGTATAACAGCGTAGCCGTGGCTTCTTTTAAACTTGAAAATCTTGTGATCAGCTGCTTTATTACTAAACCTATGAATTCACTCAACCATTGTGTTGACTCTTTTAGCATGTATTTTTAGGGATAAAAGGCGATAGCTAACTACGGAGGTCTTGGGCGTTGGCGTGGCGTAGTGTAGATGGCTACGATATCACAATTGGGACCACATTTTATTAATGGGCCATTTTTCCGCAACAAATCAACCTTTTTAAACTCTATTTTACTTCAATAAATGAAATCTTTTAAGAAAAATCTTTATTTTTCACTTTGTGTTATGATCCAATTTAGTAGCATCCCAAAACTTTTCCTTCCATTTATGACCATTTTTGGGGTGTTCTGAACTTGTAGAATCTATTTTACTCGATGGAAACTTGTCCAAACAAGAAAGTGTACAAGAGGGTCATCATTGACGACGAAGACGATCCTGTGATACACAAAGAGATCAAGATAAAGACATAGAGTTGCATCAAAGTCAAGAGCTAATCAAGAAAGTTAATGTGACAACCGTCGATTTTTGGTTAGCGACCGATAACCATTTTTTTTCCTTTTTGAGCTAATTTCATGTTGTCGAGTTATTTTTATACTTGTCGGGTCATTTTTATAGTTTACGTCTATTTTATTAGGAACATTCGTCAATGAACGTGTTTACGAACTACGATTTAAGTCTAACATAGTTTAAATATCCCGATATGCTCGTGCGACTTTAAAAATACTAAAATTATTTATTTTGAAAACTTATCCTATTTTTATAAGTTTTTGACTTTTACGTTAACCGAATAATACGTTTTTTGCGTTTTAAGACTTTACGTTTTTAAGTTAGCACATAAATGACTAACACTTACATTTTTGGACAAAAAATAAAGGGGGATTTACATACATCCCCACATACACACCAATATTTACATATTTCTCCAAATACAAGTTTTTAATGCATGATGTACAAGCCTATTAAAGCAAGGGTTGAGAAAATATGTAAATAGTAGTGTGTATGTGAGGATGTATGCAAGTGCTCCAATAATATATATAATATTAAGATGATGCATTGGTTGCGTGAGTTTATTAACAAAATTGTGACACTGTGTCTTTTGAGTGTAAAAGATTCCCTCTCTTTTATATCATTTCTAGTCTCATCATTTCTACCTGTTAACTCTTTAGAATAAAAGTGGTCGCGTTTTAAAATGGTCGAGTTTGCGGTCGCGTTTTTTACTAAATGTGTCGCGTTTTTAACACATGTAGGGTTATAAATTTGATTTCAAATGAATCAACAGATAAGAATGACAAATTCATTTCCGTAAAAAATTTATGCGACGTCTAGTTTCGTAAAAAAAATACTCGTTATATACCGTTTAAAACATTTTCTCTTTCTTTTATTTATTTATTGGATGTTGGTGGGGAGAATCCCGGCTCCTTTTCAGCCATGATTTAATCTTTATTATAATTGCAAACAATTTACACTTCCTTATTGATATATACACTAAGGGCATGTTTGGTAAAGAGAAATGGAGGTGAAGAAATCGAATTAGCTTTATTTCTCATGTTTGGTAGGCTTGAGAAAAAGAAAAGCGGAGATTTCAAAATTCTCTAGAATTCGCTTCTTTGCAATTTGATTTCCATCCTCTTTCGTGTGGAAATAGAACCCCATTTAAATTCTCCGTGTTTTTTTGCTTTAAAAAAATACTAAAATAAAAAAGAGTGGTATGTAGCCATGTGCTCCTCACACTTTACTCCTTTTTTAAAAGATATGTGAAAGTGAAACCTTAGCCACCAGTAACCACTCACTTCAGGTCATTTCATTCTCGTCTCCGGCCATGTTGCCGTCATCCCGTGTTACCTTCTTCTAGTTCTTATAGCTCTCCAATCTTTCATCACAACATCTCGTCACCTCTGGTCTCTCATCATTTTTTTGTTCTAATGGTAAACATAGATCTTAACTTTTCGGTGTTACTTTATTGACGAATTTGACATTACTGATGTTCTTATCTATTTCTTTTTTCAAAAAGTATTACAAAATTACATATTGTTGAAACCCAGTTTGAGTGGGAATATAAATCGATGTCATATGTGATTTTGTATTAGAAGTTGTTTTTTCTTTTGTCCTAAACTCGTACCGATGAATTGAATCTTGCTTTTAAAGAAGCAACAATTGTTTTTGAAAAGGGATCCAAAATGTATGAGGATTATATATATATATTTTTCTGTATCAAGATTTAGTTTTTCTATTTAAAAAACTTTTTATCAGTTAGAAAAAACAATAATTTTATGTAAAATGATTATTTAATCTTAAAATAATTATTATTCTCGAGTCAAGTCTCTGATGTTACCAAACGATTGGTCATCAAATTAACTCTTGATTTATTATTCTGAATTTCTAATCTCTGGCCCATTTCATTTCTCTAAATTTCTCTCTACCAAACGTGCCCTAAGGGCATGTTTGGTAAAGAGAAATGGAGGTGAAGAAATCGAATTAGCTTTATTTCTCATGTTTGGTAGGCTTGAGAAAAAGAAAAGCGGAGATTTCATAATTCTCTAGAATTCGCTTCTTTGCAATTTGATTTCCATCCTCTTTCGTGTGGAAATAGAACCCCATTTAAATTCTCCGTGTTTTTTTTGCTTTAAAAAAATACTAAAATAAAAAAGAGTGGTATGTAGTCACGTGCTCCTCACACTTTACTCCTTTTTTAAAAGATATGTGAAAGTGAAACCTTAGCCACCAGTAACCACTCACTTCAGGTCATTTCATTCTCGTCTCCGGCCATGTTGCCGTCATCCCGTGTTACCTTCTTCTAGTTCTTATAGCCCTCCAATCTTTCATCACAACATCTCGTCACCTCTGGTCTCTCATCATTTTTTTGTTCTAATGGTAAACATAGATCTTAACTTTTCGGTGTTACTTTATTGACGGGTTTGACATTACTGATGTTCTTATCTATTTCTTTTTTCAAAAAGTATTACAAAATTACATATTGTTGAAACCCAGTTTGAGTGGGAATATAAATCGATGTCATATGTGATTTTGTATTAGAAGTTGTTTTTTCTTTTGTCTAAACGTACTTGGGTAAATTTGATTGAATCTTGCTTTTAAAGAAGCAACAATTGTTTTTGAAAAGGGATCCAGAATGTATGAGGATTATATATATATTTTTTTCTGTATCAAGATTTAGTTTTTCTATTTAAAAAACTTTTTATCAGTTAGAAAAAACAATAATTTTATGTAAAATGATTATTTAATCTCAAAATAATTATTATTCTCAGTGAAATCTCTTTAATCAATCATCAAAATATATCATTATATCTATCAGGTTTCTCTTGGGCCGTCTAAATTGTTGGGCAGTTACTTACTCCGTCCAAACATATGCCGCCTTTAAGAAAGGCACCGCCTCATTTTTTGGATATCTATCATCGAGCCTAGAAAATGGGTAGTTTGACTCTTTTCCTGTCTCATGCATATCAGAAATCAGATCTTTGATTGTATAAGCTATCTCCATGTGTGTACATGGATCCAGTATTTCAATGGGATTTGGTTGTTTTAATTTTTTTTTCGCCAATTAAGTTTTGCGTAATGTTAACCCTAATTCTGTTTTTGGGTTTTTACAGGAATTGAATGGTTCAGGGGCGAAATTGGTTGGTTGGATTATTAGTTTAGTTTTTCCAAGTAAGTTTTTATCTTTTTTTTTCTACGCATTTTTTTTAATGATGTTTTAATATTGTGTTGTTCAATGTTTACGGTAAGTAGCAGCCAAAAAAAATCATCAAAGATTGTTTCAGAACCAGTTTGGATTGTTTTTAATGTTGTTCATTTGAATGGTTTTTGAGTTAGATGTTGGAGTAAAAAGCCAATTTCATTACAAATTTAGCATAAATAAAGGTGTGAACTTTGGTGGATTTTATGTGTTTTTTTAGTGTTTCTTGCGTTTTAAGAGTTATGTTTTTTTTGGTATTATTGAAGATTGGATTTTAATGTTTTAGGTGTTAGGGGTGGATAAAGGTTTATGAATAACTTGATGAAATGGTGATTTTAGCAGCCATTGTTCGTGGCATTGTTGAAATGGAAGTTGTGTTTTCTTTGTACGTCTGATGTGGTTTTTCCGGTATGAAAGTAATGGCAGTGAAGGTTGGTAGCTTATTGTCCTTAATTTGGTTTCGTGACCACAGGCTATTGGTGTGGCTGTGATTATTCGCGCCTTGGAATATCTTATATTCCTTTGCTGTTATTACTAATATTGTTGACAACTTGACATCGATTGAAGGTGTGATTATTCGCGCCTTGGCAAGGCAAATCATTAGGTTTGCAGCCATGCCGGATGTATCCACTTTCTTCGATTCTTACCATGATAATGATATTGATTATAGGGGGCCATGATTAATCTAAAGTTGGTCGACCAAAGCTGTGGTCATTCGCTTCTTGGCGTGGCAAACCGTCAGGTTAGCAGCCATGGTGAACGTATCCAGCTTTTTGGGATTGTTAGCCTATCTGAGCATTCTCTGCTCCATTATATCTTATATCAATAATAGGCGATGATGATTTTTTGCACTTATATTCCTTTGGAACATGGTTTACCGAGGCCCGTATCTTGGCGGGGCATCCACATTCAGAAAGTGGATGCAGCCACGCGTGGAGTGTTGTCGGCGATCCCATAGTTGCATATCTGAGCCTCATATTTTGCAGTCATTAATGTAATTTTGTGTCTAAAAGTTTTGGGTCAAAAGGCATACGAAAAGTAAGTGATTTATCTTTGTTATAAGTTTTTGGTGTGGTAAGCTGATTTTATGAATAGCATTATTGTTATGTTCATGCATATGATTCTTGATAATGGTATTGAAAAGTTTAAAAGCTTTATGTAATTTGGTGTAGTGGTGTCACTAATTTGTTTTATCTTTTGCAGATATTTGTTGCAGTAGATGCTAATATAGCGGAGCTGATGCCTGTTACAAGTGTCTCTGGAGTCGGAAACCAAATCTCAATAGATTCTGGTATAGTAGGAATATTAACTAACTCAAAAGAGGTGTGAAATTTCTGTTGCAAACGTTATTACTTAAGCATGGTAAATGGTTCATGTAACCGGAACACTAGGATAAGTGGTGGTATGGCTAATTTGTTTTATCCTTATGCAGATATTTTTTAAAGGAGTGGATGCTAATATGATGGTGTTGATGGCTACTAATGGATACGGTAAAGTATGATCATATAGAGTAAAAAAAAACTGTTATTGTTATTGTTATAAAATTGTTGACGAGTTTGGGCTTCCCATAAGCTTTCATACGTTTCTATTTTCCGTCGACTTTAAAATCAGTTTTGACCTACTCTATTATTCTCATGTGGGATTTTCATCAATAATCTCATGAAATAATTATTTGCAATTTGCAGGCTTGCATGATAGCCTGGCGCAAAGTAATCAGAACATTTGGATATCTTGGCCTAGGCGTCTATGACCTTAACTATGGTTTGGTTGCATCCAAACTCGACGTTTGGTTCACATTTTAATGGCAGGGCGGCCTGACCTTAACTATGGTTGCAGCCAAGCTGGACGTTTGGTTTACACTTTAATTGGACTTCACTAACCCGATGAATGAACGTTGATATCTTGGCGGGGCAGCCTGAACGTAACTGCAGTGGCAGCGATGGCCAGCATTTGTTTTGGGTTTAATATTTGCAGGCCTGAGCCTCATGGTAATGTGAGTGTATACATAGGTTCTGGATGATTCGAGTGTAACCACGTATCTCTATGATGTAAGTATACATTTGTTTTTGTTGGTTGCCTTTAATTACATCTGACGTCATCTTGAATTAATTTGTGTCGTCGTATTTTAATAAACATTTTGACATTATATTTTCCATTAAATTTTTTAAATAGCTTAAAATTCTACAGGTGTAGTTCTATATGTGTGTCCAGTAGCCGCGATTGTTGGTTCTCTTGCTGGACCGTCGGTGCTTGCTCTGTTACTTACATGCTGCATAAATTATTCGGTTTATAAGCACGTTGGTTGGCTTCTACTCAAGGAAACAAGCACTCGAAGATAAGCAATCGCAAACATGCCCATAAGGAAACAAGCATACGGTCAGTATATGTTGTTTAAAAGAATTATAACATTTGCTTAATTGACCGTCATTTTCTTGATTAATCTTTACAGGAGTTCGGAAACCTGATTATGTAAAACTCATTTTTTATTATACTGAACTCTTGCAATGTGCCGGTATTACAGCTATGCAAGAGTGAATTCCGCTGCTAATCAAAGGTTGGAAAAGAATTCTGCAGCCACACATAACAACAATAGACGAGCGCATTTTACGATTGAAGGCAAGTGTCGTTATTTTTTTATCTGACTCTTAAATGCAAATAACAATTTCAGTTATACTTATCCCATGCAATCTGCTGATGTGACAGGTTTTAGTCACGGACGACAAAAGTGTTCTAACTGCATGTATGCAAACGCAGAGCAGGTATATCGATACTTCGGTTACTGCTGGCTGATGTGCAATTAGGCAAAGGTTTAGTGGTTTATATTTTCTGTCATTCTTTATTAAATGTGCTTTTCTTTTTCTTTGTTTAACTACGTAATGAAAAAATGTAAATTGCATATGTTTTTTTCCCCAAATCAGGAACTATGATCTTGCTGAAGCCGTGCAGCGAAAAACCCTTCTGTTATGACTAGGAAAAACACAAGAAGATCCGATTGAGTGATCCTGCCTTTAAGGTAACACTAAATATGCTTAACACATCTCATTCTCTAAAGGACAATTTTCATTTACCTGATTTCCCGTAACTAAGATCCCCTAGCACATCTATTTCTAATACCAGGTTGTAAACATGTTAAACAGTCTATCCATTTATGAACTGTTGTAAACATTATTGAACAAACAGGAAAGAGGACTAGCCATGGGCACAACAACCAAGGGAGGTTTTCCAAGGGAGGTTTTGGCGGTTCAAGAATTTCAATGCATCGAGTTTTTGGTGCTACAGGTTGTGTCGAATCTATTGGCTGCATTTTTATTTATTAGATTAAAATATACGGCATTGTAGTAAATTCGCAGCATTATCTGAATTTATAGTATGTTAGGTTACCTGTTTACATTCGCGGAGTAGTTGGCCTCCTTTTACATTTGTATTCTTATTATTTTTCCTGAGTTCTATGGGGCATATGGTCTGCCACAGACTGCACTTTCTAAATGGGTATCGGGCTATAAATGTTATCTGTTTTAATCAGCAGCAGCGACAGCAATTAGGGGATTGTTTGGGTCTATACTGCAGTATCATTGAACGAGTGTACAGGTATACCTGGTAAACTAAAGCTTTATGCTCTAACGTAATAACAAAGTAAAGAACATCTTAATCAAGTTTGATAGTATCTCAGTTTGGGTTTCTAAGGAGTATAAATGTTATATTTCAGGAAATTTACTTTCGGAAACTCCCGCCGCGGAGCGGCGGGTATTAAATACTTGTTTAATCAATGATATAACGTTTTTGTTTTGTTTTACCTTATTTTCTATGTTGCGCAATAACATTTTGGCAGCATACAGAAAACTGGTTTAACTTTGCCACATATCACTTTCATAATTTGTGGTAGCAAAATATTATTTGTATTGTCTAAGTGTTTTGTATCAAGTGGTGATTCCATAAATTTGTGCCAATGGCGGGGAATATTTCTGCAACAAGAATGTCCATGTGGTCGCTAGCAGGAACCACGGCTCTTGTAACTGGTGGTACACGTGGAATTGGATATGCCGTGGTGGAGGAATTAGCAGAGTTAGGTGCTTCGGTTCACACCTGCTCTCGTACCGAGGCTGAGCTCAACAATATGTTGCAAAGATGGTCTGCGAAAGGCTTTGATGTCACAGGTTCGGTTTGTGATGTAGCTATTCGTTCCCAACGCCAACAGCTTTTAGAGACCGTATCGTCTCATTTTAGTGGCAAACTCAACATTTTAGTAAGTTGTTACTTCGGAGATCCTCATAAATTGAATGAGATTATGTGCCCTGTTTCAAGAGGAAAAGTTTAAAGGATGAGAGCATATATACCTTATTGTTAATTAGCATAAAAAGTCTTGTATGCTTTTATCTTTTCTCAGTCTTTTCTTTTACACAATTAATATGCGTCCCAATTTGTAGGATGTTAGACACAATAATAGTAGTCATTTTGTTTAATCAATCTTCGTATGTTGCTATTATGTTGGACATCGAGAGTTTTTATTTTAACATATATATATATCAATTAGAGTACAAAGCATTCTTGGACATCTTATTCATAACAGGGAATACAATATGTCCGTATAAGTTATTAGAGTACAAAGCATTCTTGGACATCTTATTCTCGGACATTCTTTACTCCCGTAATTGTGATGTCACTCTGGAACATGTTATTTTGGTTCCGGGCTTCATTAAAATATTTGCTTTCCTCTCTTATAAGTTACTAGCTTCATAGCCCGCCCGAATGGGCGGGCTAGCTTCATGATAACGCATGTCAAAATCTGAATATGTATGTAAAAGCAAACAATGCAATATATATTGAAAAATATAATATATCCGTTTTTCGAATACAGTTATATGCTACTTGTTTAAATACGAAATATTCTTCCTTGGACACGACGTTTGTTGTGGAGTTTGTGTAGTTTCCATATTTGTCGCCAACAAAGTACCTTCAAGCCTTTCCTTCATATCCTTAGGCTAAACACAAACAATAGCAAACTTTAATAAAAAAAAAAGTCTGGTTAAAGGAAAATGGAATTTGGTTGCAAGAAAAAAATTAAAAAAATTAAAAAAAAAAACAAAAAAAAAACAAAAAACAGTCCACATGCCTCATGCACCTCCTTTTTCTTTTCTGGTTTGCTCTTCACCTCATGGAAAGGATCTACAATGAAAAAAAACTTCATATTGGGACTTATGTTAAACATAATATGCACATATAGTGTTCATGTAATATGTGATCATCAAATGGAGATCACTCTACTAACATCCTAATACCTTAGCAATTCGACCTAAGACCCACCACAAGCATCACCTCATCACTGCATATTCTAGATGATCTGAAAAGTGGAAAACAAAATATATATCAATATTCACATGTCAAGAGCTCACAAGCTTTGTGGTAAAAACGTGGTGGCAATCATAATGAAAGCCATTTTCTCTATCGTCGATCAATTGTAGTTGAAGAAAGTGACGTACCTTTAAGTTAGCATATGTGTATGGCTAACTATAATGACGAGTAACATTTTTTGAAATGCTATTAAGATTTAAAACTCGCTTCCACTTTTCCAAACTCGCTAGAAACGATCAGTGAAAGACTTGTTGCTAATCTTGAGTAAGATTCATCAGTGACAAGCTTAAAGTAAGTCCCTTTTAAATATTTGGAGGAGGCAGGTGCAGAACAATTAAAAATCAAATAACATCTTATAAACATATACAAATCATGACTTCCAAGCACATTATTAGAGAATTATCCTATTGGGGTTATCAGTTTCCTTGAATAATGGTTCCGTAACTGTGTAGCGAGCAATATAGACCAAAGATTCAACACATAATGAAATGAACCCAAATAAGAGATTAACGATAATAGAAGTGAGGTCTTACTAAATTTGGAAAATAGAGCCCTATCGATGGTAAAAACCAATCGTTCATCTACTCATCAAGCTCAACAACTATCAACGCTTGCTTTCCCAATCACTTCTGTGATCATCATGAACAACACGTTAGAACCAAATTTAGAAAAAAATTAGCTTATTTAGAAATTGATATCAAGTACTCACCAATTACTGGCCAAGTGGGATTCTGTTTAAAAAAATATTTCGAGCTCCTCCCTCACATGAACCATATTTGGTAAGCCCCATCATCCTGTTTTATGGTAATACCTATTGTACAGATTCTTTTGAAGTAATCTTCAGTTAACGGGAATTTCCTGTTGGGTAAACCACAAGGTATCCCTGAAGGCGAAACCCCTAAATGTAATGAAATTTCTTCTATGATTGGATTAAGAATATCAGTTGATGGTACACCCCATCTTTTAAAGGCATAACATACAAACTTTTACAGAGAAAACTATGTGAGCACTCTGCAACAATAATAATCAGTTCAAATAAATAAAAATATGCTTACCTTTGTATCCACCACATCCACATTATCAAGCTTTTAAACGAAGGCGGGGTATAGATGACTAAAAAATGATTATCATACGAACATGGCTTAATATTTACCTACAAATGAAACTATAAGTGATCAAAACTTGAAATCGAGCACGAAAATCCGTTGCTAACAAAAATATCATTAAACAATTACAAACATTAAAAAAAATACATCAAGAAATAAAATGCATCAAGAAATAACGATAATAGAAGTGAGGTCTTACTAAATTTGGAAAATAGAAATATATGATCACGTAAGCCACATGAAACAAAACATTTTTATCATGGGTGCTTTATTTCAAGCTCGCGTTACACCCAGAGTATAGTGTGATTCTAATTATACATATTTCTATAGAAACTTGCTACTATCCACCGACGCATTTCACCTGTATATATACTACTACTTAAAAGGGTGTCGTAACAGTGCTACTTAATTGATTTTTCAAATTACATATAGTAATCAACTTTGTAGTATTTTTTGGTATTACCGAACTAATATTATTTGCTTTAATGGCGACTTCATAATCCTATGGCGAGGGTTGAAACTTTGCTTCTGCTACTAATTTACCATACTGGATTTCATTAAAGAGAGCCTGCAAATTCAAGATTGCATTTTTAGCCATTTAGTGTTATTTGTTCTAATCTTGAAGTTGTGCATAGAAATGAAGCAGAGGTGATCTACATGGAAAAAGATCAAAAATTGGAAAGTTTAAGATACGTTACCGGCATGCAGATTGTATCACAGGTTGTTGTTGATCCACAATTACAATCGTTTACTTTCTTGACCAATATAGGAAGAAGAACCTTAAAGTGCATACACCACATTTTGCGATTGATATTGATAAAATTGGCACTATGATGCAACACCTATATGCATAGAATCAGGTGATATTATACCACAACACTTGCGAACCATTAAAGCATCTTAGATTCTTGTAGGAAGGGAACAAAAATAAATTTAACATAAGTTACCTATGGATAATGCAAAGGCTGCATCACACCAGGCCCCAAAAAACTTGACTAACCATTAACTAATCCTTGCTTGTTTCTTGCTTCTGGACAGTCTTATACATCATTGACGTTAGTGAGCAACAAAGAAAATACAGTATTTTTAACAAAACCAAAAAAAGAAAAGTGTTGCAACAGCCAACACATGTTAGTGGGTGTTTGGCATTGCATTATAAAAGTAAAATGTCTGATAATTGTGATTTCAAGTCACATATAATAATTTCTAGTATTCTCGATATAGATCATCTAATTAATAAAAGGTCAAAAATCACTTTTGGATAATCATTTTTAGAAGGTTGTTGCAACATATGTGTTTCTGATTACCTGGAGATATCTATTTATCATGTAAATGCATTGATAAATAGATATATCCAAACACTCAAAATATTTTGGAAGCTTATCATCTAAGTTCATACCAGCATAGTACCATAACCATCAACCAGCTTGCACCCAGACATCAAAAATGGCGATTTGTGATCTTTGTAAACCTGTTCGACCATGGAAAACCAATGTTATCTACCTAAAATATACCGAGATAAAATGGGTAACATAAAAAAATTCCATGAAGCTTAGATAAACTATTATATTACCAAGACTTGATAAAAAGCTCTAAAGGCATACACTTGACACCTCCACGGCCTGGAACAAAGCCATTTATATTTCCGTTTCCAATGAGAGCTACCAACTGGTCTTCATCAGCAATGTCATCCAGAACAATAAGTGCCTTTTTCCTTTGTAAGACATCTTCAAGTACATAGGTAATACCGTCACAGAGTATGTTTCTCTTCCTATCCCCGAAAATATCTTTGCAAAGATAAATTTGTAGCTGAGCCAAATCCTGTGTGGCTCTACATCTATTCCTAATGTCTTCAAGTATACTGATGTTTTCAAAATTCCGCTGAACTGAATTGACAATGCAATTGGCCAATGTGGTCTTGCCACTTCCTGCCATACCATAAATGGATAAAACTCTGGCATCAGGTTGATCAAACCAGGAATTGATCTCTTGAACTTGAGCATCCGTCCCTAATAGAGTTTCAGGAACGTGAAGTTGTTTGGGATTGAGCATACTATAAACGGTACCAACCACATCGTGTAAAAATTCTGTTTCAGACCTGAACACAAGCAAAATGAGCAAGTTAGCATGTAGACTATTCCTTCATGAGTGGTTACAACCATGACCTACAAAAAAATGTCACTCCTAATCCTTGGAAGCTATATGATAATTTAATAAGGTGGTACTTATAAAAACAACTAAATTGGATCAACGTCTATATAATGTGAAAAAAGAGTACCTCATCGCCCATCTCACGCAAATATATAATGCAACCGGTTCTCCAAGACCACGATAAGTTGCATACCACATACTTGTTCAATTTTCTACCTCTGTCACAGTCAAACAAAACGGCGAAATATAACCAACATCATTCATAAAAGCAATATAATAAAAGCATATTAGATCACAGAATCAACAAATACCATCTTAGCTTCATAATCATTTCATCAAATATATGGCGTGCATAAATTAATACAATCAAACAAAAGAATTAACCAGATCATAAAAACATATATTTACCTTCAAAGTTACTCGACTAAAACTTCATTAGCCTTTGATTGCTCCTATAAAAAATCACTTGAAGATCATCTCACTTAGATAGAAAAGAATCAAAGTATTTTAGATAAAAAGAAAAAAACTCATTACCTTGAAAAAATTATTGACACCGCATAATCAGGTTCAGTTCTTCTTAATTCATCAACAAATACCATCATTTTACAGATGGGTTAACCCAATAAATAATTCAGGCAGAAAAACACAAACGCACAATGTAATTACCAACAAGGCAATAATAAGCATTGAATTCATTAGACGAAAAAGAAAACAAACCTAAAATAGATAGTATTAAGTTTCTTTTTGGATCGCTGTAGGTTATTTTTATGATTCATGTGAATGATTTAGAGCACTATTCACAATTATGGAAATTTTTGGAACACTTTGAAAGAAAAATCATGTGTTGTGTGTGTTTACCATAGAAGTTTGATTGAGGATGGAAGTTTGATTGAGGATAGTTAGCTGTAATTGATAGAGCTTAATAAAAATCCCTGTAAACATGCCATATTTGTTACATGAAAATCCCTACATTTTTGCAATTTTGAATGGGCGTTAAGAGTAAACATGAATAATTTGGAAATGCCAATTTTGTAGGGTTGTTTGTTTTGGTGGAGGATAGGGAAGCTGGTGGTTTTGTTAGTACATCAATTTTGGAATGCAATATTTGTCATAACTTGTGGATTGCCCTACTGGTTTAGTCACTTATCTTTGAACCCTGAAACCCAAGTTCGAACCTCGCTAGATACAAATATTTTTTTCTTGTGTAAAGAGATGTTGTGCCTAGTCATCATTTCCACATCATCAGATGATGCTCCATGTCATCATTATTATGCCTAGTCAGCATTAATGACGTGTCAATGTAGTCTCATATATATGTATAGATTATATACATTAAAATGACAACCGTTGCCAACTTTTACTGAACATTCTTTAAAAGCGTGTGCACATCCTTATATTTCTTGATAGGTGAATAATGTTGGGACTTACATTAAGAAACTGCCTACTGAGTTTACGGCAGAAGAATACTCTAAGATCATGGCGACAAACTTAGAATCCTGTTACCACATATCTCAACTGGCACACCCTCTTCTAAAGGCTTCTGGATCTGGACGCATTGTGTTTATTTCCTCGGTTGCAGGTCTACTTAACGCATACGTTGGATCGCTTTACTCAGCCACTAAAGGTATTTATCATTGCATAACTTGTGTTAATCTATACGAAAGGGGATATAATTAATGTCCTTCTTCTGTGTATAGGAGCAATAAATCAGCTTACAAGAAATTTAGCTTGTGAATGGGCAAAAGACAACATTCGGAGCAACTGTGTAGCACCATGGATCATTAAAACCTCACTTGTTGAAGATGTATTAAACCAATTTCCTTATTTTCTACTTATAAGGTTAAGGTTTCCTTATTCTCATACAATAGCTAGAGCTCAACAAGAAATGTTTGTTTTGTGCAGGTAACTGGAAACACGGAATTAATTGATAATATGTCATCTAGAACTCCTCTGAGGCGCCCTGGTGAAGCAAATGAAGTTTCGTCACTGGTGGCATTCCTTTGTTTACCTGCTGCTTCATACATTACGGGCCAAACCATAGCTGTCGATGGAGGGTTTACGGTTAATGGTTTTGAGTGAGTGATTTTTCTTTTCAAGGGGCCGGGGTTCCTCTTAGGAATTCTCGTTAGCATGATAGATGAAGCACTCACCACTATAGTATGCAAATTATGTCTTCTCGTTGGAAGTTTTATTAGTGTATTAATAATGTTTTCTCATTTGAAGTTGAAAATAAGTGTTGGGTCATAGAAATCCAAATTTCCTTATACTTGTTAAATGTTGGTAGGAGAATTTCGACTCCTTTTCAGCTAAGATTTCATTACTATATATATTAAAACACATTTGAAACGACGTCGGATACCATACAGTACACTTGGCCCATTTCAGTTAGCCCAATACATCACCTGGCCTGCTATACATGATCCGTTTATGCTGTTCTTCATTCTTCTCGAGTATTCCACCGCCTTATCCCATTCGTGATAACCATCTGGATCAATCTCAGCACACATACAATTTTTTTCAAACAAGATCTACAAAAAAGCTGGTAAGAGCTAAAAATATTCCCCTTACTCACGAAAGCTTAAAAATCGCTTTAAGGGTTGTTGGCAACGATTTTATGACGGTAACTTCTACACATATCAAAACATCATCTTAATCGCACTTCCAAAATGATTTCAGATGGGTTTTTGATTGTTGTTGTTACATAAGAAATTTTTTAGGTGTTTTCACGTGGGTTTAATTTATTGATTTCTGTTACCTCTTGCAACAGCTTATTGATTCACTGTGGTCATCCATGTGTGGCATATGAAGATAATCAAACCCTGATGTGGATGGTATGTTTCTTATCCTTAAAGCCATTTGTTATGTAAATTAGCATATACCTCTATTTTAATTAATTGTTCTATAGGAAAGTTAGATTTGTTGTTGTATCACCTATTTTGTGTTAGGGGTTTGGGGAAAATATTCATTGAGGGCTTCCCTGAAGAAACCGAATACAGCTAAGATTACTATTTAACTTTTATTTTAATTTCATAGAATTTGTTAGCTTTATAAGTACACGTTATTGAAAATATAAAGGTTAACGAATCCGCCCGATGTATAAAAGCAACTCTTAAATTACTTTTAATATAGAATCAAATAAGGTAGATGGAGTGGAAAGTGTGGGTTGAGTTGTGGCTAGCACGCATCTGATGAGTGTCATCATCCGTATGAAAAAAATAGAGATTAACTATAACTTAGAAATATACAAGAACTTTATTATATATACACAACATATAGCTAAGATTACTGATAATAACACAGTTTTTTTTATACCAACTGGTGATAAGGTATGTTATTAAGTAGCAGTTTTGCGAATTATAATAAGAGGGAAAACATCAAGATATCATAGACAATCATGAAGTTATATTTATATTAATACCATGGGGTAATATTTTCTGAGTGGCTTATTAATTTTTATGCAATGTTTGACTTATAAGCTGGAATAATTATTGTAACTTTGACCAATAAAAGGAAAATTTTGATTTTTAAGCTTACATTTATTGGGTTTATGGCCAGTTCATGTTTTTAGGAAAAGGATGTTAAGTAGTGGCAGTGACTTAGTCTTTGAGGAAAAGGATGTTAAGTTTTTTATTATGTGTATATGCAAATGCAGAATTTAGCTAATAACCATATACTTTTGTTACAGGTTCATTAATATGTTGATGCTTATAAGAGCCGATCTTCAGTGAAGTCTGCAAAGATATGGAAAACACTTGAAATAGCAATCTATATTTTCTTGAAGTTCTGTCATGGCAGTGGGTTGAAGAGCGGGCATTTATATTCATAGAGGATGTAATAGGGGAGCGGCAACCCAAACTATCTTATTTTATTCACGCGGTGTTGGGCCGTGTTTAAATGGCGGTTGTGTTTTCTTGGTATATCTATTGTCTTCTTTTAGGTAAGGAAGTAGTGACAGTGACGCTTTGTAGCTTATTGCCCATTTTTTTCATTTTGTAACCACAGGTTACCGGTGACTGATTATAGAAGGTTGTGATAAATGTAGGACCGGTCGATTAAAGGTGTGATCATTCGCGTCTTGACAAGGCAAATCATTAGGTTTGCAGCCATGGGATGTATCCACTTTTTCCGATTCATACCATGATAATGATATTGATTATAGGGGCCTATGATGAATCTAAAAATGATCGACCAAAGTTGTGGTCGTTCGCTTCTTGGCATGGAAAACCGTCAGGTTTGCAGCCAGGGTGAACGTATCCAGCTTTTTGGATTGTTAGCCTATCTGAGCATCCTCCGCTCCATTATATCTTATATCAATAATAGGCGATGATGATTTTTTGCATTTATATTCCTTTGGAACCAAGGTTTAAAAGTACGGAAGGCGAGCCTCGAGGCGTTTTCCCTTAGCCTCAAGAGGCGTAAGCCTCGAGGCGAACCGAGAGGCGTAGGTCGGGCGAATTAAAAAATATAGAAATTATATATCTAATATCTTATATTAAAAAAAAAATACTTAGCATCAAATAAAGTTCATAATTAATCTATTAGTAAACATTCAAAACACCAAAATAGTTAAATTATTCTATTAGTAATCATCTAAAACTTGGATTTGTCGAATTGGCGCAACTAGTCCCTCGGAATACTTACCAAACACGCCCCTATGTTTTGGATTTGACATTTTCGGTCCCTCCTGGGGTATAAAACCCCCACAACACACACATAAACACACTTTTACACACACATTTCTCTCTCTCATCTCTCTCTAAAATTCTGGTGACCGGAAACCTCCACCGCCGTCTTCTCCGGCCAATATTCCGGCCACCCGTCATCGGAAAATTACACCACCTATACCAAATGATAGATCGTCGAAAGGAGATCATTTTGACATAGGGTGCGCGTGGTGAAACCCACCGACGCGCCCTAGATCTAAATTTGAAGTTTCAGACTTTTTGGGTTTTTGTCGCTTCCGCCTCATACCCGCCTCACGCCTCTTCCGACTCATACCCGCCTCATTCAACAGAGGCGTACGTTCCAATATACCACCATGAAGCGCCGCCTCATATGCGTATTATGCCCGCCTCGCCTCGAGGCGCCGCCTCACACCGTTTTTTTAAACCATGTTTGGAACATTGTTTATCGAGACCCATATCTTGGCGGGGCATCCACATTCGGAAAGTGGTTGCAGCCAAGGCGGTTGTTTCGTGACGATCCCATACTTGCATATCTGAGCCTCATATTTTGCAGTCAATAATGTAATTTTGTGTCTGAAAGTTTTGGGTCAAAAGGCATACGAAAAGTAAGTGATTTATCTTTGTTATAAGTTTGTGGTGTGGTAAGCTTTTGGCAGGGACACGGACGCAGACGCCATATATGAGAACAGCTCCGAAAATACAGGATGCTGAGCAGATGGATGAACATCGCACACCATTGACAGAAGGTAATGTACCATGATTTTTTTAACGTTCTATAGTCTCCCACCCAAACGGTACCGTGCTCATCCCTATTTTGCTGAAATATATAATTCACTTTAAGTTGAGTTTGAAATTTGATTGTTATTTTTATTTTGTTCTTTTTCTTTTCAAAAGGCCAAAAAGTTCTATATTTATGCAGTGAACTTTTCATCATCACAACAAAGGATAAGAATCATTTTGTTGCCTTTTCATTGTGGAAGACAAACAGCGAACATTGAACAACAACATGACACTGCTTTTAGGAAAGTACACGCTGGTGAATCCAATCGAGGCCACAGGATTCCCCCCTCATCATTTCAGCTTTGCAGCCTATAACGAAATTGGTCAACGAGCGGATGCAAGGGACTATTCTTACAGGTAATGAAACCATGTAAATAAAAAAATTGCACCAATCGGTGATTAAAATAAAGACTTTTTATACCAGATTATATAGGCATTCTCCGCAACATCGACAACATACGTGAATTCGAAGATTCAACAACAAACCAAATATCTAGGAGAAACATAGACATCCAAAACCTGAAGTAAGTGCGCTTTCCCTCTTACTGCACTTTACTACAACACGAACCCATACACTAAAATCAAGTGTTAAAATGACAGCTGAAACACTCTGACATTCACACTATGGAATGAAATGGCAACTGGATTCGAAGTCACAAGCTGCATAGGCCTCGAACAGCAAGTTATGTATTTAGGTTACCTGCTAGAAAGAAGCCTAATGTATTTAGTTTAAAATATATAGTAACCTTATATGTTATTGCATAGTAACCTTATATAGCAACCTTATATATATTTAGTTGAAAATCGGTGCAACAAGGTATACATTTTGGTTTATGTTTATGTAGCAAGGTATACATTTTGGTTTATGCAGCAAGTAATATCAGTTGGCCCAGTTGTTAGTGCTCCTTGGCAACGCCCCGAAAATGGGTACCGATTACTTTATACTCCATATTAGATGTGCTTAGACGATAATGGACCTGGCATGAGTTTTCGTCATTGTAGTTCTCTAATGATATATAGCTCTTACCTGAAATTTTGTTGGTGTAAAATGTAAGAGATGGATTGGGTTCTCATGAAAAAACAAGGGGGCTAACTTTGGAATCCTGTTGTATTCTCTGGCTTTGAGCATTCATATACTAGAACCATCAACTGTTATAATGAGGATATACGGAGTAATGTCACGTCAGTTTTATGATCTATTGTGAAATGGTGAATTGCGATATTTGATAGATATGTCAGCTTACCTGGATGTAATTGTTGTTGCTGTAATACTCTAGCCTACAGCCAACGGCCCGACGCAACGCGGCGGCCCGAAGCCATCCTCGTTTCTTTTTAAATAGCAAAAATTTATATGTCGTTATTTATTCAATACGTACTGTAGCGTTGTTACTGTTTTGTTTTGTATGTTATGCAGTGGTGCACAAACCAACGTTAGATAAAAATTTATGTTAAGAGTGTTAGCGTATGTTTATATGGGCCTAGCCCAACTACACAACCAATCAGGCCCAATTGCACCGCCAAGCCCATCCTTCACCAGTACACAAGCCCAACACCAACCTACTATATCACAGCCCACTACCACTAATACAATGTCTCAATCAACCGATGTTAGTCAACCACCTCCTCACCCAAACCCCAATCCCGCGTCGACTCATCCCATGGTCACTCGCTATCGTGTTGGTTCTAATCGTCCCTACCCACGTTTTACCTTAAATGTGTCTACCATTTCCCCACTTCCCAAGTCATACACCCATGCGTTTCAAGACCCAAATTGGTATAGTGCTATGATAGATGAATACAATGCATTAATTAAAAATAATACTTGGATTCTTGTGCCTCGACCACCGGACGCGAACATTGTTCGTTCCATGTGGCTATTTAGACATAAACATAATGCAGATGGTTCTCTTAGTCGCTACAAAGCTCGTCTTGTAGCGAATGGTAGTACACAGCTTACAGGTATTGATGTGGATGAGACTTTTAGCCCGGTTGTTAAACCGGCTACTATACGTACTGTCTTCAGTCTTGCTGTTTCTCGACATTGGCCTGTTCACCAGCTTGATGTCAAGAACGCTTTTTTGCATGGTTTTTTATCAGAGACTGTTTATATGCATCACCTCACGGATTTCGGGATCCTCGACATCCCGATCATGTTTTGTCTTTGCGAGATCGTTATATGGGCTTAAACAGGCTCCTAGGGCCTGGTTTGAGGTTTTCTGCTTACGTACTTGCACGTGTTGGGTTTCACCATAGTCGGTGTGACTCACCATTTGTTTATCTATCGACAGGTTCCGATCTGCTTATTTCTGTTATATGTTGACGATATAGTTTTGCTGCTTCTTCATCCACACTACTACTGAGATTATTGCTTCACTACATGCGGAGTTTTCCATGACTGATCTTGGCCCTCTTAATTATTTTTGGGAATTTCTGTGACCCGCAATACTTCGGGGATGTTTCTTTCTCAATCGAAGTATGCTACTGAGGTTCTTGAGAGAGCCAATATGATTAACTGCAACCCTTGTCGGACTCCAGTGGACACAGACACCAAACTTGCAGATGACGGGGATCCGATCTCAGATCCTACTTTGTACCGTAGTTTAGCAGGTGCTCTCCAGTATCTCACTTTTACTAGACCGGATATTTCATATGCTGTTCAGCAGGTTTGCCTTTTTATGCATGATCCTCGGGAGCCACATTTCTCTGCTCTCAAGAGAATCTTACGGTATGTTCGGGGAACCTTGGATTATGGATTACAGCTTTATTCATCCTCGACGTCATCCTTGGTCGCCTACTCCGATGCTGATTGGGCTGGCTGCCCGATTACTTGCAGAGTCTACCTCCGGTTATTGTGTTTTTCTTGGCAACAACCTTCTTTCTTGGTCATCCAAGCGTCAGGTTACACTTTCTCGGTCAAGTGCTGAAGCTGAGTATAGGGTGTTGCCAATGATCTTTGCTTGAGACTTGCTGGTTACGTAATTTACTACGTGAGCTTTATACTCCACTTTCGACTGCTACGATCGTTTATTGTGATAATGTAAGTGCTGTCTATCTCTCCTCCAATCCGTGAGCATCAGCGCACGAAACACATAGAGATTGACATACACTTTGTTCGTGATTTGGTGGCTACTGGTCATGTTCGTGTTCTTCATGTCCCATCTCGCTATCAGTACGCAGACATCTTCACAAAAGGCTTGCCCACTGCATTGTTTGACGAGTTTCGCTCCAGCTTGAGTGTTCGTTCCTCTCCCGCTCAAACTGCGGGGGGCTGTTAGCGTATGTTTATATGGGCCTAGCCCAACTATGTATTGCTTTAGCTTAGCTAGGTTATTATATATACACTTGTATGTAATCAGTTGAGGGACATCTTAATATACGATATTCTGTGTTTACAAAGAGACCCATTTGATATAGTTAATCTCGCAAAAACCTGACAAGAAAACAAGACTTTCTCGATAATTTTTCATCTTCTTTTTCATACAAAGTTGTACTTAAATATAGTAAATATTAAGAGAATGTACACTAACCTGTTGGTGCAACTAGACTTTCTCGATAAATTTTCTTCTTTTTTTTCATGCAAAGTTGCACTTAAATATAAATATTAAGAGAATGCACACTAACCTGTTCGTTTCCACCAACGTAAAACATAGAAAAATTAAAGTAAGCGTGTGACTAGGTGGTAATCTCCTCATTCCTAAGAGCGCAAAGTGTCATAACAAAATAATAATAATAATAATAATAATAATAATAATAGTTGTCTCTCTCCCACTGTTGGCGATTTGGGTTCCTCACCGGTGTTCTCGACACTAGATCGTCTCGATCTTCTCGACACTAGATCGTCTTGATCTCACTGGTGTTGTGTCGCGTGGGTGTGTGTGTGTTGATCTCCGAACCATCGTTTGGGTGGGTTTGTTTCTTTTGTGTGAGTGGGTGTTAGAGACCATCGGTGTCCTCGCCGTCTTCCTCCTTGGGATAGGAGGTGTAGGTTGTTGTTGGTTTCATCACCAGTTTTCTTTCGTACTGCTGATGCTTTCACCAGTTTCTGGAAGCGTTTTGGGTTATTCGAGTTGGCTCTACATTTCTGGTAGCGAGTTGGTTAGCGCTTTTAGAACGCACGTTTTTGTTGGCTAACGGTTTGCTGGTAGCGAGTTGGTTAGCGTTTTTCTGGTAGCGAGTTGGACATCGGCTTGCTTGTTAGCGAGTTAGCTTATCCTGATGACGTTTTGTTTCAACTGGTTTTTGTTTTGCTTTCCTGGTGGGGCCCACACTGGTGTCTTTTTTTTTCCTTTGGCCTTTGTTTTGTGTTCTGCTTTTTTAAGTAGGACCATGCATGTTTTTTTTTTTTTTTTTTTTTTAGTTCATATTTGATTTCTTAAGGTTTGTGCAAAAAAAAAAAAAAAAAAAAAAAAAAAAATTATAATTTCTTCATGGCTATTATTCGGTTTCATTGTCCCTTTGCGGGTTTAAGTGGTTGCCAAGACGGTAGTGGGAATGGGCTTACCAAAACATCGTTGATTTCTCATCTTCGTGATCGTCATTTCAATGAGGACGCGCTAGCCATCACCAAACTTTCTTTGGCCACTAATTTGGTTGTTTTTGAGGCTGCTGAGGTTACATTGAAACGCATGGGTCTTTGGTTGTGTGGGGTTTGTTTTAAGACGCATACTCTCCGCTCTAAATGTCGGCATGGATATGATTTTGTGCCACCCCCCGATTGCGGCGATGGTGTTGTTAGATTTGTGTTATTTGATCTCGCTAAGCCCCCAGTTCCCTCTTCTGTTCAGCTCGCTTATGTTGAAGATTTGGTTTTGGAAGAGCACTCTAGTTTTGATTTACACTTACTTGACACCTTGCTTGCTAAAGGGTTGCACACTGTCAAAGCCATCCCTCCAAAGTGCCGTTTGGGATTCTCTCATGTTTTGAAAGGAGCTCTTCATAAGGTGATCTGCACACCTGAAGACATTTCTTGTTGGGTTTAGCCTGTTAGCCTTGCCTCTTTGTCTCCTTAAAACCTTTTGCCCGAGGAGTAACACGGAGTGTAGATCTACTACTAGGCGCCAGCGTCAAGAAGAATATATCGCTAATGCCATTCGGTCTTGGGGTACGTCTGGTGGTAGTTTGCAGCTTGTTAGAGAGGTTTTAGCTGAACCCTCCCCTACTTGGTCTAATATTGAGGAGGGAAACCTAGACTTGGGTGAACGTAATGTCAAGCAATGTAGGAGGAAGATTTGTGATGGTCATTACACTGCTGCTGTTAGAGTTCTTTCTTTTTCAGGTGTTGCTCCTTACAATGATACTACCCTTGAGGACCTAAAGGCTAAACACCCCTTCAAGTCTGCTCCTTCACTACCCGATATACCTATTGATCATCATAACCTCATTGCATCTCTGCGTGGTTCTTGACATGATTAAGAGTTTCCCCCGTGGTAAATCTTGTGGTCGAGACGGTTTCTGGCGCCAACACCTATTGGATTGTTTTAGCGGTGTTGCTGTGGCTATATCTGATGAGTTAATCAACTCCATCACCCAGGTGGTAAATCTTTTTCTTGATGGTAAGTGCCCTAAAGCGTTGGGCGAGTATATTGCTAGTGCTCCTCTCACACCGCTGATCAAACCAGGTGGTGGTATCCGTCCTATTGCGGTGGGAACTGTCTGGAGGCGTTTAGTCTCCAAGGTGGGAGCTTCTATGATAGGCCACTCTTTAGATGGATACTTGAATGATCTTCAGTTCGGAGTGGGGGTTTCTAGAGGAGGGGAGGCCATTCTTCATGCCGTGAATCGGTTTGTTGAAGACCGTGGAGATGATGTGGGCCTTTCGATGTTGTTGGTGGATTTCAAAAATGCCTTCAATCTGGTGGACCGTGAGGTTATGTTACAAGAGGTTCGCCTCCGTTGCCCTACCATATCACGTTGGGTTGAATTTTGCTACTCCAGCCCCGCCAGATTATATTATGGGGAACATACTTTATGGTCACACCAAGGCGTGCAGCAAGGCGACCCTCTTGGACCTCTCCTTTTTGCATTGGTGCTACATCCTTTGGCTCGCAAGATCAAAGACTCCTTTTCTCTCCCCTTTCAAGCTTGGTACCTAGATGATGGTACGATCATTGGAGACACTCTGTTGGTTGGGAAGGACCTGGAACTCATTATGATAGATGGACCTCGGTATGGCTTGCACCTCAACGTCGATAAAACTGAGGTTTTTTGGCCAAGGGAAGATCCTAGAAGCAGACTCGCAGGTGTTTTCCCTCCTAATATTGCACGGCCCCTGTATGGTGTAAAATTGTTGGGTGGGCCTGTTGGTGTTGACCTCGAGTTTAGCAGTAAGCTCGTTTTGAAACGTGTTTCTAAAACCATTGAACTTATGGACGCGGTTGCCAAGCTTAATGATCCCCAAGGTGAGTTGCTGCTTCTACGTGCATGTGCTGGCATTTCCAAGCTGTATTTCTCTATGCACACATGTTCCCCTCGTGTCTTTGAACATGCTCAGAATTCATTCGATGAAGCACTTCGCTCTTCTTTGGAGCGAATTGTTCTTACCTCTGGACCGGGTTTGGAAATTGGCAATGGAGGTGGCCACTCTTCCTTTTGAATTTGGGGCTTGGTGTACGCTGCTTTGGTGATGTTCGATTATGCCTTCCTTGCTTCTAGACTCCAATCGGCCAGACCTCAGGACTGAACTTCTCCGTGCGATCATCTGGTATTGTTGCTTCTGGATCTTCCTTTGATGATGCCCTACATGTTTTTAACGAGAAAATGGAGACCGACCTTTTGGGTAGCTCTTGTGAGATTGCTGCCCCCAAACTCATGAAGAAATTGGCGATTTATATTTCACTTTCGTGTCAAAGAGGCTGAATCCACCTACGCTATCGCTAGGACAGATGGCCCTTTGAGATCGCAAATGGAAGACCATACTTGACTGGCTCAGTAGTCCGATAGCTGGTGGGCAATAAGCAGACTATGAATGCTAAAACCTACCGGTGTGTTTTATGCTATCGTCTAGGTGTCCCCCTTTTCTCCACTCAGATGCCGTGCTCTGCTTGCTCCAAGGTTTTTACGGGTGATATCTATAGGGATCATGCCGTATCATGCATGGTGTGTTATTGGTATTAAACATCGACATAATGTGGTGCGAGATACTCTTGCTGATATCTGCTCCTGGGTAGGGGTTTCGGCTCGTAAAGAAGTTGATATCGGGCTCTGTGGAGAGAGGGACCAACACCTACGCCCAGCTTGTTGGAATCACTCATAAACCTTATTCAAGTGTTAGTTACACATATGTAATAGTTAGCTTATTATGGCCTTTATGTTTGTTATTAGCCTTAAGCTTATGTAGAAGGCCCATGAGCTTAGGCCCAAGCCTATAGGAGAAAGGGAAGGAGTAGGAGTGTTGCCCTAGCTCCTTGCCTATAAATACCTTATATAAACCTTCATTTGAAGGTTGGTTGTTCAAGTTATTCTCTCTTTCACATACCTACGCCTAACCGTCTTTAATATCGTGTGTGTGTGTGTGTTAGATCTTGTTCAATCGCCTCTCTATCTTTCTTATAAGCTTGTGTGGTAAACCTTGTGACCTAACAGTGGTATCAATCGCCAAATAGTTGGGTGAACAAGTTTGTTTTTGAAGGTTTTTTTCGTGGTCTTACGCGTAAAAGTGAGTGACACTTTGGTTCGCTTAAAACTTGTTTTTTACACTTTTAATCCAAGATTCTTGTACTTTCAATGTTTTAAGGTGTTAAAATACTTGTTTTTGGCAAAAAGTTTCAAACTTTATGCGTGGATAGTTGTTTTTAATCGAGTTTTTTAACGAGGGTTCTATCCTACTGTAAGCTTTTTAGAGGCTTTGGTTCATCAAGTTTCACACTTTTGTGTATTTTGGTGTTATTGAAGCTATTTTATCACACAAAAACTGGTTTAGAAACACTTTTGGACAGAATCAAAATTCGAGCATTTCTGGCGTAGTTAAACCCTAAAACTACAGTAAGTGCCTCCTTGGTTTGATCTTCATTTTCGTGGTTTATTCCGTGTTTTCTTACTTGGATAAGTCTGAAAATACGTCGACTTTGGATATCTTTTGCTTTGTGATAGTGTAAAAGATCATTTGGGCAAAACCCTAAAATTACGCATAAGCATAAGCTTACGCGTAGAAATTCTACGCCTAAGATCTTTCCTACGCCTAAGCCTAGTCTTACGCATAAGAAAATCCTCGCCTAACTTTCTCGCCTAACTTTTGTCTACTAACTTTAGTGCTTTTTTCCTACTTACGTAAGCTAAATCCTACGCGTAACTCATTATTGTTACGCGTAACTTTGGTGTTTTTACGCATAAGTGCTACTTGGTTCTTGTTCTTTCTACGCCTAAGGACACTTCATCAACAAAGGTTCATTCGACTACAAAGATCCATTTTACCAACACAAGTTTTCAACATGTCACAACCACCATACTCTAACTATTTCCCTTACACTTATCCTCAGCGTCAACAACAACTAACTCCACAACATCAACAATGGAATCAACAACAAGCAATTTATCAACAACAATTTAACCAACAACATACTCCACAACTTGTTGCAAATCCACAACCTCAAATGGTTCAACCACCACCAAGTCTTCAAGTTCAACCGTACACAAATGACGTTAATCAACATCCATCAAGGATCACTATGGGGAACCCACTTGGTTTGCAAAGATGTTTGAAACTTTAAGCAGCCAACAATCAATTCATGAGGCTGGATCACTTGATAGACCTCCAATGCTCACTTCCAGAAACTACGATCAATGGGTGATAAGGTTCTTTAGGTTTTGTGATCTAAAGAAGCCACATGGAAAGTTCTTAAAGAAGGTTATCTTGGAAGGTCCATTTGAGATGCTTACTGTCATTGTACCCAGGAGATCCAAATGCCATTCCACCAAGAGATGAACAAACGAACATTGCTACATTGCGGAGACTTGAATCCTCAAGAACTTCTACACTATGAAGCAGATGAGCTTGCAATGGAATATATCCTCCTAGGATTACCAAACCTAATTCTTCGTAGAGTTGATGCTCAAAAGGCGCAAAGAAAATGTGGGATCATATTCGTCTTCTTATGGAAGGATCTGTACTCAATGAGGAAGATTTGGAATCCAAAATTTACTTGGCTTATGAACACTTCATGATTGAACACGAGAGACACTCGAGTCCTATCATCACCGATTTCAGACATCATCAATGATTTGGATAAACACAACATCATATGCCAAAATTGCGGTGAATACTAAGTTCCGAGTAGTCTTGGTCTGAATGGGAGAAGTATGTCATTTTTCTCCGTCAAGCGAAAAACATGCATCAATCTACATATGGATTGTTGTACGATTACTTGAAGCCTCATGAAAAGGAAGTTGATAGGAAAGGATTCTCCGTGCTCAAATTGCTCCACCGACACATCAGGAAAATCAACAACTTGCCTTATATGCTCAAAATAGTTATTCTCCTCAACCAACAACTCAACCAAGCGCTACAATCACACCACATGATCCTTCACAACCTCCATCTCAACAAACTCAATTGGTTCCATGCAAAAACAACAATGCTCAAATTTGAAGCTAATGAGGAATCGATCCGTTGAAAGCATTGCAACAAGGATTTGCTATGATTGCTAATGCCTTTAGCCGTTATACCAACAAATCCAACAACCGTATTCGTTCCTCATTTAATACAAGGAATCAAGCATTTGTGAACAATGGGCGAGTTGAAGTTCAGAATCGTGGTTATGGTCGTCAGATGGGCGGTGGTCAAGGGTTTAATTTTGTGGGTAGGAATAACAATCGAGCTCCATGGTGGAGCAGGAAATGCTCGAGAATGGGTTGAATGGTCTTGATGCTACAACGCAATGAGAAGGGACACTGGCTAATGCATGCCCAAAGCCAAGGACTAGGGGCAGTGCTTATTTCAAAGAGGCTCTTCTTTTGGCTCTTAAGGATGATGCTGGTGGATCTCTCACGAGACAAAGAACGAGTTTTATGGCAAACCAGACTCAGATGATGATATGGAGGACTTGCAGGCCAATGCATATGTTATGTTGATGGCTAATATGCATGAGTTACACATGGTGACACGGGCGATGTATGACCGATGGCTTGTCTCAGTACCCGAACAAACCATATTCATCTCGATCTCATATCTCGCCAACATCCGAATCCGGCAAGACTCGGAATGTTCAAAATGAGCCATCCACATCTCATTCCGACGATTTTCAACTAAACTCCGTAGTTATATTTGACGATCAAGATGACCAAGCGGTTCTCCCTTGATAATCAAATTGACTCCGTGGTTATACTTGAAGATCTCCATAATGATCATGTTGAGACTCACGTTGAACACGCCGAACTTTTGCCTCATCCAGATTTTGCTCGTTTAATACAAGACCAACAAACCATAGTGGAAAAATGTCATGCCATTAATCGGGACTTGAAATGCAAAAATGCACTGTTAACCAAGGATTTTGAATGTTTACAAAAGCAACTCAACTTTTTCAAAACTCAAGAAAAACGTGAAAGCGGTTTTGAAGCGACCTTTGCCAAATCTTATCAAAGCGAAAAATATTTAGAAAGGCAGATCGTGATCTAGCCGCGAAGAATGCTTTGTTGTCTAAAATAGAACAACTGAAACATGAACATAAAAAGCAAATTAGCGCTCTCACCTTGGAAAATCAAAAGCTAAGGCTGAGTTGTTAACTTGTCAAAAACAGTTCTCTGCATACAAAAAGCATTCAACAAAGCGAATAGATGATCATCTTGAAGAAATCATCGGCTTGCAAAACAAACTTAAAGAGTTTAAAAATGTTGTTTACAAACATGGCGAGTCGGTCATAGCCATTGAAAAGTTTACTTTAAAACCCAATCCAAATGGATATGGACCAAATCTTGCTGATTACAAACCTAAGCTTTCAACAAAAGCATTCAAAACAAATCCTGAAGTTTCCAGTGCAGAATATAAAGTTGATAATTACATTTATGAGTGTTGTTGAATATCATCGTCAAGAGGAATTAGATGCGAGAGGCGAGAGTCGATCAAAATTAGAAAAAGTTGTTTACAACAAACCTTTTAACTATTCAAAAGCATTCACTTTCGTCACACCAGAGTTCTTCTAACACACCAAGGGTTATCATCAAAACACCCGAGTCTTCTAATGTTAATCCCCAACAAGATTATGCACAAATTTATGGTCCTTTACCTTCCATCAGTGAAGTAAATTCAAAACCCGAAAATCGAAAAATTCTTAGATATTTTGACATCTTCATGGCTGACCTCAAAATTTTACAACATGAGATAGAATATCGTTATGAAATCAAAATTGATCATTTTCAATCGCCTCTGGAGCGAGAACAAAGAGACATTTTTCAGAAAAATCTTTTACCTAATGTTAAAAATTTGAAAATTGTGCATTAGCCTGGGAAAAGGATTTTCATAAGGAACTTGGAGTGATGAAGGTCGTTTTCGAGAAAAGAGAAACATCTATTTCTAATACTAAGCGTAAAAAGAAACTGTTGAGAAAAGATGTTGATCGACTCTTGGAAGATGTCATCTGCTTTGATGTCCATAATGTTGTGCTAGAGAATTCTTTGTCATATGCATTTGATTATACCTCTGTGATCTTGTTGAATCGTGATAAATGTTGAGAAACCGATAATGTGCTTGGTCGAGTCCTTAAAAGTTGAAAACAAGCGATTGTCAAACGAACTTTCAAATGCAATACGTCGTCTTAATTGGTGTCAAAAGATATTCACGATCAACAACTTGCTTTTCAACACAAAATCGCCGATTGCTTGCAAAATCTTCGATCCTAAAATTGAGCAACTGGATGATCAAAGCGTGTCTTTTAAGTGTCAAATCTCAAAATATGAACAAGAACTTTTAAAAGTTAAAAAGGAATATGGTGTCATATTTGATTTACTCAAAAGACTCGTGATGAAGCATCAAATGAACTTGATCATTATCTTGCACACACTAAGAAGTTATGCATTTCTTTGGAAATGTTCGGTGCGAAAATCAAGATCGATTCACACTATCCTCAAGTTAAGAGAAATGTTAGGAAAGTATGAACAACTTCTGCCAACCATCATTAAGAGATTAGCGGTAACACTTAGTACTCATGAACCTAGAATCTCTATGCCAAATCACAAGTAGCTAAGCGTGCTTCCTTCTGAAACAGGGAATAGTTGAGCCTTTTCCAAACGTCCGCACTTCACAGCCTAGGAGCACTCAATTGAAGAATAGGAAGTTGCGACCTAAGAAAAGATCAATCAAGAATGCTAAAGTAGAAGAACACCCTAGGACTATGAATAAGACTCACGTTGCCTCCACTATAGATATTGCGTTCGGCAAATGTAATAGAAATAGTGATGTAACGAATGCTAAACCGTTAAGTACTTTTGATATTCAGTCCGATGCACCTTGTGTTATTTGTGGTAAAAGTATGAATTCTGATTGCCATGATAAATGTGTTGCTAAAGCTATCATCTCTCGTTTAAGGAATCCTAAGAATCGGAATACCTCTAGGCCCACTAATCTTTCTAAGTCAGTGCTTGGTAGACCGCCATCTTTAGATTCTAAGAAACGCATTCTTTGTCCCTGTAGCTCCAGGTTCACCTCCTAGGAATGTAGTACCACCTAGTGCATTCACTAAGACTAAAGCAAATACTAGTTGGAGATGGCAAAATGGATATATAACACACTAGGATTTAAGTGGATACCCTGTGTATATCTACTATAGCGCTTTAACCTGGAACCCTCTAACATTTCGGGTTCCAAATCTACTTCTATTCCATCCGTGTCGCCTAGATGGTGTAATGCAGGTGATAGAGATCATTCTCTGGATTGTTGATAGCGGATGTTCCCGACACATGACAGGCAATCTTAAGCTGTTATCAAACTTTGTTGCAAAGTTCATTGGCACTTGGGGTTCGGGAATGATCACTCCGCAGCTATCATGGGCTACGGAGACTATGTCAATGGGAACATCGAAATTAGCGGGGTTTACTATGTGGAAGGCCTCGGTCATAATCTGTTTTCAGTAGGTCACTTTTGTGATGGAGATTTGGAGGTTGCTTTCAGGGAGAAAACTTGTTTCATTAGTGATTTACAAGGAAATGACCTTATATGCGGATCGCGTAATTCTAGTCTCTACACTATCTCTATGAAAGACATGGTTGCTTCATCTCCCATATGTTTACTTTCAAAGGCAACATCAACAAAATCACGGCTATGGCACCGTCGTCTCTCACATCTAAACTTTCAAACCATCACCAACCTTGCTCGACACAAACTAGTTGAAGGACTCCCACGGTTTTGGTATTCTAAAGATCACCTTTGCTCGGCTTGTGAACAAGGCAAAAGCACTCGTGCTCATTTTCCTTCAAAGGTGGAACCACGGCTCTCAAGCATGTGCTTCATCTTCTTCACATGGATTTGTGTGGCCCGATCTTGGCGTGCAAGCGATCAATTACATCTTAGTAATTGTTGATGACTATTCACGTTGGACTTGGGTCTACTTTCTTTGAAGCAAAGATCAAGCTCCACAGATGATCATCACCTTTCTTATGAAAATACAAGTTCACTCGTAACACCGCTCGCATAATCGAACGGATAGAGGCTGAATTTGTTAACCAAACTCTTCGTGAATTCTATGAGAAAGGGGAATTGACATCAAACATCTATTGCACGTACACCAGAACAAAACGGAGTTGTCGAAAGACGAAACCGAGCGTTAGTGGAAGCTGCAAGAACAATGTTAATTAATGCTAAACTTCCAGATTACTTATAGGCGTATCTACGCATGCTATACTCAAAACCGTTCTATGATTACAAAAGCGCCACAACAAAACACCTTCGAGCTCGTCCATAACGAGAAACCGAATCTAAAACACTTTCATGTATTTGGATCTCTTTGCTATCCGAATAATGATCGTGATGACTTTGGAAAGCTCAAAGCCAAAGTTGACATTTGAGTCTTTATCGGATAATCGTGATAATTCAAAGGTTTCGAATTGGAATCGTCGTACAAAACAGGTGATAGAAACGATTCATGCTCATTTCGATGAACTTACGGAAATGGCTTACGAGTATAACAGCTTGGAACCGGACACAACCGCTTAAACTTCCCCAAACCCCATCATCGGTGAACAAAGCCCCCACTTACTCGTCAACAAATGGAAAGGTTATTTGCTCCACTGTTCAGTGGCGATATTGATGAGCGTGCTCGGTGTATCCGCTATTTTCTGCTCAACGATAATACTCTTATACGATACACTGCTACAACAACTCTTTTGCAGATGCACCTACACCAGTTGACTCCACCACAACAGTTGAACAAACCGCTTCCAACAATGATGATGCTGCTGATGATATTCTGAATGTAGTACCCCCACCTGCGATTTTGATCCAAATCGTTCTTCAACCCGTTTGCTAATGAGGCTGCTGCACGGATGTCGCGGAATCTTCAACAAACCATTTGAATCCTCGAATCGCACAATGTATATCAACATCAACCCTCCACACATAGATGGACGAAAGACCATCCTCTCGAAAACATTATTGGCAACCCGAATCAACCAGTCGTTACGAGACAGCGTCTTCACACAGACGGTGAACATTGCATTTATGCACTCACCGTCGCCAATCGAACCTAAAACATCAAAGCGCAATGACAAAAGACAACTGGATTGAATCCATGCAAGAAGAACTCAACCAATTTAATCGTCTTGAAGTATGGGGCGGTTGAAAGACCAACAGGAGTCTACGTCATTGGTCTAAAATGGATTTGGAAAAAACAAATTGGATCTTTGAAGGAAATGTTATCCGAAATAAGTCACGTCTGGTGGCTAAGGGTTATCGTCGGGAAGAGGGAATAGACTTTGAAGAATCTTTTGCTCCGGTTGCTCGTCTTGAGGTTGTTCGGATATTTCTAGCGTTTACGGCTCATATGAATATGACGGTCTATCAGATGGATGTCAAAACTGCGTTTCTCAATGGACAACTTAAAGAAGCGGTTTATGTCATTAACCGGATGGATTCGTTGATCCTGAGTTTCGAATCCGTCTAGCTGAACAAAGCTCAGTATGGTCTCAAACAAGCTCCTCGGGCATGGTACGATAAGCTATCATCCTTCCTCATTGCTAATAATTTCACCAAAGGGTCGGTTGACCCAACTCTTTTTATACAATATCACGGGGCACATATCTTAATTGTTCAAATTTACGTGGATGACATCATTTTTGGGTCTACACATAAAAAGTTTTCAATCGCTTTTGCAAAACTAATGAAGAAAAATTTTGAAATGTCCATGATGGGTGAACTCACGTTCTTTCTAGGACTGCAAGTTCATCAATCACCCGTGGTATTTTCTTGAGTCAATCCAAATATGCCCTTGAATTGTTAAACAAATTTGGAATGAAAACCTGTGACACTATGCCACACCAATGGCTCATACCAAAAGCTAGACGCGATTTACATGGGAAATTGGTGGACCCTACAAAATACCGTAGTATTATTGGGTCTCTCATGTATCTAACAGCTAGCAGTCCTGATATTGTCTTTCTTGTTTATCTATGCTCCCGTTATCGATCGCGACCAAGCTGAAACCCACCTCTCGAGGCTAAAAGAATCCTCCGATACATAAAGGGAACCATTAACTTGGGGATCGGTATCCAAGGATTACGGTTTTGAACTAATCGCTTTTCAGACGGCCGACCACGCGGGATGCTTAGACTCACGGAAAAGTACTTCGGGGAGCTTTACAATTTCTTGGTGATAAAGCGGTGTCATGGCAATCGAAGCGAGGATTGTACATCGTTGTCCTCAACCGAAGCAGAATATGTAGCCATGTCGCGTGTTGTGCTCAAGTCATCTGGATGAGAACACAACTCAAAGACTATGGTTTTGTATTTGACAGAATCGATGTCTGCGACAATCGGTGCCATTGCAATCTCGTGCAACTTCGGTTCAAAGACTCGAAATCAAAGCACATCGATCTTCGATATCATTTCATCAAGGACCACGTGGAGCAGTGCTTGTTGAATTATATTTTGTGGAGTACGAGAATACCAATTGGCGGATCTTCTCACCAAAGCCTTGCCTCCCGCTAGGTTTAATGAGTTGGTCCACCGGATTGGTATGAGGTGTTTGACTCAAGAGGAATTGGATGATCTCCCAAAACAGTCTTAAAACACATCAAACACCAAAATCTCTTTTGTAAATAATTTTTCAAAAACAAAATACAAAAGTATAAAATCCGATAAAACAACAAAAATATTCTTCTATCTATTTTCTTTCAACATTGCAAGTACGTTTCTTCCGTCAACACTATAATCTTTCAAAATTCAATATTTTTTCGATCAAGTGTTGAGGGGAGAAAATTAATACTTAACCGTTTCAAATCATCCGTGTACTTGCATGTTATCATATCCCGGTTGTTTCTTTTATCAATGGTGGTAAATTTTACGTTAAATGACACTCCTCGGACTAAAATTTATAACCTTTCATCATTTATTAAGTTGAGGGGGAGTGTCGTCAAAGTTTCTTTCTTAAAAACTTTGTTTGGTAACCAAAATGGAAGTTAAATGGCTTTGTTTGAAAAAGGAAAATGTGGAGGGACTAAAATCATAAAATGTTAAAGTTATTTTTAATAAAAACACCTCCCACCTACCTTTTACTTCACATTTAATACACACAACCTAAACATCTACGCCTAAGATTCATTTGAGAAATCCGTTACTTTGATCATCATTTTGTAAGTGGTTTACTGATCTTAACATGTTTTAAGCTAAGGTTTTAATTTCATGCAAATCCTACGGCTAAAATTGTGTTACGCGTGATTATGTGTTCTACGCATAAGCGTATGAACACACAATCATTGTGTGTGTTTTTTGGTTAAATGGATTGTGTCTAAACGCTTCTAATACATCAAGGATATCATTTTAACCATTAAAACCCACCCAGAAAAACTTATTAATGATTTTTGAAAATTAGGGTTTATGAGTCGATTTGGGTTTTTTCAAATGAGAAGTGTTTTGGTCTAAAAGATTGTTGGGTTATGGTCATATGAGGTTGAATTGATGATTTCCATGGTTGTTAACCACCCAGAAACACTAATTGTTTGACAATTTGAAGTTAGGGTTTAAAGTTCATAACTTTGGGTAATTTTGATTCTCAACGAATTAGATGTTAATACTTGGCCTAAAGACTCTAACAACACTCTAGACCTACCAGAATTTGTTTGGTGCATATCCCATGGCTAGAAATGATACGCGTAAGTCTTAAACCTTAGGGTTTTGACCTACGTGCGTATGACTTTCTGACGCGAACTGTATTATGAATGTTCATGCCATAACTTGTTGATAAAATGATGTTTTGTGTTAATATTAATGATTTGATGAACTTATTTCAGGTCTTGCTACGCATAATATTCAGAATCAAGGTCATTTGAAACTCTACGCATAAGGATTACCCTACGCGTAGTCAAGTTACGCGTAAGAATAATTCTACGCATAACCATTACGCGTAAGGTTCTACAATGGGACTACGCGTATCCTGTGAAGGATATGCGTAAACAAGTGACCTCTGAAGGAAACGCATAAGGTCTACTCTTACGAGTAAGCCTTACGCGTAAGGTATATATATACGCCTACGCGTAAGCCCTACGCATAAGGTCCCTTTTTCCTCGCGTAACATTTCACGCGTAAGTTGGGATCCTACGCGTAAGCTTCGTTCGCGTATATCATCTCTGCTTATGCTTAACTTTGCCAAAACTACGCTTAAGCCTGGATTGACCTTCATAATGAATTATTACGTGTACAAACTTGTAAATAAACTAATCATAACGTCACGAATCCAATAATGTCACTAATAAACTTAAGCGTTTGATATGTTGTGAACAATAAGTGATAACATAAACTTTAAAACTTAAAGTTAACTAACTCATGAAACATTTCACGACGTCATTGAACTATTAGACAAACAAGTGACTTAGGACTCGTAACAATCATTGACACTGTACATTCAATAACTAGACAATAAGACCTTCCGTTGACTAACACTATGTCTTTCGATATGTTGGTTCTTTTGGCTAATGTTATTTGAGATCCGCGACATGGTGAACAAATGAATGTGGATGCATCAGAAGTTCTTACAATTGCTGATATCTTTCCCGAGGGTTATCCGAGAAAGATTGGAAAGAACAACCTTAGGGTTGACTTTGACACCCTCACATGCTCTGAATCTTCTTGTCTCATTGCGTGGATATTCTCGGAATCATCCCTACCGAACATGCTCTCACACTCGCCACAGCCAGAGGTCTACATTCAACAATTCTAGGATTCTATGCAGAGGATCAATGGTCAAAGTGCAGTGAATGTGACACTTAATCACAAACAAGTCACTATCACTCCTGGTGACTTACGGGCTGTTCTCATCATTCCTGACATCGCTCCAACCGACTTCTTTGCTACCCCTCTGAAGAGCAGTCCTAAAATTCTTGATAGATATTGGTTATGATGAAGCTTCATGAATCATTACTAAGCACTCTCACGTGGAGCTGAAGTATATTCCTCAACCATGGAGAACACTCTACAAGATCATCACCAAATCGTCTCGGTCAGTGGTGGCGGAGTGGCTATGAGCATCCCAAGCTCATGGAACTGCAAATTTTATGGTCGTTGATCAACAAAAAGGACATTGAAATCGGCAGCGATATGGGAGGACATGATGTATTGTTTCACAAGAAGCTTGGCTCCAAGATTCCCTATGTCGATACAAAGCTGTTGATCCGAGCACTTGGACTTCATCCCGACATCCCCATGAGGCTCAATGACCCGATAATCACGACATATTGGTGAACCCATATTATCTGTCAGAATCAAAGAATCGTCAACAAAGAAACGATGTACGGTATTACCGATCACCTTCTAACTCCGAAATCAAAAAGCTTGAAACATATAAAAGGTATCGGTTAGCCGTAAAAGAAGGCAAAGTTGGTCATATTGATGAAAAATCTTACGGTACACCTACTGGGAGGACCCGGAAGAGGCGTCTTTGGAAGTGTCACAAGTACAGATATTTATAGGAAGCTTCCCAAAAGGAATCCTCCTCGTAAAAGGATTGTTCCAGTAAGGAAGGTGAACCTATTCCCACACTGAACCGCAAAGAAAGCTTGTGGACGAAAGCTCAAGGTACGACACGAGATGAAGAGATTACCTACTCGAAGCGCAAGGATGACAATCCTCCTTCAGCAAAACCTCCAAGTCCCAAAGCTGACAAGAAAAGGGAAGACTCTGTACTTGTACCTTATGATGAAAGCTCGGAGAATGATAAAGAGCCACCGGAAAATGTTTACAAGAAGACGATCAAATTCTTTAGACACCAACACAAAGTCAAGAATTTGCTAAAGACCAAATGGGTGGTCTCGGAGGATCAAGTGGTGCTGCCCACTCTGAACCATCTCCTGATGCGGTTAATCAACCCGATAAAGGAGCTGGTGCCACCACTCTTGTGCAACAACAAAAGCTTGTGGAGGATACTATCGAATATGAGTTTGAGGTACCGAAAACTGAGAAGTCGAAAAGATAAAGATGTTGATTATGATACGTTTCTTCTAGACAGTCTTGTACGATCAAAGGAAGAAACCTTCGAACCTCCAGAAGGATCCGAGTCTCCTCATATCTCATCATCATCAGATTCATCTTCTCACTCTTCACCACCACCATCAAAAGATCAACAAATCATCATCCAAATCCGTGAAGAAACCATCTAAATCTTGGATTTCTCAAGCTCATGAGCGGATTACCAAAGCTGTCAAACAAGTCGGAAAGAAAAGCGTGCTCAACAAAAGCTGAATTTCTTTCTTGATCACATACGATATGTATGATGAGCATGAAAAGATGAAAGGAGAAAGGAAGTTTGTTCAGGAATTCATGAAAAATCACCGTCAAGATGAACTGAACGAAATGATCGAAGGCTACACGAAAAGTACCTTCGATGCGTTCCTAAAGTCACAAAGGAGTTGTTCACCAAACAACTTTATCCAAATCTTATGCGGATCGCCAAGCAAACTATTCGATCAACGCCCTTAACCGTCACAATCAATCCAACCGATCCGGTTGTTTTTTCGGATAATGAATTGGTGGCCAAGCTTGTCACACAAATGTCTGCACGATCTGGGACATTTACCGATGAAGGAAAATTTGTTTCAAGCATTCTTTGGACTACCAACTTCAAGAAGCTTGTAGATTCGGCTGAAAAGTCTAAGCGTCCTAGAGGCGATGAAGACAAGGATAAGGATAAAGACTCGCACCTAAGCGTCGAAGCGTCCGGTGAATCTTCTTTGATGCAACCTCCTGTTCAACAAAATCTCCTCCTCGTTCTTCTCTTGAAAAACCTCGGGGCGATTCCGAGTTACCACCCCCGACTCAGAAAACCGATGATCACTTTGAGTATACGGGTGGTGGCGATGAAGAGGTCCTTGAGCCCCTACAACAACCCACCTCTCCCAAACAAGTTGAGAAACCAGAATCATCATCTAGGCCTTGAAAGAAGAAGAAGAAGCGCCAGACCGCGTCGTATTATCATGGCTAGATGGCGATAAAATAGAGAATTTGAATGGTTTGCTACTCTTGTTAACAACACTCCCTACCTGAAGAAGGTCAGGATTTGGTAGACGGTTCTACATTGGAGCATGCTAAAATTCTGCAAGAAAAGTTCCATGTGAAGAAAATGGCGAAATCTGAGTTGAAGCGAATCAAGAATGAAGCATTTCAACTTCTAAAAGACAGCTCCGAAAGTGCCCTCGAGGTCGAATATCACCTTGAAAACATTGCTCGAGCTATGTCTAACAACATGGATTGGCTCAATCCGGAAGCAAACATTGACTTCACACCAAGGGACAACCCTCCATACTACACCGATTGGACCAAACCTCTACCAACACTTGGCCAACCAGATGAACCAAGGATTCCTTTCAGATATTTCTTCAACAAAGACTTGGATTTTCTTTACACGGTGGCGATGATTCAAGAAAATACGCTACATCGTTGACACTTCCATTCCCCGCATGGTGTCTACTCAAACTGCATAGCCATTGAGGAACGTGCCAATCACTTGTTCTCCAACACAGTGGAAGCATACGACCGAGATGCATTGTACGGGATTCATCACTGGCTAGAACGCCGTCGAATCTACTACCGGCCGAGGTTGAAGTCTCAACATGCGTGTATAGTTCTAAGGATATCGTTGCCATCATACACGTTGACCTTTCGTCTAAGTGGGACTACACATTTCTAAAGAAGATCGTAGTCAAACGACAAGATGAACGGGACTATGCTTTCTCTAAGGCTGACTTTGAGAATTTGTCTCTCAATGACATCGAATACATGTACCTTGCCAAGTGCAGTCGCATGAGACAATTCTCTACCACAGTACAACGCGAATTTATCAAGTCACTTCTCATCTTCATAAGACGCATTGTCATCAAGGCGTGTAGAAGATCTCCAGCTGGCTGTTGAATCTTATCGACGCGCGTGTCAACTTCACTCCTCCAAAGCTTGATCTTTCTGATATCAACCAGCTATCTCAATATACACTCATCGGCAAACCTTTGGCGTTGTTTACCGTAGTGAACTTCAAAGAAGCTGCTTAATGGCGTGTAGCGAACTCCACAAGTTCGGGGATCATACTTTGAAGCTGGTTAGGGATGGATTGGCATACAGGTTGAAGGATATACGCCAGAAAATTGGGTCTCCTAAGCGCTGGAATTCTCGGAAAGGAGGGATGTGAGCGGATCATCACAATGATTGATGAGCGGTTGTTTGAAGGGATCGATTCAGACGATTGGAGAGTTATGTCGGTGGTCGACCCAGGATTAACATAACCGGCTTTCAACGCATTGCACACTCACGGGAACATCATTGCACTTCTGGTACCCCTTGAATTGCTTCCTTCATATAATTTTGGATGTTTGATTAATTATGTACATGGCTTGTGCACACATTACAGTGTACAACCCGTACATGTAAATAAAGGACCCTCGTAGTGCGCCTGTGCCACAATCCTTAGAAAAGGGGCGAAAGCTTCTTACTTTTGAGTAAAACCTATCAAACCTTTCATTTTTCAAGGTTTTGCTCAAAAGAACAAGTACTTCCCTTATGATTTTCAAAACCTCAACCGTTTATATCACTTGTTGAGGGGTAGTATTTGAAACTTTGTTCACAAATTGTTCACAATGGTCATTCTTCCGCAACACTCGAAATGGTCATATTTATTCTCAACTTTTCAAAAATAACACTTTAATATGCCATTTTTGAGAGGGAGAAAATGTGTGATAAGAAATATGTTGTGTAAAATGCAAATGAATCTGTGCTTCAGACTTAACCAACGAATTGACGATGCTTAACTGTTAGTAACTCGAAAAGACTTGTCCCGGACGGGTAATAATTTCAAGCTAGTTAAGCTAGTGATGTAAGCGTGTCTCGAAAGGACTTGTGCGAGTAGAATGTACCATTAGAAACTCTTGATAAACATGAACTCGACGGGTTTGACGACCTTTCGAGGATTGTCTACACCTTCAAGGTAGTTACTAGAGCTAGTTGTCACCTAAAAGCTGACAATGCAACTCTTTAACTATGCCACGTAAGCGTCTCGCGGGGAATGTCTATCTTGAGTTAATCAATTCAAAAAGTGCGCGCTCTTTCCTCACTGTGCATTTTAACCGTTAAAACTCTTAAGCACATGTGGAGGGGAGTATTTATGCAAAATCTTATCTCAACGATGGTACTAAAATGTTTTCATTCATAAACACTGTGAGAGATTTTTCACATCAGTGGTTTTATGGCAACATAGGTTAGTCATGGAGTTATAAGGTGACTAAGGTTAGGAATAACCGTCCTATGATCCGCCAGAGCGGAGGGATCTACCCAAGGACACCACAAATAGTTAGTATTTAGAAGTCCTTAGGTATGATTGTAAAAAGGAGAAAATGAGAATCGGAGAAAGAAGGAGTTGAAGAATTAAAAGAAATGCAAAGAAAAAGGTGAAAAGAAATAGCCCTCAGTTATTCAACTTAGGCGAACCAGGGTTCAATTCATATGCTCTTGGTTGTCACTTAGTGACGCCGGTATTGAAGATTAAAAGTCGTCATGGACCCAGTGGCGCATGCACTAAACCTTCTTATCCACTCAAGTTTCTCTTAACAGAAGCTTGTTTCATTCTCACATGGAACCCTACGTAAACTATCGGCTTTCTCTTAGAGATTTTTGGTATTGAAGAAGGAGACCCTCTCCTAGTCTCCGCCAGAAAACCAAAACGCACTATTGAGTCTAGAGCCACGAGATTCATCAAAAGATCTCTTAGGTACACTTGACATTTCATCACTTGATATTCAACAATAAGAATTTCGGTGGTACATTATCGAGTCCTTCACAGATCTTAGCAATCTGCAGCCGAGAACATTTATGAGAGGTTCACATTTGTGATCCTCGGTGATTGAATGGAAACTCTGCCGGGTCAACATCAAACAACCGGCGGGTCGCTTCGGCAACTCCCATGGATTGCGCTTAGTGGTCTCAAGCGGTCTACAGTCGTGAGGTGATGCTTGGTGTACCTCATCGACTCATCCGAATCGTAGGTGTACTTCGCATTTTGTCGTGTTATCTCACTTGTGGGACTCCGATTCTAGAACGGCCTTTGTAAGAATTAGAGTTGTGTTTTCACACTATGCTGTTAACACTCGAAGTTCAAACTTGTAAGTGCCGGAATCCGCTTATTACTAACCGTTTTCATGTTTTCTTCTTATGGAAGCTCTCGAGCGGAATGATCGTGCAGATTCTTCTCATGCTCACGCCAACATCATCATCACTAATGGAAGTTCTATCCAAAAGCAACACGGTCAATGAGAATGATTCTTCACAAATCAAAGAATCTACAAAGTTAAAGACTTAAAGAACTCCATCAGATCTTCTGAATTCCAACGTCAAAAGAGCGTGTGAGCATGTTGAAGAATGACGTGGAGACAACAGAAATGGGGCAGCACTGAGGCGACATGATGCGCATACAACAACATACTATCACTTTCATCACAAAGAACAATGATCAAAGAACAAAGTTAAAGATGACGTCAAAGCATAACTGTTCAAAGTAAACTATCTCTACACTTTGGGAGATTGTTCAAATCAAGGCAATTCTTCTCACAAGAAAGAAGAATGTCAGAAGGCGTCAAAGCTACTATTACATCAACGCCTTCACCGTTTTTCATCACCAACACTTGAGTGTTTGTTACTCATATGTAATAACACTTGAGGGGAGATTGTTGGAATCACTCCTAAACCTTATTCAAGTGTTAGTTACACATATGTAATAGTTAGCTTATTATGGCCTTTATGTTTGTTATTATCATTAAGCTTATGTAGAAGGCCCATGAGCTTAGGCCCAAGCCCATAGGAGAAAGGGAAGGAGTAGGAGTGTTGCCCTAGCTGCTTGCCTATAAATACCTTATGTAAACCTTCATTTGAAGGTTGGTTGTTCAAGTTATTCTCTCTTTCACATACCTACGCCTAACCGTCTTTAATATCGTGTGTGTGTGTGTTAGATCTTGTTCAATCGCCTCTCTATCTTTCTTATAAGCTTGTGTGGTAAACCTTGTGACCTAACACAGCTGACTTGTTACTTTACTCGTGGGAGAGAGGCCTTGATGTATGTGTTGATCTTACTAGGTCATCACCCTTGACGTAGAACCTGGTATGATCGACTTGTGGCTGCGTAGTGACTGAAAGACACAAATAAGCGTGTCAAGTACTCTAAAACCAAATGCGCTGATATTGATATGGTTTCATCCCCACTTCTCTTCTTTTAGTGAACTTCGAGAAGGGGGCGCGTGACCACTGGCGAACGAACCGGAAATTTCTGGCCACTCAGATATTGGTAGCAGTAGTGCTAACTATATTTTTAGTAGGGTTTGTTTTGCTATTGCTAGAGGAGTGGGGGCCCAGTTAGTTTCTAGGCTCCCCTCTAATTTCTTGTAATTTCCTATGATTTTCTAATGAAGTGATGTTTTATAAAAATAATAATAATAATAATAATAATAATAATAATAATAATAATAATAATAATAATAATAATAATAATAATAATAATAAAATAATAATGTCATCTCAGCATCAGCTTTAACATTTTAACGCAAACACACCAAAATCACCTTTTATCATAATATCCCATAACATCATCCTTTTGAGACTGACCCTTTTTTTCTTTTACATTATCTAAACAAACT